>OZ035880.1:32914882-34147919 GCA_964034835.1 Muscina levida | reverse complement strand
GGGTCAGTCAATATAGACCATATTTTTGAGTAAAATTGAGTAAGAGAACAAAAAAGATATGTATGTAAAACTATGAGGGTCAAATCGGTCTTTTGTGTGGGAGTTACCAGAAGGGGCGTTTTAAAGATTTCGGTTTTTTTTTTGGGAGTTTGTCTACTAATATAAGGTAATTAAACTGGCCAAATTCAAATATCCTCCAGTTGCCCGTTTGGAAGTTATGAAAGAAATATTCATTATACAAAAATAGATAATTTTATATGGGAGATACCAGAAAGGGGGTCTTTTCTGCCCGGTTGAGATCGATCTGACAAAAACTACTCCCACCTCCCATAAATCTCCCCTTTTCGTTCTGTTCCCGCGATAACAGTAGTTTAAGAAATGTTGAGCTGAAACTTAATGAGAAGCTTATACCCTCCAAGTGAATGTTAAGTTCTAATATGAGCAATATCAAATAATACCTACCCCCACCTCTCATACAAACACCCCCTTTTGGGGCCATCCGTTTGCCTATCGGACAGCCGTAGTTTAAGAGAAATCGCGCTTAAATTTAGTAGGCAAACTTTTATCCCTCAAACTGAGGTTATGTTCGAAGATTAGCAACATCGGACAATAACTACTCCTCTTCAACTACTACCTCCCATACAAATTCCGTTTTTTGGAAGGTGTCCATCTATCTGTCCCCGCGGTTACATCAGTAGTTACATTGGTACGCAAGCTACTGTTCTCTAAACGAAACAATTCAAGCTCAGTATTTGACATTTCAGTAAAAAAATTATTGACAAAAAATTGATGTGCGAGGCTAAAAGTAACGTCCACTTCTTACCAACTTTACTATTTTTCTGTACAAAGTTTAATAAATAAAATACAATTGCAGTGCAAATAACCAGATTTATTATCATTTTTACAAATGGTGAAGGATACCTAATCTTTGGCATAAAAACTTAAAAAAAAACTTAATTTCCCTTTGCACCCCATGAATGAGGTATGGGATAGCTACTCGCGTTGTTGTGAATTAACACGCTTTCTATTTTTAGATTCACAACTAACGGCACCTACTTATTTATCGACGAATGCGAACGTCACTGTTTTTGAGAAGCTCTTACTAGACACGACGATTGAATCGACGCTTAATACTGCGAAGTTGCTGTCAAACAACATTCGAGGGGAGCCGACAATGAAAGAAAATTTTATTTATTTTTTTCTTTTTTAAGATGACTGGAGCCAGGTTTGAACCTGCGATCTCCCACATGGTAGTCGCGTGTTCTAACCACTATGCCACCGTCGGTCCCATAGCCGAAGATAATTACCTTACTAGTTTTATTTGTAAACAATTTTGGGAGCGATTTTGCTATAGTTGTCTGATCTTGGTGGTGAGACGAGTTACTTCCTCTTTATTCAGCACAACTTTTGCGATTTTATCTTTTACCGTTTGGCCTGAGCGATTGTCTTTTAGCCTTCCCCTATTTATTTTCCGAAAAAAACTATTTCCTATGTGCCACACTTTTCTTATTCTGCACCTCTCTAAATCTATAATAAGCTTTCTTACATAGATTTTCTTGATGACACCTTTAGCCGCTTGGTCTGATTGTTGCAATAGGTTTACAAGCAGATTGTTGTTTAATATCACAGTATAACACATGATTTTGGCACTCAATTCTGAGAATTGCAGATGAAAGTAGCCTCCAAAATTACAACTTCTGCATCATTTGTTTTGTCAAGTTGGCTGCATTAGCAATTTAAAATCCATAAGATTTTTTTTTGCTCAAGGTGGATTTCTAGCACTTAAATCAAATATTTAAAGCGTTTTTATTTTATTTAAAGCGTTGTCTCATATGAATGATTGCCCTCATTTGAGTTAGTTTGTCAGTATGTTGTATACATTGAATATTGTTGTGTAGGAGGTAATCATCTACATGCAACCCGTGTCATAAAATTCTTTGAAATATCTAAACATCCAATTAAAACAAAATTCATTTCTCATTTTGCATACTAAGGATTTATTTTCTTTGAAAACATAAATATGTTAAAGACTAATTTACTGAACGCTATCACACATGTATATGTACTATATGGTTATTAAAATTTCGTAATATTGTCTTTAGTTCTACCACATCTTTTCTATTATCCAGCTTATTCCGATGAATACGAAACCACAAATATCTACGAGTTTGCCGCCATTTCGCCTTTTTCCACTGAATCGGTAATAACATGATAAAAAGGATTTTACATATAGACATAGAAATCCTTTTATCACTTTTTGGCGAAAGTCATTCAATTACTCATCTGTTGCTATTGATAAATGTTTAACCAATATGGCACAAATCGAAACGAAAAATTGTGGTTTTTAGGTAGACCAATTTCAGAGAATGGAGCCAATATTATCGTTACCGATATTAATAGAACGAATCTTTTCCACCAATCTTTTGGTTTTTATTTTTACTGCGAAGCTGGTATAAAATTCATCGTTATTGAAAATTTTTTTAAAATGTAAATTTTTCCACTGGCATCTATCTGTACATAGACTCAATAGATATGTACATTGATTAAATTTGTGTATGTTACACATCTGATGTTACACAACATCTGAAATGCTTCAAGTTATAGTATTTTTGCGAAAATTTAAAAATGACCGAATGCAAAATTTTGCCGCTTGATGGCGGAAATTTGAGTAAGATCGGACAACTATTTCCTGTGCCCCAAAGAGTTCAGAGGTCAGGTCCTTTGTAAATCCTTAGTAAATTGTATACTTTTTGCAAATGTTTGATATAGGAATTGTATTTTTTTAAATGTGCAGTAGTCAAATATTAAAGTTTGTGGGCTCCTCGACCTTTTTTGCCAACCTGGCCCCAAATAGCCTGATTATATCTTAACTATACTGTGAAATTTTCAGGACTCAAACCCACTCAAATTTTCAAGGCAATTGGAGAAATAGATATCCAGATATCGCGTTTTCAAATGGGCGGGGCCACGTCCACAAGATATACCAAAAATGTAAGTACCATATTTTCACCACCGACAACACAGCTGCATTTTGTAAAAATTTCAAAAAGATTGGTCTTGCCGTTTTTGAGTCTATATGGTACTAAACCAGTAAGAAAGTGTCAGTCGGGCAACCCGACTTTCATATACCATCACCCTCAGTAAGACAAAACAATTTCTGTTATATTGATATTATTTCTCGATTTCTAAAGTGGGCGGAGTGGTACATTTGTATGGGAGATACCAGAAGGGGCGTGTCTAGACTTCCAGATTGTTTCTCCAAAACTTTATCCTGCTTGAACTTTACTAAATACAGAATTTGGGCACGATCGCGTTAGTTCTATTAATAATATTAATCGATTTCTAAAGTGGGCGGTACCAGATGTGTATGGGAGGTACCAGATGGGGCGTGGATTTTTTTTTCTCAAAAACTGTATCCTGCTTTAGCTTTACTAAAATAAAGAATTTTGGTACGATCGCCTTGGATTTATTGATATTACTACTCCATATCTAAAGTGGGCGAAAAAGTACATTTGTATGGGAGGTACCAGAAGGGGCGTGGCTAGACTTCCAATATTTTTTCCAAAACTTTATCCTGTTATAACTTAACAAAATGCATAATTTGAGCACGATCGTGTTGACTGTATTGATATTATAACTCCATCTCTAAAATGGGCGGAGTTGTACATTTGTATGGGAGGTACCAGAAGGGGCGTGGATAGACTTTAAATTTTTTTTCCAAAACTTTATCCTGTTATAGTATTACTAAATATGGAATTTGGGAATGATTGAGTTCGATGTATTGATATTATTACTCGATTTCTAAAGTGGGCGGAATTGTAAATTTGTATGGAAGGTACCAGAAGGGGCGTGGCCATGTAGCCCATTTTCAATACCGTAAGTAGTTTTGGGGAAATATTAACTCGTGAAAAATTCAAAACATTTGGTTTCGTCTTTCGAAAGTTATCGAGCGAACCAGCCGGACAGCAGACAGACAGACGGACATGGCTCAAACGACTTAAAAAGTCATGAATCGAATTTGGTTCAAAGAAACCTAGGGTCTAAAGTCACTCTTTCTATGTGTTACACTTTTGGGTCGTATCAAATGATATATACCCTCATCCCTAAGGGTGATGGTATAATAATTTAGAAAAAACAAAGACAAACTTATTTTCATATTAATAGATTTTACATCTTAGGGTCACGGTCTAAAGTTGTCCGATTTTGGTCAAACATATACCATAGTTATTTTATAACAACCGCACGGCCGTTACCGCAAATCTAAAGTTGAATTTTCGCTGCCGCCCTACTGGTTATATTTATACTCTTTACCAGGCGCACGAACGGTGCGAAGGGTATATTAATTTTATTCTTCCATTTGTAACACCCTAAGGAAGAGTGGCTGGTATGAAAATATATTTATAACCAGTACAGAAATTTCAGTCAGTTAAACTGACTGATAAATACCATCACCCAATATAAGATATTGTTTAAGTCTTGAGTTATTAAAATTAACCGATTTGTAATTAAAAGAAGAAAGTTTTACCCTCAGTAAAACAAATAATTTTCTATTATGTTGATATTATTACTGGATTTCTAAAGTGGGCGGAGTGGTACATTTGTATGGGAGGTACGAGAAGGGGTGTGGTTAGGCTTCCAGATTTATTCTCCATTACTTTACCCTGTTATGGTTTTACTAATTTCAGAATTTGGGCACGATTGCCTTGTGTGTACTGATATTATTAGTACATCCCTAAAGTGGGCGGAAAGGTACATTTGTATGGGAGGTACTATAAGGGGCGTCGCTAGACTTCAAATTTTTTCTCCAAAACTTTGTCCTGTTATAACATAACAAAATACTGAATTTGGGCACGATCGTGTTGAGTGTATTGGTATTGTTACCCTATTTCTAAAGCGGGCGGAGTTGTACATTTGTATGGAAGGTACCAGAAGGGGCGTGTCTAGACTTCCAGATTTTTTCTCCAAAACTTTATCCTGCTTAAAATTTACTAAATACAGAATTTGGGCACGATCGCGGTAAGTCTTTTAATAATATTAATCGATTTCCAAAGTGGGCGGTACCAGATGTGTATGGGAGGTACCAGATGGGGCGTGAATAGACTTCCATTTTTTTTATCCAAAACTTCATCATGTTATAGCTTTACTAAAAATAGAATTTGGGTACGATCACGTTTAATTTATTGATATTATTTCTCCATCTCTATAGTGGGCGGAAAGGTAGAATTGTATGGGAGGTACCAGAAGGGGCGTGGCTAGGCTTTCAAAACTTTTTCCAAAACTTTATCCTATTATAGCTTTACTAAATATAGAATTTGGGGACGATCCTGTAGGGTGTATTGATATTATTACTCGATTTCTAAAGTGGGCGGAATGATGTATTTGTATGGGAGGTACCAGAAGGGGCGGGGCCATGTTGCTCATTTGCAATACCGTAAGTAGTTTTGACAAAATAATAACTCGTGCAAAATTTCAAAAGATTTGGTTGCGTCTTTCGAAACTTATCGTGCGAACCAGCCGGACAGCCACCAGACAGACAGACAGACAGACAGACAGACAGACGGACATGGCTCAAACGACTTAAAAAGTCATGAATCGAATTTGGTTCAAAGAAACCTAGGGTCTAAAGTCACTCCTTCTATGTGTTACACTTTTGGGTCGTATCAAATGATATATACCTTCATCCCTAAGGGTGATGGTATAAAAATAATCAGTGTCGAAATCTGAGTCGATTTAAAGATGACCGTTTGTCCTTCTATCTGTCTATCCGTCTGTCTGTCCATACAATTACAGCCGTAGTTTAATAGATCTCGAGCTGAAAGTTGGAATGCAAGTTTCTATCCTCAAGTAGGAGGTTACGTTCTAAGATAATCCCGATCGGTCAAAAACTGCACCCACCTCCCACTCGAAATCCTTCTTTTGGAGGTGTCCGTCTGTCTGTCCCAGCGCTTACAGCCATATTTTGAGAACTCTTGAGCTGAAAATTTATAAGCAAGCTTTTATCCTCTAGACGCAGTTTAATTCTAAGATAAGTTCGATCGGTCAACAAATATTCCCACCTCCCATACAAGCTTCCCCTTTTAGGGGTCTGTCCCTGCGATTACAAACATAATTTATAAGCAATAGAGCTAAAATTTTGAATGCATGTTTCCGCACTCTAAGCGGGGCTTGAGTTATAAAGTGATCCCGATCGGTCAAAAACTTGTCCTACCTTCCACGCAAAACTCCTCTTTTGGGGGGTGTCCGTCTGTCCGTCCCAGCCATTACAGACGTATTTTAAGAGCTCTCGAGCTGAAATTTTGTAAGCCTTTATCTTCTAAGCGGAGGTTAAGTTCTAAGATGAGTAAGATCAGATAATAACCTCAACCTCCCTTACAAACACCCTCTTTTTTGCGCGTCCGCCTGTCTTACACACTATTACAGACATAGTTTAAGAAAAATCGAGCGGTTACAATTCAGGCATAGTGTTTGACATCTCAGTAAAAATTATTAACGTCTAACTGTTGGATCGTGTTGGATGTATTGATATTATTACTCCATCTCTAAAAAAGTGCGGAAAGGTACATTTGTTTGGGAGATACCAGAAGGGTCGTGGCTAACCTTCCAATTTTTTCTCCAAAACTTTATCTTCTTATAGCTTTACTATATACAGAATTCGGGTACGATCGTGTTGGATGTATTGATATTATTACTCCATCTCTGAAATTTGTATGGGAGGTACCAGAAGTGGCGTGGCTACTCTTCCAATTTTGTTCCCAAAACTTTATCCTGTTATGGGATTCGGATACGATCCCGATGGGTGTATTAATATTATTACTCGATGTCTAAAGTGGGCGGAATGATGTATTTGTATTTGTATGGGGGGTACCAGAAGGAGTTGAAGTTTTAAAGACTATTGAGCTATGTCCGTCTGTCTGGCTGGATGGATGGCTCGAGAGCAGGACAACTAGAGTAAATCTTTACTGATCGATATGAAAATTTACCAGTATTAAAATTTTATAAAACGAAGTAATAGGATTGTAAATGGGCGGAATAGCACCACCACTTCTGGTACCTTCTATACAAAATTATCTATTTTTGCAAAATAAATAGTTCTTTGATAACTTCCAAACGGACAACTGGGGGATATATGAATTTGGTCAGTTCAATAATCTTGTAATAGTAGACAAACCCTTAGAAAACCAAAACCTTTGTCACACCCCTTCTGGTACCCCCCATACAAATGGCCATATTGACCTTCATAGTTTTACATACTTATCTCTTTTGTAAGTACTTTGAATTCAGTCAAATTTTGAGCAAGATGTACGCTTGTGAAAAGTTTATCGGTAAATGAATATAGACTATATAGGTTGACCCCTTCTGGTATCTCCCATACAAAATGACCTATTTTGTGAAAATTAATATTTCTCCCAGAACTTATCGCTATCCTTGCAGGAGGACAGCCCTTTTTCAGGTATTTTCGCTTTAGCTCTCTGGTTGAACTTTGTGCTTCCCCTCTACATCGGAGCAACTCTGTACATGAAGCCAATCCCTTTTTCAGATCCTTGTTATTCCGCCTAAAGAGACAAGTTGCCTCTCTCCTGCAGTTTCACCCTGTATGCAGAATATGTCTCTTTGGTGGCATTGTGACTTTCATTATCGTACCAGGCCTCGTGTTGGGATGGCTTTAAGTACCCAAGTACGCATCTTGCAGACCGTTCTAAGGAGTCGTTTATACATTGCCACTGTGAGGGGTTTGAGTAGGCGTCCGCTACCTCTGTGATCTGCAGTCTAACGATGTCCAGCTAACGTTGTGCCTGGTTACGTACGTTTTTCGCCTTGTTAAGCCTTATGTGTAACTTACCTGTAGTAAAGTAGTGATCGGATTCAAAGTTCGCACACCTGATCACTCGTACATCCAGAGCACTCGATGCGTGACTACCATCGACTACCACGTGATCTATCTGATACTTGTCAGTTGATCTGCATGAGTTAACCATGTTGCCTTATGAATATTTCTATGGTGAAATCTAATGCAGCTAACTACCATATTGTTTGCCGCAGATAAGTCAATCAGTATGATGCCATTGTTCGATGTTTCGGTGGGCAGACCAAATTTTCCGCTCAAATGCGGAGGACTCCCTGCCTATCTTACCATTAAAATTGCTTTGTACATAAACGTAGATGTTATGGCTCGGGCTACAGCCATACACATTATCTATGCTCTCATTGAACTTGTCGCTTTTCTCTTTTATTGGAGCATGGATACATACACTGATGAGCGAAAAATTATACTCTCCACTGTATTTCAATGCAGATGTATTTGAAGGTTCATAATCCAAAAACCGAATATAAGGAATGAAAGATAATCCAAAACTACACTTTTCTATCTTACAACAACAAAAGAGTAATTTGCTTAATTTATCGTTTGTGCATTACTTTACTTTTTGGTGTGATCATCAAATTAAACGCAGTGGTTTTTAATTACAAAATAATATGTACTTTTATATTAAAACAAAAACAAAATTAAAAAAAAAACACTTATTAATAACACTGTAGGACAAATTTAAACTTTTGACCTCACCCATGATCAAACTGACCAGATTCTGAAAATATAGCTAAAATAAATATATACGTATCTCCCAGTTTTTCTAGATCAGCTCATTTAAGTTTTTTACGAGCAATTCAATTTTTGGAGCATAGCTCCCATACAACGACTTGAAAGTGACTTCTTCCTGTTCGCAGAACTCAGAGAGTTGTTAATAGATTTTGACGAATTTTTTTTTAATGTATTTCAAATGACCTGTATGTAGTTCTGACCGAGCCCAAATTTAAAATTTGTCACAAATTAAATTTGTCACAAAAAAATGTCAATAGATTTTGATGAATTTTTTTTAAATATGTTTCAAATGGCCAGGGTCTGGTTCTAACAAAGTCCAAATTTATAATTTGTCAAAAATTAAAATTGTCCCAAATTGTCAAAAATTAAAATTGTCACAATTTTTTTTAAATTTTTTTCAAATGGCTAGGAGCTGGTTCGGGCTAGGAAAATGTGTTGACAAATTAAATTTGTGACAAAATTTGGGACAAATTTAATTTGTGACAAATTTGAAATTTTGGCTTCGTCAGAACCAGCTCCTGGCCTTTTGAAAAACAATAAAAAAAATTCATCAAAATCTGTTAACAACTCGCAGAGTTCTGCGAACAGGAAGAAGTCACTTTCAAGTCGTTGTATGGGAGCTTCGCTCCAAAAATTGAATTGCTCGTAAAAAACTTAAATGAGCTGATCTAGAAAAACTGGGAGATACGTATATTTTTATTTTAGCTATATTTTCATAATCTAGTCACTTTGATCATGGGTGAAAAATCGTGTCGTACAGTGTAATACGTATGACCTCTCTTATTTGAAATATGTACATCTGCACCAAAATACCGTGGAGCGTATATTTTTTCTCTCATCAGTGTGTAAGTTCAGCGTGAAAAAAAAATGTTGTATTAATTGGCCAGGTCCAGGAGAACCGAAAGGCCCATGGGCCGCCAGGCCAATTTTGACCTACCATTCCGATGTTTAAGGATCCAGACGAAGACAATGGCATATATTTGTTTTTAATCGGGCTCCCACACCATATTCTGCACTGCAGCCAAACGCGACATATCTACACTTTTTCTAATTGTAGTTCAGAAAAGGCCAACTGAAAATCAGAAATTCTTCTTGAAATTCGGGAAAGAACAATTGGGAATCAGAATTTCTATTTGAAATTCGGAAAAGAACTATTGAAATTAAGAAATTCAAATTAAAATTCAGAGAAGGCCAGTTCAAAATCAGTATTTCTGCTTGAAATTCAGAAAAGACCAATTAGATATAAGGAATTCTACTTGAATTTCAGAAAAGAACTATTGAAATTCAGAATTTTAAATTAAAAATCAGAATTTATATTTGAAATTCAGAAAAGAAAAATAAAAAATCAGAATTTCTACTTGATATTCAGAAAACGTCAATTGAAAAACAGAAATTCCAATTAAAATTCAGGATACACCAATTGAAATTCGGCAATTCTACTTGATGTTCAGAAAAGAACAATTGATATTCGGGATTTTAAGTTGGAAACCAGATTTTCTTATTGAATTTCATAAAAGAAAAATTTAAAATCAGAAAATCCAATTAAAATTCAGAATACACCAATTGAAATTCGGTAATTCTACTTGAAATTCCGAAAATAACAATTGAAAATCAGAAATTCTACTTAAAATTCAGAAAAGATCAATTGAAATTCAGAATTTCAAATTGAATTTCGGAAAAGACCATTTGAAAATGAAATTTAGAATATACAAATTGGAAATCAGAAATTCTACTTGAAATTCAGAAAATAAAAATTTCATTAAGCAACAAATGTCAGTTCCTTTGGTTGGTTGTCAAATAATAAAAACTTAAATTTAAAATTTTGGAGTGCGCAGCAAAATAGCAAATATTGAAGCAGTTTAATGTTAAAATCCATTGTTATGGAGCTTCAAGATGTATGTACATTTTGCACTGTAAGAATGAGCAGATGCGAAATCAAGAGAATGCTTGCTGCATCCTTAGGTGTGATATATAAAACAACATATTAGTGAATAATGTCCAATAAAGAGGGACCCTCGGCTCAAGGCGGTAAAAAACCTAGTCTTCTAAATGAAGATGATATAACATTATTGATATCATGGGTCGAAGCGAAACCACGGTCATAAAATTTGATTCACTGTCTTACCATTCAACCTTAAAGCACTTATTTTGTGTAAATATGTTTCTGATTTTACATTTTTTTTTCGAATTTCAATTGATGTTTTCTGATTATCAATTCGTCTGTTTTGAATTTCAATTTTAATTTTCTGATTTTCAAGTGTTATTTTCTGAATTTCAATTTAAAATTCTGATTTTCAATAGCTGTTTTTCGAAATTCAATTTGATATTCTGAATTTCAATTGTTCTTTTCTGATTTTCATGTAGAATTTCTGATTTTCAATTGGTATTTTCTGAATTTCAAATAGAATTTCCGATTTTCAATTGGTGTATTCTGAATTTTAAGTGAAATTTCTGGTTTTTAATTGGTTCTTCTGAATTTCAAATAGAAATTCTGATTTTCAATATAAAATTCTGAATATTAATTGTTCTTTTCTAAATTTCAAGTAAAATTTCTAATTTTCAACTGATGTTTTCTGAATTTCAAGTTGAATTTCTGAATTTCAATTGGTGTATACTGAAATTCAATTGAAATTTCTGACCTTTAATTTGTCCTTTCTGAAATTAAAAAAAAATTCTAGTTTTCAACTTAAAATTCTGAGTATCAATTGTTCATTTCTGAATTTCAAGTAAAATTTCTGATTATCAATTGGTATTTTCTGAATTCCTAGTAAAATTTCTGAATTTCATCTGGTCTTTTCTGAATATCGAGTAAAAATTCTGATTTTCAATTATTCGTTTCTGAATATCAAATAGAAATTCTAATTTTCAATTGTTATTTTCTGAATTTCAATTGAAATTTTCTAAATTACAATTATAGGTGTAGAATATCGACAGCACAGTTTTGACATCAAACCCGTTAACCGGTTCATATTTTTAAATTCCTTATTAAACCGCCACTATAAAATATTTATAACTTATTGTATTGCTATATAAATGCTTTTGTCAAATTTTAAACAATCGAATTTGATGCAAATGCCTAAAACTTCCACAAAGCAATTTAGTGAAAAGTGTTTAATATGTGCTCTTTAAAATATTTTTTGTGAAATAATAATTACATTCTCTTCCAATTATTTTCAATAGCTCTTGTGTGAGCTTCTTTAAAACAAAAGAAACCCAATGATTGCAATCTAAGCCGCAACGTCCACAATTGCTGAATTAAGACAAATTTAGAAATGCATTAGCAATTAAGGCAATAATTATAGCAATTTATTTGCAAAGCTCACAAACAATGAAAAAGTGAAAAACAAATG
This sequence comes from Muscina levida, assembly GCA_964034835.1. Lineage (NCBI taxonomy): Eukaryota > Metazoa > Arthropoda > Insecta > Diptera > Muscidae > Muscina > Muscina levida. Next base: position 34,135,973 of record OZ035880.1, on the reverse strand, counting down.
AACCAACAAACAAGAAAAAGGAAGCAAAAAATCAACATTCCAACATTGTAATTCCAACAAAACCCCTATCAAACAGGAAATATTGTAAAAAATATCCACAATATACCGGAAGTGAAATAATGTGAAACCCTGCAGCGACCTCTGTAGCTGCGTGACGGTGAATGGTTGACAACCATTGAATGGCTTGGCTGTGCCAGTGAATGGCTTGACTGTGTAAGCAACAGAGCAAAACAATTTTCAACACCACAACGAATGAGCAACTGTTTTATGCGCTACGGTTTGTACTAGCATTCCTTTTGTACACACTTCGCAATTAGTGCCATAAATTATCACTCAAATTATAGTGGCGTTTACGACCAATAGAAGCAACACATATTAAAATATTTAACTAAAATTGTGGCAGCTATTGAACGGCGTAAATCATGTCGGAAAATGTGGATACGGAACTGTTGGTGAACTGTACCATTTTGGCTGTGAAACGTTTTGATTTGATATCAATTGTAAATACCAGTTTACTTCATACTCTTAATCGATCGGATGTGATTAGTCTGCTGACGGAAATCATAGAGAACCGGGAAAATTTGGAGAGTATCAACGATGCCAAGTAAGTGAAAAATGTTATTATATTAAAAAGATATGATATAAAATTGTGATATATAATGTAAACAAGTATTATAAGGTTAGTAATGTCAGTACTATTTCATGTAGCGTCGCATATAACACAAAATATTAAATTTATTAAAAATTAAGTATTGATGTTCCAAGGGACATAATACTGAAGGTTTTCTTAAAAGCGATGTTGGACTATAAACCTTAATTTGGAGATTTTTATTATCATCGTTCACGAAAGTTATTAATACATCGCAAATTAAAACATTTTAGTAAATATCATTGCAGAATCCTCTTCAGTATGATTTGAAGCATATTGTGGTGGTTAAGTATTGACAGCATCAAATTGATTATTGACATATCAATATTTCTTTCATGAATTTCATTGTTATAACAAAGTATTTCTCCATACTTCAACTTCGACAATTTAAGCTGCAGCAAAGTAATTATATCTTCAATATCTTACTTTGCTGCAGGCGGTCCTTTTTCCATAAAAAATCCTGTGTTGAAGTAAACAAGTGTAAATAACTATGGTGATTTCACAACAAGAGAAATGATTCCATTAAACCATTGTACAAAGTGTGGGGGTGTATTAATAACAAACGCTATTCACAACAACCTTTAGATACAATCACTAAATATATTTTAATATTGATAGACAATTTTTAAAGTATTTAATATATGCGTAAAGTAAACTTAATGAAATTTTTTATACTATACTGAAAATCAGTGTAACAAATAGTTATAATCTGCATAAAAATGTATAGTACAGGCAAATAAATTTTAATCAATCACCTTCTTTTCTTCAGACCACAACTTATTTTGCAGATCAGTCACCGTGACATCGAGCCTCATGAATCGCTTACAATGTTCGAGTCTCATCGTCACCAATAGGTGGCAAAGCTATCTCTTATAAACTATTATATCCTTTTGATAAGCCTTAGTAGCATCAACACTTGCATACCATCAGATAGAACTAAGGCTTCTATCACATTACATTGCTTTCTGAAAAAATATTTACATTTTCTATTCTATTGTCACTTTATTCAGTTTTGTCGTTAGAAATTTAAATTATTATGCATAAATATTAATTTAGTATAACCTCTGTAGCTTACATTGCTGATGAGTACCACTTTTTATAATAAACCTCCGTTTTCAAGTAATCAAGACCAAATAACCATGGCGATATAAACTGTGTAAGTGCTAAAAAGAAAATGACTCCCTTTGAACATCATAGAGAAGCAGTGCATAAATTGATAAAAAAAAAAAACACACACACACATACATACATATTCCTTTTTGTGACCTTGAAATGAAATATGTAAAAAAATTTCTGTCAACCAATAAACAACATCTAATTTTAGACTTACTGAGACATAGACATAGGCACATAGTTCCAAATGTTCAAGATTTACTGATTAAAATTAAAAGAAAATTCTAACATACATACACTGTGGTGCAAAAATGAGCCAATGTTTTAAACCAGGTATGTTATTAAATATTTGTTATACTTTTTATTGTATTATTTTCAAACCTTTTGCTAAATTTAAAATATGCATCTGTAAAAAATTTAAAGCAATAACAAAAACAAAACTTACATTGCTGTAAGTATATAAAAACAAAGCATTTTCAAAATCAGACCATTGGCACACTTTTGCTCCAAGGTTTTTCTTATCCAAATTTAATAATTAGTCCTGCATATTTTTACTTTCTTCAAATGATCCACCCTATTTGGCGTATATTGACAAAGTTGAGCAACATAATATACAGGAATTTAGTTTCATTCAGCCAGAACCCACTCCCACAGCTCATTTATACTTTTCGGAGCTCTTTCGTTTCTGTCAGCCCGCGTTTTAGGTAAGCTCACAGATTTTCGATCGGGTTCAGATCTAGACTCTGCAGTGGTAACTCCCTGACCCAAAACACCTGAGAACTAAGCCATTCCTTGACAATTTTTACAGAATGTTTTGGGACGTTGTCATATTGGCAGACGACATTCTCTGGTCTACCTGGAATTTGGCCAGGGCTATGGGGCAAATTATATTGCAAAATGCGAAGATAGTCTTCCTTTCGCATTATACCTTCGATCCGTATAAGTAGTCCCACACCATCTGGGGTTACACATCCCCAAATCATAACAGAACCGCCTCCGTGCTAGATGGTTTGAAATTGGCACCTGATGAGTATTTGTTCTAACTAATACAATTTAAATATATGATCAACTTGTTGGTCGTGTGGTCAGATGAGATCAAAATCAATAGATACCAATCGGTGGAAAGGTTTTTTATTGGGCCAATTGATCAAACACACCAAATCCAGCTCATGTATCACAAACCATTAAGCACGGAAGCGGTTCTGTTATGATTTGGGGATGTGTAACCCCAGATGGTGTGGGACTACTTATACGGATCGAAGGAATAATGCGAAAGGAAGACTATCTTCGCATTTTGCAATATAATTTGCCCCATAGCCCTGGCCAAATTCCAAGGTAGACCAGAGAATGTCGTCTGCCAATATGCAACGTCCCAAAACATTCTTTTAAAATTGTCAAGGGATGGCTTAGTTCTCAGGTGTTTTGGGTCAGGGAGTTACCACTGCAGAGTCTAGATCTGAACCCGATCGAAAATCTGTGAGCTTACCTAAAACGCGGGCTGACAGAAACGAAAGAGCTCCGAAAAGTATAAATGAGCTGTGGGAGAGGGTTCTGGCTGAATGAAACTAAATTCCTGTATATTATGTTGCTCAACTTTGTCAATATACGCCAAATAGGGTGGATCATTTGAAGAAAGTAAAAATATGCAGGACTAATTATTAAATTTGGATAAGAAAAACCTTGGAGCGAAAGTGTGCCAATGGTCTGATTTTGAAAATGCTTTGTTTTTATATACTTACAGCAATGTAAGTTTTGTTTTTGTTATTGCTTTAAATTTTTTACAGATGCATATTTTAAATTTAGCAAAAGGTTTGAAAATAATACAATAAAAAGTATAAAAAATATTTAATAACATACCTTGTTTAAAACATTGGCTCATTTTTGCACCACAGTGTATATTGAATAAAATTCCATTAATTCTGACGAATAATACAGTGCAACAGCCAATCTGGGGAGTAAGAAAGTCAGGATGAAGGTACTGGGTCAGTAGAGTAAAACTCCCAAAGGGTTTGACATTCTCAGGCCAAACTTTTTTTTATGACCTTTAATATTTTTTCTTCATCTAAATGTTTGTTAGCTTAGTTTTTCACCTACAACTCAAGAAGCTTTGGAGATATTTCAATTTATTCCTAGGCAGAATTGTAGCTAAATAATTTCTATTAATATATTCATGTAAAACATCAAGTTAGACTTATTTTAATGAATGAAATCTTTGATACATTGTCATTTATTACCTCTTTTTAAAAATTTTTCCTAATAACTCCGAATTTCTGGTCATACATAGGGTGTAGAAAACTAATGATATTTAATAACGACCCTGACCCATATACTGTACATAAGTAACGAGTTTTCATATGATACACGCTACATATCGCACCTGTTCGACAAACGAGAAACAACTTAAAATTTCTAAATTTTCATTTTCTGTAATAAAAAAAAAAACATAAAAACATTCCCTAAAGTAAAAATGGTACATTATCTAGTACCCTCTTAAGAATAAAGGCTTGTATATAAAACTATAAGGCTTAAGGTGTTTGTTTGGAAATTAATAGAGAAATATAAATTTTCCAAAAATAGATCATTTTGTATGGGAGGTACTATAAGGTGCCACCCGATATAGTCCATATTTATCCCGGAGTCATATTTTCATAAGTATACAACTTACATAAAATTTGACTTCGGTCATTTGTATGGGAGGAACCAAAAGAGGTGTGGCAAAATTTTCGGATTTTTAAGAATTTGTCTACAATTACGCTATAATTGAACTGATCAAATATAAATGTTCTTTAGTTTGGTAGTTATTGGATAAATATTAGTTTTTGTATCAGCCCGGGCTTGTTTCCTATAGAATGTGAGCACCGCACGATGCGATTTTTCTAAATTCTTACTTATAGGGCTTAAAAAGGCCCAACAAAGGGATACAAATGGTACTGCCACCCAGACTAAATGGATATAGTTATAATAGGGATAATCTATAAGTGTATTCTCCCTTTTATATTATAACGCTAAAAAAGTTCCAAAAAGGGACAAAACTCAGCAAAAAATAACCCGAAAAGGGACAAAACTGGTTCCATCATCAAGATCAAACGGCTATAGGTAGAATCGCGCAAATTAAGGTGAATATTTGTTTTATGTGGTAGATTTGTGATGTGAACCGCTAAAGCTAGAACCGTAAAATTAAGAATATATGTTACTTTTATGACGTTGGCGCGCACTAAGACGGAATTTTTGGAAATTCGGACTGCAAAGGGGTAAAATGGGCGTGGCACCGCTCCATACAACTCGAATTTTTAAATGAATGTGTCTTTTAAGCCATAATAGGTTCGAAGTCGAGATTTGGTACGTATATTGGACGTATAAGAAAAAATATTTTGTTTTAGGAAAGTGGGCGGTGCCACGCCCCTTTTTAAAGAAAAAGTTATATTGGCCAAATAAATGGTCCGATTGTAATTATATTTTCTTTGTATGATATTGTCCATAGGACCTTCATCATAGGCTACATGAAAACATATTTAGAAAAAGGGGCGTTGCACCGCCCAGTCAAGCCTCAATTTTAATCGGTCATATCTCAAGAGCCATTAGAGGTATGTAGATGAGATTTGCTACATATGTTACTGATACGAAGAGGAACCCGTCTCGCTGAAAAATGGGCCGTTTAACGCCCCATTTGAAAAAATCGTTATCTGGGCGAAATAAATGGACCGATTGCAATAAAATTTGAACTGTGTAGTACTATCCGTAAGGTCTCTATCATAGGCTACAAGAAAACATACCTAGACAAAGGGGTGTGGCACCGCCCACACAAACCAAAATTTGAATCGGTCATATTTCGCGAGCCATTAAAGGTATGAAGATGAAATTTGCTGCATAAGTAAACGGTACATGGGGGATTATGTCCCGCTGGGAAATGGGCAGTGCCACGCCCCTTTTAAAAAAATTGTTATGTCGGTCATATAAATAGAACGATTGTAATTTCAAATTAGATAACTAACTGATTGGGTGAAATGGCTGTAGATAGGATGATGAAATTTGGGGTAGTTGTTCAACTTTTCGAGAAAACGTCAGCTAAGAATGGATTTTGGAAAATGCATACTTTAGGGTGTAAACATTACCAATAAGGGTTAAACTCAGACGAATCTGTTAAAGTGTTAATCGCGAAAATTGGATTGAAGGTTTTTTCGAAATCCGATATTTCTGAGTAAAAAATATTTAAAAAGGGATGTAATTATAATAATTTTATGGGCTTGCTCCCTATGGAGTTAGAACGAAGCAAGGAGGGTTTTAGAAATTCTTACATTTTAGGGGTAAAAAAGGCCCAAAATGAATAAAACTGGTACTAAACGGCTAAAGTATTAGTCTTAAAAATTGAAGTGAATGTTTTAGTTATACGATGTTAAGTAATTTTTCGAAATTCGTTCTTTAGTTATAAAAATACTGAAAAGCAATAAAACTGGTACAATCGCCCAGACCAAATATCTAAAAGTAGAGCTACGAAAATGTATTTAGCATTGCTCCCTATAGAATTAGATCCCTATAGATAGATTGAACATTGGGGGGTGAAAAAGACCGAAAGGGGATATAACTGGTACCATCGCCCAGACCAAACGGCTAAAACTATTATCGTATATGTGCATAGAATTAAAGGGGGTCCACTCAACTATAGTTTTAGGGATAAAAGGGATTAAAGCGGTACAATCACTCAGACAAATGGGATAAAGCTACAATCACATAAATTTGTGTCCGTTCGTATTATGAAACGTTTGCATTTTATTTGTATTGATTACATTCTTAAGAAGTTTCATTGTAGGTACGGGTGAAGCAAAGCGAACCGGGAAAGCTAGTATCATATATAGATCATATTGTCTAGTAAAGATCTCAAAAATGTTAATGTTCTTATTAATCATGAATTTTGTGTGTTACTGTGACTTAAAAACAGCAACGTATTTACTAACTTTAACGAGCAAAGCTATCCACACCCCATTCGTAGGATCCAAAGAAAAAATCAATAAGTTAAGTATAACATAAAGCTTACCACAATATGTTTGTGCTAAATCCTGGCATTTGAGTAATGACCTGAAGCACAAATACATTAAACAATTCATTCTAAAAGCATAATAGCAAATGTTTCACAAATTTATAAAATGAACAAAATCCATTTTTAATATTACCCTTATAATACAAATAGAAATTTGACAGACTGAAAATTGGTAATACAGCAGTACAAACATATTAAGCTAAAATAAATGAAAGTCATCAGTCACCTTAAAACCATTTGACTGAAGGAAATGAATTGTAATACTCGTTATACCATATTTCTTTGTACGATTCTCGTATTGTAATATGTGTTATTATTTTCTATTACATTTGTTAATTTATTTTCATCATTATTTTACTCCGTATTGAAAATTTACCATTCAAAAGAGCATAGAGAGCTGGTGGAAAAGGTGTGTACGTGTTGATTTGATTTTTTATACTATGCATATTATACAGAACTGTTCAATGTGAGATGTGTTTGTAAGCTACTTTCCAATTATTTTTATCTTGCGGCAAATGTGCTTTGAAAATATTTCAACGGAAAAAATTTTAAACATCTTCGCAAACTCTTAAATATACATCATTCCACACCAATGTGGCATTCTGACATCTCTTGGATACGTTTTAAAATTACATATTCTCACATACTCTGAAAGTAAGTTTGTATATATGAAAACATTATTCTGCAACGTAAAGCATAATTTAATGAGCAACAAGAATGGAACTATTTATATTTTGAAAAGTAGTACAAATCAAGAATTTAAAAGTTACAGCCATGTTCTGAAAAATAATTCGGTTTGAAAACAGAGCAAAATCGGTAAAAATGTATTAAAAAGTTATTATGCAACAAAAGGTATATGCAAAAAATGTATTGCTTTTCCAAAAGTTACCTTCATAGATGAAAGGGACTCCCATACGTTGCAATATTTTGCATTTATAGCAAACCATTGTAATATTTGTATCTTAGCGATATGTTCTTCACAAAGTTGTAAGGTACAACCATTACAACCACAACCAATCGAAAAAAGTGATTTAATTTTTCTGCGTTTAAGTAAATAAAATTCATATTGTATGAATACTTATTACTTGGTCAATTTCCCCTTTCCCTTTAATAGGGATATCATGCACCACCAGATATTCGCACAAAGTAGTCATCTCATAAATATGTTAAACACTCAGTTGGGATATACCAAGGCGCCATAATTCAATGTCGTCCTTCAGGGAATTTCACTTTTTTTACATTTATGTAAATTAAAATAAATAATACATATGCTAAGAAGATAATAAAAGGGATTTAATGTAATAAATTTATATTTGGTGGCAATGCAATTGTAAGAGGAAATTTTTGTATTATACGTAATAAAATTCAAGTGAAAATACGCAATGTCATAACTTTTAAAATAAAAAAGCAAAGAAATTTCACACTGAAAATAAGATTTAAAAAATATTTTTACAGATTGTGACATAATAATAAGAACACGCTATGGTTACAATAAGAGGGTAACCTATGTTCAAGCTTCAGTTTAATAACGTATTCGATCTAAAAAGCTGTTTTTATATATTGTTCTGATTAATGAGTAAGTTGGTAATTAAAAAACAATTGGTAATAAGTTACACGGAAAACCAGTAAGAAAATTTCAGTCGGGAAAACCGATTTACTTAAACCCTAACCCTCAGATAAACATACAATTTTCTAGCATATTGATATATTAATACTCCATCTCCAAAGTGAGCGGAATGGTACATTTGTATGAGAGGTACCAGATGGGGCGAGGCCAGACTTCCAATTCGTTATGCAAAACTTTATCCTATTATAGTTTAACAAAATACAGAGTTTGGGCACAATCGTGTTGAGTGTATTGATATTACTACTCACTTTCTAAAGTAGGCGGAGTGATACATTTGTATGGGAGGTACCAGAAGGGGCGTGGCAAGATTTCCTATTTGTTCTACAAAACTTTATCCTGTTATAGCTTAACTAAATACTGAATTTAGGCTTGAACGCGTTGAGTGTGTTAATATTATTACTCGATTTCTAAAGTGGACGGAGTGACACAGTTGTATGGTACCAGGTACCAGAAGGGGTGTGGCCCATTTCCAATACCGTAAGTAGTTTTGGGGAAATGTTTATGTTATCGTGCGTACCAGCCAGACAGACAGACTAACATGGCTTAACCCTAAAGTGTAACACATACTTGTAGAAGGTGTCACTTTAGACTGTAGGTGTCATGAAAAAGTCATGAATCGAATTTGGTTAATAGCCAGTACAGAAATTTCAGTCAGGTAAACTGACTGATAAATACCATCACCCATATAAGATATTATTGAAGTCTTCATTTAATAGATTTTACATTCAAATAAAATTACTTATGTATAATTTTTCCACTGCTTGTGCTGCAAAATCGTCCAAAACATGACTTATTTGTGTAAGAGGTAAAAAAAGGAAGTTTTGATAGGGGTACCAAAAGGGGTGAATCGATACAGTCCTTATTAATTTCTGACTCAAAATTTCATACGAACATCTCACGAAAAATTTGACTGAATTAAGTGTATTTACAAAAAAGATATGTATGTAACACTATGGGGGTGAGTTCGGTCCTTTGTATGGGAGGTACCAGAAGGGGTGTGTCGAATAGTAAGGTTTCGCCTCCTATCACTATATAAATTAACCGACTAATTTTCATTACCCCCCAAGTGTCAGTTTGAAAGTTATGGGGGAAAATATTAATTTTCAAAAAATTGGTCATTTTGTATGGGATGTACCAGAAGGGGGTGATTTGATATAGTCCATATTCATTCCTGATTTATATTTTCAAAACCGTACAACTTACGAATAATTTGACTGATTCATTGTACTTACAAAAAAGATATTTATGTAACACTATGGGGTGAGTTCGGTCATTTATATGGGAGGTACCAGAAGGGGTGTGTCAAATAGTTGGGTTTTCTGGGGTTTTACCTCCTATAACAACATTAATTAATCGACTAATTTTCATTACCCCCCAAGAGTCCGTTTGGAAGTTATGGGAGAAATATTAATTTTACAAAAATTGGTCATTTTATATGGGAGGTACCAGAAGGCATGAACCAATATAGTCCATATTCATTCCTGAGTGCCATTTTCATAAGCGAACATCATACTCAAAAGTTGGGTGAATTCAGTTTACTTTCAAAAAAGATGTGTTTGTAAGACTATGGGGGTGAGTTCGGTCATTTGTATGGGAGGTACCAGAAGGGGTGCGTCAAATAGTTAGGTTTTGGCACCACCTTTAAGAAAATATTTTCTATTATATGGATATTAGTACTTGATTTCTAAAGGTGGTACATTTGTATAGGAGGTACCAGAAGGGGCGTGTCTAGACATCGAATTTTTTTCTCCAAAACTTTACTTATACAGAATTTGGGCACGATCGCGTTGGGTGTGTATTGATATTATTACTCCATGTCCTAAGTGGGCGGAAAGGTACATTTGTATGGGAGGTACTATAAGGGGCGTCACTAGACTTCCATTTTTTTCTCCAAAACTTTATCCTGTTATCACTTAACAAAAGACAGAATTTGGGCAAGATCGTGTCAAGTATATTGATATTATTACTCCATCTCTAATGTGAGCGGAGTGGTGCATTTGTATGGAGGTAACAGAAGGGGCGTGCCTAGACTTCCAGATTTTTTTCTGAAAAACTTTATCCTGCTTGAACTTTACTAAATACCGAATTTGGGCACGATCGCGTTAGGTCTATTAATAATATTAATCGGTTTCTAAAGTGGGCAGATGGGGCGTGGCTAGACATTCAGTTTTTTTTCTCAAAAACTATACCTGCTATAACTTTACTAAATAAAGAATTTGGGTACGATCCCGTTGGGTGTATTGATATAATTACTCGATTTCTAAAGTAGGTGAATGATGTATTTGTATGGGAGTTACCAGAAGGGGCGGGGCCATGTATTCCATTTGCAATGCCGCAAGTAGTTTTGGGGAAATATTAACTGGTGCAAATTTCAAATATTTGGTTGCATCTTTCGAAAGCTATGGTGCGCACCAGCCGGACAGCCAGACAGACAGACGGATATGGCTCAAATGACTAAAAAAGTCATGAATCGAATTTTGTTCAAAGAAACCTAGGGTCTAAAGTGACTCCTTCTATGTGTTACACTTTTGGGTCGTATCAAATGATATATACGCTCATTTTCTATTGAGATTTAATTGTGTTTAGTACGGGAACGTGTGAAAAGGTCCGTAATAAATGCACTCGTGCTCATACCGTGTCGACTACACAAGGAGAAATCCGGGACCATTAGGAACCACATTTGATCCCTTTACCATATTCCGCTCGCTCATCACCGAAGACATGGGCGTACATCATAATACGCGAATCAAATCGGAAAGGCGGGGAAGTGAACTCTGCATGGAATTTGGCACATCCAACTAACCACAAAGATATGAAACCAATCACTTTGAAAGAGTTCGATGCTTTTTGGCTAATATTTTGTATGCTGAACTCACTAAATCGAATAGTGAACCTCTTGAAGAGTTATGGGGCCCAACGCGCTTCCCAATATATATCATTATCATTAGACAATGGAAATACGCGACAGCAGCGACTAATTAACAGCAAAACTGTGGCTATTAATGATATTTGGCAAATGTTGCAGTCTAACTTGGCAGCAGCTTACACTCCGCATGATGCAGTGACCGTTGATGAGCAATTATTCCCAGACAGAGGGCCGCACCCGCTTCACACAATACATTCCATCGAAGCCTGCCAAGTACGGTATAAAGACATGGTGGTTGTGCGACTCAAAATCATTTATGCTGTCAAAGGAAGATTTACTCTAGGAAATTGCCTGACCAGACACGAGAGGTGAATCAAGGGCAGAATGTTGTAATTCAACTTTCGGAGAGATATTTGAATACAGGCCGCACAATTTATGCCGACAATTTGTTCACAACTTTAGATTTGGCGCGTACTTTGATCATATGTTGGAACAGTGCGCTCGAATAAGACATGTGTGCCTCGAGAATACCAGAAAAAATCATACGCGTCCCGTCAACAGCACATTGTTCGGCTACAACGAAGGTGATATAGCACTATGTTCATATGTGCCCAAGAAGAAGAAAGCGGTAATTTTGCTGTCGACACAACATTATACATTTGGTGTGGACATGCAAACTGAAAAAAGGAGCCGTTTGCTATTTTGGATTACAACGCCAACAAATCGGGCGTTGACACAACATACCAGATGCTTGGCACATATACATGCAAGCGCTCAACAAACCGCTGGCCATTGGCCATGTTTTTTAATATGGTGGACATTGCTGCATTTGCTGCAGAATTAGAATTGCTATACGAAAAACAATTGACATACCCAAATACATAACTTTAACCGCTTAAGATGTCTCAAGTAGTGGTGATAATATATTTTATTTTCATAGTGAATTATCAATATTTATTTTGCATTATGAAAACACATGTCCGTTAAGGCTAACATTTTTGTTACATATATACGAAATAATCAATTAGTCTCGATTGATCCAATTTATTGATTAGTCGTCTCCCATAAGAACTGAGTTTATTAAGTTTTTCATCGTTTTATGGCGTTGTCATCCTCAAATTACCAAAATCTGGCAAGTAATTACAACTAACTTCCCTTTTCTGTGCGATATTGTTAATGATATCGATAATTTAGTTTTCGTTTCTTTTACTATTGCTCAGTTGTAGTATTTATGTCTTATTCAGCTCTGCTAAACTTTATGACTTAGACTACACTTTGCAAGATATATTTAATTAATAGGAATATTGATATAATAATTTAATAATAAAAATGAATCAAGTAAAACTGTCATAAACGGACACACAGACCAGTACAGAAATTTCAGTCAGATAAACTGACTGATAAATACCATCACCCAATCTTCTATTATATATATAAACAGGAAGTATGTATATATATAACGTATGGAATCGAAAACGGCTGGACCGATTTTGAAGAAATTTTCAGGGAATCTTCCGAATAACCCCGCGAGTAACATAGGCTACACATTGTTTGGATTTTTCTACATTTAGGGGGTGAAAATGACAATATTCGATAACACAAGGTATTCCGCGCTTACAAGAAGTTAAAAATAATATATTATCAATCGATGATAAACAACTTTGTGTACTCTTTTAAGATACCTGCGAACGTCCATGGGAAAACCTTTAAAAAAATTCTTTAAATAACTCTCTGTATTCCAATATAACGGGACATCCAATATAACGGGATATGCAATAGCGAAGCATTGCCGGGTCCACTAGTATAAGATATTGTTTAAGTCTTGAGTTATTGAAATTAATAGATTTTTAAAATAAAATTACTTATGTATTATTTTTTGTCTGCATGTAGAGCAAAAACATACAAAATTTGATTTATTTGTACAGAAGGTACAATTAGGGACAGCACAACGTGTCTGATTTTTTTTCGTAAATCAACGTTCAATGACCGCTTACCTTGGCAAAATTTGTCTGAATTCAGTGTACATACAAAAATGATTCGTATGTAAAAGGGGAAATATCCCATATATTTATATAGAAGGTACCAGAAGGGGTGTGCCAAATAGTTAGGCTTGCTTAGGCTTTACCTCCTATTACAAGATAAATTAACTGACCAAATTTGAGCATCCCGGCAGGTGCCGGTTTAGAAGTTATGGGAGAAATATTAATTTTCCAAACAAAGTCATTTTGTATGGGAGGTACCAGAAGTGGTGATCCGATATAGTTCATATTCATTCCTGATTAAAATCTTCATAGCCGTACTCACGCAAAATTTACTGAATTCAGTGTAATTACATAAAAGATATGTATGTGAGACTTTGGAGGTGGGTTCGGTCATTTGTATGGGATTTACCAACAGGGGTGTGTCAAATAGTTAGGTTTTCTGAGGTTTTGCCTCCTATCAGAAGATAAATTTACGGATCAATTTTTATTACCCTCCAAGTGTCCGTTTGGAAGTTATGGGAAAAACATTAATTTTCTAAAAATAGGTAATTTTGTATGGGAGGTACCAGAAGGCGTGAACCGATATAGTCCATATTTATTCCTAATTCAACGTTTCATAAGCGAACATCATACGCAAAATTTGAGTGAATTCAGTTTACTAACAAAAAAGAGATATGTATGTAAAACTATGAGGGTTAATTCGGTCATTTATATGGGAGGTACCAGAAGGGGTGTGGCAAAGGTTTCGGTTTTCTTAGGGTTTGTCTACTTTTGCAAGATAAATAAACTGACCAAATTCAAACATCCTCCAATTGTCCGTTTGGAAGTTATGGAAGAAATATTAATTTTCCAAAAATAGGTAATTTTGTAAGGGAGGTACCAGAAGGGGTGCGGCTAATCAGCCCATTTACATTCCTATAAGTTCGTTTTGAAAAATATTAATACTGGTAAATTTTCATACCGATCCGTTAAGGATTACTCGAGTTATCCTGTTGACCAGCCAGCCAGACAGTCAGACGGACATAGCTCAATCGTCTTAAAAAGTCCTGAAACCAATTTGATCCTAAGATGCTTGGGGTCTAACTCGTCTCCTTTAATGCGTTACACTTTTTTTCGTATCAAATGATATATACCCTCATCCCTAAGGGTGATGGTATAAAAACGGTCGTATTAAAGTGCATTTTTTTAACACTAACTTAAATAAGTGGCATAGCCAGGCTACAAAACTATGCTTTACTACGCTTAGTTTACCAAAAAGGGAATTGTGGGGAAAATATCCTCCATTCTCATGTTGAATATTAACGGTCAAATTCAAATTCAAATTGATTTCGGACATTTTCGGCTGATATCTACTTCGCATGTACATGTTTGACATATTTGTAGATATATATATACAGCTGATGATGTATCACATTGCATCAATTCGTCCCAAAGGGGCTGAAGATGAACTCGTCATGGAGTTCGAAACGCGTCATCCTAGTGCTAGACAATGAATTGACCATTCATATCAACAAAATATAAAATCTTTTCTGATCGTTTAGCCAAAGTATCGAATGATACACTAACACAAATTGATAAATAATCATTACGGTCGATAAACTCTCTTGAACAACACTGTAAAAAAAAAACTTAATTTCCCTTTGCACCCCATGAATGAGGTATGGGATAGCTTCTCGCTTTGTTGTGAATTAACACAACTAACGGCACCTACTTATTTATCGACGAATGCGAACGTCACTGTTTTGAGAAGCTCTTACTAGACACGACGATTGAATCGACGCTTAATACTGCGAAGTTGCTGTCAAACAACATTCGAGGGGAGCCGACAATGAAAGAAAATTTTATTTATTTTTTTTCTTTTTTAAGATGACTGGAGCCAGGTTTAAACCTGCGATCTCCCGCATGGTAGTCGCGTGTTCTAACCACTATGCCACGGCCGGTCCCGAACAACACTGTATGAAAGCAAATAATGTTCTCTTATTGTTAATAAATTTTACACCAATTAAATTACCAATTACTGTATTTTGTAAAACCACATTTTTTATGATCTAGTAAAGCAAACCCAAAACCTAACCTCACATTGCAGCATTACAAACAGTAATTCTTGAGACGTGTTATTAAATAAAACAATGACATGAACGAAAATCCTTAAGTACCAGCAATTATTTCCAAATTTCCAAACAAGAACTACATGTACTATGTAAACAAGCTTTTAATTACTTTTGTGACCTGTATAATTGCACACCATCTATGTAACAAATTACTTATTTCCTGTATTCTTGTTTCACATAGCAATAGCATTTTCCTACAGAAAATAACAATTTGAATATATCTTAAATGAAATTACAAGATACTTAAAAAGGTTCAAATAAGTGTGTGTGTGTGTGTGTGCATCAAAACACATGTATGTTACATCAGCTTTGACAACATTATGTCGGTCATGCAATAAAGATTCACAACTTATGACAAAAATTAAGGATTCAAATTACTCCCCGAAGGATAAAGTTGTGGCAATGGTAGCTTAGTAACGAAAATTAAATGATTTTTGGGAGTGCTAATAAAAGTCTCCGTCAGAATTGTTGAATGCAATAATCATAGTTTTAGCTACAAGGGCAAATGTTTAATCAGCTGCTGCTAATGAGTTTTAAGGGATTTTAGTGAAAAATATTTTAATTTTAATTAATTTAGCACAATTTGTACTGAAAATTGTACTAAGTAGACGATGTGAGGTACATTAACAATGGGTGTAAGTTTTAAGATTAAAGTCGTGAGAATTATATGTATTAAGGGCCAGATTTGTAATGTCACAACGAATTGTTAGGAAGAGTCAAAGCTTGTAAAATGAAAATCAAATTACAGATATGCAAGGTGTATGGATTAGATTGCAGAATAGATATATCCGATTGTGTCATTATCTAGGATTCTGCGTTGTACAGCAAGATAGCTTAAGTGATGCCGAGAATTCTACGCTGGAGAGCAAAAACAACAATTCAGTGTCTAGTAAAGTTGAATCTTTTGTCATCGAGAGAATCGATGAGATAATGCATGGCGCGCAGTAGCAGCGGTATGATATTTTTGTTTTAGGCGAAGCCAAGGTAGTTATAAGCGCCAACGTACAAGCAGCGTACCAAACTAGTCAACTTTGTTTTCATTGAAACAAATAACTTACATGTGTCCTCTTTTATTACAAGACAAAGTTTTGCCGTCTTTTTCTCGATGTATGAAAAGGCCGCAGTAACAATTAGCAGCCAATGACATCATATCACCGTCATACGCGAGCAGCATATTACTTTTGTTAAGGATGATACCAGTCGTATTTACTGCCGCCTTCCGCATGATCATCTCCATTACGATGTTAAAGAGATTGCAGCATAAAATATAGACTTGTCTTGCCTCGCTGGGTAAGCTTTTTGCTTATTTTCATTGCAGACTTCATATCAGTCACTGTCATCCCGCAAAGTCGTATCAGCTTCGCGGGAATACCAAACTCAGTCATAGCATCTAAAAGTTTCTGTCGTATCGGACTGTCGAATGCAGCTTTGTAATCGATAAACTGATGGTATGTGTCGATCTGCATTTCTTGGGTCTTCTTCAGGATTTGTCGTAGTGTTAACATCTTGTCGGTCGTGGATTTACCAGGACTAAAGCCATACTGATAAGGTTTAATCAGATTCGCTAAAATGGGCTTTAGTCTTTCAAATAATATACTAGACAGGATCTTGTATGCGATAAATAAAAGGCAGATCCAGCGATAATTGGTTCACACACTGGAATCGCATTTCTTAAGCACAGGACATAAAACACTCAGATTCCAATCATCGGGCATGCATTCCTTGAGCCAAAACGTGTTTATGAGTTGGGGCATGCACGTTGCCAGCTCTTCGCCGCCGGCTTTAAAAAGCTCTGCCGGCATGCCATCGGCTTGTGCAGCTTTGTTATTTTTAAGCCGCGGAACTGCCGTACTGACCTCGTTTTGGCTCGAGGTTGGACAGTTTACTCCCGTCGTCCATGATTGGTGTGATTTCGTCGCTTATGCTGTCTTCGGGAACGAGCAGAGAACGAAAGTGTTTCCTCCATATTTGCAGCACACTGAATATCAGTGATCAGATTTCTGCCTCCATCCCTACAGTTGGGAAACTCTGTTCCAAAACCTTTTGTTAGAACTTTTGGGCTTTACCACTATCCCTGTAATTATCGATAACCTGGATCTTTCTTTTCTTCTATAGACGCCTTTTCCATGTCATCTCCCTAATCTTCTCATATAACGCTCTGTCTCTGCATGCGTTGCCTTGGCTGCAGATTTGTCCAGCATGCAGCATCCTTTTCTACAGACATTTCGCGATGTCTGAGCGTGTTTTTGTTTTGTTGCGGCAGGGGTCTTCAAATTCGCAATATACTGTCACTGGGTTTCGGGAAAATCACAATTAGAGGCGATGGTTTTAAGCAATTTAGAGAGATTTGGTCGGAGTAGGCATTGGCTATCTCGGTGGTATGTATCTTAATGTTCTCTAGTTTCCTTTGCGTTTGGTTACGAGCATTTTCGGCACTGCTTAATCGCGTGTGCACATTAGCTGCAACTAGGTGGTGATCCGAGGCAATGTATGGGAGGTACCAGGTGGGGAGTGGAAAGGCTTCGTTTATATGTTTTTACAAGGTTATTAAACTGACAAAACTGTAATGTGTACCAGCAATTCGTTTGAAAGTTGTAAATGATATTTATTATTATTATTATTATTTCAAAAGAGGTAATTTTGTATGGGTGGTACTAAATGGGGTAGGCCGATAAGCTCCATATTCATTTCTGATTCCATTTCTTTTTACGGAAATCCCATTCTTCATTTTGGTAAATATTTATTAGTAAATTATCATTATTATCAATTAATGTTTACACGAGTTATCCTGCCCACTCGCCGGTCAGCTATCCAGCCAGTGGGACGTGGTTCAATCGTTTTAAAAAATCCTGAAACTAAATTGGTCTTTAGATATTTGTGATCTAACATCTGCCTTAATGCATTACCTTTATTCTCGTAGCAAATGTTAAATAATCTCATCTCTTAGGGTGAAGGTATAAAAAATACATTATAATCTCATATAAAGTTTACCGAATTAATTTAAAAGTTATTGTAAAAAGCGCATGGAAAACTTGTAGGACCAAACCTTACGACATATTGCTTATATCCTTTATCGATTAACGCCTAAACTCCATTCAAATCCTTCATTGGCCCTAATGTCATAATTTCAGTTCCGATTTCATTGCTGTATTTCTATGCCATTTTCAATTGATTCGTTATGGAAATAATATCATTAGCTATCTACATATGTTATATGCCAACAATTCAATTAATCGAATTCATTTTATTCCATAAAGTTTTGCAAAGCAGAAGGTACAACACGATATGTACAATACAATGGGTGCCATATGTTAGAAAAAGTTTTTGGCCAATTTAACGTAATCATACAAACATTAACAAAAATTATCAATACCATTAGCAATATCGCATGGAAAACGGAATCCCTTTGCTGATTTAGGTAATTCGATGATGACAGCACAAAGAGTGATGCAAAACTGAATTAGCTCTGTTGTTATTGTTGTTGTGTTTTTCTGTGCTTATTGAATATAATCAATAAAATTAGTTGAATACCAAGACATGTGGTGAATTAATAACAATTTCAGCAAACAGACTAATCAATTTATTTAAATAATATAATAAAGATAACAGAATAAAGAATAGTGAAAATAAATGTATTCGATTGTTATCCAATGTAATGATAGAAATATTTTTAATGGTTGTGTTTGTATTTATACGGTCTGTTTGTATGAACATTGACTTTAGAATTTATCTCAAGCTCAAGACCAGGGGTTTTGAAAGAAGTTAAAAGCAGAATGATATTCTCATAATGCCAGGCAGTCTGTACAGCTGTTTCGGATTCAGCCACGAATCCTCATCAGCAGACTTTGGCATAATGATTGCAAAATGTTTATCAAGTCTTATGCACCAGAATTAACAACAAAATGAGAATTCTTTCTTGAGTGCATAGACTCGAAAAACTTCACAACCATTGACTATGAGAAACCATTTGCTTAACTTCGTTCTTGTTTTGATTGTTTATGTTGAAAAAGCCGTCGGCTTTCAAACAACATGTTTTGTTGTTTGTTTCGCAACCAACAGTTTTGCCATAAGCATTATTTCAGCTTTGCGACCCGTCGTGCTCTACGTCATCATCATCGTTGTGTTTGTATTTATTCGGTCCGTTTGTATGAACATTGACTTTAGAATTTATCTCAAGCTCAAGACCAGGGTTTTGAAAGAAGAAGAAAGAATTCTCATTTTGTTGTTAATTCTGGTGCATAAGACTTGATAAACATTTTGCAATCATTATACCAAAGTCTGCTGATGAGGATTCGTGGCTGAATCCGAAACAGCTGTACAGACTGCCTGGCATTATGAGAATATCATTCTGCTTTTAACTTCTTTCAAAACCCCTGGTCTTGAGCTTGAGATAATTTCTAAAGTCAATGTTCATACAAACAGACCGAATAAATACAAACACAACGATGATGATGACGTAGAGCACGACGGGTCGCAAAGCTGAAATAATGCTTATGGCAAAACTGTTGGTTGCGAAACCAACAACAAAACATGTTGTTTGAAAGCAGACGGCTTTTTCAACATAAACAATCAAAACAAGAAAGAAGTTAAGCAAATGGTTTCTCATAGTGAATGGTTGTGAAGTTTTTCGAGTCTATGCACTCAAGAAAGAATTCTCATTTTGTTGTTAATTCTGGTGCATAAGACTTGATAAACATTTTGCAATCATTATACCAAAGTCTGCTGATGAGAATTCGTGGCTGAATCCGAAACAGCTGTACAGACTGCCTGGCATTATGAGAATATCATTCTGCTTTTAACTGCTTTCAAAACCCCTGGTCTTGAGCTTGAGATAAATTCTAAAGTCAATATTTTTAATGTATCTAAATAAATTTTTTTTTAATTACATTGTTTCTTATATAAAAACGTTTCATTGTTGTGAAACAAATTTTATAGGACGTGTGTCATTGCTTATATGGAAATAAATTCATTAACGATAAACAAAAATTCTAACAACGTCGGTAACACGTATAAAAACTGAAAAACATCCGATAACGATTTGTACTAAATGATTACAAATTCAAATTAAATAAAAAAAAAATAATGAAACAAAATGCTTTTATTTTTTCTATTTATACAAGTACTTTAGTACATTATTTCATATCCATATTTTTTATATTTTCACATTTTCATATTTTCATTATTTCATATTTTCACATTTTCATATTTTCATATTTTTATATTTTCATATTATCATATACTATTATTTTAAAATTTTCATTATTTCATATTTTCATTATTTCATATTTTCATATTTTAATATTTTCATATTTTCATATTTTCGTATTTTCTTTTTTTTTATATTTTCGTATTTTCATATTTTTATATTTTCATATTTTCATATTATCATATTTTTATATTTTCATATTTTCATATTATCATATTTTCATATTTTCATATTTTAAAATTTTTATATTTTCATATTTTCATATTTTCATATTTTCATATTTTCATATTTTCATATTTTCATATTTTCATATTTTATTTTCATATTTTCATATATTTATATTATCATATTATCATATTATCATATTATCATATTATCATATTACCATATTATCATATTATCATATTATCATATTATCATATTATCATATTATCATATTATCATATTATCATATTATCATATTATCATATTATCATATTATCATATTATCATATTATCATATTATCATATTATCATATTATCATATTATCATATTATCATATTATCATATTATCATATTATCATATTATCATATTATCATATTATCATATTATCATATTATCATATTATCATATTATCATATTATCATATTATCATATTATCATATTATCATATTATCATATTATCATATTATCATATTATCATATTATCATATTATCATATTATCATATTATCATATTATCATATTATCATATTATCATATTATCATATTATCATATTATCATATTATCATATTATCATATTATCATATTATCATATTATCATATTATCATATTATCATATTATCATATTATCATATTATCATATTATCATATTATCATATTATCATATTATCAAATTATCATATTATCATATTATCATATTATCATATTATCATATTATCATATTATCATATTATCATATTATCATATTATCATATTATCATATTATCATATTATCATATTATCATATTATCATATTATCATATTATCATATTATCATATTATCATATTATCATATTATCATATTATCATATTATCATATTATCATATCATATTATCATATTATCATATTATCATATTATCATATTATCATATTATCATATTATCATATTATCATATTATCATATTATCATATTATCATATTATCATATTATCATATTATCATATTATCATATTATCATATTATCATATTATCATATTATCATATTATCATATTATCATATTATCATATTATCATATTATCATATTATCATATTATCATATTATCATATTATCATATTATCATATTATCATATTATCATATTATCATATTATCATATTATCATATTATCATATTATCATATTATCATATTATCATATTATCATATTATCATATTATCATATTATCATATTATCATATTATCATATTATCATATTATCATATTATCATATTATCATATTATCATATTATCATATTATCATATTATCATATTATCATATTATCATATTATCATATTATCATATTATCATATTATCATATTATCATATTATCATATTATCATATTATCATATTATCATATTATCATATTATCATATTATCATATTATCATATTATCATATTATCATATTATCATATTATCATATTATCATATTATCATATTATCATATTATCATATTATCATATTATTATAATATCATATTTTCGTTTTTGCAGCGGTCATCAACTTATAGATTCAAAAAATTCCTCATATTTTCATTTGCCACCCTAGCAAAATCTTGAAGTGTTCCACAATCCCCTAAATTTCACTCTAGTCTGTATATATATATATGTATATTTGTGTGAACTCATAAACAATCACAAATATTTTCCTTTATGTCCTTGCAATGTTTCATTCACCATTTCTTTTGCATTTTATTATTATAAAAAGTCAAGCACAATGAAATCCACAGAGTGAACACATGATCGGCTTTGAAAGGAAACCAAATAAGTATTTTGCTTGCTTTGCTTATTCTTGTGCTGTATTCAATATTCTGTTTTTATATTCTTATGATGATGCCCGCAAATAGATAGCTGCTTTTATAGGCATTCATAGTAAAGCGTAGCCGTATACAATGATTATTATTAGAAGCATTTGGCAGAAAAAAACAGTACTGAGGTAATTTTGGAAATTTAAAAATATCCGTTACATTACAATTTAATTTATAAATGCAACTTTATCTTAATGAATTAGAGTAAAAAAATTCCTCAGAAACATAAATTATTTCTATTAATTTAAAAAGGCAGTAAGTGAAGGTATGGCAATATATTACTGTAAGATGATGAAGTTAAAAAAAAAGCAAATGACAAGGGTAGTACAACAGTTCATTAAAGCTGTGAGCTTACGCTGACCAATCATGACATTAGTTACAACATCGAGGGTAATCGCGTGTTCTTATCATCATGCCATGGCCGGTCCCCCACATAGCATCTTTATATACGAGTATATGTAAATGAATCGTTGTTTTTCGGATGCTTACAAATTGAAAACTACTGTTGTAAATTGGATACTTCTACATGCGAGTTTGTTCGTAGTTGCTACATGAAGGCTTAGAAAGGAAGAAAAGTGGAAAATTATCAATAGGTGGCGCTGTGGGCGGTGATATAATATGTGTTAGTTCACGTATGAGTAATATGGGCTACACAAATGTTAATCATTCATAAATGACAACTCTAAAATTTCTTGGTGACTGACTGGGTGATTCATTGGCGCCCTAACCAAATGGTTAGAGATAGGATGATGAAATTTCGAGTGGTTGTTTTCCTTATCGAATAGACGTTAGTTAAGAAGGGATAAAAAAGTCCAAATCTAATTCTAATAATAATTAGATTAAAATCACGGTCTAATATTATCCAATTATTGGGCGTCTGGAGCCTGCTTATTATTGCGGCTGAGTGCAACAAATTTTTAAGAAGTTTTATATCACTCGTGAAGTTTTCAGTTTAATCTTATATAGACTTTGATATAGATACTAAAGAACTAAATTTCTTACCCGTATTGCTTCAGTGCATTTTCGATATCAGATGTCTGCAATAAAATTTAACGATACATTTTTGATGGAACATTTTAACTCTCTATCTCGTGTCCTTACATGCCTGTTTTATTCAAATGGGACTTTACAACATTCAAATGCTCTACAAAAGTGTTTCTCGGAAAATTTTACATAGGGTGCTCTAAGACCGAAAATAGGTATCTCCAACTTTTACTACTCATTTTGTCTCTATTCAAATCACTGTCTGAATGTTTGTTATTGTTATTTGATATCAGATGTCTTTAATGGAATTATACGACGATTTATGTTGTGGAACATTTAAACTCTCTACCTCGACTCCTTACTTGTCCTTACAAAGATGTTGCTCAAAAAAATGTTGTGGGGCTGTTCTAAGACAAGCAATCAACATTTTTAACTTTTTATAATTTCGCAAAACCGTAAAAATCGATCTCAAAAAACCGGTTAAAGCGGTTATTCGTAAATCGATATTATGTTAAAACCGGCAGAGCCCAGTAGGAAGTGTCTGCAAGACATCCTCAGTGATAGGTGCATGACCATAGTAAATTGTTGATGACACGTAGGGGACCGTCCATACAAATCGTCGAAGAAATTTTCATACAAGTGTCCGCTTTGTCATGCATGATCTTATGAGCGACAATGTCGGTCAAATTGTCGTTGATGCCTTAATAAGCAACATGTCGCCCACACAATCATGTTCGACATAATGACCGACAATGTCGGTCAAATTGTCGTTACCAGCGCTTAATAATTTAAAATAATAATTTATTGAAAACGTGCGATACATGAACCGACACGCCCTGCTGTTTCCAACAAACTAAACATTTTTTACTTCTACTTTCCTCTCTTCAATTTTTTGTCGTTATTGTCCCAAGACATTGAACTTTTTTGTTTGATGTACGACAACATAAGTATTTTGTCGGTCAGGATGTCGTCAACCGAGTGTTTTGACGACAAGAACATAAATTTTTCACATGTTGTCTTCAGAACAGCGTTGACGACAAAGTCGTGTATGACGATACTTCCTACTGGGACGGTCTTCAACAAAAAACCGGTTTGCCGGTATCTGGTTTCTGTTTTGTATACTCAAGGTATAACCCGAAAGTTCCACCAAAAGGTACAAAGGAAAGATTTTGGATCAGGGACCCCCACCCGTAAAGATAGAGACGGAAATCCGGTCACGTGCACTCAGAGTGTGCTGCAAATATGGAGGGTACACAATCGTTTCGCCAATCATCGACGACCACCCAGACTGCCGGCAAAGCTTTTTAAAGACGAAGGTGATGAGCCGGTAACATGCATGCACCAGCTCATAAACACGATTTGGCTCAGGGAGAGCATGCCCGATGATTGGAATATGAGTGTCCTATGTCCCGTGCTTAAGAAAGGCGATCTAAGTGTGAGTACCAACTATCGTGAAACCAGTCTTTTACCCATTGTATACAAGGTCCTGTCTAGTGTGTTAAGTGAAAGACTAACTCCCATTTTAGCGAACCTGATTGGGCCTTATCAGTGTGGCTTCAGACCTGGAAAATCCACGACTGACCAGATATTCACACTACGACAAATCCTGGAGAAGACCTATGAAATGCAGATCGACATCTATCATCAGTTTATTGATTACAAAGCTGCATTCGACAGTCTGATACGACAACAATTTTAGATGCTATGACTGAGTTTGGTATCCCCCCGAAGCTGATACGACTTTGTTATATGACACTCACTGACACGAAATCTTCAGTGAAAATAGGCAAAAATCTGTTCGAGACATTTTCTACCAAGCGAGGCTATAGACAAGAAGATAGTATGTCATGCGACCTCTTTAACATCGTAATGGAGATGATCATGTGGAAGGCTGTAGTAAGCATGACTGGTACCATATTTAATAAAAATCACATGCTGATCGCATATGGTAGAGATGATATAGATGGCATAGGACGTATACTGTGGAATGTTACTGCTGCTCTTTCGAGCATTGAAAAGCAATCGGCAGAAGTTAGTCTGGTGATAAATGAGGAAAAATGTAGGTTATTTGTTTCAACAAACACAGAGTCTACTCATTTGAGAACTATTAACTTGAAAGAGGTAGATGTTTTTGTCTACCTTGACTCCGCCGTAAACAAGAGGGAGGTCAATTTGCATGGGAGTTACTTGAAGTAGCGTGGGTAGACTTCCAGATTTTTCCCCAAAACTTAATCCTGCTGTAGCTTTACTAAATACATATTTTGGCCTGAAATAAAATTGGCCTGAATGGTACATTTGTATGTGAGGTACCAGAAGGGGCGTGGCTAGACTAGTAGTTTTTCTAAAAACTTTATCCTGTTATAAAAAAAACTTAATTTCCCTTGACACCTCATGAATGAGGTATGGAATAGCTTCTCGTGTTATTGTGAATTAACACAATATCTATTTTTAGATTCACAACTAACGGCACCTACTTGTTTATCGACGAATGCGAACGTCACTGTTTAAGAAGCTTTTACTAGACATGCCGATTGACTCGACACTTATACTGGAGGCGGATATCGAGCCCGAGATCTACCGCAGGGTATTCGTGTGTTCTAACCACTATGCCACGGCCGGCCACATATCCTGTTATAGCTTATCAAAATACAGATTTTGGGAACGATCGAAATTGAACGGAATGGTACATTTGTATGGGAGGTACCAGAAGGGGCGTGGCTAGACTTCCAATTTTATCTCCAAAACCTTATCCTCATCTAAACAGAGTACTGAATTTAGGCAAGATCGTGTTGGGTGCATTGATATTATTTCTTCATCTCTAAAGTGGGCCGAATGGTATGGGAGGTACCAGAAGCGGTGTGGTTAGAATTTCACTTTTTTTCTCAACAACTTTACCCTGTTAATATAATAAAGAATTTGGGCACGATTTCTAAAGTGGGCGTTACCAGTTGGGTATGGAAGCTACCACATGGAGTTTGGCTAGACTTCCAGTTTTGATTTCCAAAACGTTATCCTGCTATGACTTTACCAAATACAGATTATTACTCGATTTCTTAAGTGGGGTGAATGATATATTTGTATGGGAGGTTACAGAAGGGGTCATGTAGCACATTTTCAATAGCGTAAGTAGTTTTGGGCAAATATTAATCCATGCAAAGTTTATATATATTTGGTTGCGTCTTTCGAAAGTTATCGTGCGCACCAGCCGGACAGCCAGACAGACAGAAGGACATGGTTCAAACGATTTAAAAAGTCTTGTATCGAATTTGGTTTATAGAAACCTGGGGTCTAAAGTGACTTCTTCTATATGTTATACTTTTGAGTCGTATCAAATTTTATATACCCTCATACCCGTAGGGTCAGGGTAAAAATATGGTTTTAGAATATATGTATATCAATAAAAAAAATTTCATCACATCATGGACGAGATATTGCTGACACATTTTAGCAATTTTAAGTGTCACCTTAAAAAACAAAACACTAATAGTTTTGTTTTCCTTTAACAAAAATTGGCATGTGCAGTTACTTTATTAAAATTGTCCTTTTTAATTTAATTTCCTACGTTGTTTCCCACAATATATGCCAAATAAACTGTTCAAAGATGTAGAAAAAACAGCAGGGTTCCATCTTAATATATTTTACTTGAAGCTATCTTAACCTAATGCTCCACTAACCCAATGATGTGTCGCCACATGCTACCTTCATGACTTTATTACAATCCCTTTGTGCCTGGGTGTAGTATTTCCCTGTAGACCCTAAATAAATTACTCGCAACATTTGCTCTTCTTCCCATCAGTATTTTTCTGCAACGTTGCTCTAAGTCTTTGTATTAAACCACAAGGTGCCGATAGCATATGTTCGCTCACAATAAATCAACATTGACATTGTTCTCTTTCAATTCGAAAGTTACGTCAGCATGTCTTTCCTTTTACTGACGAAGTTTGTGACTTGTATTTGTAATAGATACACATAGTATGTATGAGTATTTATCTCCTTTGAAATAGTTTGTGGTAACAAGTTTATGATCAGCATCACATATGCCACACAATTTAGAATTTCTTTTTTTAAGTCTTATCTAGGAAAGTATTGTGGTATATAGTTAGATTTGAATGATTTTAAGTGAAAATATTAACATACCACAAGATTATATTGAAAACGTTGTGCCAGAGGCAATCAATAGAAAAATATGCTACATATAAGTGAATGCTTTAGACAACAACAATATGTATTTTGCTTAAATAACGTAAATGCAAAAATGATTGCCATTGAATGAATTGAATAAATGTACTTTTTAATACTGCTGTTAAGAAAGTTAAAAATCCTAAACAGTTTTTGTAAATTTTTATGAATTTGCATTGGAAAGGCATTTCGCAAGGCTATGTTAATTGACGTCAATTAAGCAAACGACCAGATTCTGACGGACGATTTTTTTAACTCTTAATAAATGGCTTTGTTTAATACAAAAGGACATAGTTTGACGGACGATTGATTGTCTAAAATCAGAACCCAAGGACCTTTTTTTCAGGGAAATAATGTTGCACTTACTGAGAACTTTTTGCCATTTACATAAATGCACTGATTTCTAACACAACAGTAGACTTTTCCGCTGTGATTTTCTCTTCAAAAAAGTCCACTATGTCATCATCTTCAGCGTTATCCTGTTTTTTTTTTTATTTAGTTACAAACATTTGTCACAACCTCAAAACATAAATAAGGTTTTTACTCTTTATTTCCACATTGAACACAACTGACACAGCAATAAATAAAAATAATCTCTAGGGTTTTTGTATACAAAAAAAAAAAACCAATTACATTTTTAACCCCTCAGAAATGACACTTTCTTTGTGTTGACCTAACATTTTACCTGTTGTACCCTATCGACAAACATATTGCCAGCAGTCTATATTACAATACAAGTATAGAGAATGACAAACAATTTCCAAGGTGCGATTAAAGTCACTCCAATGGTTATTTATTTGTTTAGCTTTTGCTGGCTTAAGGATATACAGCCACACCATTTGTATGGCTTCTAAGTGGGTCACATTGTTTAACACTGCATGACGACTTTTTATTGTATTCACTTTCATTCTCACTTTAACTTAGATGTTGTCGCCATGAGTAACGACAATGAACATTGGTGATGGTATTTTCATCGTAGCAATTTAACACGTTAATATCTGATGAATTGAAGTGGAAGAAAAAGTGGAAATTATTGTATTAATAAATAAAAAGGTTCATATTTTGTTGGGTAGGATAATTAAATTAAATTATTTCAAACCAAATAAAATTTGTCTATTATATAAAATCTTATAAACGTGGCAAATTTTTATACCATCACCCTTAGGGATAAGGGTATATATCATTTGATACGACCCAAAAGTGTAACACATAGAAGGAGTGACTTTAGACCCTAGGTTTCTTTGAACCAAATTCGATTCATGAATTTTTAAGTCGTTTGAGCCATGTCCGTCTGTCTGTCTGCTGTCCGGCTGGTTCGCACGATAACTTTCGAAAGACACAACCAAATGTTTTCAAATTTTGCACGAGTTAATATTTCCACAAAACTACTTAAGGTATTGAAAATGGGCTACATGGCCACGCGCCATCTGGTACCTTTCATACAAATGTACGATTCCGCCCACTTTAGAAATCGAGTAATAATATCAATACATCGAACT
This sequence comes from Muscina levida, assembly GCA_964034835.1. NCBI lineage: Eukaryota > Metazoa > Arthropoda > Insecta > Diptera > Muscidae > Muscina > Muscina levida. The sequence continues at coordinate 34,106,695 of OZ035880.1, read as the reverse complement.
CAATGATTCCCAAATTCTTTGTTTAGTAATGCTATAGCAGGATAAAGTTTTGGAAAAAAAAATTAATGTCTAGCCACGCCCCTTCTGGTACCTCCCATACAAATGTACAACTCCGCCTATTTTGGAGATGGAGTTATAATATCAATACACTCAACACGATCGTGCCCAATTTATGAATTTTGTTAAGTTATAACAGGATAAAGTTTTGGAGAAAAAATCTGGAAGTCTAGGCACGCCCCATCTGGTACCTCCCATACAAATGTACCACTTTAGATATGGAGTAGTAATATCAATAAATCCAAGGCGATCGTACTTAAATTCTTTATTTTAGTAAAGCTATAGCAGGATACAGTTTTTGAGAAAAAAAACTGGAAGAGGTACCTCCCATACAAATGTACTACTCCGCCCACTTTAGAGATGGAGTTATAATATCAATATACTCGACACGATCGTGCCCAATTTATGCATTTTGTTAAGTTATAACAGGATAAAGTTTAGAAAAAATATTGGAAGTCTAGCCACGCCCCTTCTGGTACCTCCCATACAAATGTACTTTTCCGCCCACTTTAGATATGGAGTAGTAATATCAATAAATCCAAGGCGATCGTACCCAAATTCTTTATTTTAGTAAAGCTATAGCAGGATACAGTTTTTGAGAAAAAAAAAACTGGAAGTCTATCCACGCCCCATCTTGTACCTCCCATACACATCTGGTACCGCCCACTTTAGAAATCGATTAATATTATTAATAGAACTAACGCGATCGTGCCCAAATTCTGTATTTAGTAAAGTTCAAACAGAATAAAGTTTTGGAAAAAAAATCTGGAAGTCTAGACACGCCCCATCTGGTACCTCCTATACAAATGTACCACTCCACCCACTTTATAGATGGAGTTATAATATCAATATACTCGACACGATCGTGCCCAATTTATGTATTTTGTTAAGTTATAACAGGATAAAGTTTTGTAGAAAAAATCTGGAAGTCTAGACACGCCCTTTCTGGTACCTCCCATACAAATGTACTACTCCGCCCTCTTTAGAAATCGAGAAATAATATCAATATAACAGAAAATTTTTTGGTTTACTGTGGGTGATGGTATATGTAAGTCGGGTTGCCCGACTGAAACTTTCTTACTGGTTTTTCCCCAGAGAGATAAAATGTGATACACAGTTTTGCGCGTTAACACACATATGTGATTATACAAACGAACTTCTTATTATCTAATTGGTTTTTAGGCGTAAAGCAATACAATTTAGGTTTTTAGGTGTAATGCAATACAATACTACACACAGTTATGAATATGTAGACGTATATTTTATATCGATCAGCGAGCGAAATGAAACAGTGCTCGGCAATAAAGATATGAATATGCAAATGGGATTCAATTTTGCGATCTGTTGGCAAAGTGAACTCGATAAAAGTAGATTTAGTCCTAGAGAGATAATCTATTAAACAATGAAACATCTTTGACATGATCTGGTTAAGTAGATACTGGAACGAATTGTTGACTCTTAAGTCAATTTTGACTGATACTTTCTGTATTTTGTTTCCTATATTCAAGTAATGCTGTTTTATATATACAAGAATGAGTACGTGCTTGTTTGTTTGTTTGAATTTTTTATGTACCGTATAGACCAGAGAACGGCTAGACCGATAATTTTCATCGGAATGTACCTGTGTGCTCGTTGGTGAAAATAGGCTACTTGAGTTTTTCATATTTCAAGTGGGTGTGGCAATATCTGGAGGACTGTTTTGCCAATCGCCTTGGAAATTTGTGTGATCAAACAAAAAATGGGAGGGATCGGATCAGAGGACATCGGATCGGATATATATATATATGATATTTTGTATATATGTTGTTCGTACAATTAGAATTACAGCCAGGGTGGAAGAGGGCGGTGCTACGCCTCTTTTCAAAAATCGCTCTGTCTGCTATTCTAAAAGATCGATTGTTACGAAAGTTTTACACAGTGGTACTGATGACGTGTTGATAGTCTCTGGCTATACTTGGTTGTGATTGGGAAAAGGGGCGTGGCACCGCCTAAGGAACTTGAAAAAAAGTTAAAAAGACTACATGACATGAACAATTCGATGTATGAGATTTCGTATATATGTTGTTGGTGCAGTGTGAACTACAGCCAGGACAAAAATCGCTGGGACTGCTTTTCTAAAAGACCTATTGATTTTCAAAGTGGTACTGATGACTTGTTGATAGTCCTCATCAATCACGCTATTTGACCATAGCCACACACTAACTCAGACGCCTTCGTGTTATCGATAACAAACCGGACATCCCTTACAAAGCACAGGGTAGTCCTACCATTCACACTATTTTCCCAACTAGATTGCCTTCTAAATAGGACATATTCATCCAAAATACCTCATTTGCTCACTCACACTCATACCTACTGCATTCTCATACACAATCCAATCATTCTGCAGCATGGTTTCCCTCTTTAGCCCAAAAATAATGCAATTAGGCACTCTCGCTAGGTGTACCAAGAAATTCATCCTTTCACTCATTGTGATCCCCAAATACTGGACCTCAGTCACGTATTTGAGGGTCACGACATTCACTCTGGTCAGTGGAGATCGAGCTGTAGATAATTTATCATCACAGTATTGTAAACTGCCACACTCATTCCTACCCTGGTACCGCAGTCACCAATGACATCCATCACACTCCGGCCAATTCGCTCTAATTCAGAGCAAGATTGACCATCTGCATACGCACACACTTTACACATGTCCACGCTGCCTCGAAAGTGGATTCCAAATAAATGAACCACAAATGGATACTTAAGGACAACCACTGTTAGAAAAATAGCTATACCAAAGCACCCTTAAAAACCACAAACACCCCTAAAACATACTTTCCAATACTCTCACTCACACACCTGGCAACATACATCCACGCATCTTCAACACACTTGCTCTTTCTGAAACCAAATTGGATTTGCTGAACCACATGGGAGCTGATGCATTCGCGTCCACACCTAGGAAGTGCTACTCGCCTGTAGTAGCAGCGCTTTCATATGCGTTATATAGGGCTCTAACGGTACAGCATACTTACAATACACACTTGCCTACAACACTCTTCCAAAAGCAACATCAACCGAAACACACACCTCCCATTCACGTACACTAGCAACCGTACATTCAACATTTTCATCATTCACAACTACATTAGAATTCGCATTTAGATTCGGAAATACACGCATATGTGCGGGTATTACGCAACCACAGGCAGTGTGGGGTCCTGCACTAAAGCAAATCTGCTGTCGTTGACCCAAATCACATATGACTAAGTACGTCTTCTGAGAACTTATCTGAAAAAATTATCCAGCCATTCTTAATGTCTGGCCGTCGCCCGCGCCTTCAAACCGGCATAGTAAGGGCATTACGCCGACATCATAAGATGCCCTGACGGTATACCTTTAAACGAACAATTTCGACAAGAGAGTGTATTGCTGCACCTCTTGGTAATGTGCCCGGACTGTCCACAACGACGGCAGATATTCTCACCCATTCACTCACCCTATGGTCAAAGTTCATGCACCTGTGGCAACTCATAATGGGCTCGTATTCACGAACACAGTACGAGAACCACTTCAAATAAACCCTCTCCGCCCTCAAAAGGACATTCATTGCTACGGGAGTGCCCTCCACCACAACACTGATCGTGCTCTTTTTACGGCCCCAAGGACGTCCCACCAGCCTTACACTTTTCCATCAGCAAGATTTCCATCTCCTGATACCCATACAAATGAACCATTCAGTACAACCAACGCGATCATGCCAAAATTCTGTATTTAGTAATTCTAAAGCAGGATAAAGTTTTGGGGAAAAAATTTGAAGTCTAGCCACGCCTCTTCTGATACCTCCCATACAAATGTACCACCCCACCCTCTTTATATAAAATCAACATACTAGACCATTTTATGTTTACTGAGGATATCACAGGCTCTACTACCGGCCCCAGTCATCTAAAAAAAAATGTTCTTTCACTGCCGACTCCCTCGTATTGTCGACAGCAACTTCGCAGTATAAGTGTCGAGTCAATCGGCATGTCAAAACTTTCTTACTGGTTGCAACCTATAGAACTTCAGGTAGGTATAAGTGTAAGTCTAGCTGTCATAATAATGAAGTGTGTTACACTTTCTTTCAGATTACTTTGAAAAATCGCCATGCAAAGATTACAAATTTATTCACCGTACGGAAAAAGCCATCGCCGCTGTAGACGTAAGTGTGATAGGGGACTCGAATTAATCGAACCGACGCTGTTCTCAGCAACTCGTTATCTGCAAATATTGAGGAAAGATCTTGGCCTACAACCATATAAGATCCAACTAGTGGAAGAATATGGACAGCGGAGGATCATTTGTTTTTTTTTTTCTCATGTACTGCACGACGGCGTAACATGCCATAAAGCTCATGGGACCATCATTTTGTTAAGCAAAACGTTTGGTGACCGAATTATCTCAAGAAATTATAATACGAATATATGGTACAAATACAATACTCGGCAATATTCTTGATCAGTGAGAAAAGAAGATCTGGCAAAAGTGTTTTTAAGATAAAAAAGGAGCTAAGAGATTTTAAGTTTTTTTTCGCAAAACTTTCTTTTGTGCATAAAAGTTCCATTCGAACAGAAGTATCTTAAAGCTGAAGTCCCTACGCTCCCAATGAGATATAACACGATATAATATCTCTACAATTTGATGGTAGAATCATGGGTCAAAGAAAGTCACTTCTTAAAAAAGCATAAAATGGAGATAAAAAAAATCAAAAAAAAATTTTATCTTAAAAAAGGATCAGCTTGGATTTTTATTCAAGTAAGTTTTCAATGTACAATTGACTCCCAACAAAACCCCACTTATCGTTTTTGTTGTTATTTTAGGTTAACCCATTTGTCATTCAGGCGAGGTGTGACATGTCTAAAATTTTTGAAATTTATAATAATTTATTTTATTATTATTTTAAAATTATATCATTTATAACTCAAAATTTTTTTAGAAATCAGGATGACTAAAGGATCAATAACAATTAAAATACGTTCTTTGTACTATTACTTTCCGGTTTTTGTTTCATTTCGCTGTTGTGAGTTTATTCATTTTATTTGGACCTTATTACATTTTTTTTCCATTGGGACTTATTTAACTTTTTTTGTGGGAGTTATTTCGTGTCACAGATCCAGCACCATTTATTGGTTCCTATCTGATGCAGGGTATATCACAATCAACCCACAAACCTTTGTCTGACAAATTCATTACGATAAAAAAAATTGAAACGTACATAAGGACGGCTAAATACATCCTTAACATAGCAAAGACCGGAAAGTTTCAAATTAAATTAATTATGGAAATTTCGACACAGACAAATGAGATAATTCCATGTTGCTGGCAATGCCATCGCCCGTAGTACATAACGAACTTAGCGGAAATCATTCATCTGTGTCTGTCCCACCCTTGAAAAGTGACTACATTATTTTGCATTAGGGTCGTCTGGTCGACACCAGGATAAATGAGGATATTAAGCATGGTTTCTAACTGAAAATTAGAAGGCAAAAACACACATTATTGTGAATTTAGAAGTATTACGCAACTTATTTTAGATATTAAGTTATAATTTTCCAGTTTTTTAGTTTTACATTTTTGCAAGTAAGTAAATGTGATAGTTGATGGTAATTTATTTATATATTTTCTTAACCATATATATATATAAAGTCAATGTTTGTTTTTCTTATCGACTGGTAGCCGACAAATATTCCAACGGAATACAAATATGGAATTGGAACATTTAAACAAACAATACCAAATATTATTGACGTATGAGCTATAATACGTATACGTATCTGTCAATTAAGTTGAGTGAAATTTCTGTAGTGTCTGTAGTACTATTTTTTACAGCAACTGTTTGTGTTAGAGTACATCTACTTATCATTTAACCCTCGTAAACAAAAATTTCATATTTCGGTGGTTTGAGGATAACAACAATTATTTTTTCTACGTAGTAAATATACAGCCCCAACCCTTGTATTGGGCGTGTATTTTCTTTTGTTGCCTAAATTATAATCTTTGTATACAAGTGAAGTGATGGCATTTCTTATACGAATTAATCCATGTTTCTAAATATTAATGAACGTATTACAATACGGACAGTAATTACAATAATGAGAGGCAAACGATTTACTTAAACATCGGATACATTTCACAATTATGTCAAAATCGTGAGCACTGCTGTCGACAATATTATATTTCTTGATGAGAAAATAATTGTACTATAGGAGAGCTCTTCTATTACTACTACATTATTTATGTGAGTTTGTTTGTAAAAAACTGATAAAGAATAATTCATCATTTAAGTTACCTGTTGCCCACGAAATAAGTCTGCTAGAACTTTGCCAGATGCACAAAAATTTTACTAAAGAAAAACCCCATAAATATTCTACCATAAGGTGCACTTTAAACGACTTACTTACTTAGCTGGTACTTCTATGCAATCCCAGTGGATTATATACCGCACGTAGAAAATTATTATAAGCACCTCGATCTTCTGTGCTTCCTCTCCAGTTGGTCACACCGAGTTCTGTAAGGTTCTCAGTAACCTGGTCTTTCCAATGGAGTTTTGGTCGCCCTCTTCTGCGCCGTCCATCTAGTTCGTTGTCGAAGACTTTTTGAGCTGGAGCATTTTCGTCCATGCGTACAACATGACCTAGCCAGCGCAACCGTTGCACCTTAATGCGTCTGACCACGTCAATGTCAGTGTAAAGCTCGTACAGCTCATGATTCATACGACGCCGATACTCTCCATTAACGATGATGGGCCCATATATTTTACGTAGTATTTTTCCCTCGAATACCGCCAGAACCGATTCATCCGCTTGTGTCATAACCCAGGATTCTGAGCCATACATAAAGACAGGTAGAACCAGTATCTGGTATAGCTGGAGTTTTGTTCGTCGAGAGAGGGCTCTGTCATTGAATCGCTTGCTTGGTCCGCATTTATTTGCAAGCAGGATTCTTCTCCGGATTTCTAGGCTGACATTATTTTCTTTGTTGATGGCGGAGCCTAGGTAGACAAAATTATCTACCACCTCGAAATTATAGTTGTCAACGTTCACGCAGTTTCCCAAACGAGTAGATTCTTTGTTCGTTGAAACTAATAACTTCGTTTTGTCCTCGTTCACCGTTAGGCCCATTTTCGCTGATTCCTTCTGTATACCTGAGAAGGCTGCAGTCACATCCCGCAGTTTTCGACCAATGATGTCTACGTCATCAGCGTACGCGAGTAGTATGTGGCTTTTGTTGATTATAGAGCCACTCGTGTTTACTGCAGCTTTTCTCATTATCATCTCTATCACAATGTTGAAGAGATCGCACGATAGGCCGTCGCCTTGTTTTAGGCCTCGTCTGGTATAGAATGTAAGATCCTTGCCAATCTTCACTGAAGACTGCGTGTCAGTCAGCGTCATTCCGCAAAGACGTATCAGCTTCGCTGGAAAACCAAACTCAGCCATGGCTTCGAGTAATTTCTGCCGTATCGGGCTGTCGAAGGCAGCTTTATAGTCAACGAAAAGATGATACGAGTCGATCTGTTTCTCATGGATCTTTTCCAGGATTTGCCGAAGTGTGAAATTTTCGTCAGTTGTTGCTTTTCCAGGTATAAAGCCACACTGATAAGGCCCGATCTGGTTGGATAACACTGGCTTTAGTCTTTCACATAGCACACTCGACAGGACCCTATATGCGATGGGTAAAAGGCTAATCCCGCGGTAGTTGGAGCACACACTTGGATCACCTTTTTTCAGCACGGGACATAATACGCTTACATTCCAATCGTCGGGCATGTACTCTTTAAGCCAAACCGTGCGTAGGAGATGGTGCATGCTCGTTATCAGCTCCTCGCCACCGGACTTGAAAAGTTTTGCGGGCAGATCGTCGGCACCGGCCGCTTTGTTGTTTTTCAGCCGCGATATTGCTCTTCTTACCTCGGCTTGACTTAGTGGTGGGCAATCTAAGTCGTCAGTTGTTGCGAGTGTTCTCTCCATATGTTCAGCACACTCTGCGTATCCGTGACCAGATTTCCATCATTGTCCTTACAGTTGGGGAGGCCATTACAGTAACCATTTGCTCTTACTTTCTGGTAAAATTTTCGGGCCTCACCTCTATCGCTGTAACCTTGTTCTCCCGTTCCTTCTTCTGACTTTTTTTTCGCCTAAGTAGCTGTCTCGTCCGTGGCATAGTGGTTAGAACACGCGACTACCATGCGGGAGATCGCAGGTTCAAACCTTGCTCCAGTCATCTTAAAAGAAAAAAATTAATAAAATTTTCTTTCATTGTCGGCTCTCCTCGAATGTTGTTGACAGCAACTTCGCAGTATTAAGCGTCGATTCAATCGTCGTGTCTAGTAAGAGCTTCTCAAACAGTGACGTTCGAATTCGTCGATAAACAAGTAGGTGCCGTTAGTTGTGAATCTAAAAATAAAAGCGTGTTAATTCACAACAACGCGAGAAGCTATCCTATACCTCATTCATGGGGTGCAAATGGAAATTAGGTTTTTTTTTTTAATCTGTCTCGTCTGTTTTGCTTTCTCCTAATGCCGTTTCCTAACAGCATGGGTTACAATTGGCTGTAGCGTTGCCTTATAAGCAGTATCCTGTTCCTCAGACGCTATGCGACTTTATTCATCGTACCTAGCACAGTTGTTGCGGCTGTTGCCATGGAATGCGCAATCTGCTGCCACTGTATATCGGGAACGTCAGAAGTAGAGGCGTTGTGTCGTAAAAGTTGTGAGAGTTGGTTGGAGTACACAGTAGCTATCTCTGGGGTTTGCACCTTCGCAATGTCCAGCTTTCTTTGTGTTTGGTTACGTGCGTTTTTCGCTCTGCTTAATTTTGTGCGCACCTTGGCTGCAACCAGGTAATGATCCGAGCCAATATTAGCACCACGGATCACACGCACGTCCATGACACTAGATGCATGCCTGCCATCAATTACCACAAGATCAATTTGATTTTTGGTGTTTTGATCGGGTTATAGCTAAGTTGCCTTGTGGATATCTTTGTGCTGGAATCTGGTTCCACTCACTACCATGTTCCTTCCCGCTGCGTAGCTAACCAGCCTAAACCCGTTATCTGACGTGTCGGTATGCAGGCTGAATTTACCGATCGATGGACCAAGAACATCTTCCCTTCCTATTTTTGCATTAAAGTCTCCCAGAACAATTTTAATGTCGTGGCCAGGGCAGCGGTCGTATGTTTCCTCTAGGCGCTCGTAAAATGCATCTTTAATCTCATCGCCTTTATCTTCCGCCGGGGCGTGTATAGAAATCAGCGTGATGTGAAAATATTTCGCCCGCATGCGAATGGTGACTATTCGGTCACTTACAGGGTTAAACCGCGAGACCAGGTGTCGAAGTCTCTTGCCGACTATGAAACCACATCCAAATTCGTGTCTTTCTGCATGGCAGCTGTAAAAGATGTCACAGTTCTTTCGTCGTGTGCATCCCTGTCCCGTCCATCTCATTTCCTTTCTGGCGGTGATGTCAGCCTTGTATTTGTCGAGGACATCCGCTAGTTGGATAGAGGCACCATTTCTGTAAAGAGTTCGGACATTCCAGGTGCATATCCTTAAATCATGTTCCTTATATCGTTTGCGGGGGTCGTCAACATTTGGGGGAGTTCTTGTTTTTTCTATTCTCCGTGTTTTTATAATAAATTTTGTTTAAGGAGAGTGGCTTACTAGGCCACCGCTCCCGATCCTAGTTTCTTGGGGCTGCCAAAGCCACTAAGAGAGCATGTGTTGAGCTTTAGTAACTTCTGTTACCTACTTCCTAAGACGCATCGGTGGTAGAATGCCGATTAGGTTACTCAAACGTTTCGCCTTCTAACTCTAGCTAACTTCTAAGCGGTTGCTTTAAAGTCATTGCACTTTAAACGACCCTATGTAAAATACATAACTAGTCATATTTGTTTATGATACCAATTTCTTTTAGAAGACCTTGTAATTCAACTTCTATGGCTTATGACATTACAACCGATATAAACTATAAAATGTTAAAAGGTATTTTGGTGTGGCAGCATTATTTGCCTATAATAAATATTTTTTGCTACTACGATGTTCTACTATTCATAAAGTTACCTTCATGCCCCTTACTATACAGCCACTTGTGTGTACAAGTTGTGGCACCTTCTGTCTATTTACAGCTAGAAGCACATAGTAGTTTATTTTGCACCTGTCGAGCATACTAAAAGTGAATGTTATGACTTCAATAAAATTGGGCACCATAAGTATTTTATAGTAATATTAAAACATTGTCTGCATAAAATATTAACTGGTACAAAAGTTTATGTGGCCAGTAGAAACGCCATGTGGTCCCCCATGGTGTTTAGTATGTACTCGTAGTTCATACCTTGTGAATACCATAGAAATTGACATTTAATAGACACGAATAATTGTTTAGATAACTTTGAACGATATGCATGAAATGTAACGGCCAATGACTAATGGAAATCTCAGTAAGCACTAAAATGCTTGAATATTTTAACGTTTACGAATTTTTAACACAAATGAATAGATTTGCGTTTGTATTTTTTTTTCAAGGACTATTGGGAACGGCCACTTTTCAAGTGGAAAAAAAGGCAATTGAGTTTCCGCACGAAATACATGCAGCGACTAAGGCAGGGTAATTTGGGGCACGTTCTACTTTTAGAATATTTTTAAACTATTTCCCTCAAACTACAAAATATATAGATACAAATGTGAAATTCATATATTTTTATACCATCACCCTTAGGGATGAGGGTATATATCATTTGATACGAAAAAAAGTGTAACGCATTAAAGGAGACGAGTTAGACCCCAAGTATCTTAAGACCAAATTCGTTCCGGGACTTTTTAAGACGATTGAGCTATGTCCGTCTGTCTGGCTGGCTGGCTGGCAGGCTGGCTGGCTGGCTGGTCAGCAGGATAACTTGAGTAACCCTTAACGGATCAGTATGAAAATTTACCAGTATTAATATTTTTCAAAACGAACTTATGGGATTGAAAATGGGCAGAATAACCCCACCCCACCTTCTGGTACCTCCCATACAAAATTACCTATTTTTGGATAATTTATATTTCTTTCATAACTTCCCAACGGACGATCGTAGGATATTTAAATTTGGTCAGTTTATTTATCTTGCAAAAGTAGACAAACACTACGAAAACCGAAACTTTTGCCATACCCCTTCTGGTACCTCCCATACAAATGACCTAATTGACCCTCATAGTTTTACATACATATCTTTTTTGTAACTAAACTGAATTCACTTAAATTTTGCATATGATGATTGCATATGAAAACTGGACTCAGCAATGAATATGAACTATTTCGGTTCACGCCTTCTGGTACCTCCCATACAAAATGACCTATTTTTGCAAATTTAATATTTCTCCCATAACTTCCAAACGGACACTTGGAGGATAATGACAAATGGTCGGTTAATTTATCTTGCGATAGGAAGCAAAACCTCAGAAAACCTTACTATTTGACGTACCCCTTCTGGTACCTCCCATACAAATTCCCGAATTCACCCTCATAGTCCTACATACATATCTTTTTTTGTAAGTACAATTAATTCAGTCAAATTTGGCGTAACTTGTACAGTTATGAAAATTTGAATCAGGAATAAATATGGATTATATCGGATCACCCCTTCTGGTACCTCCCATACAAAATTACCTATTTTTGAAAAATTAACATTTATCCCATAATTTCCAAACGGACACTTAGCGGGTAATGAAAATTGGTCAATTAATTTATCTTGTGATAGGAAGCAAAACCTTACAAAACATAACTATTTGACGCACCCCTTTCTGCTCTTGTGCTCATTCACTTCAATAAGGTTACTAAGTAACATTTATGAAGAAAACAATTTCCAGTATCGCGTTTAATAATATTAAACATAAATATTATTAGGGGTAGCTCAGAACAACTTTAATCCAGTAATTAAAGTATATACATAGAAGTAAACCCCACACTAATATGAAAGCAACTGAATGTTAAATAAATAAAAAAGCGCGAACATTACCAGTTAAGTTGCGTTAACTCCCACACTGTTACATTAAAATATCTGCGCGCTGATAAATAAAAACAAATCAATATGCAAAAACAGAAGTATGCATTGCTGCCTCCAATATACTTAAGCAACTAGCAGCTTATATTTTATTTTGCTTTAGCTAACTGCAAAACAGCTGAAAGAGAATATTGTATAACCGTAATAAAATTCTCCATTCGTTTTATATGTTAATTTTAAAACTTTTTCTGCATAAAACATAAGCAAATGTTAGTTGACCAATATTCATTCTATGCCACGCAGTATGGTGCTCATTATGTATTTCGTAGCTTGACAGGCAAATACATAGAATAGAAAAAAAAACTTTTGTAGGATAATGATGCAATATGAATGATATTTAAATGTCAATTACTAATGGGAGTGTTATTCAGGACATACGAATTTGAAATTTTTTGCCTTTATTGAAATGTTATGGGGTTTGAAAAGAAACACCTAATAGCATATACGAGTTTATGTTGCTAAGTTCTATTAGAAGAGTAGGTTATTAATGTGCTTACGGGGAAACCACTAATAAAAAGGCAATACAAATTGTTATAATATATACTATAAAATATAATAAACTAGTGGGCCCGGCAATGCTTCGCTATTGCATATTAACATGTAATATATTTCACATTTAGGTCTACAAAGTACTTTGAAAACGGTACTTAAGCTCGACAATAATATGTTGAGTTTATTTACATATGTAACTTATTTAAAGTAACTCCTTAACATTAAATTTAACCAATTAAGATGTATTGTCGTAAATGCTAATAAAAAGTTCATCAGCAAAGTCATATCTATAGTGCCGACATGTAGATAAAGTTATTTCTGTATGTAGGGCGAAAAACCACTTCTTCCACAAATCGGAAACAGACATTCCTCTAAGATCAAAATAATTTATTTTGATCCGTAGTAGCGTGAACCATCCGTATACTAACTATCTCTTTGGTCACACGGATCAATAATATTCCCGAATACTATCTTTGTATTGAACTCGTATTACCATTTTTTGAGATAATTCGGACACCAAAGTTTGGCTTAACAAAGTGATGGTCTCACGCGCTGTATGGCATGTTACACCGTCGTGCTGGAACTATTTATCCTTCAAATAATGTGCAATGACATGCTAAATAAAAAAATCAATTGATCGTCCACTGGCTCTACTTCTTCTACCAGTTGGATTTTATATGAATGTAGGCCAAGATCTTTCCTCAGCATTTGCAGAGACCGAGTTGCTGAGAAAGACGTCGGTTCGATAAATTCGATTCCCCTGTCATACTAACGTCTACAGCGTCGATGGCTTCTATTGCTGCTCAGATGGGTCATTATATGCACCCTCAACTTCATAAAGGGCTCCATAAGTTTGGCGAACAGAACGTGCATTTTGAAAATAAATTTGCAAGATTTGTCAACGATGTTCTTCTTTAGTTTTTACATGGTGATTTTGCAAAGTATACTAAAAGAAAGTCTATTACATTTCATTAGTATGACAGCTAGATTTACACTTATACCTATCAGAAGATCTATATGTCAAGAAAAATACCCCATGCATAGGTTATTTTCAATTGTTTGCTAATGTTACCTCTGACATACTATAAAAAATTAACCATTGTAGTATAGCTACAATGAATATTGATTAATTTTTCTATCTATATGATTTATTGTTCTCCTGAAAAGCAATTAAAAAATGCATACCTGTAAAGTAAATTAAAAAAAATCACTATTTTAGTCTGCGCTTCCTACACTGCCTAGTGTACGGACCATTATTTGATACAGTTAAAAAGTTAACTATTAAAGTGCGTGGGCAGCGCCTTGGCACTGTTAACTTATTTTGTTCGAAATAGCCTGATCATTAGGGGCGAATCAATTAGTTCGCGTCAAAAAAAATCCTGTTAACCGTATATCAGTATTGGAATGTACGAAAAATTCTTAGACAATTTCACTAAGAAGCTTTATGTCTAAAATTAATTCCTAGTTCGCACTGAGAAGCATGCAGATTTCAGGTAGAGATATTTTTTTTTAGCAATTAGCAATTATTCAGTTACTTTAGACCTATGGGCCCCGGCTCTAATTTTTACCTACCATTCCGATGTTTGGAGACCAAGACGAAAAGAATAGTATATTTTTGATTTTTTTATTGGGATCCCGCCCAATATTCTGAAAAATTATTTTTAAAAACTTAATGTCTGTATGCCAACTCTCAGAGATCGTAACTTTTTAACAAATACATAGATTTGCTTCTGTAATACCTCATTTAGTTTGTTGGGAAGTCAGTTTTACGCAGAAGGTCTCAAAAAATATATATCTGAAGCATTCGGTTTGTGCTCATTTAAAAACAAAAAAAATTTCTATCTGAAATCTTCATGCTTCCCAGTTTATTGGTAAAATTTTCTAAAAATTCATCGTAGATTCCGATTTTGGTTACGATTTTTGCGAATAAAAAAATTGGCCCACCTTACTGTTCATAATTCTAGGCGAACAGCAATATACTGTGGAATTGTGACAGTTTTAACTGTTTGTTTTAAAAAGGGTGTGGAACAGCCCATTCCCACCCTTACTGTTATTCATACTGCAACAACAACATATGTAACAAATCTCATCTTCCTACCTCTGATAGTTCATAAGATATAGCCCTATCGATTTTCAAGTTGTATGGGCGGTGCCACGCCCCTTTATCCAATTACAACCAAATGTAGTCAGGTCAACAGTACCTATGGTAAAATTTTTTTATCAATCGATCTATTAGAAAAGCCATTAGAGCGATTTTTGAAAAGGGGGCGTGGCACTGCCCACTTCCATCCTGGCTGTAATTAATACTGCTCCAACAATATATATACCAAATCTCATCTTCATACCTCTGATAGTTCATGAAATATAGCCTTTTTAATTTTCAAGTTGTATGGGCGGTGCCACGCCCCTTTATCCAATTACAACCAAATGTAGTCAGGAACTATCTACAGGTCAACAGTACCTATGGTAAAATTTTTTTATCAATCGATCTATTAGAAAAGCCATTAGAGCGATTTTTGAAAAGGGGGCGTGGCACCGCCCACTTCCATCCTGGCTGTAATTAATACTGCTCCAACAACATATATACCAAATCTCATCATCATACCTCTGATAGTTCATGAAATATAGCCTTTTTAATTTTCAAGTAATATGGGCGGTGCCACGCCCCTTTATAATTTGCAATAAAATAATATTGCGACTATACTTTAAGATGTAAGCTATCCTATCTTTCAAGTTGGATCAAACCGAACACGGTGTGCAAATTTGATTCAAATCGGTTAAGTAGTTTAGGAGTCCATCGCGGACAAACAACGTGACACGTAATTTATATATATTAAGATGTATCGGTCAGTTTACATGGTTAAGACTTATGTTGTCGTTTTGTGGTAATTTTATGTCTTTACTAAAATTAATGTTTCTTCTTTTTCTACTTTCAGGTAAGTTCTTATTCGTATTTAAATAAGTTTCGGTAAGTGTTGGGCAATTGCATTTTACTTTTGTTTGTAACATATTTAATAATAGTAAGTAAGTAATTTCTCTTGATATTTAAACAATTTATATAGCCGATTTTGCATTAGCGTCAAAGGTAAAACTTATTGTAAGCTGATTAAGCTAAAGCGATCTTTTTAAAGTTTTCACAGAGCTGGTTGGTGGTGAAAATAGGGTACTTGCATTTTTGACACAATGCAAGTGGGCGTGGCCCGCCCATTGGACCCTATTTTTGAAAACTAAATATAATATTTGGTATATATATTGTACGTAGTGTTTATATTAAAGGCAGGATGGAAATGGGCGGTGACAAACCCCCTTTCCAAAAATCGCTCTGGCGATTTTTCTCATATACCGATTGATACAGAAATTGTACAAAGTGGTACTGATGACCTGTTGATAGCCTCTGGCTATACTTGGTTGTGATTAGATTAGAGGGCATGGCACCGCACATACAACTTAAAACTTAAAATGGCTATATCTCATGAACTACCAGAGGTAAGAAGAAGGCGGCGCCTCGCCCCATTTTCAAAAATCGTTTTGAGTGATACTGATGTCCTGCTGTTGTGATTGAATAAAGGGCCGTGGCACCGCCCATACAACTTCAAATGTGAAAAGGCTTTATCTCCTGAAGTAACGGAGAGATTTGAAGATGAGATTTGGTGTAGATGTAGTTGATTTGGTATAAATTAAGTTGGTACAGTATGAATTACAGCCAGGGGAAAGAGGGCGGTGCCAAGCCGACTATAACTTAAAACTTAATTTCCCTTTACACCCCATGAATGAGGTATGGGTAGGGTGTTCAAAACCGAAACCGAAAAACCGTAAACCGGTTTTTTTATTTAAAACCGTATGCCGGTTTTTGCAAAAATGCCATTGTCGAATAACCGGTTTAACCGAGTTTTTTCCTTCGGGTACTCGGTTTTTTTAAAATTAGTTTGTAATTGAATTTTAAAATTTTACAAAGCTTTTAAAAGCATTCTTGTTTATAAAATGTAAAAAGATTTTTTTAAATTAATTTGAAATTTTCAAAAGATTCTTAATACATTCTTGTTTATAAAACGTTAAAAGTTTTTTCCAAAATAATTTGAAATTGAATTTTAAAATTTTACAAAGCTTCTAAAAACATTCTTGTTTATAGAATGTAAAAAGTTTTTTCTAAATTAACGCCCATCTAAACAACGCCCCATCTGGTACCTCCCACACACATCTGGTACCGCCCACTTTAGAAATCGATTAATATTATTATTAGAACTACCGCGATCGTGACCAAATTCTGTATTTAGTAAAGTTCAAGCAGGATAAAGTTTTGGAGAAAAAATCTGGAAGTCTGGACACGCCCATTATGGTACCTACCATACAAATGTATCTTTCCGCTCACTTTAGAGATGGAATAATAATATCAATACACTTGACACGATCGTGCCCAAATTCTGTATTTAGTAAAGCTATAACAGGATAAAGTTTTAGAGAAAAGATCTGGATGTCTAGACACGCCCCTTCTGGTACCTCTCATACAAATGTACCACGCCGCCCAGTTTAGAGATGGAGTTATAATATCAATATTCTCGACACGATCGTGCCCCAATTCTGTATTTTATTAAGTTATAACAGGATAAAGTTTTGGAGAAAAAATTGGAAGTCTAGCGGCGCCCCTTATGGGACCTCCCATACAAATGTACCTTGCCGCCCACATCAGAGATGGAGTAATAATATCAATACATCCAACGCTATCGTGCCCAAACTCTGTGTTTAGTAAAGCTATAACAGGATAAAGTTTTGGAGGATAAACCTAGAAGTCTAGACACGCCCCTTATAGTACCTCCCATACAAATTTACCACTCCACCCACTTTAGAAATAGAGTAATAATATCAATATAATAGCATTTTTTTATTTTACTGAGGTTGATGGTATATGTAAGTCGGGTCGGCCGACTGAAACTTTCTTACTGGTTTATAAATGCTTTAAAATGCTGTATTCGGAATCCGATTTTTCTAAAAATCAATTTTGCAATATTGAGAAAAGCTCTTGGCCTACATCCATACAGATATGAATTTGATAATGAAATTTTTACTAGCACCAAAGAACCTAAGATATTTAGCAATTAAAACTTTCTTGGTTAATTTGTATGTTAAATAGTTACTTGAAATTTATTGGATAAGTTATAAATATAAACAATAATGTCGGGCCCATTAGAATTGTATATCACTTCAACAAGTAGAAAAAAAATAACAAATATCTGTTTCATTAAAATTACACAATTCTGGAGTAGCAAAGCCTTCCTGGTACAATTTATATACATATT
The DNA here is from genome assembly GCA_964034835.1 of Muscina levida. NCBI lineage: Eukaryota > Metazoa > Arthropoda > Insecta > Diptera > Muscidae > Muscina > Muscina levida. The sequence goes on along the minus strand of OZ035880.1, from coordinate 34,088,784 downwards.
TAACTAATTGCATATAACTAGTACTTAAAAAGCATATGTAAACTACCATCCGTTGCCATTAATGACGCCATACTTTGAGAGCGAAAATTACTGTATTTAATATACCGACAAATGTTTCATGTCACTTTTTGTATTTTTCCGTCATCGACATTGCAAATACACTAACATTTAGAACAAGATAAATGTCCTTTCTACTATTGACATAACACACAGTTTAACAAACATGTCAACGCTGCATGCAACTTGTCGTTGTTGTCCTAGTTTACCTGTTGCGTGCAAGTTGCAAAGTTGGGCGTTAGCTTTCAGGGAATGCATTTTTGTAAGCTGTTGTAAAACAAAAACATAACAACAATACTATTTTGTATGCAGTCAATTTGGAGAAATATGGCGGGGTTAGCAGTTAAAGTGATTTTTAATATTTTAAGTATTTTTTGGTTTTTAACATTTGTAATATTTTTAAATGTTATCAGTCGTATTAAATGACAGCATAACTCGAGTAAACCTTCATTGATTCTTATGAAAATTTTCCAATATTAATATTTACCCAACTGTAGTTATGCCATTGTATTTAGACATAATAGCTTCATCCCTTCTGGTACCGAATTCACCCATGTACATATGCATACATATATTTTTTGTAAGTTCACCGAATTCAGTCAAATTTGGCACTAGATAAACTTTTATGAAAATTCGACTCTGAAAGAGATGTGGTTCCCTTCTGGCACCTCCAATACAAAATAACCTATTTTTGGGAAAATAACATTTCTCTCATAAATACAGGATATTTGAATTTTGTCAGATGAATGTCCTTGTAATAGTTGTCAAAAGCTCAGAAACCCAAAACATTTGCCAAACACCTTCTAGTGCCTCAAATACAAATGCTCGCATTCGCCCACATAGGTTTTGGTTTTCTAAGGGTTTATCTATTATTATAGGGTTAATAAATATATTGGTTCAAGTTCATGCAAAGGGGCGGAACAAAATTCTTCCATCTTAATCTATCTTGCTCAAAAAAGTATACCTACCATACTCCATCGGTTACATCAATTGGGTTACTCAACAATCGTTGGTACAGTACTCGCCTTTTTGAATTCTGATACAGAGCTCTGATATTGTTAAATAATTTAGATGGAACTCCTTTACATTGCACTGCGTGCCAGATTGCCCGATGATGGAGAGTGGCAAATGCTTTTGCGAATCTATGAAAATAATATATAGTATAAATATCATATATATACTCTCTATCATCAGGCGATCTCCATTCATTGCGAATATTGATTACACAGTTCAACAAATGATTTAGGGACTCAATTCTAAAAACTGCACGTGAAAGTAGCCCCCAAAATAAGAAGATCTGCATTTTTCGTTTTGTCCAGTAACATACCATAATAATTTAATATCGATTTGAAGTTAGTAAGTATCGTATATGGGAATTTGTCACGTTTTAGGTTCTTTTGTTTGATATTACTCGGATGCACCCGATTGCGGATGAATATGATATCATCTGTAAATGGCTGCCATGTAATAAGAGCCTTCAAATCTTTGTTTATAAGTAAGAAGCCTACGCTGCTAGATGTAAGGCGTCCCCTTGGTTTGCCCAAGTGCAAGAAGGTGATATTTTTTTCGTCGCCCTAATGATGTCAATACCTGTTGTTTCGCATAGACCAAGGGAGAGAAGATTGTATTTCTTGAACTCCTTGGATATTTGGGCTAATCTTGATGGTTTTAAAATTATTATAATATTCCATGTTTCGAATAGTGACCTTAAGTTAAAGCTAAAGATTGGGCAACAGTCAACAGTTGGGGATCGTTTTGGTTCTAATTTGTTTCAGTCGCTGTCGTCAGTAAAATTTGAGATGTACGGCTGATTGGCCGATCACATTCGAGACCAGTGTCGGGATTGCCGATCGGAGCCTTAAGATGTGCTTTATAACATCTAGGTGTTTTTATTATGTGTAGTGCAAAATTCTTGCCACATTGTTTTAAGGATCATTGGAAACTCGGGTATTTCATGGAGCCGGAGCCCTCTCGATTCTCTCCACTTAAAACCGCTGATTGTCTGCAACGGCAAAGCATATCGGGGCCGGCCATGGCATGATGGTTAAAACACGCGACTATCATGCGGCAGATTCCGGTTACGACTGCAGCCTCCAGTCATCAATATTTCGCTTTCATTGCCGGCCCCCTCGATGTTGTCGACAGCGACTTCGCAGTATAGTGATGATTCCATCGGCATGTCTAGTTTAAGCTTCGCATTCGCCGATAAACAAGTAGGTGAAATTAGTTGTGAAACTAAAAATAGAAAGCATGTTAATTCATAACAATGAGAAAAGCTATCATATACCTCATTCATGGCAAAATACGTTCCCACCATATCTGCTAGGCATTCCACTATCCGCAACCTATGGACGCGTCTGATAGCACTCATCGAAGCTGTCAGAACAAGGTTAATAAGTTTACCAAATTGAAATCTCCTCCTTCTTTAAGATGTTATTGGAGAAATATTATTTTTACAAAGTTGTGAAGTTTTTCGAGTCTATGCACTCAAGAAAGAATTCTCATTTTGTTGTTAATTCTGGTGCATAAGACTTGATAAACATTTTGCAATCATTATACCAAAGTCTGCTGATGAGGATTCGTGGCTGAATCCGAAACAGCTGTAAAGACTGCCTGGCATTATGAGAATATCATTCTGCTTTTACTTCTTTCAAGACCCCTGGTTTTGAGCTTGAGATAAATTCCAAAGTCAATGTAAAATTACTTATGTATTATTTTTTGTCTGCATGTAGAGCAAAAACATACAAAATTTGACCTATTTGAAGAAGATACAATTAGGGGCAGCACAACGTGTCTGATTTTTTTCGTAAGTTAACGTTCAATGATCGCTTACCTTGGCAAAATTTGTCTGAATTTAGTGTAAATACAAAAAGATACGTATGTAAAAGGGGAAATAGCCCATATATTTATATGGGAGGTACCAGAAGGGGTGTGCCAAATAGTTAGGGTTGCTGAGGCTTTGCCTCCTATTACAAGATAAATTAACGGACCAAATTTGAGCATCCCCCCAGGTGCCGGTTTAGAAGTTATGGGAGAAATATAAATTTTCCAAACAAAGTCATTTTGTATGGGAGGTACCAGAAGGGGTGATCCGATATAGTTCATATTCATTCCTTACGTACAACTGAATTCAGTGTACTTACAAAAAAGATATGTATGTGAGACTATGGGGGTGGGTTCGGTCATTTGTAGAAGAAATATTTACCGATCAATTTTCATTACCCCCCAAGTGTCCGTTTGGAAGTTATGGGAGAAATATTAATTTTCCAAAAATAGGTAATTTTGTATGGGAGGTAACAGAAAGCGTGAACCGATATAGTCCATGTTCATTCCTGAGTCTTATTTTTACAAGCAAACATCATACGCAAGTTTGAGTGAATTCACTTTACTTACAGAAAAGATATGTATGTGAGACTATGGGGGTGGGTTCGGTCATTTGTATGGGAGGTACCAGAAGGGGTGTGTCAAATAGTTAGGCCCTCTGAGGTTTCGCCTCCTATCACAACATAAATTTATCGACCAATTTTTATTACCCCCCAAGTGTCCGTTGGGAAGTTATGGGGGAAATATTAATTTTCCAAAAAAAAGGTAATTTTGTATGGGAGGTACCATAAGGCGTGATCCGATATGGTCCATATTCATTCCTAATTCAACTTTTTATAAGCGAACATCATACGCAAAATTTAAGTGAATTCAGTTTACTAACAAAAAAGATATGTATGTAAAACTATGAGGGTCAATTCGGTCATTTGTTTGGGGGTACCAGAAGGGGTGTGGCAAAAGTTGTGGTTTTCTTAGGGTTTGTCTACTTTTGCAAGATAACTAAACTGACCAAATGCAAACATCCTCCAGTTGTCCGTTTAGAAGTTATGGAAGAAATATTATTTTTCCAAAAATAGGTAATTTTGTATGGGGGGTACCAGAAGGGGTGCGGCTATTCAGCCTATTTACAATCCCATAAGTTCGCTTTGAAAAATATTAATACTGGTAAATTTTCATACCGATCCGTTAAGGATTACTCGAGTTATCCTGCTGACCAGCCATCCAGCTAGACAGACGGACATAGCTCAATCGTCTTAAAAAGTCCTGAAACAAATTTGGTCTTAAGATACTTAAGGTCTAACTCGTCTCCTTTAATGTGTTACACTTTTTTTCGTATCAAATGATATATACCCTCATCCCTAAGGGTGATGGTATAAAAATAAAGTTTATTTCCCTTTACACCTCATGAATGAAGTATGGGATAGTTTCTCGCGCTTTTGTCAATTAATTCGCTTTCTATTTTAGGTTCATAACAAACGGCACCTACTTGTTTCTTGACGAATGCAAGTGTCACTGTTTAAGAAGCTTTTAAAAGTCATTCCGTTTGACTCGACACTATACAGCGAAGTTGCTGTCGACAACAACGAGGGAGCCGGCAATGGAAAAAAAATGTAGATGACTGGAACCGAGAAACGAACCACGGATACTCCGCATTGTAGTCGAGTATTCTAACCATTATACCGCGGACGGTTCCGCATGGTTCCCTCAACTGTTTTTGAAATCGGCAGCCCCATTTTTTTTTATTTTTGATAACACTGTGACACAATTTGATGGTCATTGTCTCGGGGGTGAACCAAACCAATGTCAAACGATAGCATTTGACCTCAGTAACAAAACCCTAAACTCAATTTTGCTCCACTACGTCACAAATTTTTTTTACAGTGGTTTGAAGTTTGATTTTTATGGTCAAAAGTTGAATCAATGAATATGAAAAATCTTCTGTAAAAATACGTTTGGGGTATTTCATGTCTTCGGAGACCTATATTAAAACAATCAGGGGAATATTTTCTCGGAACATTTTAACCCTCTAGCTCCCACCCGTATGGGACATTTTTGGCCCAATTTTGAAAAACTGTTTAAAAATCAACTTTGGACGGAGGTCAAGGATTAGAATCTTCGATAGAAATATTCTCCAGAAAATTTCACTAAGAGTCACCGAAGACAAATAACCTCTATGAGTCAAAGGTTCCAAAATAAAACCAAAATTAAATGTTAAAGAAATGTTAAAAAATCTATTTTTGAGCAAACAGTGCAACGCACTTTCTCGGGAGTGAATTAAACCAATATCAAACGATAGTATTTGACCTCTGTAATAAAACCCTAAACTCCATTTTGCTCCACTACGTCACAATTTTTGTATACAGTGGGTTAAAGTTGGATTTTTTTAGACAAAAGTCAAATAAAAGATAATGAAAAATCATTTTTAAAAATAGGTTTGGGATAGTCCATGTCTGCGGAGATATACATTAAAATTTTCAGAGGAACATTTCATCAGAACATTTGAACCCTCCAGCTCTAACCCTTAGGATGAATTTTCAAAAACAGCTTAAAAGTCAATTTTCGCAAAATGTTCAAAATGGGTGGCAGATAGAGGGTTAAAATGTTACGAGGAAATATTCCCCGGAAAATTTTAATGTAGGTCTCCGAAGAAATGAACTATCCCAAATCTATTTTTACACATGATTTATCATTTTCTTTTATTTGACCTTTGTATAAAAAAAATCTAACTTTAACCCACTGTATATAAAAATTGTGATGTAGTGGAGCAAAATGGAGTTTAGGGTTTTATTACAGCGGTCAAATGCTATCGTTTGATATTGGTTTAATTCACTCCCGAAAAAGTGCGTTGCACTTTTTGCCCAAAAATAGACTTTTTAACATTTCATTTTGATTTTATTTTGGAACATTTGACTCGTAGAGGTTATTTGTCTTCGGTGACTCTTAGTGAAATTTTCTGGAGAATATTTCTATCGAAGATTCTAATCCTTGACCTCCATCCAAAGTTGATTTTTAAACAGTTTTTCAAAATTGGGCCAAAAATGTCCCATACGGGTGGGAGCTAGAGGGTTAAAATGTTCCGAGAAAATATTCCCCTGATGGTTTTAATATAGGTCTCCGAAGACATGAAATACCCCAAACGTATTTTTACAGATGATTTTTCATATTCTTTGATTCGACTTTTGACCAAAAAAATCAAACTTTAATCCACTGTAAAAAAAATTTGTGACGTAGTGGAGCAAAATTGAGTTTAGGGTTTTGTTACTGAGATCAAATGCTATCGTTTGATATAGGTTTGGTTCACCCCCGAAAAAGTGTGTTGCACTGTGTAATCTGATACATTTTTGTCAGATCTATGAAAAGTCAGTTTTTCATTGAGTTTTACATATAGGAGTTTTGCACAGCGCAATACTAAGCTGTTTAATAATAAGACCGCTCAGACTTTACATGCTCTACAATTAATATTCACTACCACCCTAATGTTCACACATATACAGCCAAACATCCATAGGTGAAGGTGAGGCAACCAACATAGAGAAATTTTTACATATACATCTGGCAAACAAAATTCTGTATTCCACAAATAATTTGCATAGTACCCATTAAAGTAAGTAAAAAAACAGAAAGGATTATGCCATCGTTTAAAGTCCCAGCTCCTCTTCCCTATCTAAATTCATAACCGTTGGAAAATTAAATTATTACGGATTTAAAATATTTCAAAGTATACAAGACTGTGTAGATATACAAACTTACACACTGCTTAAAAAAAGTTAAAGTATCTAATTCTCCCCTTTTCCGTCGTTTCTATTTTCTTCCTCCTTTTTTCGCTTTCCTTTCCACATGCTTTCTTCCATCCTTGGATTTCAGTAATCCATAAAAAATGTAAAAGTAATAAACTAAATTGAGTTTTACATTACACAAGTTCCTAGGAATTTTCTCTACGATAAGATATTATCTTTCTTTGCATATTATCATACAACACCGAAAGTGGATCTCACACTATTTTAGAAAAATTACACACAAAATTTAAAATATCCTATAAAGTAGGAGGTATGGCTGTTTTACTGGCACCAAATTGTTCAATTTCCTGCCATCTCTCGAAAATAGAGAATTTAACAACAAAAAACATTTCAATGCGGATAAGCAAATTTTATCAGCGGAAACACAATGCTGATAGTATTGAGTAGAACAACAAAGTAAGACGCCTAGGGCATTTAAAACGAGTCAGCCGGTGAATATGAAACTGAAAATGAAAGTATTGGTTGGGGTGAATCTTCTCCTGCTGCTACTACCGTTGTGCTGCTATGATGTTGATACTTGCAGCATGACAAGGCTGACATCATAATATGGGTGATGCTGGTACCATGATTATAATTCTAGCGACATGACGATGTTACTTGTGAATGAGTTTTGATGCCCTACACAGTAACTTTTTATTGGTAATCTGCAGGGATTTTCTTAGTTTATTCTTTGTTTTGTATCCTATACTAAATCCTGATAATCAATGACATCCTTCATCGTAATCCCACTCATAGAATACCCTGCGGCGAATTTTTGATATCGTCATGATTCTTTTTTTCTTGGCCAAAAGTTTCATGGTAGTGTTTTTTTTTTCTTTTGATATCGTTTCAAACAATTTACCACCTATTGGTTGCCATAATACCCCTCAGCGATTTAAAGTGTGAAAAGAGTACACTGGCATCGTTTGAGTTATGTTAAAAGGAAATACTGAAAAGAAATTGACAGAGAGAATTCAATCGAAATGTAATTTGTCATTCGTAGAGATATAGATTGCGAGGAGTCCCAATTAGAGTCCATGATATTCTTAGAATGAAATTTTTGAAAAGTTAATAGTTAGCATATAATAATTTGAGTTTTCGATAATCGATAAGTTTACTAAAGTGGCATTCGTATAAGCCAGCATATCATTTATTTAATGCTATTTTATTTAATTTAAGCAGCCAATTCTGCTAAAGCATTTAATCTGAATAATTGTACATAGTAGAATATTGTATACTCATTCTTTTATCACTTGTGGCTATGAGACTAAGTGTAACATAGACATGTAAAGAAATACACGCGCATCATTTGTGTTGTATGAATACTACAGGTTTGAAATGTTATTTGTGCAAATATGACATTTCGGGCGTATTATATTTAACACCGTGTACTAGACACACTTAGGAAATTACATAGACTAATATGTGTCTATAAGATGCATTTCAATGTTAACATACCTTTCTAATAAATATCATTAAATGGAAGTAAGATTGGATTTATGACCTTCAACTTTGTGTTTACATTTTGTAGGTTATTTTTCGTTTACGTATATATGTATGTATGTATGAATATTTTGCATCTTCAAGTAGGGTCTTTATTAACGAAATTTTCTTGACTGTACCTTTCAAATTTTATGAAATCTAGTTCATTTGAAGAAATATTTTGTCTACTTTTATATACCGTTATCGATTGACTTCGCAAAATCTTGGATGGTATGTTTTGGATTTGCTTTAAAAAAACACCTCCTTAGGAATTGATACCCTCCTCCATAGGGATGATCAGATAATTTAAAATTTCATTAAAAGTTTAAAACATTAAAGAAAACAAGTCGAACCCCCAGTATTTTAAGTTCAACGTCGTTTAAGGGACATCATTTTTCCTACTAACATTTTCCCCAAACATACCTACTCCCTATCTTCACCACTAACACAGTACAATATATTTTAGCTCATTGATTTGGGACTAAATTCTGAGAACTGCACGTAAAAGTAAGTTCTGCATCATTCGTTTTGCCAAGTTACATGCCATACTAATTTAATATCGATTTGATGTTAGTAAGTATCGCATAGGGAAATTAGTAACATAACTTGAGAAATTTAAAAAATTAAGAATTACAATTCCTTCGATCTGTTAATTTTCATTGTCCATTTATCAAATGATTTTGAACTGGGTTTATTTTGTAGCACTTACAATAAAACTGTTGTACTCCGTGGCGTATGATTTACGTGGAATATTACTTATGGTAATCATACGTCACCTATAGGGTATACTAGCTATACCGACTCGCGTTGCTTCACCCGATCTTCTTAAGAATTTAAGCAGTACAAGTAAACTGCAAAGGAACGATCACCCCCCCTAAAAGTACGAATAACCAGTAAGAAAGTTTCAGTCGGGCGACCCGACTTACATATACCATCACCCTCAGTAAAATAAAAAATTTATATTATTACTCGATTTCTAAAGTGGGTGGAGTGGTAAATTTGTATAGGAGGTACTAGAAGGGGCGTGTCTAGACTCATAGGTTTATCCTCCAAAACTTTATCCTGTTATAGCTTTACTAAATACAGAGTTTGGGCACGATAGCGCTGGATGTATTGATATTATTACTCCATCTCTGAAGTGGGCGGAAAGGTACATTTTTTCTCCAAAACTTTATCCTGTTATAACTTAATAAAATACAGAATTGGGGCACGATCGTGTCGAGAATATTGATATTATTACTCCATCCCTAAAGTGGGCGGCGTGGTACATTTGTATGGGAGGTACCAGAAGGGGCGTGTCTAGACATCCAGATATTTTTTCCAAAACTTTATCCTGTTTTAGCTTTAATAAATACAGAATTTGGGCACGATCGTGTCAACTGTATTGATATTATTATTCCATCTCTAAAGTGGGCGGAAAGGTACATTTGTATGGGAGGTACCAGAATGGGCGTGTCTAGACTTCCAGATTTTTTCTCCAAAACTTTATCCTGCTTGAACTTTACTAAATACAGAATTCGGTCACGATCGCGGTAGTTCTAATAATAATATTAATCGATTTCTAAAGTGGGCGGTACCAGATGTTTGTGGGAGGTACCAGTTGGGGCGTTAGTAGACTTCAGTATCCTGTATCCTGCTATAGCTTTACTAAATTAAGAATTTGGGTACGAGCGCGATGGATTTATTGATATTATTACTCCATATCTAAAGTGGGCGGAAATGTGAATTTGTATGGGAGGTACCAGAAGGGGCGTGGCTAGACTTCCAATTTTTTTTCAAAAACTTTATCCTGTAATAGCTTTACTAAGTACAGAATTTGGGTACGATCCCGTTGGGTGTATTAATATTATAACTCGATTTCTAAACTGGGCGGAATGGTGTATTTGTATGGGAGGTACTAGAAGGGGCGGAGCCATGCAGCCCATTTGCAATACCGGAAGTAGTTTTGGGGAAATATTAACTCGTGCAAAATTTCAAGACATTTGGTTGCGTCTTTCGAAAGTTATCGTGCGAACCAGCCGGACAGCCACCAGACAGACAGACAGACAGACAGACGGACATGGCTCAAATGACTTAAAAAGTCATGAATCGAATTTGGTTCAAAGAAACCTAGGGTCTAAGGCACTCCTTCTATGTGTTACACTTTTGGGTCGTATTAAATGAAATATACCCTCCTCCCTAAGGGTGATGGTATAAAAATATAACAAAAGAGCCTAAAACGTGACAAATTCCCCTATACGATACTTAATTACTTCAAATCCGTATTAAATTATTATGGCATGTAACTTGACAAAACGAATGATTCAGAACTTCTTCTTTTTCTGGCTACTTTCACGTGCAGTTGTCAGAATTGAGTCCCAAAATCATGTGTTGTACTACGTAAGGGGTCTGCCATGTTATAATCAATTTTTTTACAATTTGCTCCAACCGCTCTAACTGCCCCCAAACTTATCCCTACAGGAGTCATATGTATAACCTTCTAACATTTTTCTTAAACATACATTCCTTTTATCTTCACCCTATAATGGGACACCCATACAAATATCAAAATGTTATAAACTTTGCTCCCACCGCTCTAACTACCCCAAGGGTGACCCTAGAGGAGTTAAATATATGACCAACCCCTAATATTTTTGCAGAACCCATTAGTTTTTCAAAACATACCTACCCCTTTTATCTCTATCTCCCAACCTTTTTTTCAGTCATGCTTATACTTTAACCCTAACCCATAACAAGAGTCTATTACGAAATGCACTTAAAACGCTCAAACACTCTCACGAACAACTCTGTATCAAAAAATATTCTATTCTGAGAAACTGTTGAGAACTGTTGGGAGCAAACTTTGTAAAAAAATATTTTTGTGTGAGAGCCGCCTAAGGGGGGTGAAGATAGGGGGTAGGTATATTTGGGGAAAATATTAGTAATGAAAAAAAAAAATTAGTAGTGGACAAATGGCTGCGCATTGTGGTCAAAGGTGGCGGGAAATAGGAAAAAATCCACAACAAACCCGCAACTGCTCTGAGTCGCTCTTAGAGGGGCAAAATGTATGACCGATCCCCCGCAACTTATCATGTGTTGGCAAAAATTCAATATCGATTTTTACGTTCAACCTAGTGGAAACATATTAATTACAAAAGATTGCAGAAATACGAGGTACAACCATACTCGTATTAGTTACTATATGTGTCATACAGCAGACGTATGAGTTTTGTAGATATCCACACCATACATCATACGCCACCCATGTCAATCAGAATTTTTGATAAACTGATAACTTTAGTGAACTAATCGACGACTTGAAGTACGTACGTAAGTGTAAGAAACACAAGTGGTCAGACATTGTTGTGGATTTTTTCTCCAATACGAAAAGCTCCTCGTTAAAAACCGCGGGCTCGATTTTGCGTTAAGACCCATGCTTTTTGGGCAAATTTTCTTAGAATTCATCGTAGGTTACGATTTTGATAACAGTTTGGTGAATTTTTTTTACTTCATACAAATTGACTAACTCTAATGTATATATTGCAGCTTTTAAGAGTAAAAACTTCTTAATATTTAAGGCAGCAGTACTCTTCCTCAAAAACTCAACAAATCCACTGGTATTTGTATCTCTCCTAATTAGAATTAGGCGCCCTATACTCCAATGGGAGTTAGAGGAGCACATATATATATATAATTAGAATGAAATTATAGAAATTAACTGCCAAAATAATGTGGTTGTTTTTCGTAAAATATTATGATTGCTTAATTATATATCACTCACCAATAACACCACATGTGAACATCTAAGGTTTCGTGTGCAATAAAATTAATTGCTAATGAACCAACGTGAACGTGCATTGTTATCAAAGTATGTATTCTAACAATTGTAATTAATTTGTATTCACATACATACATACAACACCGGATGTACACACACATGGTGTTATTCGTGGAAAAATTATTATTCAGTTATTAACGACACTCCTTTCATCAGTCATTGGTATAAATCATAAAATACTGTATTTACTCTCACGTTCTTTTGGAAACAAATTCTATTGACATTTCTTCGTTATAATGTGTTATTGATGTTTAACAATAATAATATTAGAGAAATTTACTATGTTCTGCGGTGTGGTATGTACTATACTGTCTTTAAACTGATTTCTCTTCTCTTTTCCCCACGTAAAGTGCATTTCTATCAATTAGTGATACATTAAGAATGAGTTATGTAGAACTACAACTCAAATTTTTTTCCAAATTGCGCCTATATGCGTGAAATGTGTACCAACTGTAAAGGGTCTAGCACAAAATGAAATTCCCAAAAAAATTTACAGTTACAGCAGAGTTACAGCTACCACACATCACTATATCGGTGCTGGAAACATTCATATCTGCGAAATAATGCAATTTTAGTTTGCTTATCATTTAGCAAGGATAGAAATTTACGAGAATGTCGTAGCTGACTACTCATCCAAGCAATGACTGACGTTATGACATTACTTCAAGGTCTGATGTTAAATTCCAGCTATTTAGGTTTCTCCACCAAACATTCTCCACAAAACATTGGAAATACAATTCGTTGGTATTAATATTTCACTGGAAACTTACTGCAAGTGCATGTGAACTAATATATGTGCACTTGTATACACATGTGAGGCATAAGTGACATTTTGTGGTTTCATTGCGAGCTTAGCCTTACTTTGGTGTAAATGCTAACATAAATTGCATGAATTGAATTGTAAGTACCCAAAATATTGGTGGATTTATGTGTTGGAATATATGAAATTCTATTATAAATACATTTGTGTCTTCTTCTAATTCAACAACTAATACGCATTATATTTCAATAATTAAGCAATTGTTCGAATATATTTATTATCAGTCTAATATTAATAAAAGTGTAACCGCATTTTTAGAGCTTCGGCATGGATGCACATAATTTTAAATGAACTCAGGAATAGATGTGGCTTTATATCACATTAGTTACGTATGAGTTTCCTAAACATGCATCACTGCATATATCATACGCCACTAATGCCACTTAAAATGTATGTTAAATTTAAAACATAGTTACGGAATGCATGAGTTAGAGTACATACGTATTAAATGGCTTTCAGGGTAGTTTATCCCTATACAGAACAATCAAGTTGAACTCATACCAAATAAGTTGAAAAACCAGTAAGACAGTTTCAGTCGGGCAACCCGACTTACATATACCATCACCCTCAGTTCAACAAAAATTTTTCTATTATACTGATATTATTACTCGCTTTCTAATGAGGGCGGAGTGGTACATTTGTATGGGAGGTACCAAAAGGGCCGTGTCTTTACTTCCAGATTATTTCTCCAAAACTTTATCCCGTTATAGCTATACTAAATACAGAATTTGGGCACGATCGTGTCGAGTGTATTGATAATATTACTCCATCTCTTAAGCGGGCGAAGTGGTACATTTGTATGGGTGGTACCAGAAGGGGCGTGTCTAAACTTCCAGATTACCTTTCTAAAAATAGTTCCAGCTGGAACTTTACTAAATACAGAACTTTGGCACGACCGCGTTATGTCTATTTATAATTTTAATCGATTTCCAAAGTAGGCGGTACCAGATGTATGAGAGGTACAAGATGGGACGTGGCTAGACTTCAAATTTTTTTCTCAAAAAGTGTATCCAGCTATAGATTTACTAAAGAAAGAATTTGGGTACGATCGCGTTGGTTTTTTGATATTTTTACTACATCTCTAAAATGGGCGGAAAGGTGCATTTGTGTGGAAGGTACCGGAAGGGGCGTGGCTAGACTTCCAATTTTTTTTCGAAACTTTATCCTGTTATATTTTTACTAATTACAGAATTTGGGTACGACCCAGACAGACAGACAGACAGATGATAGGGATGATAGGGATGCCTATAGGGATGATAGGGATGTCTGTCTGTCTGCCCCTATGTCTGTCTGCCTGTCCCCTGTCTGTCTGTCTGTCTGTCCCTATCATCCCTACTCCAGTATTCAACCAGTATTCAGAAAACTCTATACAGTTTAATATTACAAAAAATATGAATATTGAAAGATTTGCATCATTTACAAATGTTTGTTAACAAATATACATATGATCTAAAATAACATCCACGCATTTCAACTGGTAAATTTTCATTTAAAAATCAAATTCAATTTCATTGAATATTAATATCTATCACATTTCAATAAAAAGTAAATCTAAAAATATCTACGCAATTTATTGGTTTTGCTACCTAGCGATTGCTTTGAATCATTGCAATATATACATATGTACTAGTAATTCATGTGAACATTGTCTATATATATATATATATATCAAGCAAGTACAAGTAAAAACACATCATTGGAAATGTAAGCGATTATTTTGTAAAAAAAAAATAGTAGAAAAAGTATTACTGAGAATTTAGTAACCCACAATTTCGGAGTAATTCGTAAACTCTTGTTTTAGTAATTGAAATGTTCTAGAGAATTTTTTAAATCCACTCCGGGTAGTAAAATTTCCCGATAATTTGGTACAAAAATATGTCTTGATTTTTTACATTGCATACCATAATAATTTTTCATAAAGGATCTACGCTTCTGTATTATGATTCAGACAAACTTTATTACATAGCATTTAAAATTGTTACATTCAATTTGACACCACCGACAAGGTTCTGTTCATCAGTCAGATGAAATAACTAGCATGCTTGGGTATATAAAGCCCTCTCACTATAATCGCTGGTACGATGACTTATACAGTAATGTCATTCGGGAGTAAGATGCTATATTCAGGGCCAAACTGCAGCCAACGTCAAAGCGACCTATTCATGAAAAGTACAGGGAGAAGAGGCGGAAGGCTACTTGGCTCTTAAAAATTAAAAAACGAGAGTTGAAGGAATGGAATACATGAGTAAAGTTGAAGGCCGAAAATTCAACCAGATGATAAATGGTAAGATACACAAATCTGGTATTCTCTCTTGTAACTACAAGGATGATCATCCTGTTACTGACTCCAAGAGCGTACTAAGAATATGAATAAATCACTTCTGTAGCCTGTTGATGTCCAAAAACAAGGTTGAAAAATTCAATGCATAAGCCAAAAAATGGGGGAGATGAAGTGTGGGCAAATAGTTGCGCATTGTGTTCAATGGTGGTGGGAAAAGTAGAAAAAATCCACAACAAGCCCCGAAACTCATCCCTCGAAAAGTCAAATCTTTGGTCGATCCCCACTACTTCTTGACTCCTAATATATTTCCAAACGTACCTACCTATTACCTTTAACCCCCCAAGGGGGCTCTCATGCAAATAATGAACAAATAGTTATCAAATTTTCTAACTGCACTAAAGGAGTCGAAAGTATGACAAACCCCCAACACCAAATTATCTGATCGGATTGGTAAGGATCTATCTGTGCCATACAACTTTCAACATAATGATGGAGAAGGTGTTGAGAAGAGCAGCGGTGAGCATGTATAGCGCTATATTTAATAAAAGCCACATGCTTACTTACTTTCTTAGCTGGCACTTCTTTGCTATCCCATTGGATTATATACCGCACGTAACTTAATTTCCCTTTGCACCCCACGAATGAGGTATGGGATAGCTTCTCACGTTGTTGTGAATTAACACGCTTTCTATTTTTAGATTCACAACTAACGGCACCTACTTGTTTATCGACGAAAGCGAACGTCACTGTTTGAAAAGCTCTTACTAACATAGACACTCCGATTTTAAGATGACTGGAGCCAGGAGTAGAATCTGTGATCTCCCGCATGGTAGTCGCGTGTTCTAACCAAAATGCCACGGACGGTCGTAGAAAAATATTATAAGCTCCTCGATCTTCTGCGCTTCTTCTTCAGTCAGTCCCACCAAGTTCTGTAAGGTTCTCAGTAACCTGGTCTTTCCAGCGGAGTTTTGGTCGCCCTCTTCTGCGCCGTCCATCGAGTTCATTGTCGAAGACTTCTCGAGCTAGAGCATTTCCATCCGTGCGTACAGCATGACCTAGCCAACGCAACCATTGCACCTTAATGCGTCAGACCACGTCAATGTCAGTGTACAGCTCATGATTCATACGACGCCGATACTCTCCGTTAACGATGATGGGCCCATATATTTTACGGAGTATTATTCTCTTGAATACTGCCAGAATCGATTCATCCGCTTGTGTCATAACCCTGGATTCTAAACCGTACATTAAGACAGGTAGAATTAGTATCTGGTATATCTGGATTTTTGTTCGTCGAGAGAGGATTCTGGCATTGAACCGACATGAACTGATGGCGGAGCCTAGGTAGATAAAATTCTCCAACACCTCAAAATTATAGTTGACAACGTTCACGTAGTTTCCCAATCGAGTAGATTCTTTGTTCGTTAAAACTTATAATTTAGTTTTGTCATCGTTCACCGCTAGACCCAATTTTGCTGATTTTTCTGTATACCTGAGAATGCTGCAGTCACATCCGATGATGACGTCTACGTTATCAGCATACGTAAGTAGCATGTGGCTTTTGTTGAATGTAGTGCCACTCGTTTTTATTACAGCTTTTCTCATTATCGTCTCCATCACTATGTTGAAGAGATCGCACCATAGGCCGTCGCCTTGTTTTAGACCTCGTCTGGTATAGAATTGCTCCGTAAGGTCCCTGCCAATCTTCACTGA
This sequence comes from Muscina levida, assembly GCA_964034835.1. NCBI lineage: Eukaryota > Metazoa > Arthropoda > Insecta > Diptera > Muscidae > Muscina > Muscina levida. The sequence continues at coordinate 34,072,015 of OZ035880.1, read as the reverse complement.
AGACTTCGTGTCAGTCAGCGTCATTCCACAAAGGTGTATCAGCTTCGCTGGAATACCAAACTCAGCCATAGCTTAGAGTAATTTCTGCCGTATCGGGCCGTCGAAGGCAGTTTTAAAGTCGATGAAAAGATGGTACGTGTCGAGCTGTTTCTCTTGGGTCTTTTCCAGGATTTGCTGAAGTGTGAATATCTGGTCTGTTGTTGAATTACGATGTCTAAAGGCCCGATTAAGTTGGATAACTTAAAAAACTTAATTTCCCTTTGCACCCCATGAATGAGATATGGGATAGCTTCTCGCGTTGTTGTGAATTAATATGCTTTCAATTTTTAGATTCACAACTAACGGCACCTACTTGTTTATCGACGTATGCGAACGTCACTGTTTGAGATGCTCTTACTAGACACGTCGACTGACTCGACACTTAATACTGCGAAGTTGCTGTCAACAACACTCGAGGGGAGCCGACAATGAAAGAAAATTTTTTTTTTAAGATGACTGGAGCCAGGTTTTAACCTGCGATGTCCCGCATGGTAGTCGCGTGTTCTAACCACTATGCCACGGCCGGTACCTAATGAAATTAAAAATAAATAAATTAGACTAACACTAAAGACATACTTCGATCGCAGCCGGTAAGATTCGAACCTACGCTCCCAGAGGGAATCTGATTTCAAGTCAGACGCCTTAACCACTCGGCCACGACTGCTACTGCAATATGGCCCATTACTAAAAAGGACAGAAGAGACAAAAGCTATCAAACGAGTATTTATCTTCTACATAGCATGACCTAAGAATATGCAAAAGTAAAATGTCATCTGAATAATGTTTTATAAAATTTAAGCCCAAAAAAACTACACTCTAAACTTCTCTTATTTAATATTCACAAAAAATGCGATACAAAGGAGAACAAATTTTAATTGGAAATTTCTATAGCTTAAAGAAAGACATTGAAGGACTTTTAAACACAAAAGAATACGTGGAAATGAAACAATTTCTCTTAAATTGACCACACAACCTTAATGATATTGAATTGTTAGTCTGATGTAACGTCGCCAGTAAATTATTTTCCTCTCCTCCGTTCACCGTCAACTTAATGTAAATGAAACCATTCATTTATCGTTCAGGTAATTAATGCCGTTCATTACACGGTAGCGTTCTTCTGATAGCAACACAGATGAAAGAAACTATTACGAACAATTATGGGGTAAAATTTGCAGGTACAGTTTAAATAGCTACCACAGAAGTGGAGGTACATTTTGCAATGTACTTGTGGCTACTGCTTCGTTGAATTTAAATAAGGATTTATGAAACAAATGTCAGCAGATAGCCTTATGCAATGTCTGGCAAACATAAAGCAAATGGTCCAGCATTGCTTAAATTGTGCTATAGTTCAATAAGTCACGTAGTTGTTAAACTGGCATTATACAAACTCTTTTAACGTTAACGAAGCTAAGGACAAATTCATAAAACCGAACACACGAGTTGAAATCCAACACATTTCAATTGAAGTTAGGAAAACTTAAAGTAAAATCTGTTCATGAAAGCAAACTTTTAAAATGTTCTCATCAATTTCAATCTACAAATAAGTTAGAACATTTTAATTGAGTATAACAAACGCACACCTACAAAATCTCATTTTACAAACACCTTCATTACAATAACTAGTATAGTTAGCAACACGTAAAGTTGCTTTTAAGACCCTACACCTGATCATTTCAATAAAGTTTGCTATTACAATTTTGCACAACAATAACAATTGCGCTTACTAAACTTTATCGCAATCTTGTTAATGCCTTGTTTACAGTATCCGCTTCCTGTTCGCCGGTTCGCTAAGAAAGTGTTGAAACCCAATAATGTTTTGTGCTGCTTGTAATTTGCATAAACAATTTCTTGGCTATTTAAGACATTACCATTTACTTAAATTAGGGTTAAATTGTAATCTGTAATGGTATAAGGTCTCAAAAGATTTAGACAGTGCATGGGAAATTTAAATTGTAAAGTATGCTTATACAGTAATTACTTGAATCCTTTTTTAGCCGTTTCCGTCATAATATTTTGGTCAGTAGAAGTTGATAATACCATTATTATTTATTCTTGATGTAAACCAGACATGATTGAACAAATAATTTTATACAAAGGAAAATTTATTCAATAAATATGAGATTACAAAGTGTAATCTAACACTTTGGAAAATTTTCAGTCACTGACGTTGAAAACTTGTTGTTATTACCTTATATATATTTAGCTTATCTTGATTTTTATTCGTTTAGTTTTTAGTTATAACTCATGAAACATGGAAAATTTCACACTTCATTATTCAGCATAATTGTGGACAGCCCCAAACCCTATGGGGGTATCACTATGCTTACCTAGTACCTTTACTCTGACATGGAATTTCTTACCAGATTGACTGTTGCACTATGTTATTAAACCATCTATTCACAATATTGGAATGATATGCGTATGATTAATATGAAATCAGCATAAAAAAATATCACTCATACGTTGTGCATACATGTGAAGAGAATACCATACATATGTATGTATACGTATGTATGTATATACATATGTATTTATTGATGTGTAGCGTATGAGAACTATTAATTTTATGTGGATATTATCTATTCACAATATTGGAATGTTATGCGTATGATTAATATGAAATCAGCATAAAAAAATATCACTCATACGTTGAACAAACATGAGAATAGAATAACATACATATGTATGTATATGTATGTATGTATATATGTATTTATTGATGTGTAGCGTATGAGAACTATTAATTTTATGTGGATATTATATTACTCATACGCACATCGGATAAGGGTCGTTTCAATATCATCAGCAATGACCAGTTTTATACTTATCACATATGATACGGCCAAAAAATGATTGTACTTGGGGAAAATTTATGAAAAAAGGCGATAAAATTAGTCTTAATGTAAGCTGAGAGTTCTCCAGTGGAATATTATAGACGAAAATTGTATGATCTTATCGTCACTTGTTGTTAATGCTCACAATAATGAACTTTCTGTTAGAACTTGGGCAAACAGGCTCTGCCAGGTTACTGGATCAGTCTAACACTACCGAGAGTGATTATGAGGTTACAGTGTTGGATATACTCAGGGAAGTAGGTCTAACATATAAATCTTCACCGAAGTATGGTCCTGGTAGGCTAATATCTTGTATAGTGGGCAAAGACAACTTTAAAAGCTTTTGTAAAAGTAAAACTACTACCATCAGCTTCACGCTAGGAAAAGACCAGCAGGATATCTGGTTGGTATCATCCTACATGGCGACGATCATACAGCGCACTCCAAAGTGCATCAGAAACATTGCATCGGAAGCCCACAGAGGTAACATCAGTGTCGTTATGTCAACATTAATGATCGTAGTGAATCTCATTTTAATTGCATTATAAGTGAAGCCTCAACATAGGCGACTCCTCATAAACAGTATAACACATGATTTTGGGACTCAGTTCTGAGAACTGCAAGTGAAAGTAGCCCTTAAAGGAAGAAGCAGTTCTGCATTATTCGTTGTGTCAAGTTACATGCCATAATAATTTAATATCGATTTGAAGTTAGTAAGTATTGTATAGGGGAATTTTTCACGTTTTAGACTCTTTTGGTTGACATAACATAAATACTATATGGTGGCGTATGATTATCATAAGTAATATTCTACGTAAGTCATAGGCCACGGAGTACAACAGTTTTATTGTAACTGCTACAAAACAAATCCAGTTCAAAATCATTTAATGAATGGAAAAGTGATGGAAACATAGGGAAACGTTAAGTGAACAGATTGAAGGAATTTTAGTTCTTAATTTTTTTTTAAATTTGTTTCAGCTAAATCGGACTGGTGGTTCTCGAGCTATCTTTAACAAAAGAGCCTAAAACGTGACAAATTCACCTATACGATACCAACTAACTTTAAATCGGTATTAAATTAATATGGCCTATAACTTGACAAAACGAATGATGCAGATATTATTTTATGGAACTACTTTCACCTGCACTTCTCAGAATTGAGTCCCAAATCAATGAGCTGAAAAATGTTGTACTTTGATAGGCAAGAAATTCACATTCATTAAATCTATTAGAAAGGAGGTCCTATACTTTACTCTATTACTTAATGACAACAGTATAATTGTCTCTGATCGAAGCAGACTTTGACCACGATGTGCTGCTATACCGGCATGCGCTTAACCTAGTGCTGTTGAACTTGATGATAAATACACACAATTTTATACATATTACACTTTCTAACTAGTTAACATATTTAAGTCATCAACTACATTCTTTACATCTAAATCAACCCTAACGGCAGTGTAACTACTTATATACCATGAAACTTTGTTCATATAATCTATTACCGTCTTTATGTTTTGCAAAGCTCTATATTAAATAATGTTTTCACGCCATCATATTCATTATTAATTCTTAATTATCTTGAGACTTTTTAATCCAGCCCCCAGTAGCCACGCATTTCCTTTTAGATATCGGAATATGTTGTCTTCAATTGTATGTGAGGGGCCGTAAAACGCAAACGAGATTCAGGTCCTTTTTCTTTGTCGGTAATGTGAAGATAAATGATGCGATGGTGTGTTTGCTGCTATCCATTCGTTCATTTCAATTATTCAGTATTGTTTGCGTTTGAGACTAATACTAACCGCCCATGCATTTAATGGCGAGCATTACTTAAAGGAGTTTCCGTTGAAAGGCAGTAATTAAGACTAACTACTTTAGTGTAATAATATTGTGGGAATAGCAACTGCTGTTGCTGGTGAAATATACAGAGGAATTCACTGAACACATTGTGTAAGGAACACATATGTACACTGAAAAAGAAACTATTTTTCTTCTTATCCTTACTTACTTACTTACTTTCTTAAGAGACAATTTACAATTTACGAAACGTTGTTCATAAATTTGAGGCCTGAAGTAATAAAGAATTCCACACGCTTCAGTCTTCTGCGTGTGTTCTCCAGTTAGTCCTACCAGATGAGGGCACGTCGTCTACCACTTGGTCCTTCCAAACACCTTGCTCGCTTGAGCATTTACATCCATCCTGGCAACATTTCCCAGCCATCGAAGTCGTTGAATTCTGACTCTTTTAGCTACGTCGATGTCGTGGTAAAGCTCATATAGCTCATGGTTCATCCGATGGCGAAACTCGCCTTCGACACAGATAGGTTCATATATTTTTCGGAGTACCTTTCTCTCGTATAATCCCAGGTTTTGTATGTCCGTTGTAGTAAGCACCCATGATTCGGCAGCATACAACAGAACAGGTAAGATAAGCACCTGGTATAGCTGTTTCTTAGTATTCCGAGAGAAGGTGGTGTTACTACCTTCCGTAGAAACATCTATTGGTGAGCACAATACTCCGCTTGATTTCTTGGCTGACATTATTTTTCTTGTTGACGGAAGATCCGAGGTAGGTAAACTCGTCGACTACCTCAAAACAATAATTGTCAACGTTCACGGTGCGTCCCCATCGAGAGGATTCTTTGTTCGTCGAAATCATTATTTTTGTTTTGTCCTCGTTGACCGCTAAACCCATTTTTGTTGACTTCTTTTCTAGTGATGAGAAAACTGCAGTAACATCCCGCAGATTTCAGCCAATGATGTCTATATCATCGGCATAGGCTAGTGGCATGTGGCTCTTGTGGAATATTGTGCCAGACATGTTGACACCAGCCTTTCTCATCACCTTTTTCATAACTATATTAAATAGTATACAGGACAGGCTATCGCCCTGCCTGAGACCTCTTTCCGTGTTGAATGGTTCAGACTGATCCTTACCAATCTTAACCGAGGATTTAGTGATGTCCAAGGTACATCTGCAAAGTCGAATTAGCTTTGCAGGAATACCAAACTCAGACATGGCCTCATATAGCTTATTCCTTATCGGAGAGTCGAAGGCGGCTTTGTGGTCGACAAAGAGGTGGTAGATGTCGATCAGTGTTTCATGAGTTTTTTCCAGGATTTGTCGTAAGGTGAATATTTGATCCGTCGTAGATTTTCCAGGTCTAAAGCCGCACTGATATGGTCCAATTAGTTTTTCTACAATTGGCTTTAGACGTTCACACAATATGCTTGAAAGGACCTTGTACGCAATTGGTAATAGGCTTATTCCACGGTAGTTCTTACATTCACTACGATCTCCTTTCTTGTATATGGGACATAACAGACTGAGACTCCAATCCCCGAGCATGCTCTTCATTTGCCAGATGTTCTCCTTATCAGCTCCTCCCCGCCAGCCTTAAACAATTCAGCAGGGAGACCATCGGCTTAGCAGCTTTGTTGTTTTTAAGGCGGGAGATTGCCACACGTATCTCGCTCTGGCTTAGAGGCGGATAATAAACACCATCGTCATGGATTGGAGGGGGGGCTTGTGGAGTGGTGTCAGTATCCAGTAAATTTCTAAAATGATTTCTCCATATCCTCAGAACGTTATCCGGGTCCGTCACTAGCTGACCATCGCTGTCCTTGCAGGAGGATAACCCTGTTCCACGCATTCTCGCCTTAACTCTCTTGTAGAATTTTAGGGCCTCCCCTCTGCTACGGAGCAACTCAGTGCATTTCATCCTGCCTCTTCTTCAGCTCCTTCTTTTTCCGTCTAAAGAGACGAGTTGCCTCTCGGCTCTTATCCCTATGCCATTCACGAACAGCTCGCGTTGCCATTGGCTGCAGTTTCGCCCTATATGCAGCAACCATCTCTCTCGTGGCATTGCGACATTCATCATCGTACCAGGCATCTTCTTGAGACGGCTTTGAGTACCCAAGTACGCTTCTCGCAGCCCGTTCTAAGGAGTCGGCTATATTTTGCCACTGCGAGGTTATATTGCCAGGGGTTGGAGCATTCCGCAGCAGTTGAGTTAGGTGGTCGGAGTTGGCGTTTGCTACCTCTGTGGTCCGCAGCTTACCGATGTCCAGCTTTCGTTGTGCCTGGTTACGCATGTTTTTAGCCTTGTGCGTACCTTAACTGCGGTAAGGAAGTGATCGGAGTCAATGCTCGCACCCCTGATCACTCGTACATCCAGAACACTCGATGTGTGCCTTCCATCGACTACCACGTGATCTATCTGATTCTTTGTCAATTGATCTGGAGATAACCATGTTGCCTTATGAATATTTTTATGGTCAAATCTAGTGCTGCTAACTACCATATTTCTTGCCGCAGAGAAATCACTCAGTCTGATGCCATTGTTCGACGTTTCGGTGTGCAGACTGCATTTTCCGATGGTAGGCTCAAATGCGGTTTCCCTGCCTATTTTAGCATTAAAATCTCCTAGTACAATTTTAATGTCATGGCTGGGGCTACAGTCATATACATTTTATAGGCTCTCGTAGAACTCGTCTTTGCCCTCATCGCTTTTCTCTTCTGTCGCAGCATGGGCACATATAAGTGTTATGGGGATAAACTTTGTTTTGACTCTTATGGTGGCTATACGTTCACACACCGGGTTGAACCTTGAGACTAACATAGGTGTCGCAGTCTCTTGCCAACCACAAATCCACAACCAAACTCGTGCTTGTCCGCATGGCCACTATAGTAGATGTCGCACGTCTTCTTGCGCGAGCACCCGTGTCCCGTCCACCGGATTTCCTGTAAAGCGGTTATGTCAGCCTTGTATTCTTCGAGGACTTCCGCCAGTTGGATGGAGGCACCTGGTCCATACAGTGTTCTAACATTCCAGTTGCATATCCTTAAATCATGGTCCTTAATTCGTTTGCGGTGGTCGTTAACATTTTGGGGGTCCATTTTATTATTTTCTTACTACTTTTCATTGCAATAATTTAAAACGTCGGTGGCGGGTTGCAAGCCCAGCGCACCACGTCGCAGTTTTCTCCTCCTGCCAGGATTTTATTACAACCACACATTCTGGATCAGACGCTGACCAGGGTACCGCTCACTCTGAGCAGTTTCTATCTTCATAAAATGTACATATGTATGTAAATAAATAGAAACTAGAAACTAGTAAAAAAAACGAGTAAAGATAAAAGACTTTTAAGCAAACTCCCATAATCTAGAATTAAACGTTCAATAAATATTGAATAGATATCACCAGGTCGTCACTAGTTTAGACACCTTTACCATATTCCTATTTCACATTCTTCTAGATATTTGTTATACAAAAGTTTTGTAAGCAACAATTCGTTATAGTAATAATTCCTAAATGGAAAATCATAAGTTTGTATATATTTTAAGGAAATGATTTATTTTGTTTGGTAGTTTGAAAACCCCACCGCAATAGGGTTCCTCTGTGCCATTACGCTAAATACTCACTCTACAATGGTTTTCCTACCAACAAACTGATTATGTTAAAAACTCAGTCCTTTTCCAAAAACAAAAAACCACATACATTTGTATTTATTTCAATAAACATTTTCGTTTCACGCATTTTCACAACAAAATACTACTATTACTATAAATAACACAACATTTGACATAGGTAGTGTGTTGGCCTTTTCCGCTTTGTGGTCAATGCCTTGTACTGCCCTTTCGCCTAAACCAAATATGTTCGAATTTATTTGTTGCCATATTTTTCCACAAATATACCTGTTAGCTTTTACAAAAATAACAACATTTTTCAATGGGCAGAAGCAAGAGAATGGAGTCACTTATAGACTCGTGGTGAATAGAAACCTCATAAGCGGAAATTAGAATTATACAATATGCAATAGGGAGGCATGTAGCAGTTATATAATTTCCGATTTAGTGGTTTAGTTGTTAGGCTGGTTTAAAGGCACTTTTGAAAGTTGAAATTTTACAAACACACAACTAGGTGGTATGTATATAAAAGTTACGCTTCAATATGAGGGTTGTTTAAAAATACTATTGTCTAATTCCAACTAATGTGTTTGTAGAACATTACACTGGCTCATGAATGTATGTATGGATTTTCAGATGTATTTTTATGTCCCCAAAAGGCCGCCTCTGTTCTATTCATCAAATGAAGTGTGCATTAAGCGGGGTCCAAAACAAAAAAGTTGTCAAAGTTTTTCCAGGTGTCCGTTTGGATGATATAGGAGAAATATTAATTTTCCAAAAAATAGGTAATTTTGTATGTGAGCTACCCCATAATGGGTCGGCATATATATCCATATACATTCCTGAGTTAAATTTGCATAAGCGTGCATCTTACGCACAATATGATTAACTTAAGTGTTCTAATAATAAAGATATGTATGTAAAACTATGGGGTGTACTCAATCATTTGTATGGGTGGTACAAGAAAGGGTGTGGCAAATGTTTCAGGTTTCGTAGGTTTCCCTACTTCTATTAGGTTTTTTATCTGACGAAGTTTAAATATTATATCTTGCAGGTTTCAATTTGGAATTTTAAAGAGAAACTAGTGGGCCCGGCTATGCTTCGCTATTGTATATTAACTTGTAATATATTTCACATTTAGGTCTACAAAGTACTTTAAAACGGTACTTAAGCTCGACAATAATATGTTGAGTTAATTAACTTATGTAACCAGTTTCAAGTAACTCCTTAACATGGAAGTTAACTAATTAAGTTTTATTGTTTTAAATTCTAAATATGATAAGCTCTATGACGATAGTAAAAAGTTCATCATTAAAGTCATATCTATAGTTTCGACATGTAGGTTAAGTTTTGCCTATGTGTAGCGAGAAAAAACAATTACTTCACACATCGGAAACAGAAATTCATCTAAAGATCAAAATTCAATTTTTATATTTATCTGTAGTAGCGGGAACCGTCTGTATACTAATTATGTCTTTGGGCGTGAAAATCACTTTTGTTATGACTTCTCCTCCTATTGACCGCAAATGAAAGATTCGTTTAAAGATTCATACCTTTAGCCATAAAAACCTCCTTTGCCATGTCATCTTCTCATACGGACCAAGAATATACCCGAATATTCTCTATATATTGAACTCGTATTACCATTTTTTGAGATAATTCGGTCGTCAACGTTTGGCTTAACAAAGTGATGATCTCACTCGCTGCATGGCATATTACGCCATCGTGTTGGTACCATTTCTCCTTCAAATAATGTGCAATGATATAATAAATAAAAAAATCTATTGATCGTCCACTTGCTCTAGTTCTTCTACCAGTTGGATTCAATATGAATGTAGACCAAGATCATTCCTCAGCATTTGCAGAGATCGAGTTGCTGAGAACGGCGTCTGTTCGATAAATTCGAGTCCCCTGTCACATTTACGTCTACAGCGTCGATGGCTGCTATTTGCTGCTCAGATGGATGATTATATGCACCCTTATGGGTCCTAAATTTCCTGGTGTACGGAACATTATTTGATACAGTTAAAAAGTTAAATATTGAAGTGCGTTGGCAGAGCCTCGGCACTTTTTACTTATTAAGTTCCAAATAGCCTGTTCATTAGGGCGGATCAATTTTTTCGCGTCGAAAAAAACGTGGTAATCGTATAGCAATATCGGAATCTACGATGAATTCTTAGAAAATTTCACTAAGAAACAATATGTATAAAATCAATTCCCAGTTCGCGCTGAGAAGCATGAAGATTTCAGGGCTATGGGCCCCGGCTCTAATTTTTAGCTACTATTCCGATGCTTGGAGACCACCACGAAGAAAAAGGTATATTTTTGACATTGTTTTCTGTATGCCAACACTCAGAGGCCATAGCTTTTTAACTAATACATAGGTTTGCTTCTGTAATACCTTATTTAGATTGTTGGGAAGTCAGAATTACGCAGAAGGTCTCAAAAAATATATATATCTAAAGTTTTCAGTTTGTGCTCATGTAGAATCCAAAAAAAATCTCAATCTGAAACCTTTATGCCTCCCAGCGCAAGTTTGGAAGTGATTTTAGACACAAAAATTGTTGGTGAAATTTTTTAGCAATTCATCGTAGATTCCGACATACATAGGTATACGATTTTTATCGAAAAAAAATTAATTTTGAGGTCGATCAAACTATGGCGGTTATAACTGATTATTTTAAAAGAGGTGTAGCACAGCCCACTTCCACCCTTACTGTAAATCATACTGCAAAAATAACATATGTAACAAATTACATCTTCATACCTCTGATAGTTTATGAGATAGGTCATCAGTACCACTTTCCAAAATTATCTTATAAATCAGTCTATTAGAAAAGCCGATAGAGCCATTTTTGAAAAAGGGGCGAGGTACCGCCTTCTTCCTACCTGGCAGTTATTAATACTGCTCCAAAAACATATATACCAAATCTCATCTTCATACCTCTGTTAGTTCATGAGATATAGCCCTTTTTATTTTCAAGTTGTATGGGCGGTGCCACGCTCCTTTTATCCAATCACAACCAAATGTAGCCAGGGACTATCAACAGGTCAACAGTACAACTTGGTAAAATTTTCGTATGAATTGGTCTATTAGAAATACCTCTGATAGTTCATGAGATATAGCCCTCTTTATTTTCAAATTGTATGGGCGGTACCACGCCTCTTTGTCCAATTGGACCGAATTGTAAATCTTAACCACCGGGGGCGCCACCCAAACGCATACAAAATAATTTATGCAAATCGGTCCAGCCGTTTAGGAGGAGTTCAGTCACAACACACGTACGGTAGAATTTTATATATAAAGAAAAGATAGTTCTAACCACTGGACCGGCCGTTGCATAGTGGTTAGAACAAGCAACAACCATGCGGGAGATCCCAGGTTCGACTCCAGGCTCCAGTCATATACATTCTCGATGTAGTCGACAGCAACTTCACAGTATAAGTGTCGAGTCAATCGGCATGTCTACGAAAATGCATTTCAAACAGTGACGTTCGCATTCGTCGTCGATAAACATGTAGGTGAAGTTAGTTGTGAATCTAAAAATAGAAAGAGTGTTCATTCACAACAACGCAAGAAGCTATCCCATTCCTCCTTCATGGGGTGTGAAGGGAATTAAAGTTAAGTTAAGTTCTAACCACTACTTATGAACTTATGGACATTTTTTGGTAACCCTTCCATTAGATATTTGGTAGTTGTTTCAGACACTTTTTTGGAACAGTTTGCCTACATCCTTTTTAAAACTTTTAAAATTTGGAAAACCTTCAACTCTCTTTTCACTAGAGCCCAATATCTCTCACTGGACTTAGCTCTGGACAATATGAAGGATTGGCCCCTCTTGGTACAAAAACTATGTCATTGTTTTAGTATCACTCCAGAGCTTTATTACCGTAGTGAAATGATGCCAAATATGGCCAAACATATGTAGACACATTATGCTTTCTTATGAAAAGAAGAAACCTTTTTTGCAAACATTATTTGATGTATATTTTGGTATTTATAGAACCATAGTCAAAGCACTGACAGAAAACCTGGCTGCTGCCAACCGGTCAATGCGATGTGATTCACTTGGCCTTTCCAATATCATGTATCCTTGATTTATCCTTCACCAACAGTACTCTTTGATAAAAAAAAACGTACTTATAAGTACTTTTAAAAAACTTGTTGGTACAAAAAATGCACTCTGTGTTGAAATGTAATGTTCTTTTTGTATACAATAATAGTACTTTCTAATACATTAAATTGTACTTTGTTGTACAATAAATGTTCTTTGTACTACAATAAATTTTATTTTTGCTACAATAAATGTACTATAAATTTTACTTTTAAGTACAATTAATGTACTTTATGGTACAATAAATGTTACTTTTTGGTATCTAATACTCGATACTCTCTAGGGTCAAATAACAGTTTTGATACGCCCTGTAATGTCCAATAGTGATTCACTTTATATTTCTTGGTACTTTAATAAAAGTTCTCTCTATTTTTCTTATTCAATCACTATGTAAACTATGATTGCAGGTGAATATCTTAAAGATGAAATAAATCCAGTTTTATGAAGATCGAAACAGACAGGAGTCTGTGCATTGCTAGCTAAAAGTCGGGTGGGGGGGTTCTGATCTGCTTCGATCAACTAGCTCCTACAATCACATACAAAAACAAAATTTTAAAGACTCCTTTTGTTTTAAAAGAAACGTATATTTGAAAATGTTGAAAACTAGGGGATTATTGATAAAAACAAAACAAACTAGAATAGAATCAAAACGATATGAAAGAAAAGTATCAGCCCAAAATATAATTGTGATAGATTCATAGTTGTTATTTGAATCTATAGCCTCTAAACCCGATTCCCTTCCTAAGATAAATATTACTCTGTCCGTATATCATCACCATCAGTAAATGTAAATTTAGCCAATCATTGTTGATTAATTCAGTTATTTATTAAAAAAAACACATTTTAAAGGCTTATGAGTAGAATAATTTCTAGGTCTAATAAATTTAGTTAAATTCATGTAGGATAGAGGAACGATTTTATAAGAATTTGGAGCGAGGTAAAACTAATTCACAAATTCAATTACGAAATCATGCTAACCAATTAGATGTAAGATAATATTATTTTGAGCATGTTATTCTTTTTATCAATATAGAAAAATGAAAAAATACCAAAATAAGAATTTAAAAAAATGGTTGAATATAATAATAGTAAATAAACTAATTTAAATTTAGATTTAAGTTAACCTATATCCCATCAATCTGATATGCAAAACAAAAAAAAAACAAAATCTATTAACGAAAATGATTAACTCACCAAATAATTATTGGAGATATCTGCAGAGTCGATCTTCGAGGCCTCGATGATAGGTCTGGTGTTTGTTGACATGCTTTGGAACAGAGGTAATGATTATTTTTGCATATTAAATTTATGGGAGTACACTTAGCTGCTTATCGTTGTTCTTCTTTAATTCTATTTAGTGGTTATGTTGGCTCATGTTGATAAATTCGAATGTAATTATTGGTGGTCCGGGATCATTTTGCTAAATTATGGTGACACTCCTGGTCGCCATGGAGGAAAACGCATGAATCCGCAACAGTATGAAATGCAAGTACGGTTTGCTTATGATAACACAAATAATGAGGCGGGCCAAAAAAATTGGCATACACCGCACACTGTTTGCAAATTTGACACCAGTCTATGTGTTTCCACGATGGGGAATTTGCTGATGGAAGGTGTTAAAATAATATAGCTGTGTTAAAAGAATATAGCTGGGGCCAACTCGGTCTTGACACGTGGATGTTGCGTAATCGGCACGGCTCCTTACAGCCGTAAGTGGATTTTCGCCGCTTTTAATTAATTTAAAAGACAAAATGCCTCCGTTCTGCGGAAAAATGGTCCACAGAATGGAGGTCGGTGGATGATATTTTGCTGTGACGGGCCGAAACCAAATCTGTGAAAGCAAACCAAATTTTTACAAGTTTGCTCTCTACCATACAATTTCACAACGCTTACCCCAAATTTTATAAATGATGCGTTTGTGATTTCTCGTTGTGCAGAATAAATTTCTTGCCGAATTTCGACTAGACAGGGAATGCGCTTCTATTCCGCTGTTAGTGACACCACAATATTTTGATTACCAAGAAAATTGATTATATGATAATTTAAAAATGGTTTAATGTTGGCAAACTCGATGATTATCACATCATCAACTTAATGTTCACTTAATTGGCAAGAATTTAAACTTCGGAAGTATCAGTGTTCCGTATTAGTTGAGCTTAAAATTTCAAAAGAAAGAAATATTCTGCTATGTGATCTGCTAAACCTGAGAACAAAGTTATAAAAGCGATATTCTCGTTATTCACCACACATAATCTTTGTAGGAGTTTTGTAGTTTAACAAACTGCTTACGAGAACTCTAATCTAATGCTAGCATAACTCTCAATTCCTCTAGCTACACAATGCCATTAACAAAAATCCACCATACTACTGAGCAACGATTTAACTCAAGCTTCGCTTAAATGCTTGCCTGTCTGCATTGACCAACACAAGTAATAAAAATAAAAATATAAAAAAAAACCAAAACAAATAACTAACCCAGCTGGGATTTGAACCTGGGTTTCAACAAGTGTATGCCAGCGTCTTACTCGCTGAGCTATCGCACTTGTTGTCTTAGATACATCAAAATGAATGTTTCGTGAAGCCAGAAAGCCGTATATTGCTCGTGCAGTATTTTACCACTGATATGGTAGCGATGTAATTGGTAGTTACACATTTACAGGCTAGCGCTTGCATATTGAATATCACATAGTGATATTTTTTTGTTGCTGTGATAGAAGATATGTTTCTATCATGATAGAATTATTTTTATTGAATTTTTTAAAGCGTATAATAAAACGTATATTACAGCCCCCTTCGCCCACTGATTGAGAATAACAATTTTATCTGCAAATTCGAACCTAAAGAGCCGAGTGCTATCTGTGTACCACATTTTATATCTCTGGGGCTAAAATACACGCGACGACCATGCGGGAGATCGCAGCTTCAAACTTGGCTCCAGTCATCTTAAAAACAAAAAATGTTCTTTCATTGTCGGCTCCCCTCGAATGTTGTTGACAGCAACTTCGCAGTATTAAGTGTCGAGTCAATCGGCGTGTCTAGTAAGAGCTTCTCAAACAGTGACGTTCGCATTCGTCGATAAACAAGTAGGTGCCGTTTGTTGTGAATCTCAAATAGAAAGCGTGTTAATTCACAACAACGCTAGAAGCATTCCATACCTCGTTTATGGGGTGAAAATGAAATTAAGTTTTTTTTAAGTGTCTATCTTGCTGTCAAATGTTATCTCTCAAGGGCTTAAATACAGTTTTGCACCGCCCCCTCCGACCACTGTTCCAAAACTAGAATGTAGTCTGCAAACTCATATTTGTTATGCCGTGTACTATATGGGTTTAAAATTTAATCTCTTTAGGACTAAAATAAAGTTTGGCTATGCCCCCTTCGCCCACTGATCTAAAATAAAAATTTCGTCTGCATATTCATAATCGGGTAGCTGAGTACAATTTGGGTAACAAATTGTATTATTTTAATTAAAATTTAAATTAATTAATTAAATTAAAATTTCGTTTGCATATTCTTATAACTGTTGCCGAGTAGTATTTGGTTATCAAATTTTATCTCTCTAGCTTGAAAAAAAGTATTGTCATGCCCATATATATATACGACGTGATTGAACCACAAACCAACAAACAAACAGGTAAACATTCCATTTTTAATACTAATAGGGACCAAACAGTTTTTACCTTATGTTTCTAATCTTTTTTTATCGTTTGGAAAGAAAAAAGACCCTTCATCCACCATATATTTTTAAAAGGATACACTCATAAGAAAATGTCTATCGGAATCAATACGTACACTCAAATCGTTAAAACAGAATAAAATCAGTTAGGTAAATAAATGAAGTGTGTGAAGTTAAATACGTATATAACTAGCGAAGACGCAAACCAGCGAAGACACATTTCAGCTATTGTGAATGGATACTGGAAAACTTTTAAAGGACTTTCCGGAAAAATTAACTTTTCTAGAAAACAGGAATACTGATTTCGTCCAAATTTTCAACACTTGTCAAAAACAAACATATGAACAAAATACCGTAACTAAATATGTATTCAGTCTTACCAGAAACCGTTGCCGTTGTGCTAAATATCAAAAAGAGTTATTGATCAAATCTGGAAAAGTGGGAGGGTGGCGTCCATGGGCAGAATACTGTGAGTAGTACAGGAGCTACTCTATGTAACCACTTACCCAGTTTATTAAGATACGATTTTTGAAGGGGCGTATATGCACCCCAAAAATGACAATATGGCTATGATGAAATCTAGTCGAGATGTGTGGACACATCTGGAAAACTGGAAGGGTGGCCACCATGTTCGGAATACTGTGAGTAGTCCAGGAGCCACTCTATGTAACCACATATCCAGATTATTCAGATACGATTTTTGAAGGGGCGTATATGCACCCCAAAAGTTACACATGGCAATGATGCAATCTAGCCAGGATGAGTGGGCACATCTAGAAAACTGGGAGATTGGCGTCCATGGGCGGAATACTGTGAGTAGTCCAGGAGCCACTTTATGTAACCACATACCCAGTTTATTCAGATACGGTTTTTGAAGGGGCGTATATGCACCCCAAAAAGTTACACCTGGGTATGATGCAATCTAGCCAGGATGAGTGGGCACATATGAAAAACTGGGAGGGTGGAGTCCATGGGCGGAATACTGTGAGTAGTCCAGGAGCCACCTTATGTAACCGCATGCCCAGATTATTCAGATACGATTTTAAAAGGGGAGTATATGCACCCCAAAAGTGACAATATGGCTGTGATGAAATCTAGTCGAGATGTGTGGGCACATCTGGAAAACTGGATGGGTGGCACCATGATCGGAATACTGTGAGTAGTCCAGGAGCCACTCTATGTAACCACATATCCAGAATATTCAGATACGATTTTTGAAGGGGCGTATATGCACCCCAAAAGTTTCACATGGCAATGATGAAATCTAGCCAGGATGAGTGGGCACATATGGAAATCTGGGAGGGTGGAGTCCATGGGCGAAATACTGTGAGTAGTCCAGGAGCCACTCTATGTAACCGCATACCCAGATTATTCAGATACGATTTTAAAAGGGGCGTATATGCACCCCTATAACTACAATATGGCAATGATGAAATCTGTTATCATATATCATATATGTTTGATTTTGACAAGTGTTGAAAATTTGGACGCAATCTGATTTCCAGTTTTCTAGAAAAGTAAATTTTTCCTGAAAGACCTTTAAAAGTTTTTCAGGATCCATTCACAATGGCTCAAATGTATCTTTGCTGGTTTTCGTCTTCGCTAGTTATATACGTATTTAACTTCACACACTTAAATAAATGATAAATACATTCATCAAATTTTCTACGAATTTTACAACACATTTTGGGACTCAATTATGCGAAGTGCACGTGAAATTAGCCCCAAAAAGAAGAAGTTCTGCATCATTCGATTTGTCAAGACACATGCCATAATAATTTAATATCGATTTGAAGTTAGTAAGTATAGTTTGTCACGTTTTAGGCTCTTTGGTTTGATATAGCATAAATATTATATGGTGGCGTATAATTATCATAAGTAATAAATCATAACGCCACGGAGTACAACAGTTTTATTGTAACTGCAACAAAATAAACCCAGTTTAAAATCATTTGATGAATGGACAATGAAAGAAACAGTTGCTTATGTAGAGAAACGTAAAAATTAAAGGAATTGTAATTCGTAATTTTTTTTTTAAATTTGTTTTAGCTAAATCTGACTAGTAGTTTTCAAGTAATGCCAAATAAAAGAGCGTACAACATGACAAATTCCCCTATACCATACATACTAACTTCAAATCGATATTAAATTATGATGGCATGTAACTTGACAACACGAATGATGTAGAAAAATATTGTACTATGTAATGTACAGAAAATTTTGTTCCAACCAAAGACCATCAAAATATTAACAAATTGTGTTGTAGTACATCTTTTGTAATTCTTCTTCTTCTGAGTAATCAAAGAAATACTAGTTAGTCATTCAAACGAAAATGTAAAGATATGCAACTTAAGAAAACCCACCAATTGAATAAATCGTCCTACAAGACAAATCATACTCTTCATTGGAATCTCGTTTATGGAATCACGTTATGACTGAACGTTTACTTGAATTAGTTACGATTTAACAACAACAACAACAAAAATCCTATCCAATGCATCTTCATCATCACTTCATGACAGCTTCGTTGCACGAAATCCCATTGAATTCTATTTAAGTATATATTTTTGTTGTTTTTTGGTAAAGTTTTTACAAACTTTAAGTGTTAACAAAACGTACAAAAGAAAATAATTGTTTGCTGTTAAACAAATCCACACAACAAATAGATAGAAAATCTAATGTAGATGTAAAAGTGTGCAAATATACTGAGTGATTGCAAGCTGTCATTGTCATAGGGTAAGAGAGCGACAGAGAGAGAGGGGAAGTAAGAAATATTTTCAAAGTGGGCATTGGCAACAGTCTGCTGAGAAATTAGGTTTTTTTTCGCATTAACGCAAATGAATAAAGAATGAGGCGAACGAAGAAAACGAATGCATGTAAAAGGGAACGTAGAATTTAAGTTTTTAGCTCTTGTAGCAGCACGCGAGATAACAAGGACTATGTGTTGTTGAACAGCAGGAACGACCGCCAGTATGTGGGTAGTGTACGAGGGTCTTATGATAATGGCTTAAGAATAAACAGAAAATAGGGTATGGACAAATTAAATGCAATAAAGAAATATGGTCGCAAAATAATACATTGACCACAACAACACTTAAATTTAGGGTAAATTTTCATATTTTGAAATTTTTAAAATAAAATTGGGAGCCATTTTTTCATTTTATGAACAATAGGTTATTGTTCATATTTATATAAATTCCTCCAAAAATAAGTCAGGCCCATGGAACCCGGCACCATTTTAAGTTTAATTGTAAGGCACCCATAGACCAACCCGCGTGCTGAAAAAACAAAACTCTCTTAGTAATTTGTGCTTTTTACAGCTGTCATTTCATGATTATTACAATTTCATTTGTGGAATTAAATCCCGAAAAGTTGTGTTGACAGGAAGAAATGTGAACACGTGCGAAAAGTTTCATGTAAAATCTGTGCCACTAAGACATTAAGTATGACATAAACAAGTTTTTAATTTTGTTGTTATTTTTGCTGCCGACAAAAAGTCAATTTAATTTACAAACTGAGGAGAAAGAACATTTTACAATCGCTACAGCTGTTGTTATGATGAAATGTGGTATTTTAAAATTAAATAGAAAAATCACGTTCGACCTGTGTAACAACAGTGGTGGTTTAATGTATAGGGAGGATGCATATTAAGGTGTTGTGGATGTTACAGGATATGGCATATAATTTATATAACATGCCGGAAATCGTTAGATCATATTTTCATTATCCGAAAAGACGGAAACAGTAGCAGTTGGATATGTTTTTGTTATCGCTCAATAATAAGGGCTTATATGTTATATGTATGGAAACACCTAATTACTCGTTTTCAAAGTTGTATTAATAAAAAAAAAACTTAATTTCCCTTTGCACCCCATGAATGAGGTATGGGATAGCTTCTCGCGTTGTTGTGAATTAACACGCTTTCTATTTTTAGATTCATAACTAATGGCACTTACTTACTCATCGAAGAATGCGAACGTCAGTGTTTGAGAAGCTCTTACTAGACACGCCGATTGACTCGACACTTAAAACTGCGAAGTTGCTGTCAACAACATTCGAGGGGAGCCGACAATGAACGAACATTTTTTTTTTTACGATGACTAGAGCCAGCTTTGAACCTGCAATCTCCCGCATGGTCGTGGCGTGTCTTAACCACTATGCAACGGCCGGTCCCAAAAGTTGTATTTATAGTAAGTGTTAAACAGTTCAACATTTTTCAGCTTATTGATTTGGGACTCAATTCTAATAACTACACGTGATAGTAGCCCCAAAAAGAAGAATTTTTGCATCGTTCGATTTATCAAGTCACATGCCATAATAATTTAATATCGATTTAAAGTAGGTAAATATTGTATAGGGGAATTTGTCACGTTTTAGATTTAGCTGAAACAAATTTAAAAAAATTAAAAAATTACAATTCCTTTAATCTGTTCATATAAAGTTTCCTTACGTAAGCAACAGTTTCACTTTTCCATTCATCAAATGATATTGAACTTGGTTTATTTTGTAGCAGTTACAATAAAACTGTTATACTCCGTGCTGTATGCTTTACGTGGAATATTACTTTAGATAATCATACGCCACCATATAGTATTTATGTTATGTAAAACAAAATAGCCTTAAACGTGACAAATTCCCCTATACGATACTTACTAACTTCAAACTGATATTAAATTACTATGGCATGTAACTTAACAAAACGAATGATGCAGAACTTCCGCTTTTTGAGGCTACTTTCACGTGCACTTCATAGTACTGAGTCCCAAAATCATGTTTTGTACTGTGTAAGTAAAAATTTTTGATAAAAAAACAACACATATAAAATATTATTATTTTTCTTCACATTAAAAAGTGAAATGGCCTACAATGTGTATTATATCACTATGAAATCACATGTCGTTTTAATAATTCTTGACTTTATAAATTATTGTACCATAAAGTATTAAATCAAAAAATCTTAACATCATTAATCTTAACAGCATTACCCCTTTATCTTTAAAAAAACACACTTCGTTTCACTATTTATTGCCATTTGTCTATAAATTATAATATATTACCACCAAACTTGTCAAAGCAATAAATCATAAAGTCATCTATTAACGTCACATAAATTTGTCCCTATAAGCGCAACTTTACTTCCCTAGCTAAAGGACCTTTTCTAAAGATCCTACACTATGTGAACAACCATTATGTATGTACATCATGTTCGCCCTCATTAGCATTGAGTATCTTATCAAAATGTAGCACAAAACTCATGAACGTGTCAAACACTATACATTAGTGAGCTCTACTTTCAATAATTTGCATTTGAAGTCCTTCGAACAATAAAACCAAGACATAACCATCGCCATTTCTCTGTCACGCAGAAAACCGTAACATACCCACATTGTTCGCGTTGAGAGTAAAGGAAATGATGTACAGCATAGTTATATAACCAATGTCGTTACAAAAATCTGTGACAATTTTTAAGTGCCATTTTTGGCTTCATTCTACTCTGTGCCAAGAGAGGAAAATGTTTCGTGGTTTGTTACCGATTGGCCTATTGTGTGGCAATCCATTAGGAATTCGCCATTTATTGTTTGATACGGAAAACAATCAAAAGTTTCTAAAAATGTTCACGCAGCAGCATATAAATGTCAAACAGCCAAACACATAGTACTCAGAATCTTTGAAGTGGTACTTTAATGGCAGGAGACAAAAGTAGAAACAAACAAAACAAATAAGGATACGAATACATTTGTAGCACTCACAGATTGTTAGTTAGTTATTGCTAATGGAACTATCTCGGGAGCAAACTAAGCGAATTTTTAAACAAAATGATTAAAGTGAAACTGTTTGATCGAAAAAAGTTAAACAAAAACCAGCACTGAAATTAGTTAGTTTAGTTTGGCATCTACCGAAATAGCTCTCCAACCTGCTTGTGGAGCAAAACTGTATTTCGCATCCGGGCGAAATATTTTTACATCACGCTGATTTGTGTACACGCCCCGACGGGAGATAAAGACGATAACATTAAAAAAGCATTTTATGAGCGCCTGGAGGAGATATATGACCGCTGCCCTGGCCACGACATTAAAATTGTTCTGGGAGACTTTAATACAAAAATAGAAAGCGAAGATGTTCTAGGCCCATCGATCGGTAAATTCAGCCTGCATACCGACATGTCAGACAACGGGTTTAGGCTGGTTAGCTTTGCAGCGGGAAGGAACATGGTAGTGAGTGGAACCAGATTCCAGCACAAAGATATCCACAAGGCAACTTGGCTATCCCCCGATCAAAACACCAAAAATCAAATTGATCATGTGGTAATTGATGGCAAGCAAGCCTCCAGTGTCATGGACGTGCGTGTGATCCGTGGTGCTAATATTGGCTCGGATCATTACCCGGTTGCAGCCAAGGTGCGCACAAGATTGAGCAGAGCGAAGAACGTACGTAACCAAACACAAAGAAAGCTGGACATTGCGAAGCTGCAAACCCCAGAGATAGCTACTGCCTACTCCAACCAGCTCTCCCAACTTTTACAACACAACGCCTCTACTTCTGACGTTCCCGATACACAGTGGCAGCATATTGCGCATACCATGGCTACCGCCGTAGCAACCTTGCTAGGATATGAAAAGCGGCGATCAGACGAATCCTGGTACGATGAAGAATGTCGCATAGCGTCTGAGGAACAGGATGCTGCTTATAGGGCAACGCTACAGCCAATTGTAACCCGTGCTGTTAGGGAACGGCATAAGGAGAAAGCAAAACAGGCGAGACAGCTATTTAGGCGAAAAAAAACGTCAGATGAACGGGAACGGGAGAACGAGGATATAGAGCGATACAGGAATAGAGGTGAGCCTCGAAAATTTTTCCAGAAAGTAAGAGCAAATGGATACGGTAATGGCCTCCCCACCTGTAAGGACAATGATGGAAATCTGGTCACGGTTACGCAGAGTGTGCTGCACATATGAAGAGAACACTTTCAGCAACTGCTGGTTCCGGAAGGCAGTGCACGTGAAGTTATCACGCCAATTGTCGACGACGGCTTAGATTGCCCACCACCAAGTCAAGCCGAGGCAAGAAGAGCAATATCGCGGCTGAAAAATAACAAAGCAGCCGGTGCCGACGGTCTGCCCGCAGAGCTCTTCAATTCCGGTGGCGAGGAGCTGATAACGAGCATGCACCAGCTCCTGCGCACGGTTTTGGCTTAACAAGTGCATGCCCGACGATTGGAATGTAAGCGTATTATGTCCTGTGCTGAAAAAAGGTGATCCAAGTGTGTGCTCCAACTACCGCGAGATCAGCCTTTTACCCATCGCATATAAGGTCCTGTCGAGTGTGCTATGTGAAAGACTAAGGCCAGTGTTATCCGACCTGATCGGGCCTTATCAGTGTCGCTATACACCTGGAAAATCAACAACTGACCAGATTTTCACACTTCGGCAAATCCTGGAAAAGACCCAAGAGAAACAGATCGACACGTACCATCTTTTTGTCGACTATAAAGATGCCTTCGGCAGAAATTACTTGAAGCCATGGCTGAGTTTGGTATTCCAGCGAAGCTGAATGACGCTGACTAACACGAAGTCTTCAGTGAAGATTGGCAAGGACCTTACGGAGCCATTCTATACCAGACGAGGCCTAAACAAGGCGACGGCCTATTGGCCGATCTCTTCAACATGATGGAGATGATAATGAGAAAAGCTGCAGTAAACACGAGTGGCACTATATTCAACAAAAGCCACATTCTACTCGCGTACGCTGATGACGTCGACATCATCGGTCGAAAACTGTGGGATGTGACTGCAGCCTTCTCAGGTATTCACAAGGAATCAGCGAAAATGGGCCTAAAGGTGAACGAGGACAAAACTATGTTATAAGTTTCAACGAACAAAGAATCTACTCGTTTGGGAAACTGCGTGAACGTTGACAACTATAATTTCGAGGTGGTAGATAATTTTGTCTACCTAGGCTCCGCCATCAACAAAGCAAATAATGTCAGCCTAGAAATCCGGAAAATAATCCTGCTTGCAAATAAATGCTACTACGGACTATGTCAGAGCCCTCTCTCGACGAACAAAACTCCAGCCATGCCACAAACTGGTTCTACCTGTCTTAATGTATGGCTTAAAATCCTGGGTTATGACACAAGCGGATGAATCGGTTCTGGCGGTATTCGAGAGAAAAATACTCCGTAAAATATATGGGCCCATCATAGTTAACGGAGAGTATCGGCGTCATATGAATCATGAGCTGTACACTGACATTGACGTGGTCAGACGCATTAAGGTGCAACGGTTGCGTTGGCTAGGTCATGTTGTACGCATGGACGAAAATGCTCCAGCTCGAAAATTCTTTGACAATGAACTCGATGGACGGCGCAGAAGAGGGCGACCAAAACTCCGTTGGAAAGACCAGGACTGAGAACCTTACAGAAATCGGTGTGACTAACTGGAAAAGAAGCGCAGAATTCGAGGCGCTTATAATATTTTTCTATGTGCGGCATATAATCCACTGGGATTGCATATAAGTACCAGCTAAGTAAGTAAGTAATCGATGAAAGGCATATATCAAGTGTACAACCACCTAGTTCCAGACAAGGTATGCACGCGATTAAGTAGTACTAAATTTGCTTATAACCACAAAGCTGCATACCACTGCGATAGCCAATGCCTACTTGAACCAACTTTATCAACTACTTCAAACAAACCCTAACTGACTGACGAAACCAAAGCCATAGTGATCTACGGCACAACATAATTTTTCTGAGATTCCTAAGTAAACCCGTTCACCATTGCTGTTGCACTTTGCTGGTTCCACTAAATATATCTTCAGACGTTGTGAGACCTTAATTGAGAAAGCACTGAAGATCACTTACATCGGGGTGGAATGGAAGAATTTGTGCGATAAACTCATAATTAGTAAAAATGTCACACACACAATGATTTTAACGTCGTAATTTATTCAAAACTTACGTTATCAAAAAATTTCAACTTTAATCAGGTATTTTAAAAAACTGCGTCAAGTTTAATTGCGATAAACGGTGAAAGTATCAACTGACATCAAAAAATTTAACTCACCTTGGCATAAATGCGTTTCAGTAAAAAGTAATTCAAACCAGTTTATGATAATGCTTCAACACACTATGAATGACACTCACACACCATTTCATCACAAACCTTAAAGCGGTTTACGGGTGCCTAACGTTGATACTAAAAGCAATTCATTGTTATGTGTACCTTTTCTCACATCAACATTGAATTGGAATCATACCTTTAGTACTTAATGGACAATGAACAATGGCGCCCTTTTAGAAGCCTAACGAAATATGTGTTGGTTAATGCTAAAAAGACAGCGATGGAAACTCAATGAAAACGAAACGATAGCATGATACATTAAGATCGACCAGTTCCAAATGTCTGTTAACGAATTTCGTCGATACGGAAATGTTATTGTTATTGTCACTGTAAACGTTAATGAAATGTATATTGTTGCTTGCACTAGTTGTTCGAATGAGTGCAAATACTTGTTTACAAGTTACCACAATAGAAGACCACTAACGAATGCTAATGCGAATTAATTAATGTACGATAAATTGTGAATGATGAAGGATGTGTCTGTAAAATGAGATTCTATTGGTGTTTGCATACATAGATAGCGTAGCGGCCAGTAAATGTTTATGTATATATGCAAATTTAACAATAGTTATATGAGGTGACAGGGTACGTATGAGTTATGCCCACATATGATATGCATAACGTATACGTCGTTGCGTACACTTAAAGAGATAGAAATATTCACAAATTTATTATGTTAATACTTTCCAGTAACGACATTGCTGACTATAGCAAGTGATCTTATTGATTTGCAATGTACACTTCCAAGAACGTTTTCTGTTTTTGATTTATGTCAACAGTTTATAGAAAAAACAAATAATGATAACTCCCTAAAGTTTTAATTTAAAGCAAGCCAAATAATAATGCAATGTCATCTACCATCACTATTAAATACAAATGGAAAATGTGAAATCTATATACAAATCCTGACCTCGTGGTCCACTACTTGGTAATTAGTTACTAAAAACTGATTAAATAAAATTCAATTGAAAACAAATATAAATACTTTATAAATATAATTCACAATTTTATTGTTACTTCATAATTTATACATAAATAACATATTATGTAAACCCAGTCGCTAGTGTTAATGCCACTACACACATTAATGTCAAACAGCAATGACGTCAATAGCACTCAAGCAACATTATAGCTACTGGCCGCGTAAGATAAACTCTGGCAAAAGACAAAAGGATACCAAAGGTCAACCAAATGGAAAAGCATGTGAAAACACACGACAAGTGTCAAATATATTGTTAAGATTTATGACATTACTGGAAATATTGTTGTAAATGCTACTGTTATAACTTTTGAAATGTACGTTACTCAGATTTACAATTTGCGGCAATAACTATCCATTTGTTGACACAAATGTAATTTCATTGTGAAGTGTAGTAGTTGTCGAGTGTCAAGAGCATATATATATATATATATATATATATATATAGGTGGGTTGTGAGAACTGATTTAAGTATGTTGTTTGAAAGAATAGTAATATTATTTTAAAAAAGCTGCAAATAAAATGGACGAAAAATTTGTCCTTACTTTTAAATGAGTTTAAATTAAGGGGAAATATGTGTTAACAGTTTACTAAAGTAACTATGTGATCTGGCAAAAATGTGTAAAGCAATATCAATATCAATATCAATATCAATATCAATATCAATATCAATATCAATATCAATATCAATATCAATATCAATATCAATATCAATATCAATATCAATATCAATATCAATATCAATATCAATATCAATATCAATATCAATATCAATATCAATATCAATATCAATATCAATATCAATATCAATATCAATATCAATATCAATATCAATATCAATATCAATATCAATATCAATATCAATATCAATATCAATATCAATATCAATATCAATATCAATATCAATATCAATATCAATATCAATATCAATATCAATATCAATATCAATATCAATATCAATATCAATATCAATATCAATATCAATATCAATATCAATATCAATATCAATATCAATATCAATATCAATATCAATATCAATATCAATATCAATATCAATATCAATATCAATATCAATATCAATATCAATATCAATATCAATATCAATATCAATATCAATATCAATATCAATATCAATATCAATATCAATATCAATAGCAATAGCAATAGCAATAGCAATAGCAATAGCAATAGCAATAGCAATAGCAATAGCAATAGCAATAGCAATAGCAATAGCAATAGCAATAGCAATAGCAATAGCAATAGCAATAGCAATAGCAATAGCAATAGCAATAGCAATAGCAATAGCAATAGCAATAGCAATAGCAATAGCAATAGCAATAGCAATAGCAATAGCAATAGCAATAGCAATAGCAATAGCAATAGCAATAGCAATAGCAATAGCAATAGCAATAGCAATAGCAATAGCAATAGCAAAGCAATAGCAATAGCAATAGCAATAGCAATAGCAATAGCAATAGCAATAGCAATAGCAATAGCAATAGCAATAGCAATAGCAATAGCAATAGCAATAGCAATAGCAATAGCAATAGCAATAGCAATAGCAATAGCAATAGCAATAGCAATAGCAATAGCAATAGCAATAGCAATAGCAATAGCAATAGCAATAGCAATAGCAATAGCAATAGCAATAGCAATAGCAATAGCAATAGCAATAGCAATAGCAATAGCAATAGCAATAGCAATAGCAATAGCAATAGCAATAGCAATAGCAATAGCAATAGCAATAGCAATAGCAATAGCAATAGCAATAGCAATAGCAATAGCAATAGCAATAGCAATAGCAATAGCAATAGCAATAGCAATAGCAATAGCAATAGCAATAGCAATAGCAATAGCAATAGCAATAGCAATAGCAATAGCAATAGCAATAGCAATAGCAATAGCAATAGCAATAGCAATAGCAATAGCAATAGCAATAGCAATAGCAATAGCAATAGCAATAGCAATAGCAATAGCAATAGCAATAGCAATAGCAATAGCAATAGCAATAGCAATAGCAATAGCAATAGCAATAGCAATAGCACAAGCACAAGCAATAGCAAATAGCAAATAGCAAATAGCAAATAGCAAATAGCAAATAGCAAATAGCAAATAGCAAATAGCAAATAGCAAATAGCAAATAGCAAATAGCAAATAGCAAATAGCAAATAGCAAATAGCAAATAGCAAATAGCAAATAGCAAATAGCAAATAGCAAATAGCAAATAGCAAATAGCAAATAGCAAATAGCAAATAGCAAATAGCAAATAGCAAATAGCAAATAGCAAATAGCAAATAGCAAATAGCAAATAGCAAATAGCAAATAGCAAATAGCAAATAGCAAATAACAAATAGCAAATAGCAAATAGCAAATAGCAAATAGCAAATAGCAAATAGCAAATAGCAAATAGCAAATAGCAAATAGCAAATAGCAAATAGCAAATAGCAAATAGCAAATAGCAAATAGCAAATAGCAAATAGCAAATAGCAAATAGCAAATAGCAAATAGCAAATAGCAAATAGCAAATAGCAAATAGCAAATAGCAAATAGCAAATAGCAAATAGCAAATAGCAAATAGCAAATAGCAAATAACAAATAGCAAATAGCAAATAGCAAATAGCAAATAGCAAATAGCAAATAGCAAATAGCAAATAGCAAATAGCAAATAGCAAATAGCAAATAGCAAATAGCAAATAGCAATTAGCAAATAGCAAATAGCACTTCAAGTCTACTCACAGAGCTCCGTCTTCGTGTTACTACTGCGGACTGACGCCTGGAAGGAGGCAAAACTTTGAACCGAGGCGCGTCAACTCAGAGTGAGCGGTAACCTGGTCAGCCTCTGACCCAGAATGAGCGACTGAAATAAAATCCTGGCAGGAGGAGAAAACTGCGACGTGGTGCGCTGAGCTTGCAACCCGCGAACGACGTTTGAACTATTACAATGAAAAGAAGTAAGAAAAGAATAAAATGGACCCCCCAAAATGTTGAAGACCACCGGAAACGAATAAAGGACCATGATTTGAGGATATGCACATGCCTAGTCAGAAGGTTCAACCCGTTGTGTGAACGTAAAGCCACCATAAGAGTCAAAACAAAGACCTTTAGACCTGGTAAATCTACAACGGATCAAATCAAATATTCACCTTACAACAATTCCTGGAGAAAACTCACGAAAACCACCTCATTGTCGACTACAAAACTATCCTCGACTCTCCGATATGAAATATATTGTATGAGGCCATGTCTGACAAGCACGAGTTTGGATGTGGATTTGTGGTTGGCAAGAGACTGCAACACCTAGTCTGAAGGTTCAACCCGTTGTGTGAACGTAAAGCCACCATAAGAGTCAAAACAAAGACCTTCCACATAACATTTAGCGATGAGGACAAAGACGAGTTTTACGACAGGCTAGAAAATGTGTATGACGGCAGCCTGAGCCATGATATCAAAATTGTACTTGGCAATTTTAATGCTAAAATAGGCAGGGAGACCGCATTTGCGCCTTCCATCGCAAAACTCGGTCTACGTCAAACAATGACATCAGACTGATTGATTTCTCTGCTGCAAGAAATATGGTAGTAAGCAGCACTAAATTTGACCACAAAAATATTCATAAGGCAACATGGTAATCTTTAGATCAATAGACGAGGAATCAGATAGATCACGTGGTAATCGACGATGGAAAGCACGCATCGAGTATTCTGGACGTACGAGTGATCAGGGGTGCGAACATTAACTTCGATCACTACCTTACCGCACTTAAGGTATGCACAAGGCTAAGCATGGCGAAAAACTTACATAACCAGGCGCAACGAAAGCTGGATATAGGTAAATGTTCCAACACCTGATAATATTACCTCGCAGTGGCAATATATAGCCGACTCCATAGAACGGTGTGCAAGAAGCGTCCTTGGGCGTATTGGTGAATGTCGCAATGCCACGAGAGGGACGGATGCTGCATACAGGGCGAAACAGCAGTCAATGGCAACGCGAGTTGTTCTTGAACGGCACAAGATAACTTATCTTTTTAGACGGAAAAAGAAGGAGCTGAAGAAGAGACAGGATGAGTACACAGAGTTGCTCTTAAGAAGAGGGGAAGCCCGAAATGTCTACAAAAGAGTTAAGAGTGGAACAGGGTTGCCTTCCTGCAAGGACAGCGATGGCCAGCAAGAGACGGACACAGATAAAGTTCTCAAGATATGGAGAGATTATTTCAGAAATTCACTGGATACGGACACCACTCCAGAAGACCCCGCTTCAATCTACAACGTTAGTTTTAACTGTCCACCTCCGAGCCAGAGCGGGACATGTTTTGCCTTAAATATAACAAAGCTGCTGGCACCGATGGTCTCCCGGCTGAATTGTTTTAGGCAGGTGGGGAGGAGATGATTAGTCTGATCAGTCTGTTATGTCCCATATACAAAAAGAGGATCGTAGTGAGTGTAAGAACTACCTGGAAATAATCCTATTACCAATTGCGTACAAGGTCCTTCGGAGCATAATTTGTGAACGTCTACAGCCAATTGTAAAAATACTAAGTGGACCTAATTAGTGTGTCTTTAGACCTGGTAAATCTACAACGGATCAAATCAAATATTCACTTTACAACAAATCCTGGAGAAAACTCACGAAAACCACCTCATTGTCGACTACAAAGCTATCCTCGACTCTCCGATAAGAAATATATTGTATGAGGCCATGTCTGAGTTTGGTATTTCTTCAAAGCTAATTCGACTTTGCAGATGTGCCTTGGAAAACCCCAAATCCTTCATTAAGATTGGTAAAAATCAGTCTGAACCATTCAACAAGGAAAAAGGTATCAGGCAGGGTAATAACTTGTCATGTACACTATTTCATATAGTTATGAAGCAGGTGATGAGAGAGGCTGGTGTCAACATGTCTGACACCATATTCCACAAGAGCCACATGTCACTAGCCTATGCCTTTGATATAGACATCATTGGCCGAAATAGATGTTTTTACGGACTTCGGCAGTACTTAAGTAACCTTACCAACTTATCTCGGGATACTAAGAAACAGCTATGCTGCCGAATTATGGGTGCTAACGACAACGGACATACGAAACCTTGCAGTATTCGAGGGAAAAGTACTCCGAAAAATATATGGACCTATCTATGTCGTCGGCATGTTTCGCCATCGTATGAACCATGAGCCACGTAGCTAAAAGAGTCAGAATCCAACGTCTGAGACATTTTTCCAGGATGGATGTAAATTCTCCAGCGAGAAAGGCGTTTGAATGCGAACCTGAAGGATGGCGAAGAGCAGGTCTTAAGTAAATAAGTAAGTAATCCAAAATTTTGGTCAAAAATGTTCTACGCTCCTTAAAGAAACACCCTTTATTACTATTATATATTTTCGTGTTTTATATACGAATTAGTATTAGTAAATCAATACAATGTCAAAATGATTATCACAACTCTCTTGATTATTATAGAAAACCAATCTTATTAATACAAACTTTTTAATACAGTTTGGCTACTTCAGCCTTAAATGTTCTCAAAATGCCTCAAATAAGTTCTGGTATCAGTTTCTGGTTACGATGGCACAGTTACTTATAACATAATATCGCCCTATTAGTACTGGTGAACTACTAGTACTTCAGCATCTAAACACAATACAGCTTCACATCTCTGCAAATGACACTTTCATTACGTAACGAACAAAGCTGTCATCATCACAGCACAATGTACCGCGATAAGCGCCGTTAGAAGACAAAGGAACAACAGTGGGAAACCAATGAATGGTAATCGATAACCAGCGACATTGTAATACTAATCTCAAATGTCTCGTTACCTTATTTGTCTTAACAAGAATATTATTGTTAATCCTGGTGTAAACGCTAATGCGGTGGATGTCATTACATTCGAACTGATATACGAATGAGTGCAAACTGTTTTTTTTTTAGCATTTTGCCACAATTGGTGGCCACAAATTGACGCAAATCTGAATTAAGAGAAGTGACGCATGTTGTGGGTATAGAATGGGGTTTTACCACATTTGTTAAAACACTTTATAAATTACATGCCAACGTTGTTGTTGAGGTTTACGAACAAAGTTTCTCAATGTAGTAACATATCCCAGGAACTGGGGTATGCTTTTTATATGGGATAAATCAATTAATGACTATCAATGAATATATTGACAAAAAAAAGACTATTGGATGTAAGTTCCGATATGCACCTAGAAAGTCCGTACTCACTGCAGAGATGGTGCTTTTATCCAATTGGCGGATGTCCTCGACACATACAAGGCTGACATCATCGGTATGCAGAAATTGGGATGGATCTTTGGATTCTTTGCAGCTGTCACGCCGAAAGACATTAATTTTTTTTATAATGCTGATATTAATATAACTTACTGCCACCTCATTCGTCATTAATCTGATGTTAACAATAATCACAAATCGTCTACGAGTTTGTTTGCAACAACATTTGATTGTTTGTTATTTCATTTTCCTTCAATGTCTACGATAATTTGTCCTGACCGTAGCAGTGAAAAAATTTACGTGTTATTCCTTATACAAGGACATAACATTAAAGTACACCTCTAATCCCAGTCAGTAATCGACGTCACAATCTTATATTTATAGTATAAATTTAAAATGTGCCCTCTACTCTCCACAATTTGTGAATGTCGTTACAATTGTTTCTCTTTATGGTAAATTATTTGCTTAAATCCACTCCCCACACTTCTCACTAGTTCCTGTTTCCATAGCCGTTAGAAAAGGTCGTTTTTTAGTTCCGGTCTGTTGAATTTTATTATGTTTTGCAAGAGCTTTAAAAATGTCACTATAAAATATTACTACAATCTCACAACAATAAACTTAATGAAGTTTTTTTTTTGTTCTTCTACACCAGCAGCAGTATTAACTTGATACATTTTCAGTCAATCAGTTGTTTGGTTGTTTTCTCTTGTGTTATTCTTTTTTTTTAGCTATATTCCCTCCTTTTGCTCTATTGTTTCTTTATGATGTGTATAGAAACATGTAGTTGATGTTTGTGTATACCTATTCCAATTTCAAATTCCATACATTCATTTTGTTTTTTATCCTTATCAATTCGTTTCACATTGTTTCGTCCTTACACTCATTCTATGACGGCATCAAGTTAATAGAGAGCCAGATGAAGGGGGAGAGGTCCCTTAGTCGCTGTAGTGTTTTTTTAGCCATTTGTTGGCCTATTGTTGATTGACTTACTCCTTCCTGACAATGTTTTGGGATTATAGTTGGTGTTTTCTCTTTCTTGGGCTCTTTGCTAAAAATTATTAGTTAGTTTTCCTTTTGTTGATTGGTTATCATAGCGAGTGTATTGGCTTTGATTTGCTTGATAAAAAAAAGAGGGGTTCATTGATATTCCATGTTAAGCCGTAGCCAAAGGATATAATCTATCGTATACGTTTTGTAGTAAAGAATGAACATATTTGGTATTTCATACATTCATTCATTTAATTTTAACGTTTTTTGTTTTGCTTTGTGATAGAATTTGGAATTTAAGAAGAGTTTGCCACATAAGCGAAATGAAAGGATGTCTCTTTGAAGAGCAATTTATCCGCTGGAAGTAGCTTAGTTTTTCTTATTGGCAGAAACTTTTTATTTTCTTATTTGGCGGAAATGAACTCCAAGCGCTTCGGACTATAGAACTCCGTAAATACTTCGGCGTACTAAATTTGGATAACAGCTCCTCAAACTAGTTCATCCAATGGAGTTTTAGTCTCCCCTTCTGCAGCATCACCCTCGGGTCTTTTACCGAAATCTATTCGAGCTTGAGCATTTTCATCCATACCCACAACATGTCCCAGCCAACGTATTCGATCTAATTGATGCGCTTGACCACGTCGATGCTGTTAAAAAGCCCATTATTAGTACGAAGGTCCTCCGTTAACAATGATGGGTTCTAAATATATGTAGGAGTATGTTCTTCCGAAGACGCCCATTTAAAGGCTTGCGCTATCCAACCAATACTCATCTCTGGATATCCAGGCTGACATTGCAAAATTCATATACGGCTAGTTCATAGTTCATCATCATATACGACTTGATATGTATTGTTGTCACCGTTTACTAAGCGTCCCAAACGAATGGACTCCTTGTTCGTTGTAACATATTATCGCTTGACTCTCAATGTTTTAAAAGGCTGCAGTGACATCCTGGCAATGATATCAGTGTAAGCGATCAGCATGTCACCTTTACCACCGCGTAATCATCTTCATTAGGTTCTTAGTACGATCGCATGAAAAACTATCGCCCTGTCTGCAGATTCGCTTGATATAAAATGTGTATGTCAGACTTTTCCCGCAAAGTTGTATCAGTTTTGCGGAGATACCAAACTCAGCCAGAAGCATCTAATCATTTCTACCGTATCGGACTGTCGAATGCAGTCTTGTAGCCGATAACAAGATTGTAAGTGTGAATCTGCATTTCTTGGGTCTTCTTCATGATTTGTCGTGCTGTGAATATGGTTATCAGGTCTAAAGCCACTCTGATAAGGTCCAATCAAGTCCTTTAAGATAGTCTTTTGTCTTTTACATAACACAATCGACAGCATCTTGTATGCGAGGGGTAATAGGCTGATCCCGTTATAGTTGATAGACATAATTGCTTCGTTCTTTCTTAAGTACAGGTCATGGAATACACAGATACCATATAATAACAAGTGTATGCACGCCGCCCTAAAAAAGGTCTTCCTGCAGTTCATCGGCAGACGCAGCTTTATTATTTAAAAAACTAAAAAAAAAAAAACTTAATTTCCCTTTGCACCCCATGAATGAGGTATGGGATAGCTTCTCGCGTTGTTGTGAAATAACACGCTTTCTATTTTTAGATTCACAACTAACGGCACCTATTTGTTTATCGACGAATGCGAACGTCACTGTTTGAGAAGCTCTTACTAGACACGACGATTGAATCGACACTTAATACTGCGAAGTTGTTGTCAACAACATTCGAGGGGAGCCGACAGTGAAAGAATTTTTTATTTTTAAGATGACTGGAGCCCAGTTTGAACCTGCGATCTCCCACATGGTAGCCACTATGCCTCGGCCGGTTACTTAAGTGCTCTATTACAACTTACGCACGTGGGCCATAAATTAGAGGCCTGAAGTAATAAAGAATTCCACACGCTTCAGTCTTCTGCGTGTGTTCTCCAGTTAGTCCTACTAGATTATGGCACGTCGTCTACCACTTGGTCCTTCCAACGAAGTTTGGATCTCCCTGCTCTGCGTCGTCCTTCAGGTTCGCTTTCAAACACCTTTCTCACTGGAGCATTTACACCCATACTGGCAACATGCCCCAACCATTGAAGTCGCTGGATACTGACTCTTTTAGCTACGTCAATATCATGGTAAAGCTCATATAGCTCATGGTTCATCCGATGGCAAAACTCGTCGTCAACGCAGATAGGTCCATATATTTTTCGGAGTACTTTTCTCTCGAATATGCCCAGGTTTTGTATGTCCGTTGTCGTAAGCACCCACGATTCGGCGGCATACAACAGAACGGCTAAAATTAACATCTGGTGCAATTGATTCGTAGTCCTCCGAGTTAAGGTGGTGTTACTAATGTACTGCCGAAGACCGTAAAAACATCTATTGGTGAGCACAATACTCCGCTTGATTTCTTGGCTGACATTATTTTTCTTGTTGACGGAAGATCCGAGGTAGGTTATCTCATCTACTACCTCAAAACAATAATGACAGTGCGTCCCCATCTAGAGGACTCTTTGATCGTCGAAATCATTATTTTTGTTTTGTCCTTGTTCACCGCTAAACCGATTTTTGCTGACTCCTTTTCTAACGATGAGAAAACTGCAGTAACATCCCGCAGATTTCGGCTCTTGAGGAATATAGTGCCAGACATGTTGATACCAGCCTATCTCATCACCTTCTCCATAACTATATTAAATAGTATACAGGAGATGCTATCGCCCTGTCTGAGACCTCATTCCATGTTGAATTGTCCGATACATCATAATGTCGGGGCGTGATTTTTATACCCTAACTAGTGGGCCCGGCAATGCTTCGCTATTGCATATTAACTTGTAATATATTTCACATTTAGGTCTACAAAATACTTTGAAAACGGTACAACTCGACAATAATATGTTGAGTTTATTAACTTATATAACTAATTTGAAGTAACTCCCTAACATGGAATTTAACCAATTACATTTTATTGTTGTAAATGCTAATAAAAAGTTCATCAGCAAAGTCATATCTATAGTGCCGAGATGTAGATTAAGTTTTTTCTGCATGTAAAATCGGAAACAGATATTCCGCTAAGAATCAAAATTTAATTTTTATTTTGATCTGTAGAAGCAGATACTAACTATCTCTTTAGGCATAAAAAATACTTTTGTTATGCCTTCTCCGCCTATTGATCGCAAATGATAATTCAGTTTGAAGCTTCATGCCTTTAGCCATAAAAACTTCTTTTGTCATGTCTTCTTCTCACACGGATCAAGAATATTCCGGATTACTATTATTGTATTGAACTCATATTACCATTTTTTGAGATAATTCGGTCACCAACGTTTGGCTTAACAAAGTGATGGTCTCACGCGCTGTATGGCATATTACACCGTCGTGTTGGAACCATTTCTCCTTCAAATAATGTGCAATGACATGATAAATAAAAAAAATCAATTGATCGTCCACTGGCTCAAATTCTTCCACCAGTTAGATCTTATATAGATGTAGGCCAAGATCTTTCTTCAGCATTTGCAGAGACCGAGTTGCTGATAAAGGCGTCGGTTCGATAAATTCGAGTCTCCTGTCACACTTACGTCTACAGCGTCGATGGCTTCTATAAGCTGCTCAGATGGATCATTATATGCACCCTCAACTTCGCAAAGGGGTGCATAAGTATAGCGAACAGAACGTGCATTTTGAAAATAAATTTGCAAGATTTGTAAACGTTGTTCTTGTGTAGTTTTTACATGGTGATTTTTCAAAGTATACTAAAAGAAAGTCTATCACACTTCATTAGTATGACAGCTAGATTTAAACTTATAACTACCAGAAGTTCTATACGTCAAAAAAAAATTACCCCATACATAGGGTGTTTACAAATGTTTGCTAATGTTACCTCTGACATACTATAAAAATTTAAATTGTGCCCAATAAAACAAAAGGTGTTTTCCAGTATAACTACAATGAATATTGCTTTATTTTTCTATATGTATTATTTATTACCGATTCGCTCTCCTGAAAAGTAAATGAAAAGTAACTGGTGTACGGACCATTATTTGATACAGTTTATAAATTCAACTATTGAAGTGCGTGGGCAGCGCCTCGGCACTTTTTACTTATTAAGTTCCAATTAGCCTGTTGATTAGGGCGGAACAATTTGTTCGCGTCTAAAAAAATGTGGTAATCGTATACCAGTATCGAAATGTACGATAAATTCTTAGAATATTCACTTAGAAACTATATGTCTACAATCAATTCCTAGTTCGCGCTGAGAAGCAAGAAGATTTCAGGTTGAGATATATTTCTAGCAATTTTTCAGTTACGTCAGACCTACCATTCCGATGTTTGGAGACCAAGACGATGAGAATAGCATATTTTTGACATTGTTTTGGATCCCGCCCAATATTCTGAAAAATTATTTTTAAAAACTTAATTTCCGTATGCCAACTCTCAGAGGCGATAACTTTTTAACCAATACATAGATTTGGTTCTGTAATATCTCATTTAGTTAGCTGGAAGTTAGTTTTACGCAGAAGGTCTCGAAAAATAAATAGCTGCAGTTTTCGGATTGTCCTCATTTAAAAACAAACAAAAAATCTCTAACAGAAATCTATATGCTTTCCAGCGCGAGCTAGGAATTGATTTTAGACACAAAGTTTTTTGGTGAAATTTTCTTACAATTCATCGTAGATTCCAATTTTGGTTACGATTTTTGCGAAAAAAAAAATTGGCCCACCTTACTGTTCATATCTCTAGGCGAACAGCAATGTTCTGTGGAATTTTACAGTTATTACAGTTTGTTTTAAAAGGGGTGTGGAACAGCCCCCTTCCACCATTACTCTAATTCATACAGCAACAACAACATATGTAACAAATCACACCTTCATACCACTGATAGTTCATGAGATATAGTCTTTTTTACTTTAAAGTTGTATGGACGGTGCCACGCTCCTTTATCCAATCACAACTAAGTACGGCCAGCGACTTACAACTTTTTAAAATTATCTTATAAATCAGTCAATTAGAAAAGCCGTCAGAGCGATTTTTGAAAAAGTGGTGTGGCATTGCCTTCTTCCTCCCTGGCAGTAATTAATACTGCTCCAATAACATATATACCAAATCTCATCTTCATACCCCTGAAGCCGTTTTAATTTTCAAGTTGTATGGGCGGTGCCACGCCCCTTTATCCAATCACAACCAAATATAGCCAGGGACTATCAACAGGTCAACAGTACCACTTGGTAAAATTTTCGTATCAATCGGTCTATTAGAAAAGCCGTTAAAGCGATTTTTGAAAAGAGGGCGTGGCACCGCCCACTTGCACCTCGTCTGTAATTCTAACTGTACGAACAACATATGTACAAAATCTCATCTTCATACCTCTGATAGTTCATGAGATATAGCCCTTTTGATTTTCAAGTTGTATGGGCGGTGCCACGCCCATTTATCCAATCACAACCAAATATAGCCAGGGACTATCAACAGGTCAACAGTACCACTTGGTAAAATTTTCGTATCAATCGGTCTATTAGAAAAGCCGTTAGAGCGATTTTTGGAAAGAGGGCGTGGCACCGCCCACTTGCACCCTGGCTGTAATTCTAACTGTACGAACAACATATATACCAAATCTCATCTTCATACCTCTGATAGTTCATGAAATATAGCCTTTTTAATTTTCAAGTTGTATGGGCGGTGCCACGCCCCTTTATCCAATTACAACCAAATGTAGTCAGGAACTATTTACAGGTCAACAGTAATTCATGGTAAAATTTTTGTATCAATCGGCCTATTAGAAAAGCCGTCTGAGCGATATCTGAAAAAAGGGGCGTGGCGCCGCCCACTTTTTGAAAAAATAAAACCTTTTAAACCATCCGGAAGCTATAGCGAACAACACAAAAAAAAATTTTTGAAAATCGGTCCAGCCGTTTTTGAGTTTTAGCGAGACAACTGCACATCGATTCATTTTATATATAAGATTCAGTCGTTGCGGCAGCTGTTTTAGAATTCAGAATAAGGGGCGTTTATTTGCTGTATTCGAGAGAGTTGGTTGAAATATGCATTGGCTATTTCGGGGGTATGCAGAAATGTGATGCCTACCTTGATTTGCCTTTGGTTACCAGCTTTGTTGGATCTGCTTAAACTTGTGTGTTTATTGGCAGCAACTAGATGACGATCCAAGTCTTTATGAACATCACGCATCACATGCACGTCCATAACCTTTAAGACATACCTTCCATCGTTTACTACTTGACCAATTTGGTTTCTCGCTTTTAAATCGAAGTATAGCGTGGTAGCATTGGAGATATCGTTTGTGTGAAAATTCTACTTACCGCCATATTTCTTGCTGACACGAAGCTAACCAGTCTGAATCCGTTGTTGCCGTATAGATTGAGTTGTTCAACCGCTGATACTGAAGCGTCTGTCCCTCCTGTTTTAGCACAAAAGTCCCCCCAGAACAGTATTAATGTCAGGGTAGCGGGCATAACTCTCCTTCAGGCGCTCCAAAAATATATCTTGAGTGTCTTCGTCTTTGTTTTCCGGCGGGTGTGTGCACAAATTAGCGTGATGTGAAAATATTTTCGAGGCGGATAGTTGCTATTTAACTATCCGGTTCAATTTAAGAGTCAAACCGCGAAACTATATTTCTAAGTCTTCAATTAACTAAGAATCCATACCCAAATTCTTGCCTTTTTTCGTGGCATCTGTAGAAGATGGCACTTGTATATCGTCGTGTATCCCGTCTATCTTATATGCTGTATGCCGCATATTATATGACCAGAACATCCTTCAATTGAATAGAGGCACCATCTTTGTTAAGAATTCGGACATTGCAGGTGCATATCCTTAAATCGGGATCTTTTGTTCATACTTGTATTTTCTTTTCTACATTTCTTTCCTAATTGTGAATTAGGAATATTTTGAGGGCTGCCAACACCTGTAAGAGAGCTGTTATGTCAAGCTTGAGTTACTTTTGTTACCTTCTCCCTAAGATACGTTGTAAGATAGGGCTGACCTCTATCGGAGCACTTTTCGCGTTGCAAGATATCAAAAGTCCCCATCTCTTCTCATTGCCAAACTACCACTGTATATAAAACACTTTAGTGTCCAGATTGCATCCACATAGCGTCTGTTTCCATCCACCTTGTTACTGAAAGTCCACGAATATCAATTTTATATCTTTTCATTTCCTTACATACCGATAGTGAACGAACTTTCCATGTTCCAATCATATTCCTTTTTCGAAAACTAAAAGTCGTCATAATATTATTCCGTTGATTAAGTATCCGGGTTAACAACCCTGAGTAAACCCGCTTGTGTTAGTGGGATACCTACCGGTGATTTCAGTATCTTCAGCCATCCAGTCTCACTCTTCAAGGCAAATAATGGTAAAGGAGAGCTTCTTTTATATGAGTGAGCTTACACATTTCTGATGTTGGACTCACACTAAACGGGGGCAAAAAACGAACATATTAACGTTAATTTCTAACTTTAACTTTTTGAAAAGCATTTACATTTACACTAAAGCGCTTATTTACAACAGAAAATAAACGGCCTGCTTAAATGCTTATGAAATTGATACGTTTCCTCTCATCTTCTATGTTATCAAAGTGATGTAATGAGCACGAACAAATGTTTGACCTTACTAGCAAAAAAAACTCCAAGATTCTCTTTCGTATCGCTTTAAAATCTAATTTTAAAACAATATTTACATAAAATTTATTTTGAACCACAGGGTTATACTGACTTAACTTAAGTGGTTCAAGTCACTTGGATATCAACAAAACGTCACGACATATATCAATTGGCCATTACATTTAATTTATTCTGATGAAAATGTACAGCCAGAAATCTTGCTGGCATAAGCATATGCATTTTCTCAATAACATTTTTCAATCATTTTTAAATATTTATACCCTAACAAATATTTGCCATTATAAATTGAATTGCATTCATCTTCCATTTGACGCTGATATTTGCACCTTGAGTTGAGATGTCTAGCAATGCCCAGAGATGGTAGCTGTGAACTGTTTACAGTTAAAATATTAGTTTGGAAAACTAAAGTGTCCGTTAGGGTGACACAAAAAATGCAAAAGACCAATAATAGATGCATTAACTTTTACTTAGATCTAAACTCATACTTATGACCAGGGCACCCGGAAATATGCTACAGCATGTTTTTTTTACAACGAGATATTAACAAATAGGTAATGTATTTACATGTTTCATGGTCCTACAAGTGTTTTGAGACCTATTTGTTAGAGCATATTTTGGCATATTTTACCCATAAAGTCATAATTCGGCAAATTTTGGTTAACTACGTTGCCAACAATTATGAAGACATTTTAGAGGTCCTAAGTGCATTAAAAAAAACGACAGCTTAAGAAGCGGAATAATGTGTGCATTGAAGATTACAGGAGCAGAGGTGAAGTCCGAAAATTCTACCAGAAGATAAATGGTAGAGTACATGGAACAGGTCTTCCCTCCTGTAAAAACAAGGATGGTCATCTCGTTACTGACTCCGAGAGCGTACTGAGAATATATAACGATCACTTCTGCAGCCTATTGATGTGTGAAAACTTGACGGAAGAAGACTGTGCACCAATCCGAGATGATAACATCGAGTGTCCACCTCCGAGCCAAGCTGAGATAGCAACTGCCATATCCCGCCTGAAGAACAACAAGGCCGCTGGGGCTAATGGTCTTCCAGCTGAGTTGTTTAAGGCGGGTGGAGATGAGCTTGTCTTAGACATGCAACAGCTCATAGAGAACATTTGGCTTCAGGAGAGCATGCCAGAGGATTGGAATCTCAGTGTGCTATGTCCAATCTACAAAAAAGGTGACCGTAGTGAGTGTAAAAACTATCGTGGAATTAGCCTCTTACCGATTGCGTATAAGGTCCTGTCTAGCATACTGTGAGAACGTCTAAAGCCAATTGTGGAAAACCTGATAGGACCTTATCAGTGCGGCTTTAGACCAGGCAAATCCACGACGGATCAGATATTTACACTACGGCAGATTCTTGAGAAAACCCATGAGAAGCATATCGACACTTACCACCTCTTTGTCGATTACAAAGCTGCCTTCGATAGTCCCATCAGACATCGACTATACGAAGCCATGTCTGAGTTCGGTATTCCTGCGAAGATAATTCGTCTCTGCCGGTGTACCCTTACGAATACCAAATCCTCTGTTCGGATTGGCAAGCATCTATCTGTACCATTCGATACGACGAGAGGTCTTAGACAGGGTGACGGTTTGTCATGTATGCTGTTCAACATAGTGATGGAGAAGGTGTTAAGGAAAGCAGCGGTTAACATGTCTGGCACCATATTTAATAAGAGCCACATGCTGCTCGCATATGCCGATGATATCGACATTATCGGTCGAACGATGCGAGAGGTAACAGCTGTTTTCTCATCAGTTGAAAGGAAGTCAGCGAAAATGGGTTTGGCAGTGAATGAGGACAAGACGAAGTTAATGGTATCATCGAACAAAGTGTGGGGACGCAGCGTGAACGTTAAAAACTATTGCTTTGAGGTAGTGGATGAATTTATCTTCCTTGGATCCGCCATGAAAAAAAACAACAGTGTCAGCCTCGAAATAAAACGGAGAATAGTGCTTGCCAACAGGTGTTTCTTTGGACTACGCGTGCACTTTATAAACACCACCCAATCTCGAACTACCCAAGTCCAGCTGTACCAGGTACTAATTTTACCGGTCCTGTTGTACGCCTCCGAATCTTGGGTGCTTACACAGACAGATGCAGCTCATCTGGCGGTGTTTGAGAGAAAAATACTCCGCAAAATATATAGACCCATTTGCGTAAACGGCGAGTTTAGGATTCGGATGAACCATGAGCTGTACGAGTTATACCACGACATTGATGTCGATAAGCGAATAAAAGTGCAACGATTACGCTGGCTAGGCCATGTCGTGAGAATGGATGAGGAAACTCCAGCGCGAAAGGTATTCTGTCAAGACCTCGAAGGACGGCGCAAAAGAGGGAGACCGCGACTTCGTTGGAAGGACCAGGTGGAGCAATCACTGACGCTGCTTGGTAGGACTGACTGAAGACGGTGCGCACAAGATCGAAGCGAATGGAAATCTTTGATTATTTCGGCCTCTGACTTAGGCACTAAGATATAAATATATATATATGTCAAGTTGTTTTAAAGGCTAATAATAATAAAGTGCATTAAACGATGAGGATGCACAATTCATTAAAACTGCAAAGGCTGTCTTCACAGACCCCCAAACTAGATCTGACTTGATTTATATTGCTTGAAATTACGGTTTTATTGCAAAACATATTAAAAATTTGCAAACATCAGGTCTTACGCTTATTGAACAAGTTCAGGTGAATGACTTACTTACTTACTTACTTAAGTGACCAATTACAATTTACGAAACGTAGTTCATAAATTTGAGGCCTGAAGTAATAAAGAATTCCACACGCTTCGGTCTTCTGCGTGTATTCTCCAGTTAATCCTACCAGATGATGGCACATCGCCTACCACTTGGTCCTTCCAACGGAGTTTGGGTCTCCCTGCTCTGCGCCGTCCATCAGGTTCGCCTTCAAACACCTTTCTCGCTGGAGCATTTTCATCCATCCTGGCAACATGTCCCAGCCATCGAAGTCGTTGGATTCTGACTCTTTTAGCTACGTCGATGTCGTGGTAAAGCTCATACAGCTCATGGTTCATCCGATGGCGAAACTGGCCTTCGACACAGATAGGTCCATATATATTTCGGAGTACTTTTCTCTCCAATACTCCCAGGTTTTGTATGTCCGTTGCAGTAAGCACCCATGATTCGGCACCATACAACAGAATAGGTAAGATAAGCACCTGGTATAGATGTTTCTTAGTATTTCGAGAGAAGGTGGTGTTACTAAAGTGCTGCCGAAGTCCGTAGAAACATCTATTG
Source organism: Muscina levida (assembly GCA_964034835.1). Classification (NCBI taxonomy): domain Eukaryota; kingdom Metazoa; phylum Arthropoda; class Insecta; order Diptera; family Muscidae; genus Muscina; species Muscina levida. The sequence continues at coordinate 34,027,711 of OZ035880.1, read as the reverse complement.
GCTAGCACTATTCTCCGTTTAATTTCTTGGCTGACATTATTTTTCTTGTTGACGGAAGATCCGAGGTAGGTAAATTCGTCGACTACCTAAAAACAATAATTGTCAACGTTCACGGTGCGTCCCCATCGAGAGGCCTCTTTGTTCGTCGAAATCATTACTTTTGTTTTGTCCTCGTTGACGGCTAAACACATTTTTGCTGACTCCTTTTCTAGTGATGAGAAAACTGCAGTAACATCCCGCAGATTTCGGCCAATGGCGGTAGTTCTTACATTCACTACGATCTCCTTTCTTGTATATGGGACATAACAGACTGAGACTCCAATCCCCGGGCATGCTCTCCTCTTGCCAGATGTTCTCCATGAGCTGATGCATGCTCCTAATTAGCTCCTCCCCGCCAGCCTTAAACAATTCAGCAGGGAGACCATCGGCTCCAGCAGCTTTGTTGTTTTTAAGGCGGGAGATGGCCATACGTATCTCGCTCTGGCTCGGAGTTGGACAGTTAATACCATCGACATGGATTGGAGCGGGGTCTTCTGGAGTGGTGTCAGTATCCAGTAAATTTCTAAAGTGATCTCTCCATATCTTCAGAACGTTATCCGGGTCCGTCACTAGCTGACCATCGCTGTCCTTGCAGGAGGGCAACCCTGTTCCACGCATTCACGCTTTCACTCTCTTGTAGAATTTTCGGGCTTCCCCTCTACTTCGGAGCAACTCAGTGCACTCATCCTGCCTCTTCTTCAGCTCCTTCTTTTTTCTTCTAAATAGACGAGTTGCCTCTCGTCTCTTCTCCCTGTGCCGTTCATGAATAGCTCGCGTTGCCATTGGCTGCAGTTTCGCCCTGTATGCAGCAACCATCTTTCTCGTGGCAGTGCGACATTCATCATCGTACCAGGCATCTTCTTGAGACGGCTTTGAGTACCCAAGTACGCTTCTCGCAGCCCGTTCTAAGGAGTCGGCTATATTTTGCCACTGCGAGGTTATATTGTCAGGGGTTGGAGCATTCCGCAGCAGTTGAGTTAGGTGGTTGGAGTAGGCGTTTGCTACCTCTGTGGTCCGCAGTTTACCGATGTCCATCTCTCGTTGTGCCTGGTTACGTAAGTTTTTCGCCATGCTTAGCCTTGTGCGTACCTTAACTGCGGTAAGGAAGTGATCTGAGTCAATGTTCGCACCCCTAATCACTCGTACGTCCAGAACACTCGATGCGTGCCTTCCATCGACTACCACATGATCAATCTGATTCCTCGTCAATTGATCTGGAGATATCCATGTTGCCTTATGAATATTTTTATGGTCAAATCTAGTGCTGCTAACTACCATATTTCTTGCCGCAGAGAAATCAATCAGTCTGATGCCATTGTTCGACGTTTCGGTGTGCAGACTGAATTTTCCGATTGTAGGCTCAAATGCGGTTTCCCTGCCTATTTTAGCATTAAAATCCCCTAGTACAATTTTAATGTCATGGCTCGGGCTACGGTCATATACATTTTCTAGGCTCTCGTAGAACTCGTCTTTGTCCTCATCGCTTTTCTCTTCTGTCGGAGCATGGGCACATATAAGTGTTATGTGGAAAAACTTAGATTTGACTCTTATGCAGTCTCTTGGCAACCACAAATCCACATCCAAACTCGTGCTTGTCCGCATGGCCACTATAGTAGATGTCGCACGTCTTCATGCGCGAGCACCCGTGTCCCGTCCACCGGATTTCCTGTAAAGCGGATATGTCAGCCTTGTATTCTTCGAGGACTTCCGCCAGTTGGATAGAGGCACCTGGTCTATACAGTGTTCTAACATTCCAGGTGCATATCCTTAAATCATGGTCCTTAATTCGTTTGCGGTGGTCGTCAACATTTTTGGGGGTTCATTTTATTCTTTTCTTACTTCTTTTCATTGCAATAGTTTATACGTCGGTGGCGGGTTGCAAACCCAGCGCACCAATGTTCTTTTATTTGACAAAAATTGTGACGTAGTGGAGCAAATTGGAGTTGAGGGTTTTGTTACTCAAATGCTATCGTTTGATATTGGTTTGGTTCACTCCCGAAAAAGTGCGTCGCACTGTTTGCTCAAAAATATACTTTTTAACATTTCATTTTGATTTTATTGTGGAACCTTTGACTCGTAGAGGTTATTTGTTTTCCGGAGAATATTTCTATTGAAGATTCTAATCCTTGACCTTCGTCCAAAGTTGACTTTTAAACAGTTTTTTAAAATTTGACCAAAAATGTCCCATAGGGGTGGGAGCTAGAGGGTTAAAATGTTCCGAGAAAATATTCCCCTGATTGTTTTAATATAGGTCTCCGAAGACATGAAATGCCCCAAACGTATTTTTACAGATAATTTTTCATATTCTTTGATTCGACTTTTGACCAAAAAAATCAAACTTTAAACCACTGTAAAAAAAAATTTGTGACGTAGTAGAGCAAATTTGAGTTTAGGGTTGTGTTACTGAGGTCAAATGCTATCGTTTGAAATTGGTTTGGTTCACCCCCGAGACAATGACCATAAAATTGTGTCATAGTGTAATTTATCGGATTCAGAAATAGATTTAATGTAAAAAAAATTGAATCAAATTATATCAAAAAACGTTGGCTTGGAAGAAGTGAAAAGTATTTGTAATGAATTGTTTGAATCTGCGTCAACATTAACATCAAAATACGAAGTAAAGGAAATACTGTCCTTTAAATTCGCTCCAATTACATCTTTGGATGTCGAAAGATCATTCTCAATGTACAAAAACATTTTACGTTGTAATAGACAACATTTTTTGTTCGATAATTTATCTCAATATTTTGTAGTTTATTGCAACAACAATCTCAAATAAGATGCTCAACATACAAAAACACAGTGATACTTAGGAAACATGGTCTAAGATTTTTGTTACTTTAATGTTAAATAAATTCATGTGATATTTTTTTAATTGTGCCTTAAAAAAATAATACTTAAATATTGTTTTTTTTTTATTTTAAATAAAAATATTTTTAATTCATATGAAAAAAATTGTGTGACTTTAATTTTTTAGAGCATGTTTTTGTTGATTTTAAGGTCATATTTTGCCATTTTTCAAGTCATATTTTATGCGCATAAAACACGATTTCTATGACTGCATTATGATTTTAGGAATGTTGTAATGTTAAAATATCGAAATGTTGAAATTAGCATTGATCTGATCGGAGCCTGTCCTCTACTATTTTTGCGCACTTTGCAGTTTTCTTATTACCCTGTGCCACTCTAATGTAGCTTTGCTCCGTAACTTTGCCAAAAGTTCTAAGAAACTTTTCCTTACGAATAATTTACATGAAAGCAATAAGAGTTATAAACACCAGAAGAAAGATTCATTGTGTGCTAGTTTTCAGTAGCAAAACTAATATTGTTTGTCTATTTTTACTACACAAACAAAGCACAACGCAAACACATAAGGATGTGGGAAGAATATGACTGGATTGTTTCAATGCCATAGGTTTCACAACAGACGTTCGAAACTTTTAGGAAACTAAGAAAATGCATAAATTTGCATTGTTTAACTTGGATATTTGGTACATATATGATTTATGAAAACTGATAGAATAAGTTTTTTTAATAAATTTATTTTAAAAGTAAGTATTAACATATCACAAGGATGTTAAAATACTTTGTTATATTTTTAGAGCCCCAAGAAACTAAACGATGTGGCAGGTAAAATGACCTTAAAAATGCAGTGAAAATCTTTCTGAACTACAAAAGTTCAGTTAGGTTGCAGTTACAATAGGTTTTTGTATATAAGCTGATTCATAATCAACACCAAATGTTACGTTATCCAGTGATTCAGTTCATTATTCCATGATGTGAAACTTTTTACTAACTCTGTTCTGAAAAAAGAATTCCAAGCGTTTCGGTCTTTTACTCTTTCACCTGGTACATCTAATGAAACTTTGGTCTCACACTCCAGCGCCGCTTAGCGTATATATCACCAAAGACTGTTAGAGTCGGTGCATTTTAATCCATTCGTACAACGTGTCCAAGCCTGAGCATTCGGTCTTGTCAACGCGCTGCACTACGTCGATGTCGTTATACAGCTCATATTTCATTCGACGACGATACTCGCCAAATATTTTGCGAAGAATTTTTCTCTCGAAGACTCCCAGAATAGATTGATCCGCTTGTGTCATTGCCCAGGATTCGACAAAATAGGTGGGATCAGTATCTGGTACAGTTGGATCTTTGATCGTCGGTTTGTGAATTTTATTATTTTTGTTTACGGTGGAGGCAAGGTAGACAAAATCATCTACTATTTCAAAGCAATAATTGTAAACGTTCACTCATCGTCCCACACGAATGACTATTTGAGGGTTGAAACAAATAACTTGGTTTTGTATTAATTTTTCACCAGACCCACTTCTGCCGACTGTTTCTCAATGACCGCAAAGGCCGGAGTAACATCCCACACGTCACGGTCAATTGTAGTATGTGACTATTGTTAAGGGTGATATCGGTCGTGATCCCTGATAGAGAGGATTGAAAAAATTCCTTGCCTTTCAGGGGGCTGTTCATCATCACTGATGGTTCTAAAATGGAAATTGAAACAGAAACGGGTATCTTTAAAGAGGATCTCGATTTCAGGCAACACTTCCGTTTGGATGCCGATTGAAGTGTGTTCCAGGTGGAGATATTCGATATTATGAAATCTGTGGATGAAACACTGGCCAGGAATTTGACTGTGACGATAATCTATGTGAACAGTCAAGCGGCCTTAATGGCTTTACGGTACGATTCTGTTGGTTCCCCGGACACAATGCCATTTCAGAAAACGAAATAGCGGATGAACTGGCGCGGAAAGGCTCATCACTGGGACCCGGCCAATAGGATGGATCAGTGCGACCACCAATGTGTCTTATAAACGGAATTGTGACCCGTCACATCGAACGGCTGGAAAATGCATCCTAAGAACATCGCACCGATTGTGTGGTATCATGAAATATTTGGCCAGAACTAGATGGAAGACGAACCAGATCACTATTGGAACTGAATAAGAAGTCAGTTAGACGACTAATTGGAGTAATCACGGGATACTGCGACGTCAAAGCATTTACATTCAACACAGGAGTATTACTGCAGGCTTTGCGACGATGAGGAGGAAATTGAGACGATTGAGCATTTGCTATGCCATTGCCCAACTCTTCATAGAAGAAGGAAGCAATTCCTCGGGAAATAGTTCTTTGATAGCCTCACTCAGCTGTCGTCATGCAACATGGAGAATCTGGTGAAGTTCACTGATGGCTTAAGGCCAGAGAACCTTTGTCTCCCCACGTAATCTCACTACTTGTATATTTGAAATTGAAAGACAGAACACACTGGAATAATTTTTTACCACTCTTTTCTCTTTTCCACTGTACTATTCTTCTGAACTCTTAATTATATTGTAAAATATCATTCCATTTATATGTCTCCTTGCTTAAGTCAGCACAAACACAATGGGCCATAATGGTCTCTGAGTGTTGTAATGGCATGGCATTGTTTTGTGTCATTACATATCCTCAACGTAAAACCTAAACCTGGTAACCGTCGTGTTTACTGCAGTCTTCCGCATTTTCATCTTCAGTATGAAGTTAATTTTGTTTGTGGGTGTAGGATGAACGATTTTTTAAGCATATACGGATCGTCATTGTCGTGATATGTCGCACATGATGTGGCCAACCTCCTTCTCTCCTCTCCGGAGAGTGTTCCACATTTCTTCGAGGTGGTCCCCATGTGGCCATATGTGCCACCGAACTTTATTGACCTACATTCAGGTCACCCACTCTTTACAATAACTTCTCAACTCCTCATACAAACAGTATGGTGTCTCACATTTTCTCATTCTGTGTTTTCGTTCCACACATTTTCGGATGCTCGGTACGAGCCTTGCCGTGCGCCTTCCATACTCTTCGATGTTTCATCAGCCTTGTCATTTTTCTATGGTCTTGTCCCTCAAGGATTTTGATCCTGGATTATCTGCCGTTTCTCTTAAGTAAGTAGTACGACGTTTTTTTGCCAGTAGGTAAATAGGGATCTACAGTTACGTTATACAGATCGCATGACAGGCTATCGCCTTGTCCTAAGCCTAGCTTGTTAGAAAAGGGCTCCGTCAGACTTTTGCCTATTTTCACTGAAGTTCAGTGCCATCCCGCAAAGTCGTATTAGCTTTGCGGCAATACCAAACTCAGCATTAGCATCTCATAATTTCCGTCGTATTGAACTGTCGAGTGCAGCATTGTGCTCGAAGAATAGATGGTAAGTGTCGATCAGCATTTCTTGGGTCTACCCCAGGATTTGTAGTAGTGTAAATATCTGATCGGTCGTGGATTTACCAAATCTAATCTAATTAGGTTTACTAGGACGGGCTTTAGTCTTTCACATAGCACACTCGACAGGACCTTATATGCGATGGGTAAAAGGCTGATCCCGCGGTAGTTGGAGCACACACTTGGATCACCTTTTTTCAGCACAGGACATAATACGCTTAAATTCCAATCGTCGGGCATGCACTCTTTAAACCAAACCGTGCGCAGGAGCTGGTGCATGCTCGTTTTCAACTCCTCGCCACCAAACTTGAAGAGCTCTGCGGGCAGAGCGTCGGCACCGGCTGTTTTGTTGTTTTTCAGCCGCGATATTGCTCTTCTTACCTCGGCTTGAGTTGATGGTGGGAAATCTAAGCCGTCATCGACAATTGGCGTGATAATTTCACATGCGCTGCCTTCTGGAACCAGAAGTTGCTGGAAGTGTTCTCTCCATATGTGCAGCACACTCTGCGTATCGTGACCAGGTTTCCATCACTGTCCTTACAGGTTGGGAGGCCATTACCGTATCCATTTGCTCTTACTTTCTGGTCAAATTTTCGGGCCTAACCTCTATTCCTGCATCTCTCTATATCCTCGTACTCACGTTCCTTTATCTGACGTTTTTTTCGCCTAAATAGCTGTCTCGCTCGCTTTGCTTTCTCCTTATGCCGTTCCCTAACAGCACGGGTTACAATTGGCGGTAGCGTTGCCCTATAAGCAGCATAATGTTCCTCGGACGACATTCTTCGCGGTTGCCATGAAATGCGCAATATGCTGCCACTGTGTATCGGAAACGTCAGAAGTAGAGGCTTTGTATCGTAAAATTGGGAGAGCTGGTTGGAGTAGGCAGTAGCTTTCTCTGGGGTTTGCAGCTTTGCGATGTCCAGCTTTCTTTGTGTTTGGTTACGTGCGTTTTTCGCTCTGCTCAATCTTGTGCGCACCTTGGCTGCAACCAGGTAATGATCCGAGCCAATATTAGCACCACGGATCACACGCACGTCCATGACACTAGATGCATGCCTGCCATCAATTACCACATGATCAATTTGATTTTTGGTGTTTTGATCGGGGGATAGCCAAGTTGCCTTGTGGATATCTTTGTGCTGGAAACTGGTTCCACTCACTACCATGTTCCTTCCCGCTGCGAAACTAACCAGCCTAAACCCATTGAATTATCCGATCGATGGACCAAGAACATCTTCGCTTCCTTTTTTTGCATTTAAGTCCCCCAGAACAATTTTAATGTCGTGGCCAGGCAGCGGTCGTATGTTTCCTCTAGGCGCTCGTAAAACGTATATTTAATCTCATCGTCTTTATCTTCCGTCGGGGCGTGTACACAAATCAGCGTGATGTAAAAATATTTCGCCCTGATGTGAATGGCGGCTATTCGGTCACTTACAGGGTTAAACCGCGAGACCAGATGTCGAAGTCTCTTGCCGACTATGAAACCACATCCATATTCGTGTCTTTCTCCATGGCAGCTGTAAAATATGTCACAGTTATTTCGTCGTGTGCATCCCTGTCCCGTCCATCTCGTTTTCTGTATGGCGGTGATGTCAGCCTTGTATTTGTCGAGGACAACCGCCAGTTGGATAGAGGCACCATCTCTCTAAAAAGTTCGGACATTCCAGGTGAATATCCTTAAATCAATGTCCTTATATCGTTTGCGGGGGTCGTCAACGTTTGTGGGGTTCTTGTTTTTTTTATTCTTCGTGTTTTCATAATAAATTTTGTTTAAGGGCAGTGTCTTTTTAGGCCACCGCGCCCGATCCTAGTTTCTTGGGGCTGCCAAAGCCACTAGGAGAGCCTGTGTTGAGCTTCATTAACTTCTGTTACCTACTTCCTAAGACGCATCGGTGGTAGCATGCCGATTAGGCTACTCAACGTTTCGCCTTCTAACTCTAGCTAACTTCTAAGCGGTTGCTTTAAAGTCATTGGGAATATATTCAAGTTTTTTTAACAAAACAAGGTGACCTATAGAAATTCAAAGAGTACGCGAATTTAAGGAATTACATAAATATTGAAGTTACTATTTTTTTTGTCCTAGCAAAGTTTCGTTATCCTATTCTGGTTTTAATTCATTTTATTACAACTTTTTACAATTTCTCTAAGGACATTAGAAAAAATTCATTTACATATTTATTATTGCTTTGTTTATTATATTGTTTGTGTGAAAAAAAAAAAAACATAACAAAACAATACAACTAAATTGGACAGCAAAGTTGCTCCAAATATGTGTCCCACTAGTACAAAAACGTATTTTTTTTATTTGGTTTTCTTTTGTTTTATTTTAATTTTTCTTTAAAAATTTTCCTAGTTTCCCTACAATTTGTCTTCAACCATATACTCGTAATTAAACCAACTTTGTAGAAGTTGGCCGCCAGTATTCTATACTTATCATGACGCGGTTGTTTTTCTTGGTACGCGTCAACATTAATTATACACTAGCCTAGAAATCTTGTAGTTAGACAGTTACTGTACGTACCATATAAAGTTGTTTTCTTGTTTATTGTTCAATTAACGATTACACATTTTATATGGCATTACAGTTTTTTTATTAAGCCGTAAACAGGAGAGTGGTAAAATTACTATCGCGTGGCTAAATATAACAGCCATCATACTTAGTTCACTGTATGGCACTATAAAATTATTAAGTTTGAAATTTATTCAATATTGTTTGATACTAGGTGTGGAAAAAATGGTAGCAAATTAAACTTAATTAAGTCTTTGAAATATGAAGGAAAATCCAACATAAATAGTCGTGTTCAATTCGGTTACAGTTGATGTGAATCAGAATGTCTCTTCAAATTTATACAGCATATTTTCCTGATTCGCGATGTTTTGTCATATCAGTAACTAGCTTTCCCGGCTCTCGTTGCTTCACCCATACTTACAATGAACCCTTTTATGACTTTAAGCAATACAGGTAAAATGCCAACGCTTCTTGTGACGAATGAATACCTTTTTGTGAATGTACCTTTATCCAATTGGTCTGAGTGATTGTATCGCTCTAGTCCTTTTTATCCCTAAAAGTACCAATTTTAAAAGATATAGTCGTATCGCACAACTAAAATGGAATTTTTTTAAGACCCCATTTGAGAGTTCTTTAATTCTATAGGGAGCAATTCTATATACATTTTCGTTACTCTACCTTTAGGTGTTTGATTTGGAAGATATTATCGGTTTTATCCCTTTTTCGGGGGACCGGCCGTGGCATAGTGGTTAGAACACGCGACTACCATGCGGGAGATCGCAGGTTCAAACCTGGCTCCAGTCATCTTAAAAAAGAAAAAAAAAAGTTTTCTTTTATTGTCAGCTCCCCGCGAATGTTGTTTGACAGCAACTTCGCAGTATTAAGCGTCGATTCAATCGTCGTGTCTAGTAAGAGCTTCTCAAAACAGTGACGTTCGCATTCGTCGATAAATAAGTAGGTGCCGTTAGTTGTGAATCTAAAAATAGAAAGCGTGTTAATTCACAACAACGCGAGAAGCTATCCCATACCTCATTCATGGGGTGCAAAGGGAAATTAAGTTAAGTTATCCCTTTTTCGGTATTTTGACACCTTCTGAACGAATTTTAAAATTACTTCATATCGCACAATTTTTGAGGCTATACCTTTAGCCATTTATTACCAGTTTTATCCCTTTTCAGTCCTTTTATCCCCTAAAAAGTAAGAAATTCGAAAACCCTCCTTGTTTGGTTCTAATTCCATAGGGAGCAAGCCTATATAATTTATCATGATTACATCATTAGCCGTTTGGTCTGGGCGACAGTAAAATATTTATCCCTTTTTCGATTTTTTACCCAGAAACATCGGATTTAAAAAAAAATACTTCAATCCAATTTGATAGTAAGCATTTCCATATCAATTTTCGCGATTACCTTATTGGTAATTTTTAACCCACAAAAGTACGAATTTCCACAAATCCGTTCTTAGCTGACGTTTACTCGAAAAGGGGAACTACCATCCCAAATTTCATCATTCTATCTACAGACAGTAGACAATTTCAATATATTGATTATGATAATGTTATTACAATCGTTCTATTAATATGACCGACGTAACAATTGTTTCAAAAGGGGCGTGGCACTGCCCATTTCTCAGCGAGACGTAATCCCCATGTACTTTACATGTAGCAAATCTCATCTTCATACCTCTAATGGCTCTTGAGATAAGACCGATTGAAATTTCGGTTTGTGTGGGCGGTGCCACGCCCCTTTGTCTAAGGATGTTTTCATGCAGCCTATAATAGAGACCCTAGGGATAGTACTACACAGTGATAATTTCATTGCAATCGGATCATTCATTTCGCCAAGATAACGATAACTTCAAAAGGGGCGTGGCACTGCCCATTTCCCAGCCTATAATAGATACCATAGGGATAGTACTACACAGTGAAAATTTCATTGCAATCGGTTCATTCATTTTGCTCAGATAACGATATTTTCAAAAGGGGCGTGGCACTGCCCATTTCCCAGCGAGACGTAATCCCCCATGTTCCCTTTATATATGTAGCAAATCTCATCTTCATACCTTTAATAGCTCGCGCAATATGACCGATTGAAATATTGGTTCGTGAGGGCGGTGCCACGACTCTTTGAATAAGGATTTTTTTCATGCAGCCTATAATAGATACCCTAGGAATAGTACTACACAGTGAAAATTTCATTGCAATCGGTTCATTCATTTCGCCAAGATAACGATATTTTTAAAAGGGGCGTGTCACTCCCATTTCCCAGCGAGACGTAATCCCCCATGTTTCCTTTACATATGTAGCAAATCTCATCTTCATACCTTTAATAGCTCGCGAAATATGAACGATTGAAATTTTGGTTTGTTAGGGCGGTGCCACGCCTCTTTGAATAAGGATTTTTTCATGTAGCCTATGAAAGAGGCCCTATGGACAGTAACATACAAAGAAATTATATTGCAATCGGTCCATTTATTTGGCCTATATAACGATTTTTTAAATTGGGGCATGGCATCGCCCAATTTCCACAAACAAAATATTTTTTTCTTATACGACAGATATACGTACCAAATATCGACTTTGTACCTATAATGGTTTAAAAGATAAAGTCATTTCAAAATTTGAGTTATATGGGGCGGTGCCACGCCTATTTTACCCCCTTACAGTCCGAATTTCTAAAAAAAAACCCGTCATTTCAAATTTCACGGCTCCAGCTTTAGCCGTTTGGGCTGGGGAGTAATCAGTGTGTCACCCAAGCCTTTTATCTTATATATAAAAATGAATTGCTGTGCAGTTGTCTCGCTAAAACTCCAAAACGGCTGGACCGATTTTCAAAATTTTTTTTTTGTTTTGTCCGCTATAGCTTCCGGATGGTTTAAAAGGTTTTATTTTTTCAAAAAGTGGGCGGCGCCACGCCCATTTTTTCAAATATCGCTCAGACGGCTTTTCTAATAGACCGATTGATACAAAAATTTTACCATGAGGTACTGTTGACCTGTAGATAGTTCCTGACTACATTTGGTTGTAATTGGATAAAGGGGCGTGGCACCGCCCATACAACTTGAAAATTAAAAAGGCTATATTTCATGAACTATCAGAGGTATGAAGATGAGATTTGGTATATATGTTGTTGGAGCAGTATTAATTACAGCCAGGATGGAAGTGGGCGGTGCCACGCCCCCTTTTCAAAAATCGCTGTAACGGCTTTTCTAATAGATCGATTGATACAAAAATTTTACCATGAGGTACTATTGACCTGTAGATAGCTCCTGACTACATTTGGTTGTAATTGGATAAAGGGGCGTGGCACCACCCATACAACTTGAAAATTAAAAAGGCTATATTTCATGAACTATCAGAGGTATGAAGATGATATTTGGTATATATGTTGTTGAAGCAGTATTAACTACATCCATTGAGGAAGTGGGCGGTGCCACACCCTCTTTTCAAAAATCGCTCTAACGGCTTTTCTAATAGATCGATTGATATGAAAAATTTACCAAGTGGTACTGTTGACCTGTTGATAGTCCCAGGCTATATTTGGTTGTGATTGGATAAAGGGGTGTGGCACCGCCCATACTACATTTTAAAATCAATAGGGCTATATCTTATGAACTATCAGAGGTATGAAGATGAGATTTGGTATATATGTTGTTGGAGCAGTATTAATTACATACACGGAGGAAGTGGGGGTGCCACGCTCCCTTTTCATAAATCGCTCTACTGTTGACCTGTTGATAGTCAGTGGCTATATTTGGTTATGATTGGATAAAGGGGCGTGGCACCGCCCATTCAACTTGAAAATTAAAAGGCCTTGCAGTATGAATTACAGTAAGGGTGGAAATGGGCTGTTCCACACCCTTTTTAAAACAAACGGTTAAAACTGTCAAAATTCCACAGTATGTTGCTGTTCGCCTAGAGATATGAACAGTAAGGTGGGCCAATTTTTTTATTCCCAAAAATCGTAACCAAAATCGGAATCTACGATGAATTTTAAGAAAATTGCACCAATAAACTTTGTGTGTGAAATCAATTCCTAGCTCGCGTTGGGAAGCATGAAGATTTCAGATAGAGATTTTTTTGTTTTTAAATGGGCACAAACCGAAAACTTCAGATATATATTTTTTGAGACCGTCTGCGTAAAACTGACTTCCCAACAAACTAAATAAGGTATTACAGAAGCAAATCTATGTATTGGTTAATTAGTTATGGCCTCTGAGAGTTGGCATACAGAAATTAAGTTTTTAAAAATCAATTTTCAGAATATAGGGCGGGATCCCAATAAAAAAATCAAAAATATACTATTCTTTTCGTCTTGGACTCCAAACATTGGAATGGTAGGTAAAAATTAGAGCCGGGGCCCATAGGTCTGAAGTAACTGAATAATTGCTCATTGCTAAAATAATATCTCTATCTGAAATCTTCATGCTTCTCAGCGCGAACTAGGAAACGATTTTAGACATATAGTTTCTTAGTGGAATTTTCTAAGAATTCTTCATACATTCCAATACTGATATACGACTAACACGTTTTTTGGCGCGAACTAATTGATTCGCCCTAATGATCAGGCTATTTCGAACTAAATAAGTTAAAAGTGCCGAGGCGCTGCCCACGCACTTCAATAGTTAACTTTTTAACAGTATCAAATAATGGTCCGTACACCAGGCAGTTGGGGATGCGCAGGTTAAAATAGAGATTTTTTTTGGTATGTGTTTTTCAATTACTTTTCAGAAGAGCGAATCGGTAATAAATCATATAGATAGAAAAATTAAGCAATATTCATTGTAGTTATACTACAATGGTTACATTTTTATAGTATATCAGAGGTAACATTAGCAAACAATTGTAAATAACCTATGCATGGGGTATTTTTCTTGACATATAGAACTTCTGATAGGTATAAATGTACATCTAGCTGTCATACTAATGAAGTGTGATAGACTTTCTTTTAGTATACTTTGCAGAATCACCATATAAAAACTTAACAAGAACAACGTTTACAAATCTTGCAAATTTATTTTCAAAATGCGCGTTCTGTTTGCCCTTTGTGAAGTTTATGGTGCATATACTCATCCATCTGAGCAGCTAATAGAAGCCGTCGACGCTGTAGACGTTAGTGTGACAGGGGACTCGAATTTATCGAACCGACGTCTTTCTCAGCAACTCGGTCTCTGCAAATGCTGAGGAAATATCTTGGCCTACATTCATATAAAATCCAACTGGTAGAAGAACTAGAGCCAGTAGACGATCAATTGATTTTATTTATTTATCATGTCATTGCACATTATTTGATGGAGAAATGGTTACAACACGACGGTGTAATATGCCATACAGCGCGTGAGACCATCACTTTGTTAAGCCAAACGTTGGTGACCGAATTATCTCAAAAAATGGTAATATGAGTTCAATACAATAATAGTATTCCGGAATATTTTTGATCCGTGTGAGAAGAAGACATGACAAAAGAAGTTTTTATGGCTAAAGGCATGAAGCTTCAAACTGAATTATCATTTGCGGTCAATAGGCGGAGAAGGCATAACAAAAGTGTTTTTTATGCCCAAAGAGATAGTTAGTATCTGCTTCTACAGATCAAAATAAAAATTAAATTTTGATCCTTAGCGGAATATCTGTTTCCGATTTGTGGAAGAAGTGGGTTTTCGCCCTACATACAGAAAAAACTTAATCTACATCTCGGCACTATAGGTATGACTTTGCTGATGAACTTTTTATTAGCATTTACAATAATAAAATGTAATTGGTTAAATTCCATGTTAGCGAGTTACTTCAAATTAGTTATATAAGTTAATAAACTCAACATATTATTGTCGAGCTGTACCGTTTTCAAAGTACTTTGTAGACCTAAATGTGAAATATATTACAAGTTAATATGCAATAGCGAAGCATTGCCGGGCCCACTAGTATATATATAGATTTTACAGTTGCAGATACTATTGATTGGAATAGCCAATAGTTTGCATCCACTCCTTAACGGATTCGCTAATGAGTCACATAACGTTCGAGCTCTGTACTTGTTTTTGTTTTTTGTAAATTCTTTAACTTCAAATCAAAATAGTTTCTTATAAAGTCAGCTCATACATGGAGAGTATACGACTACAATAACTAATGGCATCCTCTCCCTAAACAGGATGCCTTCCTTGTCTTTCACAACTTAAGCGTGTTATTGAATTTTGGGTTATTGAAAAGATTTTCATCATGCGAACCCTTTTTGTACTGACACACATCAAGTCATGCATAACTTAGTCAATGTTTTTGATTGAATAATTTAATTTCCATGAAATAGTGAAACAAATTGGTAAAAAATTTTAAAGTGACATCTGCATAAAAATGGAAATACTTCGTTGACAATGATGGATTTTTTTTGCGTTCAATGCATATAAATATTGACATAGCTGGAAGCAGTGAAAGGAAATGTTCTTGAACACTAACTTTGTGATATGCAAATAAGCCGTTCGAGTATTAGCAGGGACAAAGCTAAAGCATATTTCAAGTTAGAAGTGGCAGCGAATACTGCTGCTATGCGTCATTGTTTGGAAAAGGAATCAAAACTTAAAGTACTGCAAAGCAGAAAATTAATACTGCTGTGAAATTATAAAATTACCTTTACGAATAAACAAAAGCCACTAACGTTTAAATGTTTACACCTAGATTGTTTTCACAATAATATGCCAACAAATAAAAAACCCAATTAGTTAATGTCACTCAAGACTGCTACGCTCACAATTGAGTAGCACCTTTTTGCATATTATAATCTCCAACATAGCGTTGTTTATATCAAAGGACACCAAGTTTGTTGAGTAAACAAAGTGGTAAAAAAAATCTTGTTACTCGTAGTTAGCGATGGCTCACACGTACGTACGTGCTACTTTCTACTACCAGTAAGTAAAACTAAAAAAAACTACACGCCAATATTGACTATGAACGCTTGAGCAATGTTTAACTTGGAAATATCGTTCTTGTAAATGTTTTCGCTGCAGAATGTTTTCCGGAAAAAAAACACTTGACTGCGATATACACTCCGCTAGGATTCGTGGTAACAGTTTCTTAGTAAAACTCACTGCATAGCATTAGACAGTTTTTCACTGAAATGAAAACAAATAACAACACTTTTTTATTAGCGTAAATGCTACAGGCGGTGCATCAGCTCACAGTGTTTTCCTTGCGCTTACTCAGCAAAAAAACACACACACACACACCTTTGAAATTGATGTTACGCCACGACAAAGTAGGTGTTGACATTTGCGTATTGCGGCAATTTGTTAAAGTAAGAAACAGTGGAACAACGCTTTAAATCTATACCATCAAAGAAAATTAATTGAAATTCAAAAATTCTATTTTCAAAAATGTCTTTAAAAATACAAAATA
The DNA here is from genome assembly GCA_964034835.1 of Muscina levida. Classification (NCBI taxonomy): domain Eukaryota; kingdom Metazoa; phylum Arthropoda; class Insecta; order Diptera; family Muscidae; genus Muscina; species Muscina levida. The sequence goes on along the minus strand of OZ035880.1, from coordinate 34,011,567 downwards.
TATTAATGTATGTTAATCCAAGTTCAAAACTCACCAATTAAAAATTGGAACATATTACTTGATTTTTTACTATAGTTTACAAGAGTAAGTTTGTAACGGGCGAACTTAATAAATAATAAATCGATTTTGATAATACTTTTTTTAAAATCTCACAATTTGCCCAGTCAAATGTGTGAAGTACTTCGTTATACCCTTACCCTTAGGGCTGAGGCTGATAAATCATTTGATACGAGAAATAGTGTAACGGATTAAAAGATACATGTTATACCCCAAGTATCTTAAGACCAAAGGACTTTTTAAGACGATTGACCTATGTCCGTCTGTCTGGCTGACTGTTGGGTACGATAACTTGAGTTAACCTTCCCAAATTATTTTCTAATTTGAGTATTTTGATTGTTATTAACCTTGGAATATCCAGAATCTCTCTTTGGAGGTCCTCAGGCAGCTCACAACGTCCGAGATATCACGTATTCTACGGGCAATGCCATCCGTTCAGTGGTAGCAAATGTGAGAAGGCGCAATTTTGAGTAATCTAATGGGATGCTACCACCGATGCCTTTAGGTAACAGAAGTTACTGAAGCTCAACACAACAGCTCTCTTAGTGGCTTTGGCAGCGCCAAGAAATTCTCTCCTTAAACAAAACCAATTATTGTGAAAACATGAAGAAAAGATAAAACAAGAGAGCCAGGATTTTAAAAATAAAGAGAGAGATAAAGCCCAAAAGTTTTACCAAAAAGTTAAAACAAAGATTTTGGACCAGGGATCACCTGACCTATAAGAACAGAGACGAAAATGTGGTCACTGACATTTAGAGTGTGCCGCAAATATGTGCCGTTCTCTGCTCATTTCCGAAGGCAGCATAAGTGACGAAGTCACACCAATCATCGACGATAGAGTAGACGTGGAGTAGCACGGCATTTGCACGGCTTAAAAATAACAAAGCTGCGGGAGCCTATGAACTGCCGACAGAGATTTTTAAAGCCGGTGGCGATGAGCCGGCAACGTGCATGCACCGGCTCATCAAACCCGATTGGGCTCGAGGAATGCATGACCATTGATTGGAATCTGAATCTGATGATTGGATTAGCCTTTTACCTATCGCTTACAAGGTCCTGTCTAGTGCGTTACGTGAAAGAATAAAGCCCATTTAGCGAACCTGATTAGACCTTATGAGTGTGGCTTTAGGCCTGGTAAATCCACGACCGACCCCCGATATCTACACTACGACAAATCCTGGAGAAGACCCAATAAATGCATATCGACACCTATCATTTGTTTATCGACTACAAAGCTGCATTCTACTTTGCGGGATGACACTGACTGACACAAAGTCTTCAGTGAAAATAGGTACAAATCTAACAGAGCCATTTTGTACCAAGCGAAGCTTGGGACCGGCCGTGGCATAGTGGTTAGAACACGCGACTACCATGCGGGAGATCGCAGGTTCAAACCTGGCTCCAGTCATCTTAAAAACTTGTACTTTCATTGTCGGCTCCCTCGAATGTTGTTGACACCAACTTCGCAGTATTAGTGTCGAGTCAATTGACGTGTCTAGTAAGAGTTTCTCAAAACAGTGACGTTCGCATTCGTCGATAAACAAGTAGGTGCCGTTAGTTGTGAATCTAAAAATAGAAAGCGTGTTAATTCACAACAACGCGAGAAGCTATCCCATACCTCATTCATGGGGTGCAAAGGGAAATTAAAGCAGCTTAAGACAAGACGATAGTCCGTCATGCGATCTCTTCAACATCATATTGGAGATGGTCATGCGTAAGGCAGCAGTAAACACGACAGGCATCATCTTTAACAAAATCCACATGCTGCTCGCGTATGCCGATGATATAGATATCATTGGCCGAGGACTGTGGGATGTTACTGTAGCCTTTTTGAGTATTGAGAAGCAGACGGCAAAAGTGGGTTTGGTAATTAATGAGAATAAAACCAAAGCTATTTGTTGCTTTGAACAAAGTTTGAACTCGTTTGGACGGTGCATGAACGTTGACAACTTTTACTTTGAGGTCGTAGATGATTTTGTCTACCTCGATCCGTCATAAACAAAAACAATAATGTCAGCCCGGCAATCAAAAGAGCAAGTGAGCAAAGCCCCGAACGAAGATCTAACTTTACCAGACACTGATCTTACCTGTCCTACCTAGATAAATTTATGTTGTTGCCGCCATTAAAGAAGAAGAATAATACAAACACTCAGAAAACTGAAATCTTAGCCGCACCGCTTCTGGTAGCTCTCGTACAAATGAACGAATTGACTCTAATAGTCTTACACACATCTTTTGATTTGTAAGCACACTAAATTTTACGTAAAATGCACGCTTATGAAAATTTGACTGAGTAATTAATATGGACTACATCGGCTGATCCCTTCTTGTACATCCCATACAAAATAACGTATTTATGTTAAATTATCATTTCTTCCATAACTTCCAAACAGACAACAAATACTTTAAATACTTTAAAATCAGACAAATACTTAAAACCGAAACATTTACCACACCCCTTTTTGTACCTCCCATACAAATGACCAAATTCACCCTCAGATATTTACATACATTTTTATACTCTGACCCTACGAGTAGGAGGGTATATATCATTTTATACTACACAAAAATGTAACACATAGAAGGAGTCACTTTGGACCCTAGGTTTGTTTGAACCAAATTCGATTCATGACTTTATAAGTCGTTTGAGCCATGTCCGTCTGTCTGTCTGGCTGTCCGACTAGTATGCACGATAACTTTCGAAAGACGCAACCAAATGTTTTGAAATTTTGCACGAGTACAATTTTCCCTAATCTACTCACGGCATTGCAAATGGGCTACATGGCCCCGCATCATTCCTCCCACTATAGAAATCGAGTAATAATATCAATACACCCATAGGAATCGTACCCAAATTCGGTGATTAGTAAAGCTATAACAAGATTCTGGTACCTCCTATACAAATGTACCTTTGCGCCCACATTCAAGATCGAGTAATAATATCGATACACCCAATGGGTATTCATCAGTCAGTTCACCTGACTGTACTGGTCGTGTAAGTACTTTGAAAGAAGTCATATTATAAGCAAGTTATACGCTTATTGAAATTTGACTTAGAACTGAATATGGACTATATCGACCTACCCCTTTTGGGACCATCTCTACAAATAACTTTTTTTGGAAAAATCAATATTTCCCCCAAAGACTTCCGAGTTGCAGGATATTTAAATTTGATCAGTTCAATTATCTTGTTACAGTAGGCAAAACCGTAGAGAATATTTTTTTGTAAGTACACTGAAGTCTGAATAATTGTGCACTAGGTAAACGTTAATTGAACGTAAAGTTTTGAATTAAAATCGGACACGTTGTACCCCTACTGGCATCTCCTATACCCCGTTGAGAATATTTTACTTTTCATATTTTGTATTTACAGATGAAACCTAAGAAACCGGGACATTTACCGCACCCATTAGAAATTGTGTTTTTTTGAGATTCTCAGTTGATAGCGAAAAACCCCTTTCGATAAATGTTCTTTTCTGAATTTCAAGTAAATTTTAGATTTTTTATTATTAATGTCAGTATTTTAAGTAGAATGACTGACTTCCAATTGAAATTTCTGATTATTCACACAGTACAAAATTTTTCAGCTCATTGATTTGGGACTCAATTCTGAGAACTGCACGTGAAGGTAGCCCCAAAGAGAAAAAAATCTGCATCATTCGTTTTGTCAAGTTACATGCCATAATAATTTAATATCGATTTGAAGTTAGTAAGTATCGTATAGAGAAATTTGTCAGGTTTTAGGTTTTTTTGTTTGACATAACTCGAGAACCCAATAGTCCGATTTAGCTGAAACAAATTTAGAAAAACTAAGAATTACAATTCCTATAATCTGTTCATATAACGTTTCTCTACATAAGCCACAGTTCTCATTTTCTATTCATCAAATGATTTTAAACTGGGTTTATTTTGTAGCAGTAACAATAAAACTGTTGTACTCCGTGGCGTATGATTTACGTTGAATATTACTTATATTAATCATACGCCACCATATAACAATATAACAAAAGAGCCTAAAACGTGATAAATTCCCTTGTACGATACTCACTAACTTCAAATCGATATTAAACTATAATGGCATGTAACTTGACAAAACGAATGATCCAGAACTTCTTCTCTTTGGGGCTACTTTTACGTGCAGTTCTCAGAATTGAGTCCCAAAATCATGACTTGTACTGTGTTATTGTTAGCTTTCAAGTTCAATTGCGAAAGGTGTGGTATTCAATTATTTCGGAAAAAATCACGTATTCAGCTAACTATTATCTCTATTGTTAAGTCATTACTGTATTGTTGTTCCACCACCCTTTGTTATTTGCAACCAAAGAATATGTTTTTCTTTGTCAGCTTAGACAAACAACTAGATATTTTTCATTATAAATTGTTCATGTCCCCTCATTTTTCTCTTTTTTTCTTTCATTCTCTTTACAGGGACTTTCTTACGGAATGTCTTTTCCCATCACCCACCCGACCATATGAACTTCCATGGGAACAGAAGACTATTTGGGCCATTGTGTTTGGAGTTATGCTGTTTGTGGCCATAGCAGGCAACTGCATCGTTCTGTGGATTGTGACAGGTAATGAAATGAAAATTTGTCATCCTCTCCTTAGAGCATAACAACCTTCCGTTACCATCAGACACACAGACAAATGCTGATGATAACGTGAACAATAAATACTAAGAAAACTTTTTATATTTTTACAGGGCGCTACTTGATATTCAATTATATTCTAAGAGTAATGGTGGTTAAGTATTTTGTGGAGAACAAAATAAAAGTTGACTAAAAACAATTAGTTTGGCATTTTCATATTTTGCAATGTGGGTTACGGTTAAGGTTGTGTTAGAGATAATATCGGAAAGGGAAATGTTGAAAATCTTTAAGATTTACACACAAAGAACTCATAAGATTTGACATAATAATACTGTAAGTTTTTCCTCGAAATGTGGAAATATAAAAATGTGATTTTGACATTTCCTTATGCTGCAAAGCAATTAGTGTGTGGTCGTACAATGACTTAGCCTAGATGTAAAAAAAAAGTAAAGATTTCCTTAGAAAGCAAACAAAAGTTTAAATATAAATGACGATCCTTGTCATGTAATTTAAACATGCAAAACTGGCTAACTATACTCTAGGTACTTTTAAATTACAACTTGTTTCGTTCTCCTGTATCCAATTCATATGTTCATTTTTGGAAGTTCCGTAAGTTCGAAGTCTTAACCCACTGGCCCTATTTTACAAAATTTAAATAAATGACATGAAGTGTATGTTCTTTTCTTTTGACATCCTTTCTATGGAGAAAAAGGACTAACAATGTCAGCTTTGTTCTCTTTTGGGCTTCGCTTGTACTCATACCTACATGGTTTAAAAAGAGATATGGTCACGTTTAATTTACTGACTCACATACATCCGATGATGTATCGTTGTATGCTGCCACATGGGCGCTGCTTTGTGCGTCTCGATCGTTGGTTACAGAAGTTGATTGTAAACACTTTGCATCAACAATTTTCATAAGAAACAGATGAAAGTGTTCAATGGAGATTAAAGTGTATACCATGGAAATAATGTTGATGGAACACTTTTTTGCTTATTGGTTACAGACATATGTTGTACATGCACTTCCTCTTCTTTGTTGCAAGTCCCTTTGTTGCAGTATTACGAACAAGGCCACGTAATACGAACGGTCTGTGTGGTAGTAGTAGTTAAGCAAATAGGGTAAGTGGGTAAAAATATGCAAAATGGTAAAAGAGGATTAAGTGTTTAAAGGTAAAGATGCTCATTTACGAAATAAAGACCAAATGTGCTAGGGCAGAAGAAAGACATATACGAGGACGGTTAGATGAGCAAAATTGATTTTGAATTAAATATGATCAGAACATAGTCTCCTTTTAGCTTTATACCTTTACTAAGACGCTTTAGCAGATTGTAGCCTGATTTGTGAACTTTAGCCAAAAATACCGGTCCCTGGCGAACATGACGATACATTTTTGCTTGTGTGTGTATTATGTTGGCATTTTGGGACCGGCCGTGGTATAGTGGTTATAACACGCGACTACCAGGTTCGAACCTGGCTCCAGTCATCTTAAAAGAAAAAAAAAAATGTTCTTTCATTGTCGGCTCCCCTCGAATGTTGTTGACAGCAACTTCGCAGTATTAAGCGTCGATTCAATCGTCGTGTCTAGTAAGAGCTTCTCAAACAGTGACGTTCGCATTCGTCGATAAACAAGTAGGTGCCGTTAGTTGTGAATCTAAAAATAGAAAGCGTGTTAATTCACAACAACGTTAGAAGCTATCCCATACCTCATTCATGGGGTGCAAAGGGAAATTACGTTTTTTTTTTTTTGTTGTGCGCTTAGGGGATGCTTCCTTCGCACCGGTGGGAAAAGTTCTCAGTTCTATTACGCTGTCAACATAATACATTTCACAAACTCTTGTTTAAAAACCTATTGGCAATATTAAATAATTGCCAATAGAACTGATCTCAAACCGAACTATCACAATATCATAAATGTTAAACGTTTTATAATAAATCGGGAACGAAGTTTTTATTTCTGCCATCGGTTTTGCTCTAGCTATGTACATTCCCAACTTTTACGACACTTCGCCTCTACTTCTGACGTTCCCGATACACAGTGGCAGCATATTGCGCATTCGATGGCAACCGCCGCAACAACCGTGCTAGGATATGAAAAGCGATGCTCAGACGAATCCTGGTACGATGAAGAATGTCGCATAGCGTCTGAGGAACAGGATGCTGCTTATAGGGCAACGCTACAACCAATTGTAACCCGTGCTGTTAGGGAACGGCATAAGGAGAAAGCAAAACAGGCGAGACAGCTATTAAGGCGAAAAAAACGCCAGATCAAGGAATGGGAGAACGAGGATATAGAGCGATACAGGGATAGAGGTGAGGCCCGAAAATTCTACCAGAAAGTAAGAGCAAATGGATACGGTAATGGCCTCCCCAACTGTAAGGACAAGGATGGAAATCTGGCCACGGATACGCAGAGTGTGCTGCACATATGGAGAGAAAACTTCCAGCAACTGCTGGTTCCAGAAGCCAGTGCACGTGAAGTTATCACGCCAATTGTCGACGACGGCTTAGATTGCCCACCACCAAGTCAAGCCGAGGTAAAAAGAGCAATATAGCGGCTGAAAACCAACAAAGGAGCCGGTGCCGACGGTCTGCCCGCAGAGCTCTTCAAGTCCGGTGGCGAGGAGCAGATAACTAGCATGCACCAGCTCCTGCGCACTGTTTGGCTTAATGAGTGCATGCACGACGATTGGAATGTAAGCGTATTATGTCCTGTGCTGAAAAATGGTGATCCAAATGTGTGCTCCAACTACTGCGGGATCAGCCTTTTACCCATCGCATATAAGGTCCTGTCGAGTGTGCTATGTGAAAGACTAAAGCCAGTGTTATCCAACCTGATAGGGCCTTATCAGTGTGGCTTTAGACCTGGAAAATCAACAACTGACCAGATTTTCACACTTCGGCAAATCCTGGAAAAGACCCAAGAGAAACAGATCGACACGTACCATCTTTTTGTCGACTATAAAGCTGCCTTCGACAGCCCGATACGGCAGAAATTACTTGAAGCCATGGCTGAGTTTGGTATTCCAGCGAAGCTGATACGTCTTTGCGGAATGACGCTGGCTGACACGAAATCTTCAGTGAAGATTGGCAAGAACCTTACGGAGCCATTCTGTACCAGACGAGGCCTAAAACAAGGCGACGGCCTATCGTGTGACCTCTTCAACATAGTGATGGAGATGATAATGAGAAAAGCTGCAGTAAACACGAGTGGCCAGAATATTCTGGCTCTTCAATATCCTGGCTCTCTCTTTTCTTGCATAGATGCTTTTTCAACAAAAGCCACATGCTATTCGCGTACGCTGATGACGTAGATATCATCGGTGGAAAACTGCGAGCTGTGACTGCAGCCTTCTCAGGTATACAGAAGGAATCAGCGAAAATGGGCCTAACGGTGAACGAGAACAAAACGAAGTTATTAATTTCAACGAACAAAGAATCTACTCGTTTGGGAAACTGCGTGAACGTTGGCAACTATAATTTCGAGGTGGTAGATAATTTTGTCTACCTAGGCTCCGCCATCAACAAAGCAAATAATGTCAGCCTAGAAATCCGGAGAAGAATCCTGCTTGCAAATAAATGCTACTATGGACTAAGCAAGCGATTCAATGACAGAGCCCTCTCTCGACGAACAAAACTCCAGCTATACCAGATACTGGTTCTACCTGTCTTTATGTATGGCTCATCCTGGGTTATGTTTTTTAGGATAATTTTTCGTAAGAAATTTGTAACAACATTGAAGGTACTTACACAGTTTGGCTTCAGACCTGGTAAATCAACAGCTATTCAGATATGTACACTATGGCAAATCCTTGAAACGACTTACGAAACACAGATCGACACATAAAACTGTTTCGGTGACCAAAACACCGTCAAGCAACGGAAAAACCGAGGCATTGTAAAAATAGGCCTGCAAACATGCCTTCAAAGGCAGTTTGTTGAAATTCAAGAAAGCCTATACGGCTATAGCTAGTTCTTTACTGAGCCTAACAAAAAATTACACACATGTATGCTATTTATCGTACAACAACTACATCATGTCATAGCTAAATAGGTAGCATGCCCAACTATGAGTATTGAGGTCACGAATTCGATCTTACTATAATAATATAGCATTTGCAGGCCTGCAAGAAGGCTAGCAAAGCCCCATTTTTTGCTGCCACACCTTTTTTTCGGCAACCCGACACAACAAAAATTTCTTAAAATGAAACGAAAAGAATTTAGGCGCTTCGCAGATAGTTCGTCACACTAAGCTTATAAAAGAGCTTTATCCTTTACAACGAAATGTTGGTCTCCCCCTCCTGCGCCGCCCAACGTCTTTATTACCGAAGACTTTTCAAGCTGGAGCATTTTCATCCAATCGTACAATCGTGGCCAAGCCAACGCATTCGGTATATTTGAACGCGCTTGACTATGTCAATATTGTTATACAACTCATACAGATCATGCTTTATCCTACTATATTTGGCGATAGTACTGTCCGTTAACGATGGTGGTTCGACATATTTTGCAAAGTATTTTTTTCTTGAAGATTACCAGAATAGATTGATTTGCTTTTCCCATTACCCAGGGTTCTGCGCTGACAGACCCACTTCTGCCGTCTGCTTCTCACAGCTCGAAAGACCGCAGTAACATCCCGCAGTCCTCGACCAATATTATATATGTATATCATCGGCATAAGCGAGCAACATGTGACTTTTGATAAAGATGGTGGCAGTCGTGTTTACTGCGGCCTTTCGCATGATAATCTCCATTATGATGTTAAAGAGATCACATGACAGTCTATCACATTGTCCTAAGTCTCGCTTGTCTAGATAATGGTCTGTCAGATTTTTGACCACTTTCACTGAAGACTTCGTGTCAGTCAGTGTCATCCCGCCAAGTAGTATCAGTTTGTCAAGGATACCAAACTTAGCCATAGTATCTACTAATTTCTGACGATTGCAGTTTCGTAACCGATAAAAAGATGGTAGGTGTAGATCTGCATTTCTTGGGTCTTCTCCAGGATTAGTTGTAGTGTGAATATCTGGTCGATTGTGGCCAGACTGATAGGGTCCAATCAGATTCGTTAGAATTGGCTTAAATCTTTCATATAACATACTAGACAGGACCGTGCATGCGATGGGTAAAATGCTGATCCCGCGATCTCACTATGGTTGATACTCTTACTTCAATCGCCTTTCTTAATACACAGGACATAGAATTCTCTGATTCGAATCATCGGCCATACATTCCTTGAGCCAAATCGTGTTTATGAGCTGATACATGGACGTTTCCAGATCACCCCCGCCGGCTTTAAAAAGCTCCGCCGACAGCCCATCGGCTCCCTCGGCTTCATTGTTTGTAAGCCGTGAAATTAGCGTGCTGATCTCGTATTGGCTCGGTGGTGGCGGTCTACTCCATCGTCGATGATTGGTGTGATCACTTATGCTGCCCTCGGGAACGAGTAGAGATCGAAATTGTTCCCTTTATATTTGCAGCACACTCTGAATGTCAGTTACCAGATTTTCGTCTCCGTCCTTATCCCTGGGGATCCCTGGTCCAAAACCTTTGTTTATTACCTTTTCGTAAAACATTCGGGCTTCCCCTCTATCCCTGTTATTTTCAATATCCTGGCTCTCTCTTTTCTTGCATAGATTCTTTTTCCGCCTGAAGAGGCGTGTTATCTTCCTGCTCTTCTCATTAAAACGCTCTGTCACTGCACGCGTTGCCATTGGCTGCAGTTTTACCATGTATGCAGCATCCTTTTCTTTAGTCATTTTGCGACATTCCTTATCGTACCAGGGTTTGTCTGAGCGTGGTTTTCCATAACCTAGTACGGTCGTAGCGGCAGTGGTCACTCAATATACAGCCATTGGGTGTCGCGAACATCAGAATTAGGAGGGTTGTTGTCATATAACTAATCCGATTAGTCGTCTGACGGATTTCCTATCTAAATAGTTCCAAAAGGGATTTCTATTTAGTCTTGGCCAAATATCCCATGATACCATGCAGTAGGTGCGGTGTTCCCAGGATGCATTTGCTGGCCGTTCGATGTGACGGTTCACAATTCCGTATATATGACACTTTAGTGGTCGCACTGATCCATTTGATTGGCCGGGTCCCAGTGCTGAGCCTTTCGGTGTCAGTTTATCCGCTATATCGTTCCAAAATATATCACTATGTCAGGGGACCCAGCAGAATCGGACACTATTTTCCCGCATTTTTAAAAGCACTGTCGTACATATGTAGACCAATCTCGACATAATGACTTGACTTGACGTCACATTGTTTGTGACGATTTTCTTCAAATTTCTTGCCGATGTTTTCTCCACAGATTTCGAAGATTTCCACATAGAAAACACTACAATCGCCCTCCAATCGGAAGTGTTGGCTGCAATTAAAACACTCACTGAAGATACCAGATCCTGTTTCAATGTCTCTTTTTGAGCTATCAGTGCAGTTGGACAGCCCCCTGATGGGCAAGTAAGCGTTCCAATCTTCCCTTTTGTGGGTCGCTACTTCCGGGCATGATGCAGAATCTATCTATAGAACTAAATAGTCCGTTCCTTGTTGAGTCCGCGGTTGCATCCATGTATTGATGCGTGACCCGACTACTATTGCCGGCAAAAGCCGGTTTCTCTTAACCTTATTGCGCTTTCAGCCGCTACAGACCGTACATAGTGCCGCAGGTTTTTCAAGTTTAATTAGCATTTAGTGCCGCTTGTAGGGTGCTTCTTCTAGCACCAGTTATTCACAATGACGCCATTCGCTATACACTACTTATCAGAATTAGCTTACTTACCATATCCAAAGCCCCCACCGAACAGGACAGCCATAAGTTACTATGTAACGCACTACCAACGTGTATATCCAAAATATCATATTTTATAGAGTTCCGGCTGGCGTATAGGGCATTTAATCCTTTCTTTGTCCTTTCATCCGTATTGCGTCTTCATGTTAGTTACCTATCCAAAATGACGCCTAGATAAAAAGCAAATGTATTCACAAATAATTGGATTTGGTTTAAATGCATGCAAAATGTTGTTTTAATGTCTTAAACTCTTTCATGGCTTCACTATGCTGCCGGATAGTAATAGCATTTAATGATGTCGTCGTAAATAAACAGATATTTTTTCTTCTTTGTGGTTTTTATCAACTTATGCAAATAACGTTTTTTAATCCAGCAGATATGTAGGATACCAACAGTATATCCTGCAACTATTTTGCCAACAAATTATGCTCTTATACAGTGAGCTTATTTCTCACACATATAACATAGTAACTCTGTAGCATTTGAATACGATATAAATGCTTACAAATATTATAATAGTATGACAATTGCATTCACATATGAGGGACATTTACGCGCAAAAGTAGTAGATATCAATGCGTTCTTCAATTGCATATGTTTAAACGAAAATATGTACATACATCTATGCATACCATTATATTTTTAAAAGTTTTGCCCTTATCATTTCATTAACTCTTCTGTTGTAACATCATGTCATTCACAGCAGCCGTTTTAGATGAAAGGCTGATTTTTCTTTGATATTTTAAAACAAAATAATTTTTTTCTATTATACAGAGTTTCAACAAATTTAACGTTACGTATGAGTGCTTTTGATCTGAAAACAAGAACAACGTATGTGTGATTTTAATAAATGCGTAATATAATAATTCTATATTGAATTAAAGTGAAGTGACAAAAGAAATTATCGTTATTAATTATGTTTGATATAAATGAAAAACGTATTATATAGCGGCAAAGTGATGTGAGTAATCTAATCGGCATGCTACCACCGATGCGTCATAGGAACTAGGTAACAGAAGTTACTGAAGCTCAACACAGGCTCTCTTAGTGGCTTTGGCAGCCCCAAGAAACTAGGATCGGGAGCGGTGGCCTAATAAGCCACTCTCCTTAAACAAAAATTTATTATGAAAACACGAAGAAAAGGAAAAACAAGAAACCCCCCAAATGTTGGCGACCCCCGCAAACGATATAAGGACCATGATTTAAGGATATGCACCTGGAATGTCCGAACTCTATGCAGAGATGGTGCCTCTATCTAACTGGCGGATGTCCTCGACAAATACACGGCTCACATCACCGCCATACAGGAAATGAGATGGACGGGACAGCGATGCACACGACGAAAGAACTGTGACATCTTTTACAGCTGCCATGCAGAAAGACACGAAATTGGATGTGGTTTCATAGTCGGCAAGAGACTTCGACACCTGGTCTCGCGGTTTAACCCTGTAAGTGACCATATAGCCACCATTCGCATCCGGGCGAAATATTTCAACATTACGCTGATTTGTGTACACGCCCCGACGGAAGACAAAGACGATGACATCAAAGATGCATTCTATGAGCGCCTCGAGGATATATATGACCGCTGCCCTGCACATGATATTAAAATTGTTCTGGGAGATTTTAATGCTAAAATAGGCTCTTGGTTCAGCAGTCGGAAAATTCAGTCTACACAACAACACCTCCGATAACGGATTCAGACTGGTAAGTTTCGCGTCGGCAAGAAACATGGTTGTAAGTGGAACCAGATTCCCGCATAAAGATATCCACAAGGCAACCTGGATATCTCCCGATCAAAATACAAGAAATCAGATTGATCACGTGGTAATTGATGGAAGGCATGTCTCAAGCGTTATGGACGTGCGTGTGATGCGCGGTGCAAATATCGACTCGGATCACCACCTAGTTGCAGCCAAGGTACGCACACGATTAAGTAGAGCTAAAAACACTCGTAATCAAACGCAAAGGAAGCTAGACATCACAAAGCTGCATACCACTGAGATAGCCAATACCTACTCCAACCAACTCTCTCAATTACTCCATACAAATCCCCCTAGTTCTGATGTTCCCGACATGCAGTGGCAGCATATTGCCAATTCTATGACCACTGCCGCAACAACCGTACTGGGTTATGAAAAACCACGCTCAGACAAGCCCTGGTACGATGATGAATGTCGCGAAATGTCTGAGGAAATAGATGCTGCATACAAGGCCATTGGCGACGCGTGCGGTGACGGAGCGTTATAAAGAGAAAAGGAGGGAGATGAAACGCCTGTTCAGACGGAAAAAGCGTCTGTGGAAGAAAAGAGAGAGCCAGGATATCGAAAACTACAGGGATAGAGGTGAGGCCCGAAAGTTCTACCAAAAGGTAAAAAGTAAAGGTTTTGGAACAGGGATCCCCACCTGTAAGGACAGAGACGGAAATCTGGTCACGGACACTCAGAGTGTGCTGCAAATATGAAGGGAACACTTTCAATCTCTTCTCGTTCCCGAAGGCAGCATAAGTGACGAAATCGCACCAATCATCGACGATGGAGTAGACTGTCCACCACCGAGCCAAAACAAGATCAGCACGGCAATTGCGCGCATTAGCCGGCGGCGATGACCTGGTAACATGCACGCACCAGCTCATAAACTCAGGGAGTGCATGCCCGATGATTAGAATCTGAGTGTCCTATGTCCCGTGCTTAAGAAAGGCGATCCTAGTGTGTGTACCAACTATCGCGGGATTAGCCTTTTACCCATCGCATACAAGGTCCTGTCTAGTGTGTTATGTGAAAGACTAAAGCCCCTTCTGGCGAACCTGATTGGACCTTATCAGTGTGGCTTTAGACCTGGTAAATCTACCACCGACCAGATATTCACGCTACGACAAATCCTGGAGAAGACCCAAGAAATGCAGATCGATACCTACCATCTGTTCATCGATTACAAAGCTGCATTTGACAGTCCGATACGACAGAAATTGTTGGATGCTATGGCTGAGTTTGGTATCCCCGCAAAACTAATTCGACTCTGCGGGATGACACTGACTGACACGAAGTCTTCAGTGAAAATTGGCAAAAATCTGTCAGAGCCATTTTCTACCAAGCGAGGCTTTAGACAAGGCGATAGTCTGTCCTGCGATCTCTTTAACATTGTAATGGAGATGATAATGCGGAAAGCAGCAGTAAACAGAAATGGCACCATATTTAACAAAAGCCACATGTTGCTCGCGTATGCTGATGATATCGATATTTTTGGACGTGGATAATAATGTCAGCCTCGAAATCAAACGACGAGTATTGATCGCAAACCGCTGCTACTATGCGCTAAGCAAGCGATTTAACGACAAAGCGCTCTCTCGAAGAACAAAGATCCAGCTCTACCAGACTCTGATCTTACCTGTCTTGCTCTACAGCGCAGAATCGTCGGTAATGACACAAGCGGATCAATCTATTCTGGGAGTCTTCGAGAGAAAAATACTCCGCAAAATATTTGGACCCATCATCGTGAACGGCGAGTACCGTCGTCGAATGAATCATGAGCTGTATGAGCTGTACAACGACATCGACGTGGTCAAGCGCGTTCAAATAGACCGAATGCGCTGGCTTGGACACGTTGTACGAATGGACGAAAACGCTCCGGCTCGAAAAGTCTTCGGCAATAAACTCGATGGGGGCGCAGGAGGGGGCGACCAAAACTCCGATGGATGGACCAGGTGACGGAAATGTTAAGTAAGCTTGGTATGACGAACTATCTACGGAGCGCAAAAGACCGAAGCGCTTGGAATGGTTTTCTACGTGCGGCTACTGATAGATGAATTTCTGTTGTTGCTGCCAGTTACCAATTTATGGTAACAAAAAGTACTATTTATGGTACCAAAAAGCACATTTTATGATAACAAAAAGTGCACTTTATGATACCAAAAAGTACAAATTGGGCTCTTTTGTTTGACATAACTCTAGAACCACTTGTCCGATAAAGCTGAAAAAAATTAAAAAAAAATAAGAATTACAATTCCTTTAATCTATTCATATAACGTTTCTATACATAAGCAACAGTTTGACTTTTCCATTCATCAAATGATTTTGAAGTGTGTTTAATTTGTATCAGTTACAATAAAACTGTTGTACTCCATGGCGTATGATTTACGTGGAATATTACTTATGATAATTATACGCCAACATATAACAATATATCAAAAGAGCCTAAAACGTGACAAATTCCCCTATACGACACCTACTAACTTCAAATCTAAATTAAATTATTATGACATGTAACTTGACAAAACAAATGATACACAATTTCTCCTTTTTGGATCTACTTTCATGTACAGTTCTCAGAATTGAGTCCCAAAATCATATGCAGGTAGCAGATGCCTCTATTCCAAAACTATAGCTTTTTACTAGTATAACTTTCGGGCTTCACCTCCGTCCCAGTAATTTCCGATATTCTGGATCTCTCTCTCTTCTTCCATAGACGTTTTTTCCGCCTGAAGAGACATTTCATCTTCCTCCTCTTCTCACAATATAGTTTCGTCACGCATGCGTTACCATTGGCTGCAGTTTTACCTCGAATGCAGCATTTTTTTACTCAAAATTTACGCGACATTCCTTATCGTACCATATTCCAGTTGGAACGTTGCAGAAGTGGTCATAGAATTCACAATATGCTGCCACTATATGTAAGTAACATAAGAAAAAAGGGGGTTTCTTTGAATTAAGAAGAGTTAGTACGAGAAAACATTGGCTATCTCGGTGGTATGCAGCAAGTATATAGCTTTGTGATGTCTTTGCGTTTAATGACGAACGTTTTTACCACTACTTAATCGCGTGCGTAAATTGGCATCAACCAGTTCGCAACTTAATTATATGCACTGAAATTCATATAGTAAATATCATATGCAGGATAAGAAAAAAAGCTGTTTCTACAGTAAAAATATAAAATAACTTCTATACCAAAGAAAAAAATTGCTACCTTGAAATTCTTGAAAGCTGTAAACAATGTGAAAAAGTATAACATCACGGCAATATCACATTAATTTTAAGAAATGACTGAAGCCCTGCTCTATCATAACTGTCGTCGCTAATTGAGCAACTGCGCATAAAATGCATCGCGTTAAATAACTTTTTCATACATCAATGTAAAATAATAAGAACGTATTTAATATATGACATGTGTTTATATGGATTTTAATATGTAATGAAGCATGTTATAACTGAGCATACATTTTTAAGTAGATGTACGTACAAAAAGATACGCGAAAATGTCTGTTATCCTTGTGCACCAAGCACAAGCACTTCATTTAAATTTTATCGAATGAAATTAATATTTATTTATTGATATGCAGTCGAACACATTAACGCTACATATATTCAACCAGATGGGCAATTAATTATGTCGCAGTCTGTTGTAATTACCGAGATTTCTGTGATATTGCAATAAGAAGGCAGTTGTGCTGATGTTATAGTTCAGCGATATGAAATAACACTCAAACACCAAATTAAAGGCAATTAATACCAAAGTATTTGTGGTCTATATGGTTCGTTGGATTTTCGGCTGTGCGATCGGTTTCCGTATCACTTTACGAATTACCTTATGAGAAAAGTGTGTACCGCCAATTACAACAAGACTGTTATTGTGGCACAAGCCCGATTTGTGTTAGAACTTCAAAAATATTGCATTCTGCTTTTAAACCCAACTACTTTATACGATCAGGTTATACTTAAGGGAACGTTGAACATTCTCTCTTTCATTAACTATCGCCAATGGTTGATTAACTCCACACTGCAAGACCATTGTAAACAAATATGGAAATATTCAAAGTATTGCCTGTATTAATATGGATTACAAAAGTTTAATGTTGCATAACATGAATGCAGACATATGTAAACAGAAATGAATATGAAACAACTGCACTGAGTCTTTGTCCTTATTGTAGTACATATTAAAAGTGGTAAATATTTAATCGCCATGTAAAAATTTTTTGCAAATGCATGGTTGAAATGGTATATACATATAAAGGTCATAATTTATTGTGTCAAGTACTCTTATAATTTTCCATTTTTGTTGTAGTAACAACACATAAATATGAATGATATGTTGATTTAATAATTATATGTATACTAGCTAACCCGGCAAACGTTGTTCTGCCATACAACTTCGGACCCGGCAAACTTCATCTCGCTCCTAAGGTAACCAAATCATATAAGCTCCAGGGGTATAATAAAACACAGTTAGTTTAAGTTTTAATGTGATTTATTTGAATTTAATCGAAATTAGTGATGAGCGGTGAAAAGCGATCTAATTAACAATGTTTTTCGATTTGTTTTCGGCGTAAAAACAAATAATGAAGACGGTTAGCCAAAACGCGAACAGACAACGTACGGCTGCTCTTGTGAAAAGCAGGGAAATTCGAGATTGATCCCACAAACTTTCATTGAGGGGTTTTGCGATTTATTGATTGGCCAAAGGCCAATAGAATGGGGAGTTAGAATAATAGGAATTCGTGCCATAAGGATTTCCTCTTCTTGGAATTTGCCCCTGATGAACGTCGCTTTAATCACATTGATGATCAGTTTCTTGGCCGACAAACGCGTACCGTTGCACAATTTAAATTGATGATTAAGGTTCCGCAACATGCTTATGATCGATCCCACCGTCAGCTGTAAATTATGCGGCGGAGTTCCTGACACATCTAACAAATTCAAAAATTCTGTCGGATAGTTGGTCTATCCGTCTATAAATTATGCGGCGGTGTTCCTGACACATCTAACAAATTCAAAAATTCTGTCGGATAGTTGGTATCCTTATTCTCGTTGGTCACGCTGTCAACGGCTTTGTATGAATGCAGTTCTCCATCGATTCGATTTTGAAATATAGCATTCAAGCTATCGACGTCCTTATTCTTCGCTGCTAGTATGGCCCGTTCACTTATCCTATCTAGATTTTCATAATTTTTTGCAATGCCTTGGAAAACTTTGGTGATTAGTTCCTCCTTTGATGATGTAATCTCGAGAAAATTTGCCGCGAAAGTCATCAATCTAGTTGAAACATCAACAGGTAGTGCCAGTAGATGTCTTGAAAATTAAGTAACACAAAGTTGACGATTTTAGGCATGCGTTAATTTCATAAGCAGCAGTAGATTTTAGGATGACGGGAAGCGTTTGACGAAAATACCATAGTTACACCAAATCATCTCGAATCACCTCGTAAATCCTTAATCGTTCGGTCAACTGCCTCCAAAACTCATTTATGTGCCATCGTGCATTCATTCCAAATGATGATTTTGCATTTTCGCAACAATTTAGCTGCACGTTGGCTTGGTAACCGTAAGAAGAGCAGCTTCCAAGCGGAAAGTGCAGGTCGACCGCATTTGAGCAATGTGGCAGAAATACCAGCGGATGCAACGGCTACAGAATTTGCGATTTGACCAAATGTTGCCAAAATCAAAGAAATGACGAATGTCTTGCCTGGGGGAGCATGGAGAAAGTAAATGCCCCCCGTTCTATCGTCAACAATAGAATAGCGGCCATTAAAATAGCGGCCATTAGAATAGCCGTAGAGAAAATTCAGTATCTTGGGATATTGGACGGCAATATTCATATTCTAACTGATAGTAAAGCGGCTATCAGATCCCTGGAGAACGTGTACACCACTTCGAGAAATGTTCGAGAATGCCGGTCGTCTCTGGAGGAGATAGCGAGACATTCGACGGTTACCCTAACATGGGTTCCAGGACATGGGGACATATATGGAAACCAAAGGGCCGACACGCTAGCAAGGGCCGCCACAACCGTGAACTCGGGCGAAGTTTATGGTCTCATTGGGATCCCTCTTACAAGGGGGAAACAACTCATTGCGAGAAATCTGGACCTTATTGCTGAAGAGAGATGGGCAAGAGAACCCACCTGCACGGCGACTAAACAGATTTGGCCTACAATGGATATACAGAGGACACGATTTGTGCTAAACTTATCCAGAGTCCACTTGAGGAATATCATAGCTGTGATAACTGGTCATTGGCCGGTTGGTAAGCACGCTAAGAGGCTGAAACTACCCTACAACGATTTTTGTAGAAGCTGCAATGATGAAGAAGAAGAGGAGACCACGGAGCATCTTCTATGTCACTGCCCTGCTTTAGGTGACCTGCGATACGAAAAACTTGGTCATCGGACACTTTTAGACAATACCTGTCTATCAGTAGGCGATATGCGGAACATCCATGCCTTCATAAGGGCAACGAAATGGCTTGACAGCGACGTTGACCGATTAGAATAGGAACATTTGGTGCGGAAATCATAAAATGGTATCACAACGGGACTCATACTAGGACCCAAGTGAGCTGTGTTCAACGTGGCTGCCGAATTAACCTAACCTAACCTATCGTCAACAACCTCCATCAGCGAATCGTACACGTTCGTTTGCTCGGCATTCAACGGCGGCACATTCTTTCGGACTCTATCAGTCAGCTCATCTCGATCAATGCTTGATCTCGTTGCAATTCGTGATTGAATGCATATTGCATCGAACGATTTGACGCTGGTATTTCAATTTCGACAGTAGACTGCCGCACATGAGCACGCACATGTCTTCGATCAGAAGTTAATTTCAAGATCGAAATTCGAACTTAAATGGAGAATGAAAAAAAGTGATGACTTGTAAACAAAACTTTTGTTCTATTGACCGTTTTTAAATTGAGGTGATAGCCATCCTCTCCACGACATAACATCAACGGGTATTGAAGTGCATCATATGACCGATGAGTCATGCCTCAGTTGTCTACAATCCCGATGCTTGAGAACAAAATCGCGTGATTCCACATTCTTCCCAACAATCACCACTGCGACTTCATTTTTAGTGGGATCATCGAATTGTCCTGCATGGCAACCAGAGGGTCTTTTGTCTGCTCTGATAATGATTTTGTGGTCGTCGAAATGCATTGTATTTAATGCGGTTTTGAACAATCGGACCAGTGTGTTATTCTCATGCATAAGATTTTGAAATCGTTCGATCATTTCGTGTTTAATCTTTTAACATAATAATCCCAAAATTTCCAAGCATCATAACGAATTTTTCACCTTTACGTCGACAGAAATCATTAAATCAAGCGATACAGTGCAAAATTTCGTCGATAAATGTAAATTTTTCGAGTTTTTACGTAATATTTCGAGTTTCCACCAAGAATTTTTCTATTATCCGAAATATTACAGATTAACATCGTCCAAAATTATCAATCATACGATAAAATTCAAAATTTCGTCTAAAAAAAATCAAATTTGTTGAAACTTTTTCGTAATATTTCGACAAAAATTTTCCATTTTCCCATTCGTAAAGTCACTACGGAACAGTTGCACACAAAATTTTAAACAAAAATTCAATTATCGTTTTTTATCAAGCGATACAAAGCAAAATTTTGTAGAAAAAATCCAAGTTTTTCCGGAATTTTCCGAGTTTTCCACCAAATATTTTTCTATTTTTCCATTTGAAAAGTCATTTTGGAATAAATATCCGAAATTTTTTACAGTTCCATCGTCCAAATTTATTAAACCATCTATAAAATGCAGAATTTCGTCGAAAAAATAAATTCAAACTTTTTCAATTTTTCCGGAATTTTCCAAATTTTCCAACAAAATTTTTCCATTTTTCTATTCGAAAAGCCACTCTGTAACAATTGCACACAAAATTCCATACAAAAGGCAATTTTAGATTTTTCCAATTTTCCGACTTCTCCGGAAGATTTTCCCAAAATTTTCTTTGGGACCAACCTTCTCCTGGCAATAACGAACAACTGAAAAATAGTTTTAGCAAAATCGGCCCAGCCGTTCTCAATTGATGAATTACTATACATTTTTGCCACCATTTTTATATAAATAGCTAAAAAACAACAGTATCTGACGGTATCTAAGAATTATTCCAGTAAATATGACAGTGTGCAGTTGTTTTTTGTGTTTAAATCTTAATTACACATCGAATGACAAATGCTGCCGGCAGCTGCTTCATTTAATTTTTTTCGTGTGCAAATATTATATGTATTAAATAGTAAAATAAACTTGCTTTTTTTACATTTTGTGTTGTTACTCTTTTGCAAAACAAATACGACGTTATAATATTGCAATACAACATAATTTGCAATTTAATTACATGGTTTACATGAGTGTTAAAACAAAATAAAAAAAAACAACACAAATTATCCTTTATACATCAGGAAATTGCCTCAGGGCTTTGACACAGTGAGAACATATTGCTTTCTAGGTAACACCATGAATATAGTTAGTGGATGTTTCAAAGATATATCTACTCGCCCATGTGAGATTTTAAATTATGATTGGGTGATTTTGATTTGTAATCTCGTGTACTCAAGGAAAATTTTTTGGACAATCCAGTGAAAAGTATAGAAAAAATCTTGCAACACTATGCGACGCTCTAAGTGACAACCACTAAGTGACTAAGTGACGTATGAGCTACACTGAAACATATTCGCAATATTTATACGCCAACATCTTCATTGTATAACAATGGAGAGGAACACAAAGGACTGAAGTAAGATGTATACTCCCAGCTTAAAGAGGAACTTCGGTTCCTGACCGATGTTATTAATATAATTATGTAGCCAAGGCGAGGTGTTGCTTGTGAGCCGAGAAGTTTGATCAGAGCTTTGTATTTGTTTCTACAGACACGTTTTTGAGATCGGCGTAAAGTGTATGGTGAATGGCTTTGGCCAGGTCTTCGGACCTGGTACGGTAGTCAAGATCGAAAAATTTTCTGAGTAGTAGTGTCCAAAGACGTTTAAAAGTTGAAATTACTGCAGATGATATTGGTGTGAGAAATGTTTGGAGGAGTAGTGTCCAACTACGTTGCTGAATGTTAATTGATCGAAATATCTTGAAATACGGATGGATGAAGCCAGTCGGATGGGGAATTAGAACTCTCTCGATGAAAAGGTAGAGAACTATTGTAGAGACAAGATACACATTCCGGATGCCGTTTGTATGTGCAGTCGAGGCAATGGTTCTGTTGGTGATGCATATGTCTTTAAAAACCTCTAATTATTCGAAAACGAGGACAAGAATGCGGGCCTTTACAGCGGCATTAAAGTATGTGGGTTGAACCCACAATCTTGTCAGGTGATACTAGATATAAAACACACACTAAAGTTAAGTTAATTTTGAAAAACTCATTCACTAATACCCTTTAATGGCAACAACAACAGAAATTAATCCATCAGTAGCCGCACGTAGAAAAGTATACCAAACGCTTCAGTCTTTTGCGCTCCGTAGATAGTTCGTCACACCAAGCTTAGTTAACAGCTATTTTACCTGCTCCATCCATCGGAGTTTTGGTCGCCCCCTCCTGCGCCGCCCATCGAGTTTATTGCTGAAGACTTTTCGAGCCGGAGTGTTTTCGTCCATTCGTACAATGTGTCCAAGCCAGCGCATTCGGTCTATTTGAACGCGCTTGACTACGTCGATGTCGTTGTACTGCTTATACAGCTCATGATTCATTCGACGACGGTACTCGCCGTTAACAATGATGAATCCAAATATTTTGCGGAGTATTTTTCTCTCGAATACCGCCAGAACCGATTCATCCGCTTGTGTCATAACCCAGGATTCTGAGCCATACATTAAGTCAGGTTGAAACAGTATCTGGTATAGCTGGAGTTTTGTTCGTCGAGAGAGGGCTCTGTCATTGAATCACTTGCTTTGTCCGTAGTAGCATTTATTTGCAAGCAGGATTCTTCTCCGGATTTCTAGGCTGACATTATTTGCTTTGTTGATGGCGGAGCCAAGGTAGACAAAATTATCTACCACCTAGAAATTATAGTTGTCAACGTTCACGCATTTTCCCAAACGAGTAGATTCTTTGTTCGTTGAAATTAATAACTTCGTTTTGTCCTCGTTCACCGTAAGACCCATTTTCGCTGATTCCTTCTGTATACCTGAGAAGGATGCAGTCACATACCGCAGTTTTCGACCGATGATGTCTACGTCATCAGCGTACGCGAATAGGATGCGGCCTTTGTTGAATATAGTGCCACTCGTGTTTACTCCAGCTTTTCTCATTATCATTTCCATCACAATATTGAAGAGATCACACGATAGGCCGTCGCCTTGTTTTAGGCCTCGTCTGGTACAGAATGGCTCCGTAAGGTCCTTGCCAATCTTCACTGAAGACTTCGTGTCAGTCAGCGTCATTCCGCAATGAGGTATCAGCTTCGCTGGAATACCAAACTCAGCCAAGGCTTCGAGTAATTTCTGCCGTATCGGGCTGTCGAAGGCAGCTTTATAGTCGACAAAAAGATGGTACGTGTCGATCTGTTACTCTTGGGTCTTTTCTAGGATTTGCCGAAGTGTGAAAATCTGGTCAGTTGTTGATTTTCCAGGTCTAAAGCCACACTGATAAGGCCCGATCAGTTTGGATAACACTGGCTTTAGTCCTTCACATAGCACACTCGACAGGACCTTCTATGCGATGGGTAAAAGGCTGCTCCTGCGGTAGTTGAAGCACACACTTGGATCACCTTTTTTCAGCACAGGACGTAATACGCTTACATTCCAATCGTCGGGCATGCACTCATTAAGCCAAACCGTGCGCAGGAGCTGGTGCATGCTCGTTATCAGCTCCTCGCCGCCGGACTTGAAGAGCTCTGCGGGCAGACCGTCGGCACCGGCTGCTTTGTTGTTTTTCAGCCGCGATATTGCTCTTCTTACCTCGGCTTGACTTGGTGGTGGGCAATCTAAGCCGTCGTCGACAATTGGCGTGATAACTTCACGTGCACTGGCTTCTGGAACCAGCAGTTGCTGGAAGTGTTCTCTCCATATGTGCAGCACACTCTGCGTATCCGTGGCCAGATTTCCATCCTTGTCCTTACAGTTGGGGAGGCCATTACCGTATCCATTTGCTGTCACTTTCTGGTAAAAATTTTCGTGCCTCACCTCTATCCCTGTATCGCTCTATAACCTCGTTCTGCCGTTCCTTCATCTGACGTTTTTTTCGCCTAAATAGCTGTCTCGCCTGTTTTGCTTTTTCCTTGTGCCGTTCTCTAACAGCATGGGTTACAATTAGCTGTAGCGTTGCCTTATAAGCAGTATCCTGTTCCTCAGACGCTATGCGACTTTCTTCATCGTACCAGGATTCGGTTGCCATGGAATGCGCAATATGCTGTCACTGTGTATTGGAAACCTCAGAAGTAGAGGCGTTGTGTCGTAAAAGTTGGGAGAGCTGGTTGGAGTAGGCAGTAGCTATCTCTGGGGTTTGCAGCTTCGCAATGTCCAGCTTTCTTTGTGTTTGGTTACGTGCGTTTTTCGCTCTGCTCAATCTTGTGCGCACCTTGGCTGCAACCAGGTAATGATACGAGCCAATATTAGCACCACGGATCACACGCAAGTCCATGACACTAGATGCATGCCAGCCATTAATTACCATATGATCAATTTGATTTTTGGTGTTTTGATTGGGGGATAGCCAAGTTGCCTTGTGGATATCTATGTGCTGGAATCTAGTCTACCATGTTCCTTCCCGCTGCGAAGCTAACCAGCCTAAACCCGTTGTCTGACGTGTTGGTATGCAGGCTGAATTTACCGATCGATGGACCAAGAACATCTTCCCTTTCTATTTTTGCATTTAAATCTCCCAGAACAATTTTAATGTCATGTGCAGTTCAGCGGTAATATATTTCCTCCAGACGCTCATAGAATGCATCCTTTATGTCCTCGTCTTTGTTTTCCGTCGGGGCGTGTACACAAATCAGCGTAATGTAAAAATATTTCACCTTGATGCGAATAGTGGTTATTCGGTCGCTTACAGGGTTAAACGGTGAGACCAAATGTTGAAGACTCTTGCCGACTATGAATCCCCATCCAAATTCATGTCTTTTTGTATGGCAGCTATAAAAGATGTCACAGTTCTTCCGTCGTGTGCATCCCTGTCCTATCCGTCGCATTGCCTGTATGGCGGTGATGTCAGCCTTGTATTTGTCAAAGAAATCCGCCAGTTGGATAGAGGCACCATCTCTGTAAAGAGTTCGGACATTCCAGGTGCATATCCTTAAATCATGGTCCTTATAACGTTTGCGTTATAAATACGCATCGGTGATAGCAAACCATTTAGGTTTCTCAACATGGCGCCTTCTTACATTTGCTACCACTGAACGGATATTCACTGGCATTGCCCAGGAGATACGTGATCTCTCGAACATTGTGAGATACTTGGGGACCACCAAAGAGAGCTTCTGATCATTCCCCAGTGAATAACATTTAAAATACTATAATTAGAACATCCGCCATACCCCACTTCTATTCTATTTTATACATATACTAGTGGGCCCGGCAATGCTTCGCTATTGCATATTATCAAATATTGCGATTTTCACCCCCCAAAATATAGAAAAATCCAAACAATGTGTAGCCTATGTTACTCGCGGGGTTATTCGGAAGATTCCCTGAAAATTTCATCAAAATCGGTCCAGCCTTTTTCGAGTCCATACGTTACATATATACATACACACATCCTCTTTTATATATATAGATTTACATCTTTAAGTTTTGTTTATTTCATCACTAACTTAACATACATTACTAGAAATTGAAATTTTTTGCAGATGCGTCATACAAATCCAATTCCAGTAAAGTATTCAAATCACATAAAGCGAACCCATGTTACAGCAAATGGTATTTTATCGCACGAAGACACAATAACAGTATACGATATTATATTATCGTTGGCTATTGGAAAAATACTCAGCATGACATGTACTGAAAATGAATGTCTGATGAAAAGAACATTAAGTTTAAATTTTATATATATAGAGCAAAAGTTGGTGTTCATGAAATACATGTCAATATTTAAATATTTTTTTATATGTATGTATTTATGCTGACATATATCATAGCTTTACTATATACCATCTAGTTAATTTTTTCTATCCTATTGACCCCTCTTACATAGCCGACAGTTTGGCAAAGACCATGCTGGGCATTCAAGTTATTTCACGTTCTCTGCAATTGTCATTTATTGCTGCAATGTTGTTTGAAGTTATCGAACATCGTTCAAACGACATGAATTCTTTTTCGTTGTGGATGTTTACATGAAAGAATCTCCTTGTTTTGTTTGTTGGTGTCACCAGCAGCATTAATTTGCAAATTTCATCCCCTTTAATTTTCTTTTTTATCCTTTCTCTTCTGCTCTTTTCCAGGTCATCGCAGCATGCGAACGGCTACAAATTACTTTCTACTGAATCTGAGCATAGCCGATCTGCTAATGTCGGCACTGAATTGTATGTTCAATTTCATCTTCATGTTAAATTCGGACTGGCCATTTGGGACGATTTATTGTACCATCAATAATTTTATGGCCAACGTAACGGTATCGACGTCCGTATTTACATTGGTGGCGATATCCTTCGATAGGTGAGTAACAGCAAGTTGGTTGCATGTTTTTTTTTCTTTGCATGTAATTGTAATTGCTGCAATGAAAGGTAAAGTTTATGTGGGTACAGTGGTGTGTGATAGTAATTTATGAAATGTAAAGGACATTAATATAATAATATTAGTATACAATAAATCACTTCATGCTTAAGCTACCTACGGAAGTAGCCACAATGATTGGCACTTTAACTAATGTTTTAGGCTTAATATCTTCTTCAGACTGTTAATTTATGTAATGACGTCTTCGAAATTTGTGAACAATTTGATGCAACAACACTTAAAACCCCCCCATGATTCAGCACTTTAGCTTGCTAATATGTTCAGGTGTTAAAATTTAATAACTTTTCTTGCCTATCAAACCACTTTGCAATATCATGTCGAATTTCAATTATCGCGTAGCGTTCATTATATAATTTTTCTTTATTAACACCTCAGCATGACCCAACATATTTTGTGGTAAATTTCGCGTATATAGAGTGTGTCCTTGCCCTACCTCACCAAACCTTATTGCTATGTTTATTTTCCCTGCAACCATAAATCATAAATTTCGCCATCGCCCACAGCAAATAATATCCTTTGACTGTTGCAGGTATATCGCCATTGTACATCCGCTGAAACGAAGGACGTCAAGGCGCAAAGTGCGAATAATACTAGTATTGATATGGGTCCTTAGCTGTATCCTGTCGGCGCCTTGTCTGCTCTACTCCGATACGATGACAAAGAGGTAAGTGGAGGTTTAACGGCGGGGTGCTATTAAATTGACCCCAAGCTCATAACAAAACGGTAAAGGCAAATAAATTAAAACATTTTTTACACAAGAGGAGTTTTATTACAAATATGAAAACAAAAAAAACACAATTTGCGGTGATATCACAAGACAAGGGACGTTAATAAAAGGTTGATGTTCAAAAATAGCTATAGAACAACACAAAGCGTTATATGATTATGATGGCATAAATCCTTAGTATGGTTTCTTTTGTAGCCATTTCTGTTGCCGTATCGAATTATGACTTTGTTTTATGATCCTTGTATATCGAAGATATTCATCTTCCTTAAATGTACAATTAATTGTCAATTTGAGACATAGCTTTTAACAGACTTAGAATTTCCACTAGAGATATATACACCGACACACATTTGGTGTATGGAAGTCTATTTGAGTTGCCTTAAAAGAGGCTGGTATATGCACTACCAAATAGGCAGACTCGTAAGATTTCAACAGACACCTACGACATATTTTACAAATACCAATACAGACATATCTGGGATATGGCTTGAAGGCGCAATGTTGAGTAACCTAAATGGCAAGAAGTAAGAAAAGATTAAAATGGACCCTAGAATGTTAGAACACTGTTCAGACCAGGTGCCTCCATTCAATTGGCGAAAGTCCTTGAAGAATACAAGGCTGACATAACCGCTTTACAGGAAATCCGGTGGACGAGATACGGGTGCTCGCACAATTACTATAGTGGCCATGAGGACAAGCACGAGTTTGGATGTGGATCTGTGGTTGGCAAGAGACTGCGACACCTAGTCTCAAGGTTCAAAACAAAGTTTTTCCACATAACACTTATATGTGCCTATGCTCCGACAGAAGAGAAAAGCGATGAGTACAAAGACGAGTTCTACGAGAGTCTAGAAAATGTATATGACCGTAGCCCCAGCCATGACATCAAACGTACGTAAATAGGCGATTTTAATGCTAAAATAGGCAGGGAGACCGCATTTGAGCCTACCATCGGAAAATTCAGTCTGCTCAACGAAACGTCGAACAATGGCATCAGACTGATTGATTTCTCTGCGGCAAGAAATATGGTAGTAAGCAGCAATAGATTTGACCATAAAAATATTTATAAGGTAACATGGTTATTTTCAGATCAATTGACCAGGAATCAGAGTGTTCTGAACGTACGAGTGATCAGGAGCGCGAACATTGACTCCGATCACAACCTTACCGCAGTTTTGGTACGCACAAGGCTAAGCATGGCGAAAAGTCAGGCACAACGAAAGCTGGACTTCTATAAATTGCGGACCACAGAGGTATCGGACGCCTACTTCCACCACCTAACTCAACTGCAACGGAATGCTAGAACATCTGACAATATTACCTCGCAGTGGCAATATATATCTGACTTCTTAGAACGGACTGCGAGAAACGTACTTGGATACTCAAATTCATCTCAAGATAATGCCTGATACGATGATGAATGTCGCAATGCCACGAAAGAGACATATGCTGCATACAGGGCGAAACTGCAGCCAATGGCAACGGAGTTGAACGGCACAGGGAGAAAAGACAAGATGCAACTCGTCTTTTAAGACGGAAAAAGCAGGAGCTGAAGAAGAGACAGGATGAGTGTACAGAGGGGAAGCCCGAAAATTTTACCCGACAGTTAAGGCGAGCATGCGTGGAACAGGTTTGCCCTCCTGCAAGGACAGCAATGGCCAGCTAGTCACGGACCCTGATAACTTTCTAAAGATATGGAAAGAACATTTCAGAACTCTGCTGGATACGGACACTACTCCAGAAGACCCCACTTCAATCCATGATAATGGTATTAACTGTCCACCTCCGAGACAGTGTAAGATACGTGTAGCAATATACCGGCGTAAAAATGACAAAGCCGCTGGAGCCGATGTTCTGCCGGATGAATTATTTAAGGCAGGTGGAAAGGAGCTGATTAGGAGCATCAGGAGTATCAGCTCATGGAGAACACCTGGCTTAAGGAGAGCTTGCCCGGGGATTGGAGTCGCAGACTGTTTTGTCCCATACTCACAAGAAAGAAGATCGTAGTGAATGTAAGAACTATCGTGAAATAAGCATATTACCAATTGCGTACAATATCCTTTCAAGCATATTGTGTGAACGTCTAAAGCCAATTGTAGAAAAACTAATTGGACCTTAACAGTGCGGCTTTAGACCTGATAAATCTACGATGGATCAAGTATTCACCTTACGACAAATCCTGAAATATTTTTATATCGCGCTGATTTGTGTACACGCCCCGACGGAAGCAAAGATGAGGACATTTAAAAGTCTATCTATGACCGCCTGGAGGATATATATGACGTCTGCCCTGCCCATGCTATTAAATAAAAAATGTTCTTTGAAAATTTATTTTCATCGGGCTTTCAAGGTAATTTTTGATGTCAAATTAAAAGATTGTTTTTATCATTTATACATCCAACGTTTCGCTGTTCCTAGTTCAGCGGTCGCAACAACACTTCCAATAACGTAATTAGACTGGTTAGCATCGCGTCGGCAAGAAACATTTTAGTGAGTGGAACCAGATTACCTCATTAAGATATCCACAAGGCAACCTGGATATCCTCAGATCAAAAGGCAAGAAATCAGATTAATCAGTTGGTTAATTATGGAAGGTATGTCCTAATCGCTAGGATGTGAATGTGATGCAAGGTGCAAATATTGACTGGGATCATCACCTAGTTGTAGCCAGGGCACGCCATTCAATAGTGCTAAAAAAAGCTCGTAACCAAATGCAAAATAAGCTACACATCACAAAGCTGCATACCACTGAGATAGCCAATGCCTAATTCAATCATTTCCCCCTAAATTACTTAAAAAAAACGCTGATGTTCCCTACGCAAAGTGACAGCATTTTCCGAATTCTATGACTAATGCCGCAACGACCCTATTGGGTTATGAACTCTCAGATAAGCCTACATATGAAGAGGAATGTCGCGCATTCTCTTAGGAAAAATATACTGCATATAGGGCAAAACTGCAGTCAATGGTAAGGCGAGCAGCGACGGAACGATATAATAAGAAAAGGGCAGAAAAAGCGTCTCACAGGATATAAAAAATTATAGAGATGGAGGTGAAGCCCACAAATTTTAGCAAAAGGTAACAAGCAAATGTCTTGGTAAAGGGATCCCCAGAGATGGAAATCTGGTCAAGCACACTTAGGGTGTGCTGCAGCTATGGAGGGAACACTTTAGTACTCTGCTCGTTCCTGATGGCAACATAAGTGACGAATTCACGCCAATCATCGACGACGGAGTAGATTTTTTACCACCAAGCCCAAACGAGGTCAGCACTCCAATAGCACGACTTAAAAGCAATAAAAGTTGTGGAAGTCGATGGACGGCAGAGCTTTTAAAGTACGGGGGCGACATGCTGTTAAGGCGTATGCATCAGCTTGTTTGTACAATTTGGCTAGAAGAATTTATGCCTGATGAATGGAACCCCTGAGTACTTCATCCTGTGCACAAGATAAGAGATAAGACAGTATGTGCCAACTACAGAGGAAAATATTGCTTTCGATCGCTTATAAAATCCTATCGAACGTATTGTGTGCGAGATGCATATCTATTTTTAATAATATATATTATCACACTACGCCGAATCCTAGAAAAGACCCATGAAATGTAGATCGACACATACCACCACCTATTTGTCAATTACAAAGCTGCCTTCGACAGCCCCATATGTCCAACATTCCCTACGTCACCCAGTGTAGCTTTAGACCTGGTAAATCCACGACCGACCAGATAATCACACTACGACAAATCCGGAAGAAGACCCCAGAAAAGCAGGTCGACACACCATCTATTTATCGATTACAAAGCTGCATTCAATGGACCGATACGACAGGTATTATGAGATGTTATGGCTGAGTTTGGTACCCCCGCGAAACTGATACGACTTTGCGAGATGACACTGACTGACAAGAAGTCCTTAGTGTAAATTGGAAAAAAATTAACAGAGCCACTTTTTACCAAGTGAGGCTTTAGACAAGACCGATCATGCGGAAGGTTGCAATAAACACAAATGGTACCATCTTTAATTAAAGTCACTGCTGCTCGCGTATGTTGATCACATAGATATCATTGGCC
Organism: Muscina levida; assembly: GCA_964034835.1. Classification (NCBI taxonomy): domain Eukaryota; kingdom Metazoa; phylum Arthropoda; class Insecta; order Diptera; family Muscidae; genus Muscina; species Muscina levida. Next base: position 33,979,857 of record OZ035880.1, on the reverse strand, counting down.
GTGGACTGGGAGATGTTACTGCGGCCTTTTCGAGCATTGAGAAGCAGTCGGCAAAAATAGGTCTGGTGATAAATGAGGACAAAACTAAGATATTTCTTTCAATGAACAAAAAGTCTACTCGTTTGGGACACTGCGTGAATGTTGACAACTATAGTCTGAAGTGGTTGATGATTTTGTGACGATATAGCTACGGAGCGCAAATATCAAAACACTTGGAATTCTTTTTTACGTGTGGCTTCTGATGGATGTGTTTCTGTTGCTGCTTCCAAATAAGAAGAAGAAGAGGAAAATCTGACTGATAAATATCCTCAACCTATGAACGACACTGCTTAAGTCTCGAGTTATTGAAATTAACAGATTTTTAAATGAAATCACTTATGTATGCTATATTTTAGTTGTAGTCCATAGTCAGACCTGAGTCAATCTCTTTCTCTCATCTTATGCAAAATATGTCTTAATTGAGTGTACTTACAAAAAGATATGTATGTAAAACTGTAAGGGTCAATTTGGTCGTTTGTGTTTTTTGGTTTTCTGAGGCTATGTTTGTTATTACAAGGCAATTAAACTGACTAAATTCAAATTTCCTCCAGTCATCCGTTTGGAAGTTTTGGGAGAAATATTCATTGTCCAAAAATAGATAATTTTGTATGGGAGGTACCAGTAGGGGTGGGGAAATTCTACCCATTTACAATCCTGATATTTAATTATGGAAAATATTAATACCGGTAAATTTTCATAAGGATCAGTTAAGTTTAACTCGAGTTATCCTGGACACCAGTCAGACAGACGGACAGGGCTCAATCGTCATAAAAAGTCCTCAAACGAATTTGGTCATAAGATATTTGTTGCCTTTAATGCTTTACACTTTTTCTCGTATCATGGATTCTATGAATCGGAGCATCAGGTCGATGCTACTAAGAATTCAATGCCCCCAAATTAATTTCCACAAGATCCCCTAACAAATCGTAGCAGAAAAGTAATAAGATTGAATCGGTTGGAAATTATGAAAATAATATGTGCCCTAGGAGGTAATGGATAAGGCGAGACTCCATAGAAAGGCGTTTTAATGGCGGAAGTAATAGACCGATCATAACGAATTTACATGGTCAACACTGTTTTACTATTATAATTTGGAGGCAGTGGGGAGTCTCATATATATATTTTTTTATTTTTTTTTATTTAAAAAATGTTTTTATTTTAGTTTCAAATGTTTTTCATACAATAACTCCAACGCGGCCTAAGTGTCATACAACCTTCGTATACATATGATTTTATGAACCCATATTATTATGTTTCTTTTCATGGATTCCTTTGAAATTATATCCTATTTTATAACCATAACGAAAAGTATTAAATTTTATTGTTGTCAAAGGATTTGTCAATTTTTTTTTTTGTTGACATTGTCATCATTTTGTAAATTGACAATTTCACAGTGTATCATTCGATTGTTCCCGCAACGCAAGTCGCACACACTTTTGTGAAAATTCTCTTTGATATTGGATATTATGCCACTCCACTCCCTTTTTTTTTTTGTTAGATAACATCAATTGTTCTTTTATTATACCGCCATTGTAACAAAGAATTGAGAGCTCAACACCATATTGGCTGAACAATCAGCGGATTTTGCTGCTGGTGACAAGACTTGTTGCTGGCACATTTCTAAGAATAACTCCTACATAGTATTTATGAAATAGTTAAATTTTTGTTTGTCAAGTAAGGGCTCTGGGACCGGCCGTGGCATAGTGGTTAGAACACGCGACTACCATGCGGGAGATCGCAGGTTCAAACCTGGCTCCAGTCATCTTAAAAGAAAAAATAAATAAAATTTTCTTTCATTGTCGGCTCCCCTCGAATGTTGTTTGACAGCAACTTCGCAGTATTAAGCATCGATTCAATCGTCGTGTCTAGTAAGAGCTTCTCAAAACAGTGACGTTCGCATTCGTCGATAAATAAGTAGATGCCGTTAGTTGTGAATCTAAAAATAGAAAGCGTGTTAATTCACAACAACGCGAGAAGCTATCCCATACCTCATTCATAGGGTGCAAAGGGAAATTAAGTTTTTTTTTTTTAAGTAAGGGCTCTGTCATTAAATAACTTGTTTAGTTCGTAATAGCATCCATTCGCATGCAGGATTCTTCACAGTTTTATTGCTGGCGGAGCCTAGGTAGATAAAATCAGCTACCACCTCGCATTTATAATTGACAACGTTCATATAGTTTCCCAAACGAGTAGATTCTTTGTTCGTTAAAACCAATAACTTTTTTTGTGCTTGTTCATCGCTAGACCTCTTTACTGATTCCTGCTTTATACCAGAGAAGGCTGCAGTCACATTACGAAGTTTTCAGCCGATAATGTGTACGTTAGCAGCGTACGCAAGATGCGTGAAACTTTTGTGGAATATCGTGCCACTCGTGTTTACTGCAGCTTTGCTCATTAACATCTGCATCACTGTTCAAGAGGTCACCCGATAGGCCGCGCCTTGTTTTAGGCCTTGTCTGGTATATAAAGGCTCTATAAGGTCCATGCTTTAGCCTTTCTCGCCACCGGTCTTAAAAAGCCCTGCCGGAAGTCCGTCGGTACCGGCTGCCTTTTTATTGTTTAGCCGCTATATTGCTCTTCTTACCACAATATGATTTAGCCGTCGTTGAAAATTGGCATGATACCTTCACGTGCGCTACCTTCCGGAACCAGCAGTTGATGAAACACACTCTGCGCATCTGTAACCAGATTTCCATCCTTGTGCTTACAGGAGGTTAGCCCAGTACCGTAGCGTTTTGCTTTTACTTTCTAGTAAAATTCCATGTATCGCTCTATATCCTATTTCTCCCGTTCCTTCATCTGACGTTTTTTTGGCTTAAAAAGCTGTCTCGCCTCTTTTACTGTCTCCTTGTGCCGTTCCCTAACAGCCCGGGTTACAATTGGCTGTAGCATTGCCCTATAAGCAGCATCCTGTTCCTCAGACGCTAAGCGACATTCTTTACAGTACCGGGATTCATCTGAGCGCCGTTTTTCATATCCAAGCAAGGTTGTTACGACCGTTGTCATGGAATGATTAATATGCTGCCTCTGTATATCGGGAACATCAGAAGTAGAGGCGTTGTGTCGTAGTAGTTTTGAGGGCTGGTTGGAGTAGGCAGTGGCTATCTCTGGGGTTTGCAGCTTTGCAATGTCCAGCTTTCTTTGTGTTTGGTTACGTGGGTTTTTCGCTCTGCTCAATCTTGTGACCATCTTAGCTGCAAGTAAGTAAATATCAGTGCCAGTATAAGCACCATGAATCAAGCGCACTCCCATGACTCTAGATGCATCGATTACCATAAGATCAATATGATTTTTGGTGTTTTGATCGGGTCTGAATCAAGTTGCCTTGTGTATATCTTTATGCTGATATCTGGTTCAACTCACTATCATGTTCCTTTCCTTTAGTAAGAAAACTTAAACCCGTTGTCGTACGTGTCAATATGCTGGCTGAATTTACCAATCGATAGACCAAGAACATCTTTCCTTCCTATTTTAGCATTAACATCTACCAGGACGATCTTAACATCGTGGCCAGGGCAGCGGTCGTAGGTTTCCTCTAGTCACTCGGCGAATGTATATTTAATCTCATCGTCTTTATATTCCCTCGGGCCAGGAGCCCAATTACAAATCTACATCTTAATCCGTGCTTTCGGCACATACAATACATGCTACAATTTTTACGTCGTGAGAATCCCTGTTCTGTCCAACTCATCTCCTAGAAGGCGGTGATATCGGATATTGATACCTTCTACATAGAGAGGTGTCTACCCTTTAATCATGGTACTTATTCCTCTGTATTACATATGACGTAGTCGACTTTCGACAACATTCGATTGTTTTGTTTATTTGAATAAAATTAGTAATAATCAACAAAAACGTTTAAAGTCGAGAATTTGTCATCATCTGATAAAGGTGAACATGATAGGAGCAAGGACTAGTCGTATTTCAGACTCACAAGCGACTTTCGCGATGCCATATTTTAAAAACGACAAATAATTTAATATCGATTTGAACTATGTAAGTATCGTATAGGGGAATTTGTCGAATGATGCAGAACTTCTTCTTTTTGGGGCTACTTTCACGTGCAGTTCTCAGAATTGAGTCCCAAAATCATGTGTTGTACTTTGTTATAATATCTAGAATGTTATAAATACTTCAAAAATTGCAAACATTTTAAAATTTTTTTGCTTTATTTAAATGTCATATTGTCAATGTCTCATAAATGCTTTATCTTCAAATTGTATTTATTTTCACATACAGAGAATCTCATCATTAACATCCTTCCCACTTTATTCTTTGCAGATATTACAATGGCAAGCAACGCACTGTGTGTTATATGTTATGGCCTGATGGTCGATATCCCACATCGATATTGGATTATGTGTAAGTTTTGAGGCGACGTACTCGTGTGTGCTTGTATGTACGTGAGCATGTGCACTCGTATGCTTGATATAATTAAAATACAAATAAACAAATTAAGTCTGTTTCACGTGACATTCATGTTGATTTACATTTGTCTTTTGCAGCTATAACATCATTATCTTAGTCATCACCTATGGAATTCCAATGGTTGTCATGTTAATCTGCTACACTCTGATGGGTCGCGTACTTTGGGGCAGTCGTTCGATCGGTGAGACGACGGAACGTCAAATGGAATCAATGAAATCGAAACGCAAGGTGGTGCGTATGTTCATTGCGATCGTCTCTATATTCGCCATTTGTTGGCTGCCCTATCACATGTTCTTCATTTACGCCTACCACAACAATCAAGTGACATCGGCCAAATATGTCCAGCACATGTATTTGGGATTCTACTGGTTGGCGATGTCGAATGCGATGGTTAATCCGATTATTTATTATTGGATGAACAAGAGGTGAGTGAGTGTGAGTGAAAAGAAATGAAAATGTGTAATAATAAGCACACAGGACATGTGTCCGTTGGGGTTACAATTGTGGTTACATTACAAAACTATTTACATTTATTTACACAGAATTATTACAAAATTAGTGAATTGCAGCGATACAAATAAACTTTGATGAGTTTGACACGTGCCGTTGGCGATGGGAAAGTGAAACTTGCATTCCAAGTCGACTAACAACTTTCACGTGGTGGCACCTGGACAATGTTATTTCGTGATATTTTTATTATAAATAGCGGCAGATAGTTAGCGACTTACCCTGATAGTTGGGCTAATCACCCGTCTTCAAACGCAATAAGGAGCAGAATTTAAGGTTATGAACCTGGAACCATGCGGGAGATCCCAGGTTCGACTCCTGGTTCCAGTCGTATACATTTTTCTTTCATCGGCGGCCCCCTTGATGTTGTCGTCAGCAACTTCGCAGTATAAGTGTCGATTCAATCGGCATGTCTAGTAAAAAGCTTCGCAAGCAGTGACGTTCGCATTCGCCAATAAACAACAACGTGAGGACCTATCCCATACCTCATTCATGGGTGTAAAGGAAAATTAAGTTTAAGTTAGTTCGCAGAGTGGGCTGCATATATGAAGAGAACACATTCCATCAACTGTTGGTTCCGGAAGGCAGCAATTGTCAACAACCGCCGGTTAGATTGCCCACCGCCAAGTCAACCCGAGTTAAGAAGAGCAATATCGTGGCTGAAGAATAATAATGCAGCCAATGCAGACGGACTTCTAGCAGAGCTCTTCAAGTCTTGTGGCGATGAGCTGATAACGAGCATGCACCAACTCTAATGCATGGTTTGGCTTCAAGAGTGCATGGAATCTAAGCGTATTATGTATTGTAACAAAAAAAGGTGATACATGTGTGTGCTTCAACTACCGCGGGATCAGCCTTTTACACATCGCATATAAGGTCCTGTCGAGTATGCTATGTGAAAACCAGTCTTATTCCACCCAATTGGGACCTATCCGAGTGCCTTTTGATCTGTTAAATCAACCACTGATGACATATTAATACAGCGGCTGATCCTGGAAAGGACCCAAGAGAAACAGATTGACATGTACCATCATTTCTTCAACTCTTAAATCTTCCTTCGTCAGCTCGTCAGCTCGATCAAGCGAAGCTGATACGCCTTTGCGAAAAAACACTGACTGGCCAAAGTCTTAAGTGAAGATTGGCAAAGACTTTACGGAGCCATTCTATACCAGACGAGGCCCGAAACTGGGCGACGACCTATCGTGTGACCTCTTACGACATACTGATGCAGATGATAAGAAGAAATGAAAGCTGCAGTAAACAAGAGTGGTGACGTTGCCATCAACAGAGTGGCTTTAGACCTGGAATATCAACAACTGACTAGATATTTACACAGCTAGAAAAGACCCAAGAGAAGAATTATTAATTGTATATTTACATGCAAGACAAATCTTCGCATCGGAAAATATAGGGGATGTTTTGTCACTGTCCAATACTAAGGTGTGAATCATAATGGCTGCCTTGGCCGGATTTAGGTTAAAATCAGGCATGCGGCAAGGGCAAGGGTCACAGCAAACGACTCACGAAAAGTCCACCGAACATAGTCCATGGAATGGCCGTCATTCTTTAGTTGGAGAATGACAATAATGGGACGTTCGTGTTATTATCTCTTATAGAGAGTTATAAGTGATCTCCAGGAATATATCTTATCTTATTTGGAAGAAATTATGTGTAAAATATAAGTGAGATGTGTTGGCTAAAGCAAGAGATTTTTCTCCCCTGTATAGAAAGACTCTTCTCGTTATTTAAAGCTTCAAGTCTCTTGGGTCGGACTGATCTAACAAGCTGGTTCAGCCTATTGAAGATGTCTGTAGTCGCAGATCGTCATAGGGGAAGAAGTTCGACTATTTGGTCTGACCAGAGGCTCTTTTCTAGTACTGGGGGAGGCAGGACTAGTCAAAACAAGTACAGAAATTTCATTCAGGTGAACTGATAGATACCCTCACCCATTGGAGGTATTGACATTATTACTCGTCCATTTGCAATACCTTAAGTAGTTGCAAATTATGATTTTTTTAAAAAACAATTCGATAGCAGCTTTAAATCCTATACCAGTACTTTAAATTATCCGTTGGAGAAGGACTCCTAGTGGAAACATAACGCGGGTTGTGGTTGAAACCGAAATTGCTGCTAAAGTCTTCGGGCTCAAATGTGGAGTTTTATGGCAATATGGTGGTACAGACTCATAGTACAAAGGAGATGATGAAATAGGCTTCACATTGGCCAAAAGGTTATATCCTATATTGGCATATCTAATTTAGTAACTTCTGAAAGAGTTGACGGTTGCGAAAGCTTGCTCCCAAAATTGTTGACTACTATTCCGAGATAGTCAAAGTTTAGCTGGCTATCACTGGGGCCCGCTGTCAATCGTGTTGTAATATGTCCCAGTGTATGTAGTGCATCGTGGACTCTGATCTTTGATCCCAGCAATCGTCACACTGTTGTTATACTCCACCCTTTGGATAGGAGGGTATATATTATTTAATACGACCCCAAAAAGTAACACATAGAAGGAGTCACTTTATACCCTATGTTTCTTTGAACCATATTCGATTCATGACTTTTTAAGCCGTTTGAGCCATGTCTGTCTGTCCGGTTGGTACGCACGATAACTTTCGAAAGACGCATCCAAATGTTTTGAAACTTTGTACGATTATGAGCTGCTACATGGCACACGACCATGCAAATGATTCTCCTGGCTCCACCGTAAGAAAGTTAACGTCCCACTTGAACAACAGAAACGTTCATCTGATCATATGTGCGGATGCCAATGTGCACCATACTATCTGGGGTAGCTCAGACATTAACCTTAGGGGTGAGTCGCTTTTCAACTTTATTATTGAGAACAAACTAACAGTAGTTAACAGGGGTAACGAACCCACTTTTATTGTTACTAACAGAAAAGAATTCTAGATGTTACACTAATTAATGATAAATACTCAAATATGGTCAGTAACTGGAGGGTATCAACAGATACAGAAACTGTCGTATATTCCAACGAGGTGGACAACCTACAAAATTGTATTTATCCAAAAAGGGCGTAAGGCATCCCACACTAAATCCAAGGATTTTAGAAAAATCAGCCTATCTTCCTTCTTACTCAAGACTATGGAGAGAATAATTGATGCATATATTAGATCATCTCTTAAACCGGATGTCCTGTCCAGGGCTCAGCATGCCTATACGAAGGGCAAATCCACGGAAACTGCTTCACATTGGATAACCAGCCTCATTAAAAGATCCCTGAACTACAAGAAATACGCTCTGGCTGCCTTCCTGGACATTGAGGGAGCTTTTAATAATGTCAAACCTGAATCTGTAATTGACTCAGTGGAACAACTGGAGATTAACCCAGTGGTCATCGCCTTAGTATATAAACTACTAAAATTTAGGCGCATTGGATCCAGTCTGGGCGTGTCAAATACTTCCAAGGTGGTGGTTTGCGGTACTCCACAAGGAGGAATACTCTCTCCACTACTATGGAATCTTAACATCGACACTCTCCTGATGTAGATGGAAAAAATCGTGCTGCACAACCGTCCCATATGCGGACGACGTGGCACTAATAGTTACAGTAGTTACAGGCAAGGATCCAAAACTACTCTCTGAGCTACTGGAATCTGCACTGAAACTTCTTTTAAAATGGTGTCATGACTGTGGACTAGGTGTAAACCCAAGTGAAACAGATCTGGTGCCATTTACACGGAGATACAAAATCCCTCAATTTGCCAAACTAAGATTAAATGAAGTCGCACTTACACTCTCTGATAGTGCCAAATACCTCGGGCTAACATTGGACAGTAAACTGAATTGGAATCTGAACACTCAGACCAGGATTAGCAAAGCGGCAACGGTTCTAAACTGCTGCAAAAGGGCAATCGGCCTCAATTGGGTAATTAGCCCCAAGAACTTAAACTGGTTATACGAATCAGTTATTAAACCCATCTTATTCTACGGATGGGCAGTCTGGTGGCCGGCGCTAGATGAAGCGTCCCAAAGGCTGAAATTCGAACGCATTATGAGATTGGTGGCAATCATGATAACATGGACACTTAGAACTACTCCAACTAAGGCACTGTTCACGATCCTAAACTGGTTACCACGGGACATTGAGGCGAGGAAGATAGCAGCAAATACCGCAATGCGTTTAGACGCTACAAAAGCATGGATGCACAGGAACTATGGCCATGCCAAAATTCTGAACCTTATCAATGTGATCTGCAATACGGATTACACCATACCAGAACCTCTATTCGATCCGGGTTTTATAAGGAACATCCCGGATAGGTCCTACTAAGATGATAATGATAATGCCCTAAACTTTGGGGAGGATGTCATCCCAATTTTCACAGATGGTTCAAAATCAAAAGAAAAAGCGGGCTGTGGAATCTTTTCGGAAGAGTTGAATTTGAGTCTATCAATCAGGCTACCAGATCACTGTAGCATAGTTCAGGCCGAAATAGCGGCTATTAGAATAGCCGTAGAGAAAATTCAGTATCTTGGGATATTGGACGGCAATATTCATATTCTTACTGATAGTAAAGCGGCTATCAGATCCCTAGAGAACGTGTACACCACTTCGAGAAATGTTTGAGAATGCCGGTCGTCTCTGGAGGAGATAGCGAGACATTCGACGGTTACCCTAACATGGGTTCCAGGACATGGGGACATATATGGAAACCAGAGGGCCGATACACTGGCAAGGGCCGCCACAACCGTGAGCTCGGGCGAAGTTTATGGTTTCATTGGGAACCCTCTTACAGGGGGAAACTGTACCTCATTGCTGAAGAGAGATGGGCAAGAGAACCTACCTGCACGGCGACCAAAGAAATTTGGCCTACAATGGATATACAGAGGACACGATTTGTGCTGAACTTATCCAGAGTCCACTTGAGGAACATCATAGCTGTAATAACTGGTCATTGGCCGGTTGGTAAACACGCTAAGAGGCTGAAACTACCCTACAACGATTTTTGTAGAAGCTACAATGATGAGGAAGAAGAGGAGACCACGGAGCATCTTCTATGTCACTGCCCTGTTTTTGGTGACCTGGGATACGAAAAACTTGGTCATCGGACACTTTTAGACAATACCTGTCTATCAGTAGGCGATTTGCGGAACATCCATGTCTTCATCAGAGCAACGAAATGGCTTGAATAGGATCATTTGGTGCGAAAATCATGAAATGGTGTCACAACGGGACTCATACTGGGACTCAAGTGAGCTGTGTTCAACGTGGCTGCCGAATTAACCTAACCTAACCTAACCTAACCTAACCTAACCTAACCTAACCTAACCTAACCTAACCTAACCTAACCTAACCTAACCTAACCTAACCTAACCTAACCTAACCTAACCTAACCTAACCTAACCTAACCTAACCTAACCTAACCTAACCTAACCTAACCTAACCTAACCTAACCTAACCTAACCTAACCTAACCTAACCTAACCTAACCTAACCTAACCTAACCTAACCTAACCTAACCTAACCTAACCTAACCTAACCTAACCTAACCTAACCTAACCTAACCTAACCTAACCTAACCTAACCTAACCTAACCTAACCTAACCTAACCTAACCTAACCTAACCTAACCTAACCTAACCTAACCTAACCTAACCTAACCTAACCTAACCTAACCTAACCTAACCTAACCTAACCTAACCTAACCTAACCTAACCTAACCTAACCTAACCTAACCTAACCTAACCTAACCTAACCTAACCTAACCTAACCTAACCTAACCTAACCTAACCTAACCTAACCTAACCTAACCTAACCTAACCTAACCTAACCTAACCTAACCTAACCTAACCTAACCTAACCTAACCTAACCTAACCTAACCTAACCTAACCTAACCTAACCTAACCTAACCTAACCTAACCTAACCTAACCTAACCTAACCTAACCTAACCTAACCTAACCTAACCTAACCTAACCTAACCTAACCTAACCTAACCTAACCTAACCTAACCTAACCTAACCTAACCTAACCTAACCTAACCTAACCTAACCTAACCTAACCTAACCTAACCTAACCTAACCTAACCTAACCTAACCTAACCTAACCTAACCTAACCTAACCTAACCTAACCTAACCTAACCTAACCTAACCTAACCTAACCTAACCTAACCTAACCTAACCTAACCTAACCTAACCTAACCTAACCTAACCTAACCTAACCTAACCTAACCTTGCACGATGCGAAGTCACGCCCCTTCTAATACCTCCCATACAAATATATCATTCCGCCCATTTTTAAAATCGAGTTATAATATTAACACACTCGACACGATCAAGCCCAAATGTTGTACTTAGTAACGCTTTACCAAGATTAAGTTTTAGAGAACAAACTGGTAGTCTAGCCACGCCCCTTCTGATACCTCACATACAAATATATCATTCTGTCCACTTTTAAATTCGGGTATAATATCAATATACTAGAAAATTATATATTTTACTGTGTGTGAGGGTATATGTAAGTCGGTTTTCCCGACTGAAACTTTCTTACTGGTTAACTCTTAGTTTGCCCGCTGTGTATAAAACACGTCGCTCATGCCTAATGATTATCACATTAATCTCACATTTTATTTTATTCAAATTATTAATTTCATATTTAATTTTCCACTATCCATTACCTTTGATATCTGTGCATTCATAATAATTGACTGACTGTTCAATAATTAACTCACAACTTGATTTTCCAATTATCTTTTTTTCTAATTAGATTTCGGTTGTACTTTCAAAAGGTTATGTGCTGTTTCTGCTTCAATAAATCTGCAATCAAAATGAATTCACCGCGTAGTCGAATGACGCTCAATAAAAACAGTTCGAATCATATAACCAGAGGTAAGTTAATGTAACAAATTACGAAAAAAATAACAAATTGTAAAATGTAAATAAGAACAGAAGTAACAATTGCTTATAAAGTATTCATTGGTGAAACAAGAACCTTAATTTTTCCTTAACACCTCCTGAACGAGTAAATATGTTACAAGCATTTCTTAGGGGTGCGTGATATTGCATAGACTATGAATCAAAAATGTTAGTTTGTAAAAAAAACAACATAATGTTAATTCTTACACATTTGATTTAACGTAGTGTAAGAAGTTGCCTATGTACAGTTAAGAATTGTGCTCAATATTGATTGGTTTGCTTTTTGGTCTTCATGAACTGTATTGAACTTAACATAAATTTCTTGTTTGCTACTAAGTTTTTACACAAGTTACGAATTGTGGTTATATAACCGCCATTTTTGGGGTGTAAGTTAAACAAAAAACATGAGAGTAATAAAATGTTCTTAAATTTTATGACCTCTCAAGGCCAATGCCTACAGCAAGTGAACAGTGTTTATAATAAAAGTCGGTTATGTTACAAAATAAAAAAAAAAAAAAATCATTACAGACAGCTTTGCACAAAATCAATAGCTTATAACAGCTCATTTCATAGACTTAAACAAACTTGTTTAACAAACAAACAAAAGTGCTTCAATAAAATCATAACGAGATTTTGTATTGGGTAAAGATTGAACACAGACACATTGTCAATATATCTTATCGAATATTAAGAGGAGAGTTTATGAACATTACATTGATACAACAAAGAAAACATTTACGAACTACAGTTAGTTAATCGATAAAATTTGTCTGAAATATTGTTAGGATGAATGTTATAAGATTGATGTCAAGGCAGCAACAGTAGATACGGATGGATTAGGAAAAACCTATCCTATCCGCTTAACCCATCCGAAAATTATTTAGATTAGTCCAAAATAAACTCAGAACTTGTTGTCAGTTTCCATCTGTATAGTGATAGGCTTTCTTTGGACACATTTGTCTTGAATGTACTCAGTGCCGGATTAAGGCAGCGCGAGACCAGGAGCAAATTCCCTTAAGGGGATCTTGCTTTACCTTAGGTTTTTTTAAATTTAGGGTGACAAGTAAAACAAAATGTTACAAATGAACTTTTCTCGATTTAATGTGGGCAAATTTAGAGATTATTGATGTCGATTTCTCTGAGCAAATCACTTTCTATATTCATCAAGCTGAGGTGATTTAGACGTTCCTGGCCCATCGTGTTTCTTAACTCATTAGATCATCACCCTTAGGGATGAGGGTATATATCATTTGATACGACCCAAAAGTGTAACACATAGAAGGAGTCACTTAAGATCATAGGTATCTTTAAACCAAATTCGATTCATGACTTTTTGAGGCCGTCTGTCTGTCCGTCTGTCTGGCTGTCCGGCTGTCCGGCCGGTGCGCACGATAACATTCGAAAAACGCAACAACATTTTTTGAAATTTTGCAGGAGTTAATATTTTCCCAAAACTACTTACGGGACCGGCCGTGGCATAGTGGTTAGAACACGCGACTACCATGCGGGGGATCGCAGGTTCAAACCTAGCTCCAGTCATCTTAAAAAAAAAATAAATAAAATTTTCTTTCATTGTCGGCTCCCCTCGAATGTTGTTTGACAGCAACTTCGCTGTATTAAGCGTCGATTCAATCGTCGTGTCTAGTAAGAGCTTCTCAAAACAGTGACGTTCGCATTCGTCGATAAATAAGTAGGTGCCGTTAGTTGTGAATCTAAAAATAGAAAGCGTGTTAATTCACAACAACGCGAGAAGCTATCCCATACCTCATTCATGGGGTGCAAAGGGAAATTAAGTTAAGTTTTTTACTTACGGTATTGTAAATGGGCTACATGGCCCCGCCCCTTCTGGTACCTCCCATACAAATGTATCATTCCGCCCACTTCAGAAATAGAGTAATAATATCAATACACCCAACGGGATTGTACCCAAATTCTGTATTTAGTAAAGCTATAACAGGATAACGTTTTGGAATAAAATATTGGAAGTCTAGCCACGCCCTTCTGGTACCTCCCATACAAATGTACCTCTCCGCCCACTTTAGAGATGGAGTAATAATGTCAATAAATCCAACGTGATCGTACCCAAATTGTAAATTGTAAGTCTAGCCACGCTCCATCTGGTACCGCCCACTTTAGAAATCGATTAATATTATTAATATGTCTAACGCTATCGTGCCCAAATTCTGTATTTAGTAAAGCTATAACAGGATAAAGTTTTGTAAACAAAATTGGAAGTCTAGCCACGTCCCTTCTGGTACCTCCTATACAAATGTACCTTTCCACTCACTTTAGAGATGGAGTAATAATATCAATAAATCCAACGTGAGAGTACAAAAATTCTTTATTTATTAAAGCTTTAACAGGATAACGATTTTGAGAAAAAAAGTGGAAGTCTAGCCACGCCATATCTGGTACCTCCCATACCCATCTGGTACCGCCCACTTTAGAAATCGATTAATATTATTAATATGCCTAACTCGATCGTGCCCAAATTCTATATTTAGTAAAGCTATAACAGGATAAAGTTTTGTAAAAAAATTGGAAGTCTAACCACGCCCCTTCTGGTACCTCCCATACAAATGTACCTTTCCACTCACTATAGAGATGGAGTAATAATATGAGTAAATCCAACGTGATAGTACAAAAATTCTTTATTTATTAAAGCTTTAACAGGATAACGTTTTTGAGAAAAAGAATTGGAAGTCTAGCCATGCCCCATCTGGTACCTCCCATACCCATCTGGTACCGCCCACTTTAGAAATCGATTAATATTATAAATAGGCCTAACGCGATCGTGCCCAAATTCTGTATTTAGTAAAATTCAAGCAGGAAAAAGTTTAAGAGAAGAAATTTGGAAGCTTAGACACGCCCCTTCTTATACCTCCCATACAAATATACCACTTCGCCTACTTTAGAGATGGAGTAATAATATCAATACACCCAACGCCATCGTGCCCAAATTCTGTTTTTAGTAAAGGAATAACATGATAAAGTTTTGTAGCAATAATCTGGAAGCCTAGACACGCCCCTTCTGGTACCTCCCATACAAATGTACCACTCCGCCCACCTAAGAAATCGAGTAATAATATTAGTATAATAGAAAATTTTTTGTTGTCTGAGGGTAATGGTATATGTAAGTCGGGTTGCACGACTCATCATTTCTTACTGGTTTTTTATACGCTTTAACGTTGAAATAGAACGTTCGCCACTGCAGTTGGTGATCATGAGAGACAAGTAAATGCGCAAGGCAATTTCTACATTTGGGTAAAACGATTCTAAAAAATTATTCATGAAAAGATTATAGAATCGCAATTCCAGAGCCTCGTCCTTCTTGCGGTCAAAAACATTAGCCACATCCGTTTTGAGCAGCTCAGCGAACTGCATTAATTCGCCGCCTAGGCTGTCCTCCAAATCATGTGCGTAAGCACTGACAATAATTGAAGATTTTTACAGAATTTCCTCTGTTTTCACTGACGAAATACTCCAAAAACACTTGTTACTTTATGATATGCTTTGATACGTTTAGCTAAGGAGACAGTACGTTATCAATATGTAATCACAACGAAAACCAGAATTTCAAAACGTTGTCCAGGTGTTTGATTTTCAACAAATTCGTCGAGTGTAGTAGAGCCGCTGTAATTGTCATACTTCGTATTTCGCTTGCCAGTTGCTGATATTCTTCACAGCCGGTCAGGTCTTTGGCTTTTGCCTCAATATTTGAAAATGTGGACCGCATTGCTTGGACGTACCCATGTAACGATTTATAAAGGGCTGTGTTACGGTCTTGATCAGACAACTACAGCGAAGCGATAGTTGCTTGCAAGCGTTCTAGGATTCCGTTCCACGCAATTGTTATTATTCCCGTTTCCAACTTATTCATCTTTGAAACTACACCGTAAGCTTGATTACGACACTCTGCCTTTTGATCCACGTTATTGGAAATTTCTTCCAAAATTTTCCTGATAGTGGTAAAACCACATAAATGTGCTTTCGTAGCATCAGCTCGGGCCGACCACCTGGTGTCCGATAACCTTTTCTAATTCGGAATTTTCGAAGTTGTATCTTTCAGTGCTTTCGTAAGAATACCCCATCGATAGGTAGAAGCGGAAAAAATCTATGCTTCTGTACAGCAGTCTGCAGCACATTTAGCAACCAAATTCAATGAATGTGCAAAACAGGGAATGTATTCTGCGTACTCATTTATGCCTTTAATTCGTGCTTGTACGCCGCTGTATTGCTGGCGTTATCGTAGCTTTTCCACGACAAACTTTGATACCAATACCATTCTTACTTAAGAAATCTAGTAAAATTTGGTTGACTTGTTCAGTAGTATGGCCTTCAATTTCCATGTACTTGACTAATCTTTCCACGATAATGTTTGACAAACGTAGCCAATCATTCTGAAACTTTACATGGAGTAATATTTTTTCAAAGCTACTTACGAGATTACATACGGGCTGCAGGACCACGCGCCTTCTGGCACTTTCCACACATTTCACCATTCCACCAACTTTAGTAATCGCGTAATTATATCAATACACCCAATGCGTTCGTGCCTAAATCTTGTATTTTTTTTAAGCTTACTTACTTAATTTCCCTTAACACCCCATGAATGAGGTATGGGATAGCTTCTCTCGTTGTAGTGAATTAACTAGCTTTCTATTTTTAAATTCACAACTAACGGCACCTACTTGTTTATCGACGAATGCGAACGTCACTGTTTGAGAAGCTTTTACTAGACATGCCGATTATTTCGACACTTATACTGCGATGTTGCCGTCGAAAACATCGAGGGGGCCGACAATGAATGAATAATATAGATGACTGGAGGTGGGAATCGAACCCGCGATCTCCCGCATGGTAATC
Organism: Muscina levida; assembly: GCA_964034835.1. Classification (NCBI taxonomy): domain Eukaryota; kingdom Metazoa; phylum Arthropoda; class Insecta; order Diptera; family Muscidae; genus Muscina; species Muscina levida. The sequence goes on along the minus strand of OZ035880.1, from coordinate 33,963,137 downwards.
GCGTGTTCTAACCACTATGCCACGGCCGGTCCCCAGTTTTTTAAGCTATTACAGGATAAATTTGAAGTGAAAAAATTAGATTTCTAGCACGCCCCTTCCCAGCAGCAAAAAATGGGGCTTTGCATGCCTTCTTGCAGGCCTGCAAAGGCAGTCAGAAGCCCTACCCTTCAAATGCAGTCTCCATTTCAAATTAACATAGGACGCCATAGGCAGGCAAGGCCTGCACATTCCCTTTCTCACTGAAGGCGTTTCAGTAGGCATGCCTATTAAGTCCAGCTTGGAGTCCTAAACACAAGGGCCTTTTATGAGACATCGCTACTGCAGACCAGCTTGCAGGCCTGCAAAAGAGCATTTATAGAAGAACTGCAATAAAAAAAAAGATATGCGAATTATTTACATATTAAATGATTTCATACTTTTTATTAATTTTTAACGCAATATTTTTGTTACAATTTGAAGTAACTATTGTTTTTAACTCCTGCAGCAGGAATCGAACTCGCGACCTCAGTACTCATAGTTGGACATGCTACCTACTCGGCTATAACATGATTTAGTTGTTGTACGACACACAGCATACATGTGGTTCTCATAAACAACAGTATCTATTTTACCTTTCCATAAGAGGTCTGTCAATATGCCTAATCGGTGAAGTGACGAGTGCACGGCTATGAGCGTCAATTCTGTCAACAGGCCTGTTTAAGGCAAGAAAGTTTGCATGCCAGTTGTGCACATCTATGTAATCTTTGTGGGGTACACAGTAGGGCTGCTCACAGGCCAGTTTTAAGAAGGGATAGAGGCATGTCTGCAGGATCTTTTCTCACCCTAGTAAGAAGCCTCTTTGCAGGTCTCATTTTAAAAGCGAAATGTGCATGGGTATGAACATTTTTGTTAGGCTTAGTGAAGGACTTATTATAGCCTGTATACATGCCTGGAAAAGGAAGGCGTATTTGAATGTCAACAAACTGCCTTTAAAGGCGTGGTTGCAGGCAATTTTTTACAATGCCTCGTCTTTCCGCTGCTGGGTTCTGGTACCTCCCACACAAATGTACAATTCCGCCCACTTTAGAAATCGATTAATTATATCAATACAACCAACGCGATCGTGCACAAATTCTGCACTTTGTTAAGCTATAACAGGATAAAATTTAATAATTTAAAAATAAACCTGAAGTCTAACCCTGCCCCTTCTGGTATACAAATGTACCATTCCTCCCACTTTGAAAATCGAGTAATAATATCAATACAAACAAGGGGAAAAAAACTGCTTCCTCCCTGAAATTTTTATACTGTCATGTTTTTACTGAGGGTGAGGGTATATGTAAGTCGGTTTCTTTGTTCGTTGAAACATATATCTTGTTTTTTCCTCATTTATCACCAGACCCACTTCTGCCAACTGCTACTCAATGCTTAAAAAGGGCGCAGTAACATCTCACAGTCCTTGGCCTACGATATCTATATCATTGGCACACGCGAGCAGCATGTGACTTTTGTTAAAGATGGTACTGCGGCCTTGCGCATGATTATCTCCATGACGATGTTAAAGAGATCGCATGGCAGACTATTGCCTTGTCTAAAGTCTCGCTTGGTAGAAAATGGCTCTGTTAGATTTTTGACTATTTTTACTGAAGACAAGGTGTAAGTCAGTGCCATTCCGCAAAGTCGTATCAGCTTTAAGGGGATGCCAAACTCGGCCATGGCATCTTATAGTTTCTTATGTATTGGACTGTAATCGATTAACAGATGGTGGGTGTTGATCTGCATTTCTTGGGTCTTCTCCAGGATTTGTCGTAGTGAATATGAATATGTGAATATCTAGTTGGTCGTAGATTTATCAGATCTATAGCCACAATGATAAGGTCCAATCAGGTTCAGTACGATCGGCTTAAGTCAGCTCATCGCCGCCGGCTTTAAAAAGCTCTGCCGGCAGTCCATCGACTCCCGCAGCCTTATTATTTTTAAGGCGTGTAATTGCAGTAGAGATCTCGTTTTGGCTCGGTGGTGGACAGTCTACCCCATCGTCGATGATTGGTGTGATTTCGTCACTTATGCTGCCTTCAGGAACGAGAGATTGAAAGTGTTCCCTTCATATTTGTAGCACACTCTGAGTGTCCGTGACCAGATTTCCATCTCATTCCTTACAGGTGGGGATCACTGTTTTACTTTTTACCTTTTGTTGGAATTTTCGGGCTTCACCTATAGCCCTGTAATTTTCGATATTCTGGATCTTTCTTTTCTTCCATAGATGCTTTTCCCGCCTGAAGAGGCGTTTCAGCTCCCTTCTCTTCTCATTCTAACGCAATATGGGGTTTGTTTGCAGTAATTGGGAGTGTACTTAATCGCGTGCGTACTTTGGTTGCAACTAGGTCGTGATCCGAGTCAATATTTTCGCCGCGCATCACAGGCACGTCCATAACGTTTCAGACATGTCTTCCAGCGATTACCACGTGATCAATTTGGTTACTTGTCTTTTGATCAGGCAATATCAAGGTTGCCTTGTGAATATCTTTATGCGAGAATCTGGTTCCACTCACTACCATTTTTCTTGCCGACGCGAAACTAACCTGTCTGAATCCGTTATCGGAGGTATTGTGGTGTAGACTAAATTTTTCGACTGCTGAACCAAGAGCATCTTTCCTTCGTATTTAAGTATTAAAATCTACCAGAACAACTTAAATGCCATTGGCAGGACAGCGGTCTTATGCGTCCTCTAGGTACTCATAGAATTTATCTTTAATGTTCTCGCCTTTGTCTTCCGTCGGTCTGTACACAAATCTGCGTAATAGTTTTTTATTTAAGGAGAATGGGTTGTAGGTTCCCTTACTGCACCTATAACACATATGCGCTTACGTGAGGAATCCTTAGATACCCCTTAATCAAACAATTGCTGTCACAACTTTAGTTTATATCCAAAATTATTAATTGTTCTCTTGTGGCACATGCAACACTTTTGAAATATTTTCAATTTTGCCCACAATCAATATTTTCATGACTTCTTTCGTCAGTTTAAATAAAACGTACACAAGTTTGACTCTGTTAAGGATCACGTGCCAACAATTCGCAGGGAATTGAGTAAGGTTAGATTAGGAACATGTGAGATTGACACTTAAGAGGAAGTAAAACTCCCAACTGACATTTTCACATGGTGCGTAATTAAACCTTTTCAATTTTATATAAGTTTTTAGCACGTGCACACATGTATAGGTTATAAACACGACACACAAGTAAAGGAACAGATTTTGGTCATAAGTATATTATACTTTTATATTTCTTGGAAATGTAACTAAAATATATAGACATAGTTTCACCCTAAGCCCTTTGGAAGAATAGTGGGTGTCACCCTTTTATACTTGTTATATCAAAGGTCTTATGCTAACAATGCAAGTGAATAATGTTCAGGGAGCCCTACCAAATAACAAAGTTATAAATAAAACTGCCACAGAAAATCGTTGTTCTATCTGGATCAAATTATTATAACTAATTTTTCAATTGTTTTGTTTAAACTTTTAAAATACATTATAGGTACCTAAGTATTATCTCATCGAATAAAATGGAAACACAATCGCACATTCAGTTGTATTGTGTTGTGTTCCTAATTGTCTAGGTGTAGTTTGCGGCCTTAGCATACTTTTAGGCGCTTCGATTTTCATGTTTGACTAAATTTAAAGAAGCAAAAGTAAATAAATCAAATATTTCAAATAGACTGAAATATTTATACGCAATTTAAAATAGAATATTTTTTTAAAACAAAAATTAATAATTAATTTCAAAACTAAAAATTAAAAATTAAAAATTAAAAAATTAAAAATTAAAAATTAAAAATTAAAAATTAAAAATTAAAAATTAAAAATTAAAAATTAAAAATTAAAAATTAAAAATTAAAAATTAAAAATTAAAAATTAAAAATTAAAAATTAAAAATTAAAAATTAAAAATTAAAAATTAAAAATTAAAAATTAAAAATTAAAAATAAAATCAAATAACAAGACCAAATATTGTCCATTACTATTTATTTTTACTACATTTAAAGTTCACTTCGGTTTGACTGTGTCAATTCATCCAATATAAATTTTCCCGTTGCAGCCGAACAAAGACCCTATTGGAAGCGCAGCACCATCGAGACACAAATTCAAGTGGCCAATTCATCGTTGCGTGACCGCCAGTCAACCAATCACGTAGTGACCACATGCAATCTAATACGTAACAACAGTGCCCAGACAAAGGAAAAAATCGCAACCGACAGTGAAGGATCCCCCATCTGCATATCGATACAAAATGGTCTGGAGCGGCAAAAGATTAAAATTAAGTACATTTCATGTGACGAGGACAATAATCCCTTAGAAACATAAGAACACAAATGAGAATGATCACAGTGTACATTTAAATTACGTTACAAACGAATTGACATACAAAGAAAACAAAAAAAAACAAAAACATTTTACACGCCACAAGAAAAGAAACCAAAGTTTTGTACTTGTAATGAAATTACATCGAATATATATCTATAAAGTTATGTACAAAAAAAAACTATTGTAAGCCAACTCGAGGGAATTAACTTAGACGATCCAGCGCGCAAAGCACAGAGCAGAAACAGGTTTCCAATGTCTATTTTTTTCTTTATTTATAAATTTCTTATAAACGAACTGAAATCTATGTAATGTTAAACACAGGTGATTTTTTATTTTTAAAAAATATATTACAAATTACTTCAAGTTATCAATAAAAGTAATGAACAAATATAATTTTTATTGCATACATTGAATTATTAAAAGGTTGAATGATAAAATTAATTGATTCGCGTGAATAGAATTTAAAGAAATAACTGAAACTTTTAGCAACTTCAACAATGGATAGAGGACAAAAAGTAAACAGCACAAAGTGTTGCTGTTAGTTTCAATCGTGTAGGGTATGATATTTGCTCTAAAAATTATCGCAAAAGTTAAAATTAGTGGAGTGTTTTAAAATCTTCTTTGATTGCCGACTCATAACATTCTGGTAAAACATACGAAGAGTCGAAATAGAGAGTTGTTATGATTGAGGTAATCAAGTTGATTTAGATAAGGATTTCCATTTACATGTTGTGCAGACACTCCGAGTTAAACATCCCGCAAATATAACAACAACCATTCTTCGCAATGAAATTTAAAATTTCATATTATGAGTATTTGCCCGATATTTGATGATAGAATTGATATACATTCTGATTAGAATTGATTTATTTACCCTCAAAAACCAATCATATGCAAAACAATAATAAGGCTGATGGTCTGCAAAAATGACGTGATGAATTTTTTTCAGATTTTTCTCGTAACTAGCACATCGAAAAACTAAGAAAAACGTTACTGAGATGCCAGAGGGAAAAACCATTTCATACCTGTGTTATCATACAACCTTTTTATTACATAAGTATACAATTTAAAGTATTTGCATTCCCTATAAATGTTTTAATAATTGATTAATTTTACGGGTAGTAAATAGAAAATGATTGTTAACTTTTAAATTAAATGGTTGCGTTTATATAATTTTCAACTACAGTTAATTATATTTAGAAAAGTTTAATCAACTGAATAATGTACATAATAAATATTAGTTTAGTTTAATGTACATAGTTAAGTATACAGACAGACACAGACAGAAACACACACACACACTCACACACAAGAACATAGTTTTAATTATAAATAAAATATTTTTAAATGAATCATAATATTACATTTCAAAATGACTTTTAATTTATGGGGAATGAACGATTTTCTAATTTGGAGTTTTTATCGTTCTTTATTTGGGAATAATTAGAAAATTTGTACAAAGCCTCAATTTTTTTCCCCGACTAATGTAAAGTTGACCTTACCGTCATACGGGGTAAGGACCAACAAAACAAGCGACCATCGTACGATTGACCTAGTATAGTAGTAAGTATAGATTCATGTTGATAAACAAGTAGGTGCCGTTAGTTGTGAATCTAAAAATAGAAACCGTGTTAATTCACAACAACGCGAGAAGCTATCCCATACCTCATTCATGTGGTGTAAAGGGAAATTAAGTTTTTTTTTATAGATATATATATATATATATATATATATATATATATATATATATATATATATATGTACTAGTGGAACCGGCAATGCTTCGCTATTGCTTACTTGACAAATACTTATAATATGTTGATCAAACTAACCACGTACCACTTACTTACTTACTTAGCTGGTACTTCTATGCGATCCCAGTGAATTATATACCGCACGCAGAAAAATATTATAAGCGCCTCGATCTTCTGCGCTTCTTCTCCACTTAGTCATATCAGCGTGATCTAAAAATATTTTTATCGGTCACTTACAGGGTTACACCATAAGACCAGTTGTCGAAGTCTCTTGCCTACTACTAACCCACATTCAAATTCTTGTGTTTATGCATAGCAGCTGCAAAAGATGTCACAGCTCCTTCGTTGTTGTTGTAACAGCTAGAGGAAGTAGCTGGGGTGATAATTCTTAATACCGATTTTAAATTTATCGGCACTCTATCGGTCATGTAATCCGATTATCATACAATAATTATTGGCAACTCTGTTTCGTTCTTATGTAGATAATAAGGTTTGTGTCAAGGATTGCTAGTTGTTGTTGTTTTTGAGTTTTAACCATCATTTTCCGCCAGCTGGTTTTATGCTTTATTTTTTTTTAAATGTTGATAAATCATTTCCTTTTGTCCTTGGTCCTTGCGCAATCCGGATTTTTTGTAATGGAAGTATCTAAGATGAGTTTTGTTTGGCGCGAGAACTCGAAAGTATTTGAAAAGTAATTTTTCATCGATGTTGATGCCAGTGCCCTGGCCACGAATCGAACCCGGCACCTTCGGATTGCAAATCTACGTCGCTTCCACTGAGCTATCGAAGGCCACTCAGATCCTTCGTCATGCGTATTTCTGTCTCGTACATCGCATTTTCTATATGGCGTTGATGTCTACCTTGTATTTGTCTAGAACATCCGTCAATTGTATAGAGAGAGGAACCATCTCTGTAGAGAGTTTGGACGTTCCAGGTGCATTTCCTTAAATCACTTTTCAATTCATCAAATGATTTTGAACTCCGTTGCGTATGATTTACGTGGAATATTAGCTATAAAAATCATTCGCCACCATATAACAATAAAACATAAGAGCCTAAAACGTGACAAATTCCCCTATACGGTACTTACTAACTTCAAATCGATATCGAAATTATTATGGCATGTAACTTGACAAAATTAATGCTGCAGAACTTCTTCTTTTTCGGGCTACTTTCACGTGCAGTTCTCAGAATTGAGTTCCAAAATCATGTTTTGTACTTTGTTATATGTATTAACTTCTTAAAAAACCGTTTCACTCAAGTATAATTTCTCTTTAGACTTTTTACTCTCTTTGGCAAATGTCTCTGATAAGCACACAAACAATATCAAAATAAAACAAAAAACATAAACAAAAATCTAGAGCAAAATTTCTCACAAATTTTCAAAATTCCATAGAAATTATTAAAGCTTTCTGTTTGTAGAACATGTCCAAAGGTAAATCAAAATCTGTCATAAGTAAAAAAAAAATCCATTGCAAATTTATACTGCTTCTTAGATGAACCCTCAACCAGCAGTAGAGTCTTGAGTCATGCGAGTGACTTTGAAACGGCCATATCGGCTTGTGGCTTTGGTTTATTTAACATTGGTCTGCTTTGTATTTCTATGTCGGCCGTAACTTCTTCGGTATTCACCACATCTACAATTTCGTATATTCTACCAACAGCAGAGTGCGATTTGAATCTGAGTTTAATGACTAAAGGCATGTTAAATGCAATGTCATTTGCAGGTAAGGGAAAAGTGAGATAATGGAGTTGTCAGGCGTTTACTTATTATTGCCTTAAGGCATGATTGTTTCTGCCTTGCCTTGGGGCTATATAGCCGATACTACGGGTCGTCGCAAGGTCTTGATCTATGGTCTATTGATTGATGGTTTGGTGGTCTTGTGTTCTGGACTCAGTCAAAATATTTATCAGCTCTTGATATTTAAATTTATCGATGGTTTTATGTAAGTCTAGTATAAATCTTTCGGCTGTAATGTGTTGGGAAATTGACAACATATAATTTTAGAGTCAGTGGTCCTTTTGCTGTCATCATGTCATATCTCTCGGAATTTCATGATATTCAACATCGCTCCCGCATCATGATGATTACTGGTATGATGAAATCTTTTGCCACTTTGTCACTGCCGCTGTTAGCCTATGTCATGTTGCCCCATCATATGCAAATAAAAAACGAAGGCTTTAAAAGTTTGTCCTGTCAATTGTTGGAAAAAACCAATAGTACTCTTAATTTTCTTCAGTTCACACGTGGCAATTTTTCATTATGGTCACTGCTGCTGTACCGCTCTCCGGTGGATGCATGCACTTCTTCCTTCCCGAAAGTCCAAAATTTCTTATGTCCCAAGGAAGAAATGAAGAAGCCTTGGAATGTTTTCAGCGAATTTATGCTGCCAACAGTGGCAATCCAAAACATGAGTATCCAGTAAAGTGTAGATGAGATTGAAATGCAAAAGAAATAAGTACTATCCTTGATATTTTTTAGATAACCGCATTATTTGATGAGAATCCGGAAAAAACTCAACGCCAACTGGCTCGCAAAAGTCTGGAACTTCAAACGCCGGTTAGAAGATCTCTAGCTGAACGACGAAGCCAGGCAAAGGATAACTTTTTGGAGGGTCTAAGGCAACTTAAGCCTCTGTGTGGCCGTCCATACTTAGCACTCTCGATGCAGGTCTATTCGCTGTTATTTTGCATTCTATTGGGGTACAAAATAAGGTATTACATCCCTAACCTAACCGAAAATACTATTACGATATTTTCTAGCTTCAACTCCATTCGCCTGTGGCTGCCTCAACTCTTTGCCACCGTGGTAGAGTATGAGCATGTACATAACGGCCAGATCACCATGTGCACCATACTTACGTACAGTCTAAATAAAACAAAATTTATAAAATCCGAAAAAATTGTGTCGGAAGTCTGTGATGTAGTGGGTATCTTTTAATTAAGATTGATAAATTGAAAATGTTAGTATTATTTTAATTTCTTCTAGCATATAACACCCGACTCCTATACGAATAACATCATTGTGGCGGTGACTGCCTTTTTTGGCTTTCTCTTGACCAGTTTATGCATCAATAAATTGGGAAATAATAATGTTTTGCGTAAGTATATCCGATAACTTGGCTTTGAAAGCTTTGTAATTGTTTTCACGCCTTTGTTTTTGTTAGGTTTCACCATAGCTTTGTCTTTTATCTCTGGCACACTGTTGTCCTTTTCCACTTCGGCTCTGATGATTTTAGTGTTATCTTCGACATTTATTACTGCCTGTAGCGTTTCAGCCACGACTGTCATTTGTGCATCTGTCAATTTGTTTCCAACCACAATGAGGTAAGTGATGCTGACGGGTAATAGAAATTGTGATCTAATTCGACAATTAAAGTATTGACTATGTCAAAGTCGTAATACAACTCATGGTCGATCTTTGTTTGTGATGATGGTTTCAAATATTTTTCGGTGTATATTCTTTGTGTATATTACCAGAACAATTCCATCCGCTTGTGTCATTAGCCAAGATTATGAGCCGAAAAGCAGCACAGATAGGGTTTTACAGTACAACATTTTTCAGCTCATTGATTTTGGGACTCAATTCTGAGAACTGCACGTGAAAGTAGCCCCAAAAAGAAGAAGTTCTGCATCATTCGTTTTGTCAAGTTACATGCCATTATAATTTAATATCGATTTGAAGTTAGTAAGTATCGTATGGGGGAATTTGTCACGTTTTAGGGACCGGCCGTGGCATAGTGGTTAGAACACGCGACTACCATGCGGAAGATCCCAGGTTCGACTTCTGGCTCCAGTCATCTACACTTTTCTTTCATTGCTGGCCCCCCCGATGTTGTCGACAGCAACTTCGCACTATATAGGTGTCGAGTCAATCGGCATGTCTAGTAAAAAGCTTCTCAAACAGTGACGTTTGCATTCGTCGATAAACAAGTAGATGCCGTTAGTAGTGAATCTAAAAATAGAAAGCGTGTTAATTCACAACAACGCGAGAAGCTATCCCATACCTCATTCATGGGGTGTAAAGGGAAATTATTTTTTTTTGATTATTCGGCTTTGTATCAGCAATACTGGGTCATCTTGATGATTCAGGTTTGCCGGTAGTTCTGGTTTATATCAGCAATTCGAGAATCTATGTTAATCCGGGGTTGATGGTAATTCAGTTTCGAATTCGGAACTCAGGATCGTAGGGGTGGCTCGCGCTTTTCAGCAAATCGACTTCTGCAGCTCGTGGTAGTGTCGATGTTTCAACTTTTGTCGTAAATCAGCTTGGTAGCCGCAACTCAGAATCGTGTTGATGACTTGTGTTCTTCGGCAAATCGACTTATGCAACTCGAAGTTGTATCGATTCGAAATTCGTAACCAAACTAATATTTCTAATACAATGCTACAGGAACGAGGAGTATCTTCGTGTACTAGACCGAAATCTGTGTAACCGACGAGACGGTGTAACCAACTGGAGTAAGATTCAACAGACCGAAGTCCAATTTAACAGATCAAGATCCGATTCAAAGACAGAAGTTCGATCCAAAAGACGGAAGACCGATCCTAACTGACCTAAGACCGGTTTAACAGACCGATTAAACAGAAGAATATTTCCTTCTATAAAGTATTGCCCTGATAAGGGCAGCGGAGATCCGGTACAGAGCAACTTAGCAATGAATTCTGCTGCAGTAGCAACCAAAGAATTTACCAAGCAAAGTGCTCGCTCATTTAAGTATGTAATGAGAATTTTATCGCATCACACTGCATCGATTAACACTTTCCCTTGTAATGTCGTTTCTTGAATGTGTTTGGTGGAGAATGGTCATCGCGCTTGTTCGCCGTTCGTGGCGATTGCCGAATGAGTCGTTGGTGGCAGTCGCATGCATTGCCCAACCCGTTGTTTGCAGCGGTCGTGTGATCAAGATATTGTTGTTTATCCTTAAAGTAATTGAAACAGTGTATGCAGATTGGGTTGGTGAGTGATATTCAAAAGTAAACGAAGGACGAGAATATTTATGGTGGTTAAAGGTTAAAAGTTATCGCTAGAACTGTATATATTGGAAGCATATATGTATTTTCGGACGACTTTCGTCACGTTACACCGCGTTAGTTTTGATATATTGGCTCTTCCTTTTCTTGCATATGCGCTTTTACCGCCTAAAGAGGCGTTTTATATCCCTCCTTATTGGCTGAAGTTTTGACTTGTACTCAGCATCTATTTCCTCAGACAATACTCGACATTCCCCATATTACAAGGGCTTGTCTAAGATGGTCTTTTTATATCCCAGTATGGTCGTTGCGGCAGTGGTCATAGATATCGCTACATGTTGCCACTGTGTGTTGGGAGAGTTGGTTTGGAGTAGGTATTAGCTATTTCGGTGGTCTGCAACTTTGCCATGTATAGCTTCCTTTGCGTTTGATTAGGAGTGTTTTAAACACTACTTAATCACGTGCATACCTTTGCTGCAACCAAGTGTTGATCCGAGACATTATTTTCCCCATCGCATAACACGCACGTTTGTAACGCTTGAGACATGCCTTCCATCGATTACCACGTGATCGATCTGGTTTCATGTCTTTTGATAAGAGGATATCTTTATGCAGGAGATTAAAACTCATTAGACTACCTACTCTTGATAGTAGAAGGAATATGCTTGGGGTTTTGTTTGTGTGCAGACTCTTGGATGGTTATGTTGATTCGCCATTTCTGCTTTCGAATGTCAATTTCAATGTCCCTTGTAGATTCTCTAGACACTTTTACCCTATATCTTTAAACTTCTATAGGACAAATTATGCGAATTCTTACCCCTTCAGTAGAATTTGTAATGATTACAACCAACTTCGTGATGTAGTAAATTATAATAGTGATATCGGAATGTTGAAACTTTGTATTATGAGACATCTGAACTGAATACAGTTGTCGTCTTATCGTTATTTTTATTATATCTTATCCATTTTAATTCAGCTGATGATTTTCTGTAGCTGATACTAAATTTTCTTTTTTCGGGGTTGCCAACTACTCTAAATTAATCCGCCATAGTCCGAACCTTGGTGTGTACGTTGTCCCACGTTAAGGGACAACGTACACACCTACTGCCCTCTCGGCGGTAGGGGCGGGTAAGTGTGAGGCGTGGGAACGTTCGAAAAAAATAAAAAAAAAAAAAGGAATCTGGTTCCACTCCCTACCATGTATCCCTTCGACGCAAAGCGAACCAGTCTGAATTCGTTACCGAAGGTGCTGAAATTTCCGACTGCAGAACCAAAGGTATCTTCCCTTACTACTTTAGCATTAAAATCTCCGAGAACATTTTTAATGTCATTGGCAGGGCAGCGGTCAAATATTTCCTGCAAGCGCTTATAGAATGCATCGTTAATGTCCTCGTCTTTGTCTTCCATCGTCAACATTTGGGGGATTTCTTGTCTCTTCTTTTCATTGTGTTTTCATAATAGATTTTATTCAAGGAGATTGTCTTAGAAGGCCACTGCGCCCGATCCTAGTTTATAGAGGCTGCCATTAAGAGAGCCGTTGTGTTAAGCTTCAGAAACCTTTGTTCCCTACTTCCTAAGACGCATCGATGGTGGCATGCCATGTAGATCACTTAACATTGCGCTTTCTCACATTTGCTACCACTGAACTGATGTTCAATGGTATGGACCGGGGAATGGGTGATCCATCGAACATTGTGAGCAGCTGAGGGCTCACAAAAAGAGATCAGAAAACTCAAATTAGAAAATCCCCCCTCGTAATCCGTACTAAACCAGTTTCTTCCACTAATATCCACATGGTTTGATAAAAATCATCAGTCTACCTAAAGTTTAATTCGCAAAGCTTCTCCCGCGAGCCTTACGAACAGAACAGCTATTCCGCGGTTTCAAGTTACCGCATGAATGTCGTTCGTGGAGGTCGCCCGCCCCCTGTAGCCGAAATAGAGACAAGCCTGCCACGCAGAACAAGAATGGCCCTGGCACAACTCAGATCGGGATGGAGCAACAGGCCCAGCGTGTGGTCAGGGTCCCCACGATACCTGCCACATCTTCACTTGCCCAGCCCACCTTACTCCACTTAGCCCATTGGATCTATGGACCAATCCAGTGGAAGTAGCCCAATTTTTAGGACTGGACATTGAAGAAGAACCCCCGGATTAAATTTGTAAAACTTTGAATAGTAAAGCTGTTACAACAACAACAGAATGCTTGAGAAGGCTGTAGTAACAATGGACAGTTTTCGACAAATGATATCCTTGCACTAAACGCAAACAACACATTATACCAATTGTAATATACAAATGTATATTTAGCAACTTGTAAATCTTCATTTGTGATTACTGAATTCTTCAAATAGCATATGTCAATCGCACTGATATATAAATATACAAGTATAGCGGTTTGGATACAAACCACTAACGCACCCAGTTAACTGACATACGTTATACATATTTATCATATCAACGTATGTATGTACGTATGTTTGTATGTATAACCTACGATTTAATACATACATATGTACAAAATCAAATGCCCTTCCTTCTTTCCTCCCATGGTTTCTATCAACACCACTAATAACTTAAGCGTGTTATTGAAACACTAATCGAATTTTGGGTTATCGAAAGGATATTCACAAATGGTGATACCCTTTTTGTATCCTTTTCACGCTTTACAAATCCATACATTTAGTTATGCATAACTTAGAACACTGTTTTCGATGGAATAATTTAATTTTTGCTATATTTCTAACATTCCGTTAAGTTGCAAAATAAATTTCATTTTCTTTTTTTGCTTTTGCTTTTGTTGTTGTTTGTTTTAAAATATCCAAACTGTCAACTGCATAAGAATGGAAATAATTCGTTGACATTGATGGAATTGTGTGTGTGTGTGTGTGTGTGTGTGTTCAAAGCATAATAATATGGACAGAGCAGTTGGGAGGCAGCGAAAGGAAATATTCTTGAACTTAATTTACGATATGCAAAAATTCTAAATCACGTAGGGGAAATTCTTCTTCTTCATTACTGGCAGCAACAACAGAAATTCATCTATCAGTAGCCGCACGTAGAAAAGCATTCCAAGCGGTCTTCGGTCTTTTGCGCTCCGTACATAGTTCGTCATACCAAACTTACTTAACAGTTCCGTCACCCGGCCGATCCATCGGAGTTTTGGTCGCCCCTTCCTGCGCCGCCCATCGAGTTTATTTCCGAAGACTTTTCGAGCCGGAGCGTTTTCGTCCATTCGTACAACGTGTCCAAGCCACCGCATTCGGTCTATTTGAACGCGCTTGACATACAGCTCATGATTCATTCGACGACGGTACTCGCCGTTCACGATGATGGGTCCAAATATTTTACGGAGTATTTTTCTCTCAAAGACTCCCAGAATAGATTGATCCGCTTGCGTCATTACCCAGGATACTGCGCTGTAGAGCAAGACAGGTAGGATCAGAGTCTGGTAGAGCTGGATCTTTGTTCTTCGAGAGAGCGCTTTGTCATTAAATCGCTTGCTTAGCACATAGTAGCAGCTGTTTGCGATAAATACTCGTCTTTTGATTATTATTTTTGTTCATGGCGGAGCCAAGGTAGACAAAATCATCTACCACTTCAAAGTTATAGTTGTCAACGTTCACGCAGCGTACCAGACGAGTGGACTCTTTGTTCGTTGAAACAAATAACTTGGTTTTGTTCTCGTTTATCACCAGACCCACTTCAGCCGACTGCTTTTCAATGCTCGAAAAAGCCGCATTAACATCTCGCAATCCACGTCCAATAATATCTATATCATCTCCATTACGATGTTAAAGAGATTACGATGTTAAAGCCTCGCTTGGTAGAAAGTAGCTCTGACAGATTTTTGCCAATATTCACTGAAGACTTCGTGTCAGTCAGTGTCATCCCGCAGAGTCGAATTAGCTTTGCGGGGATACCAAACTCAGCCATAGCATCCAACAATTTCTGTCATATCGGACTGTCAAATGCAGCTTTGTAATCGATGAACAGATGGAAGGAATCGATCTGCATTTCTTGGGTCTTCTCCAGGATTTGTCGTAGCGTGAATATCTGGTCGGTGGCGGATTTACCAGGTCTAAAGCCACACTGATAAGGTCCAATCAGGTTCGCCAGAAGGGGCTTTAGTCTTTCACATAACACACTAGACAGGACCTTGTATGCGATGGGTAAAAGGCTAATCCCGCGATAGTTGGTACACACACTAGGATCGCCTTTCTTAAACACGGGACATAGGACACTCAGATTCCAATCATCGGGCATGCACTCCCTGAGCCAAATCGTGTTTATGAGCTGGTGCATGCATGTTACCAGGTCATCGCCGACGGCTTTAAAAAGCTCTGCCGGCAGTCCATCGGCTCCCGCAGCTTTATTATTTGTAAGCCGCGCAATTACCGTGTTGATCTCGTTTTGGCTCGGTGGTGGACAGTCTACTCCATCGTCGATGATTGGTGCGATTTCGTCACTTATGCTGCCTTCGGGAACGAGAAGATATTGAAAGTGTTCCCTCTATATTTGCAGCACACTCTGAGTGTCCGTGACCAGATTTCCGTCTTTGTCCTTACAGGTATGTATCCCTGTTCCAAAACCTTTACTTATTACCTTTTGGCAGAACTTTCGGGCCTCACCGCTATCCCTGTAGTTTTCGATATCCTGGCTCTCTCTTTTCTTCCACAGACGCTTTTGTCCGTCTGAACAGGCGTACATCTCCCTTCTTTTCTCTTTATAACGCTCCGTCACCGCACGCGTCGACATTGGCTGCAGTTTTGCCTTGTATGCAGCATCCATTTCCTCAGACATTTCGCGACATTCATCATCGTAGCAGGGCTTATCTGAGCGTGGTTTTTCATAACCCAGTACGGTTGTTGTGGCAGTGGTCATAGAATTCGCAATATGCTGCCACTGCATGTCGGGAACATCAGAACTAGGGGGATTTGTATGGAGTAATTGAGTGAGTTGGTTGGAGTAAGCATTGGCTATCTCAGTGGTATGCAGCTTTGTGATGTCTAGCTTCCTTTGCGTTTGATTACAAGTGTGTTTAGCACTACTTAATCGTGTGCGTACCTTGGCTGCAACTAGGTGGTGATCCGAGTCGATATTTGCACCGCACATTACACACACGTCCACAACGCTTGAGACATGCCTTTCATCAATTACCACGTGATCAATCTGATTTCTTGTATTTTGATCTGGACATATCCAGATTGCCTTGTGAATATCTTTATGCGAGAATCTGGTTCCACTCACAACCATGTTTCTTGCCGACGCGAAACTTACCAGTCCGAATCCGTTATCGGAGGTGTTGTTGTGTAGACTGAATTTTCCAAATGCTGAACCAAGAGCAAAAAATCTCCCAGAACAATTTTAATGTTATGTGCAGGGCAGCGGTCATATATATCCTCACGGAGCTCATAGAATGCATCTTTGATGTCATCGTCTTTGTATTCCGTCGGGGCGTGTACTCAAATCAGCGTAATGTAAAAATATTTCGCCCGGATGCGAATGGTGGCTATATGGTCACGTAGGGGAAATGCCACGGCATATTTCATGCTCGATGTTTTGTTGTCTATGTTGACGGTATGTGTACAATCAACTAACTTACTCAACTATGTATAGATCATCGAGAAAAAATTTAACGATTTGAAGAAGATGTGTTTTCCAGCTTTATTTTATGCGAATTTTATATTGTTCATACACACATCGTTCCAATATTGTGAAGTTATGGTTTAAGTGAAGACTTCACATAAAAAACATTTAAAGCTAAATTGTAGAAAACAAAAACCTCTTTATCTGCAAAAACTTTCTTTTCCCAAGTTATCATACAATAATTGGTTATTTATCTCTCTCTATCATCTTTGTATCTTTTTCCGATTTACAGAACTATGGTGGTGATAATGGTCATGACATTCGGCCGCTTGGGTTCCCTGTTGGGCAATATTTTATTCCCCTATTTTATAACCATGGGTTGTCTAGCACCATTCATTCTAATCGGTGGAGTGATGTTGTGTAAGTAACGCATAAATAATCACCACACACCCTGAAGACACTTCTGTCTTCACATCATACTACGATACACATACATTATTATCTAGAGATTATATGATTATATCTTATCTTAATCTGTAAGTAACAAAAAAAAAACTCATGCTCTTTTTTTTCCTCTCATTGCAGTGGCATTCACAATGTCGTTATTCTTGCCTAACTCAAGTCGAGTGGCGTTACAATAATAACTAATATTGGAAAATTTTTACAAAATGTTAAAGTTTGTTACAAATTGTTGTACGTAGTTATACTTACGTATGTGCAAATCATATATTACATTTAATTATTGTATTAAAAGAAATGAATGAGTGTTCGGGAGATTTGGTGACTGTTATCTTTATTAAGTAGAAGAGATATACATATCACTGACGTCACAGCATGACTTGTCAATCATGGCAAGAAATGACAAGAAAATACGTTATATTCACTAAGAAACTAAAAGAAATATAAGGAGAAATGAGCTATCCTCAATAGAGGAGCTAAGTTATTGGAACAGGAATCCCCACCTGCATCCTAGCGAACCTGATTGGTCCTTGGAGTGTGGCTTTAGACCTAGTAAATCCACGACCGACCAAAAATTCACTTTACGACAGCTCCTGGAGAAGACCCAGGAGATCCTGATCGATACCTACTATCTGTTTATCGATTACAAAGCTGCATTCGACAGTCCAATACGACAGAAATTATTAGATGCTATGGCTGACCGGCCATGGCATAGTGGTTAGAACACGCGACTACCATGCGGGAAATACTGGCTCCAGTCATCTTAAAAAAAAAATTGTTCTTTTATTGTCGGCTCCCTCGAATGTTGTTGACAGCAACTTCGCAGTAAAGTGTCGAGTCAATCGGCGTGTCTAGTAAGAGCTTTTCAAATAGTGACGTTCGCATTCGTCGATAAACAAGTAGGTGCCGTTAGTTGTGCATCCAAAAATAGAAAGCGTGTTAATTCACAACAACGCGAGAAGCTATCCCATACCTCATTCATGGGGTGCAAAGGGAAATTAAGTTAAGTTAAGCCTGAGTTTGGTAACCCCTCAAAGCTGATACCACTTTGCGGCATAACACTGACTAACACGAAGTCGTCAGTGAACTAAGGCAAAAATCTGACTGAGCCTTTTTCAACCATGCGAGGCTTTAGACAAGGCAAATGTCTGTCATGGAATCTCTGTAACATCGTAATGCAGATGATTATGCGGAAGGCTACAGTAAACAGGATTGGTACCATCTAATACAAATGTCACATGCTGCCGGCGTATGCCGATGACATAGATATCATTGGCCGTGGACTGCGGCCTTTTCGAGCATTCAGAAGCAGTCGGCAGAAGTGGGTCTGATGATAAATGAGGACAAACCCTAGTTGTTTGTTATTGATATTATTACCCGATTTCTCAAGTGAGCGGAATTTTACGTTTGTATGGGAGGCACCAGAAGGGGCGTGGCTGAACTTCCAATATTTTCTCGAAAACTTCATCCAGTTACATGTTTAATAAATATGGAATTTGGGCACGATCGCATTGGGTATATTGATATTATTATTCGATTTATAAAATGGACGGAATGGTACATTTGTATGGGCGGTACCAAAAAGGGCGTGACTAGATTTCCAATTTTTTCTCCAAAACTTTATCCTGTTTAGCTTATATAATACAGAATTTGGACACGATGGCGTTGCTTGTATTAATATTAGTGGGCGGTACCAGATGGGGCGTTTCTAGACTTCCAGTTTTTATCTACAACTTTGATCCTGCTTTGTCCTTACCAAATTCAGAATTTGGGCACGATCGCGTTGGGTGTGTTGATAATATTACTTGATTTCTAGGAGGAGTTGTAC
Source organism: Muscina levida (assembly GCA_964034835.1). Taxonomy (NCBI): domain Eukaryota; kingdom Metazoa; phylum Arthropoda; class Insecta; order Diptera; family Muscidae; genus Muscina; species Muscina levida. Next base: position 33,944,189 of record OZ035880.1, on the reverse strand, counting down.
ATTTGTATGGGAGGTACCACAAAAGCCGTGGCTATGTAGCCCATTTTCAGTACCGTAAGTGTTGGGGAAATATTTACTCGTGAAAAGTTTCAAAACATTTAATTGCGTCTTTCGCAAGTTATCGTGCATACCAGACGGACAGCCAGAAAGGCAGATAGACGGCTAGACGGACAGGACTAAAACGACATAAAAAGTCATGAATCGAATTTGGTTCAAAGAAAACTGGGGTCTAAAGTGACTCCTTCTATGTGTTACACTTTTGGGTCTTATCGAATGATAAAGGGTTTTCCAAAAGAGGTGTTATTTTGGTATTCAAAGAAAGATGCAATTTATTGAGATAAAGATCGGATGTTTATTTCATAATAAAGAGAAAGAAAGAAAGGTATGCCGTTAATAATGAATGCCCATATCAACCAAATGGCCACCACGAGCACGCTTACATGACCAAATCCTTTTCAGGAAATTTTCCATAACCAAATCTCAAAGTGGCTGCCGAGGACAGGACGAATTTAATCTATGAGGTCTTGCATCGACGCTGGGTTGTTGGCGTAGACCTTATCTTTCACGTGGCCCCAAAGAAAGAAGTCGCAGGGTGGTAAAATCATAAGATCTCGGTGGTTTAATCACAAGATTCCCGTAAAAGATCAATCCCATCTATCTTGTTCTACAGCGCAGAATCCTGGGTAATGTCATAAGAGGATCTATCTATTCTATACAACATCGTTAACGGCGAGTACCGTCGTCGAATGAACCATGAGCTGTATGAGCTGTACAACGACATCGACGTATTCATGCGCGTTCAAATAGACCAAATGCGCTGGCTTGAACACGTTGCACAAATGGATGAAAATGCTCCAGCTCGAAAAGTATTCGGCAATAAACTCGATGGGCGGCGCAGAAGAAGGCGACCAAAACTTCGAGGGATGGAGCTATTATCTAAAGTTGGAGTGACGAACTATCTACGGACCGAAGCACTTGGAATTCTCTCTATGTGCGGCTATGGAATTCTGTTGTTGCTGCCATATAAAAAGAAGATCTTTTTCTGAATTTTGACAAGGATAGCAAGACGGAGAGTAAAGTATGATTTTCACGCTATTTACACGTATCTACCCATATCCCCTCAAACACAAAAGCGAGATAGCCTAATTAGAAAACATGTAGGATTAAGTATGGTTTACACGCTATCTACGCATATCTACTCATATCCCATCAACAACACAAAAGCGAGATAGCCTAATTAGAAAACATGTAGGAGTAAGCTAAGATACAAAATTATAGCAAAGTAATATTGAATTATAGGAAGGTGGATAGGAAACTAAAATGTACTGATTTGACAGGAGATAGGGGATATGGGTAAATAGCGTGTAAATCAGCCTTTAAGCATAGGCAATCACTTTAAAATTATAGCAAAATAGATATTGAATTATAGGAAGGTAGATAGGAAATCAAAATGTACTGATATGACAGTAGAGAGGGGATATAGGTGAATAGCGTGTAAATCAGCCTTAAGTTCTCTGTTACCCAGATTTCTCGAAATAGATTTTTTAAAAAAATCCGCCCCGATAGTTTGCAGACAGCTTTGAAGAGTTCCACATGAACACTGTAAATTCCAGCCCCCTTGCCTGACTTTATGCACTGCAAAGCCTTTTCAATTTCAATTGATGCTGGTAAATATTCATAAGGATCGGCAAAGGTTAACGTGAGTTATTCTGCCCACCAGACATCCAGACAGATGGAATGGGCTCAATCGTCATCAAAAATTCTAAAAACAAATTATTTTGCGAGCTCTGGTTTTAAGATACTTGGGGTTCAACTCGCCTCCTTTAAGACGTTACATATTTTATAACCTCATCATTTTATAAAAGAAAAAGTGTTACGCATTAAGGTTAAGATCAGTAGAGTCCCTAGTATCAGCATGATCTATTTTTTACTTAATTTTATTTTTGTTTCAAATATCATTAGTCATATACAAAGAGAGAGGTACAAAAAAGTATCATATACTAGCAGTGATGACTTTGTGGTTTAAAAAATTTTATATATTAGTGGTAATTTAGTACGTTAATGCCTACCAACTGTCCAGATGTCAGCAGCTTATCCTAAAAACGTATGTACACATGTAAATATTCCTATCAAATCTAATGCAAGATAAGTTGAGCCAAGTTGTAACACGTTGTCTTCACTCTATTTGCTGTTAGCTAAGTATCTAGAGATATCAAAGAAAGCACGTTTGCTCATAATGATTTTGATTACAAACAGATTAAACTGCAGCTTTGATTCCTCTGACGAAATAGAAATGGTGACAAGATCGAGATAAACCCTAGAGCACACGCCAAGTGGCTTCCATGTGGTACCATCAATGACTAAGGGGAAAAGTTGAAAAAGTTGACTAAATGATGTTATTTGCTCTGCTGCTTTTATTTCATTTCTATCTAAACAAGATTACTAGCGAGAAAGCGGCGGCAATCGGCAAAGTTTTACAACATCCATCCCTTGTGAATCGTTTGAAAAGAAAAAAAAAATGATTCTACAAATGGTGATCGTAATCATTAACAACGTAGTTGACGACGGGCTGGAATTGAGATCTAACTCAGATGTTTTAAATATGCCCGTAATGGCCAGAATACTGTCAGTTAAGACGCGACATTCAAACGAAAAAGAGGCCCAGTGCCAATGACAAGAAGAAATAGCACAAAGTGGAAAAAGAAAGCAAAATACACAACTAAGCAATAAAAGTGTACTACAAAAAAAAAAATTAAAACAAAATTTTAATAAAGAACAAGTGATATTCAATTGAGATCCCAACACTCACTAGCTCACGATCAAGTGCAGTGTTCAAACGCAAATTAATTAAACATAAGGAAATCCATTAATGAAAAAAAAAACAAAAATTTCCTCTCTTTTAAACGGCAATTATTCTATTGCAAAATAACAACAACAACGTTTACAAACAAACAACATATTAATTGATCTCTGGTGACCATTTTAAATTGTGTCAATTATTTGAATTGCAACAAAAACAACAATCATTTTTAATAATCCATTAACAACAGTCTGTGATAATAATGGCAGTGACCGATATTGTAGCAACAAGTGATAGTGACAAAGATGCGGCCGATGAAGGCAATGCTGTTAAACCAGAAGGTAAACTCCTGATGAGTATGAGGAGTAAAAGTGTTATCATTGATTAGAATTTACGTAATCGAGTGGAAACCAAACTGTTAAGTGGGTAACCAAATATGTTTTTTAACTTCTCCTCGGTCAGATTATACATCGGTCTACAGGAAGTAGAATACAATTGTATTGTATTATTGATACCACAAAACATAGTTTAAGCTAATTGACTAACTCATTACTTTCTACGCTGGTGTACTGGTGGAAAATAAAGAAGTTAATTTTGGAATCGTTAAATTGTGTGGCACATTAATTTGATTTATCTGTTAAAAATAAGGTTCGAAAAGGAATCATATTTCCACCTTAGATTTAAGTGAAAGTGATATATAAATTTTTCTTCTTCTTCTTCTTTACTGGCAGCAACAACAGAAATTCATCTATCAGTAGCCGCACGTAGAAAACCATTCCAAGCGCTTTGGTCTTTTGCGCTCCGTAGATAGTTCGTCATACCAAGCTTACTTAACATTTCCGTCACCTAGTCTATCCATCGGAGTTTTGGTCGCCCCCTCCTGCGCCGCCATCGAGTTTATTGCCGAAGACTTTTTGAGCCGGAGCGTTTTCGTCCATTCGTACAACGTGTCCAAGCCAGCGCATTCGGTCTATTTGAACGCGCTTGACTACGTCGATGTCGTTGTACAGCTCATACAGCTCATGATTCATTCGACGACGGTACTCGCCGTTCACAATGATGGGTCCAAATATTTTGCGGAGTATTTTTCTCTCGAAGACTCCCAGAATAGATTGACCCGCTTGTGTCATTACCCAGGATTCTGCGCTGTAGAGCAAGACAGGTAGGATCAGAGTCTGGTAGAGCTGGATCTTTGTTTTTCAAAAGAGCGCTTTGTCGTTAAATCGCTTGCTTAGCGCATAGTAGCAGCGGTTTGCGATCAATACTCGTCTTTTGATTTCGAGGCTGACATTATTATTTTTGTTTATGGTAGACAAAATCATCTACCACTTCAAAATTATAGTTGTCAACGTTCACGCAGCGTCCCAGACGAGTGGACTCTTTGTTCGTTGAAACAAATAACTTGGTTTTGTCCTCGTTTATCACCAGACCCACTTCAGCCGACTGCTTTTCAATGCTCGAAAAGGCCGCAGTAACATCTCGCAATCCACGTCCAATAATATCGATATCATCAGCATACGCGAGTAACATGTGGCTTTTATTAAATATGGTGCCATTCCTGTTTACTGCTGCTTTCCGCATGATCATCTCCATTACGATGTTAAAGAGATCGCAGGACAGACTATTGCCTTGTCTAAAGCCTCGCTTGGTAGAAAATGGCTCTGACAGATTTTTGCCAATTTTCACTGAAAACTTCGTGTCAGTCAGTGTCATCCCGCAGAGTCGAATTAGTTTTGCTGGGATACCAAACTCAGCCATAGCATCCAACAATTTCTGTCGTATCGGACTGTCAAATGCGGCTTTGTAATCGATGAACATATGGTAGGTATCGATCTGCATTTCTTGGGTCTTCTCCAGGATTTGTCGTAGCCACACTGATAAGGTCCAATCAGGTTCGCCAAAAGGGGCTTTAGTCTTTCACATAACACACTAGACAGGACCTTGTATGCGATGGGTAAAAGGCTAATCCCGCGATAGTTGGTACACACACTAGGATCGCCTTTCTTAAGCACGGGACATAGGACACTCAGATTCCAATCATCGGGCATGCATTCCCTGAGCCAAATCGTGTTTATGAGCTGGTGCATGCATGTTACCAGGTCATCGCCGCCGGCTTTAAAAAGCTCTGCTGGCAGTCCATCGGCTCTCGCAGCTTTATTATTTTTAAGCCGCGCAATTGCCGTGCTGATTTCGTTTTGGCTCGGTGGTGGACAGTCTACTCCATCGTCGATGATTGGTGCGATATCGTCACTTATGCTGCCTACGGGAACGAGAAGAGATTGAAAGTGTTCCCTCCATGTTTGCAGCACACTCTGAGTGTCCGTGACCAGATTTCCGTCTCTGTCCTTACAGGTGGGGATCCCTGTTCCAAAACCTTTACTTTTTACCTTTTGGTAGAACTTTCGGGCCTCACCTCTATCCCTGTAGTTTTCGATATCCTGGCTCTCTCTTTTCTTCCACAGACGCTTTTTCCGTCTGAACAGGCGTTTCATCTCCCTCCTTTTCTCTTTATAACGCTGCGTCACCGCACGCGTCGCCATTGGCTGCAGTTTTACCTTGTATGCAGCATCCATTTCCTCAGACATTTCGCGACATTCGTCATCGTACCAGGGCTTGTCTGAGCGTGGTTTTTCATAACCCAGTACGGTTGTTGCGGCAGTGATCATAGAATTCGCAATATGCTGCCACTGCATGTCGGGAACATCAGAACTAGGGGGGTTTGTATGGAGTAATTGAGAGAGTTGGTTGGAGTAGGCATTGGCTATCTCAGTGGTATGCAGCTTTGTGATGTCTAGCTTCCTTTGCGCTTGATTACGAGTGGTTTTAGCTCTACTTAATCGTGTGCGTACCTTGGCTGCAACTAGGTGGTGATCCGAGTCAATATTTGCACCGCGCATCACACGCACGTCCATAACGCTTGAGACATGCCTTCCATCAATTACCACGTGATCAATCTGATTTCTTGTATTTTGATCGGGAGATATCCAGGTTGCCTTGTGGATATCTTTATGCGGGAATCTGGTTCCACTCACAACCATGTTTCTTGCCGACGCGAAACTTACCAGTCCGAAGCGGTCATATATATCCTCCAGGCGCTCATAGAATGCATCTTTGATGTCATCGTCTTTGTCTTCCGTCGGGGCGTGCACACAAATCAGCGTAATGTTAAAATATTTCGCCCGGATGCGAATGGTGGCTATACGGTCACTTACAGGGTTAAACCGCGAGACCAGGTGTGGAAGTCTCTTGCCAACTATGAAACCACATCCAAATTCGTGTCTTTTTGCATGGCAGCTGTAAAACATGTCACAGTTCTTTCGTCGTGTGCATCCCTGTCCCGTCCATCTCATTTCCTGTATGGCGGTGATGTCAGCCTTGTATTTGTCGAGGACATCCGCCAGTTGGATAGAGGCACCATCTCCGTATAGAGTTCGGACATTCCAGGTGCATATCCTTAAATCATGGTCCTTATATCGTATGCGGGGGTCGTCAACATTTGGGGGGGTTCTTGTTTTTCTTTTTCTTCGTGTTTTCATAATAAATTTTTGTTTAAGAAGAGTGGCTTATTAGGCCACCGCTCCCGATCCTAGTTTCTTGGGGCTGCCAAAGCCACTGGGAGAGCCTGTGTTGAGCTTCAGTAACTTCTGTTACCTAGTTCCTAAGACGCATCGGTGGTAGCATGCCGATTAGGTTACTCAACATTTCGCCTTTTAACTTTAGCTAACTTCTAAGCGGTTGCTTTGAAGTCATTGCCCGGGGAATACTTGGTCTAAGACCGAAGGTAGTTAGCTGCTTGGACAGTGCCACAAAGGAATCGCTTCTGGCCACTCCCAAGTGAGTGACAATTAGTAACTTTCCACCTCTGGGCAAAGTCCCATTCCCCTATATAAATCTTTATTGTCTTATTTATCACAGTTCAAAAAATTCACTTTGGATTGTTTTATGCTGTGATTCGAACAAAATTTGTACATTTACTATTGAATTGTTGTGCGAACATTTGCCCTAGTCCCGGGGTATTACAAATTTTGGCAGCAGAGTTTAAAATAATAACATTTGTGTTTTGTGCGTCGATATGAGTAAAAACGTGCATTAATCTGGACACTTTATTTACCAGTAAGACAGAAAATGATGCAAATGCATGGATATGCAATATTAAGTGTAATAAGCGGCGTGGCTAGACTTTCAGTTTTTTCTCCAAAACTTTATCCTGCTAGAGCTTTGCTAAATATAAGATTTGGGCACGATCTAGTTGGGTGTATTGATATTATTACTCTATCTCTATTATATTTGTATTAGAGGTACTAGAAGGGGCGTGGCTATACTTCTAGTTTATTCTCCAAAGCTTTATCCTGTTATAGCTAAACAAACCAGTACAGAAATTTCAGTCAGTCACACTGACTGATAAATACCATTACCCAATATAATATATTGTTTAAGTCTTGAGTTATTGAAAATAATCTATTTGTAATTAAAACCAGTTAGAAAGTTTCAGTCGGGCAACCCGACTTACATTTACCCTTACCCTCAGTAAAACAAATAATTTTCTATTTTATTGATATTATTACTCGATTTCGAAATTGGGCGGAGTGGTACATTTATATGGGAGGTACGTGAAGGGGTGTGTTTAGGCTCCAGATTTATTCTCCATAACTTTATCCTGTTATAGCTTTACTAAATACAGAATTTGCGCACGATTGCGTTGGGTGTACTGATATTATTACTACATCCCAAAAATGGGCGGAAAGGTACATTTGTATGGGAGGTACCATAAGGGGCGTGTCTAGACTTCCAATTTTTTCTCCAAAACTTTGTCCTGTTATAATATAACAAAATACAGAATTTGGGCACGATCGTGTCGAGTGTATTCATATTATTACCCTATTTCTAAAGTGGGCGGAGTGGTACATTTGTATGGGAGGTACCAGAAGGGGCGTGTCTAGACTTCCAGATTTTTTCTCCAAAACTTTATCCTGCTTAAACTTTACCAAATACAGAATTTGGGCACGATCGCGTTAGGTCTTTTAATAATATTAATCGATTTCTAAAGTGGGCGGTACCAGATGTGTATGGGAGGTACCAGATGGGGCGTGAATAGACTTCCAATTTTTTTCTCTAAAACTTTATCTTGTTATAGCTTTACTCAAAATAGAATTTGGGTACGATCACGTTTAATTTATTGATATTATTTCTCCATCTCTATAGTGGGCGGAAAGGTAGATTTGTATGGGAGGTACCAGAAAGGGCGTGGCTAGGCTTTCAAAATTTTTTCCAAAACTTTATCCTGTTATAGCTTTACTAAATACAGAAGTTGGGGACGATCCCGTAGGGTGTATTGATATTATTACTCGATTTCTAAAGTGGGCGGAATGATGTATTTGTATGGGAGGTATCAGAAGGGGCGGGGCCATGTAGCCCATTTGCAATACCGTAAGTAGTTTTGAGAAAATAATAACTCGTGCAAAATTTCAAAACATTTGGTTGCGTCTTTCGAAAGTTATCGTGCGAACCAGCCGGACAGCCACCCGACAGACAGACATACAGACGGACATGGCTCAAACGACTTAAAAAGTCATGAATCGAATTTGGTTCAAAGAAACCTAGGGTCTAAAGTGACTCCTTCTATGTGTTACACTTTTGGGTCGTATCAAATGATATATACCTTCATCCCTAAGGGTGATGGTAAAAAAATACAGAATGTGGGCACATTTGTATGGGAGGTACCAGATGGTGCGTGACTAGACGTCCAGTTTTTCTTTTTTCAAATCTTTATCCTGCTATAGCTTTACCAAATGTAGAATTTAGAATTCGATTTCTATATTGGGCGGTACCAGATGGGATGGGAGGTACTAGATGGGGTTTTGCTAGACTTCCAGTTTCTTTTTGCCAAAACTTTATCCTGTTATAGGTAAACAAAATACTGAATTTGTGCACGATCGCGTTGGGTTGGGTTGATATTATTAATCGATTTCAAAAGTAGGCGATTATGGAAGGTACCAGAAGGGGCGTGGTCATGTAGCCCATTTTCAATACCATACGTTTTTGGTAGTTCCAGAAACCTTTTTTTAACTATGTCTACCTTTCCTTGATAGTCTAAGATAGTCCAAAACCAAATTTTGGCACCCCCATAGCTAAATATTAACCCATAATCCGCGCTCGAATGTTTTAGAAAAGCTTTTTTCCGACGTAAATTCGGTGAACCACACTAACCCGAAAAGGGTGAAATCTTCTTTCGATCTTCTAGATTGTTTTTCTACTTCTTTTAACATTCCCCAAAGATAATTCCACTGTTTGGAGGGTCGATTTTTATTTTGCAACCCGAAAATCCCCGAAAGTATTCGTCGAAGACTGAAAAATCCCGTTTGACAATTTTCCAACATGTGCCACTATTTTGGAACATCTCGGAACACTCTGAAACCAATTTCACCTTAAATGTAGATCCTTTGGTTACACTTTTTCACCTCTTCTGGTTGCAACAAGTTGCAACTAATGAAGACATCGAAGATTTCCGGGCTGAACAAAGGCTGAACACAGACCCAAACAAATACAGATTTTACGCTCTCGAAACTGCGCTTCTTCTCCAGTTAGTGACGCCAAGTTCTGTAAGGTTCTCAGTAACCTGGTCTTTCCAACGGAGTTTTGGTCGCCCTCTTCTGCACCGTCCATCGAGTTCATTGTCGAAGACTTTTCGAGCTGGAGCATTTTCGTCCATGCGTACTACATGACCTAGCCAACGCAACCCCTGCACCTTAATGCGCCTGACCACGTCAATGTCAGAGTTTGGCTCGTACAACTCATGATTCATTCTACGTCGATGTTCTCCGTTAACAATGATGGGCCTATTTATTTTACGGAGTATTTTTCTCTCGAATACTGCCAGTACCGATTCATCCGCTGGTATCATAACCCAGGATTCTGAACCATACATTAAGACAGGTAGAATTAGTATCTGGTATAGCTTGAGTTTTGTTCGTCGAGAGAGGGCTCTGTCATTGAATCGTCCGTAGTCCGTAGTAGCATTTATTTGCAAGCAGGATTCTTCTCCGGATTTCGTGGCTGACATTATTTGTTTTGTTGATGGCGAAGCCTAGGTAGGTAAACTTATCTACCACCTCGAATTTATAGTTGTCAACGTTCACGCAGTTTCCCAAACGAGTAGATTATTATACCATCACCCTTAGGGATGAGGGTATATATCATTTGATACGAAAAAGAGTGTAACGCATTAAAGGAGACGAGTTAGACCCCAAGTATCTTAAGTTTCAGGACTTTTTAAGACGATTGAGCTCTATTTCCGTCTGTCTGGCTGGATGGCTGGTCAGCAGGATAACTCGAGTAAACCTTAACGGATCAGTAGGAAAATTCACCAGTATTAATATTTTTCAAAACGAACTTATGGGATTGTAAATAGGTAAAATAGCCCCACCCCTTCTGGTACCACCCAAACAAAATTACATATTTTTGGATAATTTATATTTCTTTCATTACATCCAAACGGACGATCGTAGGATATTTAAATTTGGTCAGTTTATTTATCTTGCAAAAGTAGACTAACCCTAAGAAAACCGAAACCTTTGCCATACCCCTTCTGGTACCTCCCATACAAATGACCTAATTGCCCATTATAGTTTTACATACATATCTTTTTTGTAAGTAAACTTAATTTACTCAAATTTTGAGTATGATGTTCGCTTATGAAAATAGGACTCAGGAATGAATATGGACTATATCGGTTTACGCCTTCTGGTACCTCCCATACAAAATGACATATTTTTGTAAAATTAATATTTCTCCTATAACTTCCAAACGGACTCTTGGAGGGTAATGAAAATTGGTCGATTAATTTATGTTATTATAGGAGGCAAACCCCCAGAAACCTAACTATTTGTCACACCCCTTCTGGTACCTACCATACAAATGACCGAACTCACCCCCATAGTCTTACGTACATATGTTTTTTTTGTAAGTGCACTGAATTCTGTCAAATTATTCGTAAGTTGTACGTATGAAAATTTGAGTCAGGAATGAATAAGGACTGTATCGGTTCACCTCTTGAAAAATTAATATTTCTCACATAAATTCCAAACCGGCACCTATACCCCCTACACAAATAAGTAAAGTTTTGGACGATTTTGCACCACAAGCAGGGAACAAATTATACATAAGTATTTTATTTCAATTAAAAATCTATTCATTTCAATAACTCAAGACTTCAACAATATCTTATATTGGGTGATGGTATTTATCAGTCAGTTTACTTGACTGAAATTTCTGTACTAGTTTGTTCGTTGAAACTAATACCACATTAGACACTATATTCTTCAGGATTCGTCTGAGTGCCGTTTTTTATATCCTAGTACGGTTGTTGCGGTGGTTGCCATGGAATGTACAATATGCTGCCACTATATATCGGGAACGTCAGTAGTAGAGGCATTGTGTCGTATTAGTTGGAAGAGCTGGTTGGAGTGGGCAGTGGCTATATCTGGCGTTTGCAGCTTCGCGATATTCAGCTTTCTTTGTGTTTGGTTACGTGCGTTTTTTGCCGTGCTCAATGTGCACCTAGACTGCAACCAGGTAGACTGCGAACGTCCATGACACTAGATGCATGCCTGCCATCAATTACCACATGATCAATTTGCCTTGTGGATATTTTTGTGCTGGAATCTAGTTTCTCTCACTACCATGTTCCTTCCCGCTGCGAAGCTAACCAGCCTACGCCCAATGTCTGACGTGTCGGTATGCAGGCTGAATTAACCCTTACGAAAGTCGTCAAATGTTTGTAATGTCACCTTTTTAACGAAGATTTTTATTGTTCATCTTACCTTATTGAAAGAAGTAGGAATGTACCTGTCGTTCAACATAAAGACCAAATGATACAAATGTGTGAAGAAAATTCATATAAACTGTGTAAGTTATAATATAAAACGATTCAATTTAATAGTTATTATATAGTCGGTCTGTTTAAATTGTTCAATGAATACACTAAACTGCAATAAATAACTTTTCCTATTACATTCCATATACTTGTAAAGGAACTCTCAAATTTTAATGAAATTTGTTGCAAATGTTTTAATTATCTTTCTATGAAATATTTTGTAAACTTACAAATCATTTCATGGCATTACTTGAAAACCACACGTACTCTAAAAACTTGTTTTTTTGTTGTTGCTTACTGTTTTAATTTGTTTAATGTTAATAGGAATTTCATACAGCATGTGAAAGGTACTATGTATGTAGCGTTATTAACCTTAATGTCATAATTATAAATGTTTATGAATGTACCCGTATCATTTAAGTAGGTAGTAAACGAATTTATATATTTTCGCATTTAAATTAGAGTTTATGTAGAAATGGGTCAACATGTACATATATATGTATTCTAGAAAATATGAGTAATGCCTATGCAAAGACACATAATAGATACATATGACTTAAAATTAAAAGTTGGAAACAAAAAAAAAATTAAATTGTTTTTTATAAATAGCAACAAGTAAGAGATTGACACGATATGAAATTGACTTATTAAAGTAAATATTAGTTTTTACATTGATCTTAATTAAAAGACCATCGTTTATGTTATTTTAGACACCTAATTTTCAAACAAAGAAAACGCCAGCCTAAATATGACAATAATATAAGTAATAATTTCTTTACAAAATGTTAACTTTAAATTAAATCTCTATTGTTTATGTTAAGTTATTTCAAAAATTTAATTATTTGTCTGTTTTAAATATATATATTTATTATCGAAGTTCTCATCTATTTTACATTGATACAAATTAAACGCTAAAGATTCAATATCCAACGTTTCACTGGAATTTTTCTAGCCTCTTCAGCAATGATTGATTGATTTATGGAATATACTATTTAATGCGATTGTATCATTGTAATTAGAGAAATTAAGTTGTTTATCATAACAACACACATTGAGCAACATAACACAAAAATAAATTAAAATTAAATTAAAATTTCACAGAAAATCTTGATGCTACCTATCACAGTTCGAAATATGTATTATTAATGTTGTCTTTAAATTTTTCTTTTATTTAGCAGCTTTGAATTATTAGTTTATACTTTTTAAATAGAATAAGAAACAACGTATCAAATAACACAATACAATATTTTTCAGCGTATGGATTTGGAACTCAATTCTGAGAACTGCACGTGAAAGTTGTCCCAAAAAGAAGAAGTTCTGCATCTAACATGCCATAATAATTTAATATCGATTTGAAGTTAGTAAGTATCGTATAGGGCAATTTGTCACGTTTTAGGCTCTTTTGTTTAACACAACTCGAGAACCACTAGTCCGATTTAGCTAAAACAAATTAAAAACCAGTAAGAAAGTTTCAGTCGGGCAACCCGAATTACATCCTTATCCTTACCCTCAGTAAAACATAAAATTTTCTATTATGTTGATATTATTACTCGATTTCTAAAGTGGGCGGAGTGGTAAATTTGTATGGGAGGTACTAGAAGGAAGCGGCTAGACTTTCAGTTTTTTCTCCTAGACTTTGTCCTGTTATAGTTTTACTAAATACAGAATTTGGGCACGATCGTGTCAAGTGTATTGATATTTTTACTCCATCTCTAAAGTGGGCGTAGTGGTACATTTGTATGGGAGGTACCAGAAGGGGCGTGGCTAGACTTGAATTTTTTTTCCAAAACTTAATCCTGTTATACCTTTACTAAATATAGGATTTCGGAACGATTGAGTTCGATGTATTGATATTATAACTCGATTTCCAAAGTGGGCGGAATTGTACATTTGTATGGAAGGTACCAGAAGGGGCGTGGTCATGTAGCCTATTTTCATTACCGTAAGTAGTTTTGGGGAAATATTAACTCGTACAAAATTTCAAAACATTTGGTTGCGTCTTTCGAAAGTTATCGTGCGCCCCACCCGGACAGCCAGACAGACGGACATGGCTCAAACGACTTAAAAAGTCATGAATCGAATTTGGTTCAAAGAAACCTTGGGTCTAAAGAGGCACGATCGCGTTAGGTATATTAATAATATTAATCGATTTCTAAAGTGGGCGGTACCAGATGGGGCGTGGCTTTACCCTGTTAAAGCATTTCTAAATAAAGAATTTAGACACGATCGCCTTAGATTTATTAATATTACTACTCCATCTCTTAAGTGGACGGAAAGGTACATATGTATGGGAGGTACCAGAAGGGGCGTGGCTAGACTTCCAGATTTTTTCTCCAAAACTTTATCCTATTATAGCTTTACCAAATACAGAATTTGGGCACGATCGCGTTAGGTCTATTAATAATTTTAATCGATTTCTAAAGTGGGCGGTGCCAGATAGGTATGGGAGGTACCAGATAGGGCTTGGCTAGACTTTCTAGTTTTTTTCTCCAAAACTGTATCCTCCTTTAGCTTTAGTAAGTAAAGAATTTGGATACGATCGCATTGGATTTATTGATATAATTACTCTATCTCTAACGGTGCAATTGTATGGGAGGTACCAGAAGGGGCATGGCTAGACTTCCAATTTTTTTTTCCAAAACTTTATCCTGTTATAGCTTTACTAAATAAAGAATTTGGGTACGATCCGGTTGGGTGTATTTATATTATTACTCGATTTCTAAAGTGGGCGGAATGATGTATTTGTATGGGAGGAACCAGAAGTGCCGGGGCCATGTAGCCCATTTGCAATACCGTAAGCAGTTTTGGGCAAATATTAACTCGTGCAAAGTTTCAAAAACGGAAGTTATTGTGCGCACCAGCCGGACAGACAGACGGACATGGCTTAAACGACTTGAAAAGTCATAACTCGAATTTGTTTCAAAGAAACCTAGGGTCTAAAGTGCTTCTTTCTATGTGTTACACTTTTGGGTCGTTTTAAATGATATATACCCTTCTACCCATAGGGTAAGGGTAAAAAAATTAAGAGTTACAATTAATCTGTTTATATAACGCTTCCCCATATAAGCAACATTTTCACTTTTCCATTTGATCTGGGTTTATTTTGTAAAAGTAACAATAAAACTGTTGTACTCCGTGGCGTATGCTTTACGTAGAATATTACTTATAATGATCATACGCCATCATATAACAATATAACAAAAGACCCTAACACTTAACAAATTCACCTATACGATACTTACTAATTTCAAATCGATATTAAATTATTATGGCATGTAACTTGACAAAAAAAATAATGCAGAACTTCTTCTTTTTTAGCTACTTTCACGTGTAGTTCTAAGAATTGAGTCCCAAAATTATGTGTAGTACTGTGTTAATTTGAGACTTTTTCCTTGGCACCCCATACAAATTGACCATATGCTTAGAGATATCGAATTGAACTTTTTTTTATAAGTCGTCAAATTCATAAACAATTTGTACACTGTAAACTCTTTTGTACAGCATTACCAAATGTCAAAATGTCTGTAAACGTATGGCGCCATATGATCGATAGATCAATCTCCAACAATGTACGCTCCACAGGCAGTAAAATTATAAGACATAAGTAATTTCATTTTAAAACCTTTTAATTTCAGTAACTCGAGACTAAAAGAATATCGCACATAGGGTGAGAGTATTTATCAGTCAGTTAAATTAACTGAAATTTCTATACTGGTGACGAACATCTTACACAAATTACTCATCATTTTAAGTTGACCCATCTTTTAACAACAACAATTCATCCAGTGTAACATTATGTTCCTTTAGATTCTTTTCGGTCCATTCATCTGCTTTTAGGACCATATCTGCAGACAGCTCCTCCTTATAAGCATTGACTTTGCCTTTGCGTATAAAACTACAAAAGAGACGTAATCAACAAATTTAAATTTTAAACTTTTTCATTAATCCCATAAACTTTACTCACTTATGTGTTTCGTAGGGCAAACCGATCTTCTTGCGAACCTTCTCAAATTCCCATAGATGATTTGTTTTCGGATTCTTTTGCATCTCTTCAAATGATAAATGTTGCAACATTTTTGTCATTGTGGCATCATCAATGGGTTTATGCAGAAATTTACAAATATCAGTGATAACCTGGCGTAAATCCAATTTCATACGTTCAAAACTTGTATAGAATAGCCAAGGTTCATGGCGCAATGCATAGAATTCTGTCACATGTAAAAAAGGCTCATGCAGTGTAGTGCCCTCGATGTGAGCGCTCATATATTCGTCGAGGGTTTGATCGGCAGCTGCGCCAATATTGCGGGCATGATAGTATTCCGAAACTAATGCATCTTTAAGGTTGCGTGCAACATAGACCACCTAAGGGGGAGACAGAGAAAAGTACAGTATATGCGTTTCATGTTGTTTACAGCATTAGCGTTACCTTAGGTTTCTTATCCCATATTTGAGCCGGCAACAAAGGTAAACTTAAATGAGTTTTTATCACCCGCGGCCGCTTTAGCTTTTCTATGGGCTCAAAGCAGTTCTGCAAATCTTCATGCATCATGTAATGGAAACTAAACATGACTATAATTTAACCACAACACGCTCGCGTTCTCCCTTAACACTTACTCCATATAAGGTGAACGTATTTCCAAATGCTCTGCTTTGGCCGCCTCAAAATCGTAATCGTTAACCACCAACCATAAAAGTTCTTGCATCCAGGTGGTGCCACACTTCGGCAATGTCACTAGCCAAACATCATCATCGTACACTGACACTTCGTGCACCCGGCGAATAAAATCGATGCGATCAGCACGATAGTGTAATTTCCTCTTAGACCAATCTTTCTGTAAGAGATTCGTTGGATATCGTTTAGATTGATATTCCACCAGATTATTGAACATTGTGATTTGAGCGAGTGTGCAACTTCACCGAGTGAATGTGCAGTTAAAACTGATTGACCGACCGACAGATCGCAAACCAGTTGTGCACAATAATAATAGTGGGGCCATTGTGTGTTGTGTTGTGTGGGGTTATATTGTCTTATCTCAATGTAAGTGGTTTTTGATTTGCCCTGGCTATTTGTTGTTGTTATCATTGTTTACTAGAGTCTCATAGCATAGATGGGAATTGTGTAGTCAAACATGTGATAAAGTTGTAAAGCAGTAAGCTCAGTTGCAATTCAAGTTGTAGTTGGGTTTGAAGCAAGAGAAACATTAAGCCGGTTTGATTTGATTGGGAGAGAGAGAGAGATTGGCAATCAAAGTTTTAGACCTCGAAATAATAATAATTTTCCTTGATTTGGGACTCAATTCTGAGAACAGCACTTGAAAGTAGCACAAAAAAAATAAGTTCTGCATCATTCATTTTGTCAAGTTACATGCCATAATAATTTAATATCGATTTGAAGTTAGTAAGTATCGTATAGGGGAATTTGTCATGTTTTAGGATCTTTGTTTGACATAACTCGAGAACCACTTGCCCGATTTAGCGGAAAAAAATCTAAAAAAAATGAAGAATTACAATTCCTTTAATCTTTATAACGTTTCTCTACATAAGCAACAGTTTTACTTTTCCATTCATCAAATAATTTTGACCTGGGTTTATTTTGTAGCAGTTACAATAAAACTGTTGTACTCCGTGGCGTCTGATTTACGTGGAATATTACTTATGATAATCATACGCCACCATATAACAATATAACAAAAGAGCCTAAAACGTGACAAATTCTCCTATACGAAACTTGCGTACTTCAAATCGATATTAAAATATTATGGCATGTAGCTTGACTAAACTAATGATGCAGAACTTCTTCATTTTGGGGCTACTTTTACGTGCAGTTCTCAGAATTGAGACCCAAAATCATGTGTTGTACTGCGTACATGTATAGTTAGTCTATTTACTTAAAAAAATATTCTTGTAGAACTATGGGAGATTTTTCTGCCATTTGTATGAGAGTTTGTAACATGGGTTTCTCGTCGGCTGAGATAAATCGAGTCCTCGCCCGGGGTCGCCATAAGGACCCACAAAACCTTACGGAACAAGAACTCAGTAGATTTTCTTTGACTGGGGCAAAATTACAGTATTGTTTATTGATGGTGTAATTCATACTTAAAATCTACTGGAAAACAATTCAGATTCGGATTCAGTGATAGCATTGTTGTCTTGTCCGGCAATTTGTACCCAGGCCGATATCAGATGACCGAGAACTTTTAGTATACGCTCAACGAGTATGGATGTAGCCTATGACTGCAATCACAGGTTTTGGGAGTATTAAAAAAAAACTTTATTTCCCTTCGCACCCCATGAATGAGGTATGGGATAGCTTCTCGCGTTGTTGTAAATTAACACGCTTTCTATTTTCAGATTCACAACTAACGGCACCTACTTGTTGGTCGACGAATGCAAACGACACTGTTTGAGAACCTCTTATTACTAGACACGCCGATTGACTCGACACTTATACTGCGAAGTTGCTGTCAACAACATTCGAGGGGAGCCGACAATGAAGTTTTGAACCTGCGCATGGTATTCGCTTGTTCTAACCACTATGCCACGGCCGGGAATCGGGTCGATTAAATATAGTCGGGAACTTTACGAATCGACCGATTTGAGGTGATCGGGAACTTTTTACTATATAGTTCTTGTTGATGACTCGTGTTCTTCAGCAAAACGACTTTAAAACTCGTTGTTGTATGGATTCCGAATTCGCGACCGAACTGATAAACTTACCCGACGTAGTATTAGTATCAAGATACTACGGTGCTAATTTCCAATACAATGCTACAGAAACGAAGTGTATCTTCGTATTTCAGGCCGAAATCTGTGCAACCGACGAGTCTGTATAGCCAACCGGAGTTGTCTTCAATAGACCAAAGTCCAATTTAACAGACCGATTTCCGATTCAACAGACCGAAGTCCGATTTAAAAGACCGAAGTCTGATTTAACCGACCGAAGTCCGATTCAACAGACCGAAGTCCGATTCAATAGACCGAAGTCCGAATCAACAGACCGAAATCCGATTTAACAGACCGAAGTCCGATTCAATAGACCGAAGTCCGAATCAACCAACCGTAGTCGAGTTAAACCAATGGAATTTGGGTTAAACCAACAAAAGTTGGTTCAACAGACCGAAGTCAGAATAAACAAAAGAATATTTCATTTGATAAATTATTGCCCTGAGAAGGCCAGTGGAGATCGGGTACAGAGCAACTTAGCAATAAACTTCGCTGCGGTAGCAACCGACCAATTTACCAAGCAAAATGATCGATCATTTAAGTAAGTGAAGCACTCGATGTAATGAGAATTATATCGCATCACAGTGCATCTATTAACACTTTCTCTTGTGATGTCGTTTCTTAAATGTGTATGGTAGGATGTTGATCGTCGCGCTCAATCGCCGTTCGTAGCTAATGTGTCGTTAGTGGCAGTCACGTGCATTGGCGAACGCGTCGTTTGCGACAGTCGTGCGATCGACAGTATTGTTGTTTTTTGCCTTGAAGTAATTGTAACAGTGTATGCAGATTAGTTTGGTTGGTGATATTCATGAGTAATTGAAGGACGAGTATATTTTTAGTGTTTAGAAGTGTAGTTAGCGCTAGAACTGTATATGTAGGAGTCATATATGTACAGTGACTTTCGTCACATTACAAGTTTAAAGAATAACTGTGGCAAATTCTGTTGTTATTGTTGTAATAGCTTAAACTATACAACTTTAATCCGGGGGTTATTCGTTTAAAACGAAAACGCCTAAAAATTGGTATACTTGCACTGGATTAGTCCATAAATCCTTTGGGCTTAGTGAAGTAGGTTGGACTGGACAGCTGTATATATGGTGGGTATCATGGGTACCCTAAACACATGCTGGACATATACCATTTTAGGGACGGCACGGTCTATGCGGGACCAGTAGGCATTGAGCCTTTGCTCCATCTCGATCTTAGTTGTGTCACACTACTGACCGGCCAATTGTTTTGTAGGTAACCAGCAAAGTTTTTTTGTCTAAACCCCAAATGTTGCCGGATAGTGCTTGGAGGACATTGTTTCTATGAGCTGAGAAAGAAAACAGGCTTTAAAAGTTATGAGTGGCTCACATTCTGTATTTGGACTCCATTGACTACAACGCCTTAATTTAGGTTTACCTTCTTCAGGTGGTGAAAGGTGTTGCTAAAGACTTTGCTTACATCCAGTGAAGAAATTGTGTATTTCTCAGAGTTAACCATTCAATAGACCGTATAACACATCAACGTGTGTTGATTATGTCTGTCGCCATAATAAGACAGTCGTCCGCATATGATATCATTTCTACACTTTGTGGAAGTGTGGGGAGTTTATAGAGATAGATTTTAAGCAGGGCAATAGGGCACTGCCCTGTGGTACTCTTTGTTTAACTCTACGGTAGTTTGGACACTTGTCTCTAAACTCAACGAACGGCTAAAGACCACTCAGATACACACAGTTGTATGGAAATGTATATGGGTGAATTCGGTCATTTGTATGAGAGGTACCAGAAGGAATGTGGCAAATTTTTCGGTTCTGAGATCCAGCCTACTATTGCAAGGTAATTAAACTGCCCATAGATCCTCCACTGGTCTCCTTAATGGGTAATGTTTTGACTCTTAATAAATCATATATACCCTCATCCCTATGGGAAAGGGTATGAAAACATCTATACGATTTTTTGGACAAAATTCATTATTTTAAAATCAGAAGAAAAATTTTCATTAAAGTGATATTGCCGATCAAAGACGAAAAACTTCTTCAGAAGCCATGCATGTTTTGCTGGTTAGAACACGCGGCAATCATGCTGGTGATTTGTTTGAGCACTGCCACAACCATCTACAGTTATTTGATCGGCGATCCCCTTGTTGTTCCTTTAGACAGCGAATTTAAGTATTCGAGTCAAGGAATTTGTCTGGTAATAGATTCTCAAATGGCTTAACTTATGGAATCGTAGTTAGACTGTAGAGGATCCTACACTTACACACGTTAACATATTTCATTCATAGAATGCCAAGAGAAATTGTTTTGTTCAACAATGTGTCTGAAATTGTAACCGGTTATTGGACTTGTTAGTCCATTAAACATAGAAATCCCTAACATACAATTTTACTTACATATACTTTACACTTTACAATTACCTTACCCATTGGGTATGAGAAGGGTATAATGTGACTTTTGTAATTTGTATTAATATGGTGATTTAAATGTTTAATACGACATCAACACACACGTTCGTTTTCAGACGAACTTGCCCTTAGTTCATTGATTAACGCTTCAAGTTATCGAACAGCCATTAGCAATGGTTCCATGTAAAGTCTTTAAAAAAAAACATTTTCCATCTTATACTACATCGAATTTTTTAATTTATTTCAATAACAACAAATCCGCCATAGTCAAATTGTACTTGAACACTTGCTCATCGACCCATTCATCCAATTTCTTGACCATATCAGGCGATAGTTCCTCTTTATAGCCGTTCATTTGACCTTTGCGGCAAAAACTTGAAAAATAATTTAAAAAAAATGTCGTTCATAAAACAAAATTTAAATTCACATCAAAACACCCCCTTCCCCAATCCGTCCTACAACTTACTTAACATCCACATAGGGATAGGGCGCCAGTTTGCGAAGTTGTTCGAATTCCCAATTATGATTAGTTTTGGGATTTTTCTTCATTTCTTCAAAGGACAAATGCTGAAGCATATTATTCATTGTAGTTTCATCGATTGTTTTATTTAGAAATTTGCAGACATCTGTGATTACTTGAGACAAATTCAGTTTCATACGCTCGTAACTTGTATAGAATACCCAAGTTTCAGAGCGCAAACCATAGAAGTCGGTCATATTTTTAAATAATTCTAAAGATGATTCATCATGAATGCAATCATCAATAAACTGTTCCAATGATATGTTGTCAATATGACCGGTACTACGAAGATGATAATATTGGGAGACGAGTGAGTTTTTAGGATTACGAGCTACATAGACAAGCTGAAATTTGGTAAAAAGAAAGTTAAGGTAAGTTTAGTCTTCAAAGGGATAGTAAGTACTAACCTTAGGTTTCTTTTGTTTAATCTGAACTGGCAGTTGAGGCCAATCTAAATGGCTCTTTATCAGCCTGGGACGTTTTAGTTGTTCAATAGGCTTTAAGGCCCTTTCCAAGTCCTGATGAATGAAATAATCAAATCTATAGCGCAATTAAGTTTTAGAATTCAAAATCAGTTTTGTATCCAAACTTACTCCAAAAAAGGAGTTCGTATCTCCAAATGTTCTAATTTGGCCGTCTCAAAATCAAAATCATTCATAACGAGCCACAGTAATTCTTGCATCCAGGTTGTACCTGATTTGGGTAAAGTTACCAACCACACATCATCTTCGTAGACCTCAACATTGGCTAACTTGTGAAGAAATTTCTCGTATTTTTCTTGATTTTCACTCATTTTCTATGAAAAACTCGATACACTTTAACTTTTGTGTTGTGTTGTATTCGGACGTTTCCGGACAATACTAAAGGCGTATATTTGGAGGTGTGATATTTTATAATTTTTTTATACGATTATTAAATCAACTTTTTAATATGTTTATATGTATTTTGATACGCTGGTGGTTGTTTGTGTGCATCGGGACTACGTTATCTATATATTGCAGAGTTGGAAAGTGTGAATCGTACGGAAATGCTGAGAGATTGCTCAGTAATTATTATATTCCTCTCCTATTCTATTAATATTATAAATGTGAATGTCTGTCTGTTTGTTTGTGGCTCAATCACGCCTAAGCGGTTAAACCGATTACAATGAAATATGGAAGACAGTTAGTGTACTATATGTACATTACCGAAGTGGGCGTGGAAAAACATATTTTTGAGGTAGAAAGATAAAATTTCATACATAAATAGAGGTCGGCAACATGAATATGAATATGCAGACGGGATTTAAATTATTGACCCTATGGGCGGAGTGGGCGTGGCAAAACTCTTATTTCAGCTAGGGGGATAAAATTTGATACACAGACAGTACTCGGCATCACGAATATGAATATGCAGACTGAATTTAAATTTTGGATCAGTGGGCGCAGTGGGCTTGACCAAACTTTATTTAGCCCCAGAGAGATAAAATTTAGTACACAAATAGTACTCGACAACACGAATATGAATATGCGGACGAAATTTTAATTTTGGACCAGTGAACGGGGTGGGTGTGGCAAAACATATTTTTACAGCTAGGGAGATAAAATTTGGTACACAGATAGTGCTCGCCTACACGAATATGAAAATGCAGACGAAATTATAATTTTGGATCAGTGGGCGGAGTGGGCTTGGCCAAACTTTATTTTAGCCCCAGAGAGATAAAATTTGGTACACAAATATTACTCAACAACGCGATTATGAATATGCAGACGAAATTACAATTTCGGGACAGTGGGCGGAGGGGGTGTGACCAAATTGTATTGTAAAACCCTGAGAGGTACAATTTGGTACACAGATAGTATTAGGCACTTTAGGTTCAAATTTGCAGACGAAATATTTATTCTCAATCAGTGGTCGAAGATGGCGTGGCAAAGCTGTATTTTAGCCCTAGAGCTATAATATATAATGTACAGAAAATAATCTATACCAAAAAGTACAATTTATTGTTTGAAAAAATACATTTGTTGTACTAAAAAGTACAGTTTATTGTAATGAATAGTTCATTAATTGTACCAATAAAAGTATTGTACAAAAAAGTACATTTATTGTACCAAGACGAACATTTGTGGTATCAAAGAGTACCTTATTGATACCAAAAAATAGAATTTATTATATGAAAAAGTACTTTTATCGTACACAAAAAGAACAATTAATTGTACCACAGTGCACCTTTATTGGACCAAAAAGTACTTTAAATCTACTAACAAGTACTTTTATTGTACCAAAAAGTTATTAATTGTGACAAAAATAACTTTTACTATATAAACCAGTAAGAAAGTTTCAGTCGGGAAAACCGACTTACATATACCCCCACCCTCAGTAAAACAAAAAATTTTCTAGTATGTTGATATTATTACTCGATCTCTAGGTGGTGTATTGATATTACTACTCCATCTCTAAAGTAGGCGTAATGGTACATTTGTATGGGAGGTACCAGAAGGGGCGTAGCTATACTTCCAAATTTTTCTCCAAGACTTTATTCTGATTGAGCTTTACTATATACAGAATTTTTTAACGATCGCGTTGGATCTATTAATAATAATTATCTATTTCTAAAGTGGGCGGTACCTGGTGGGTGTAGGAGGTACCAGAATGGGCGTGGCTAGACGTCCAATTTGTTCTCCAAAATTTTATCCTGGGCACAATCGCGTTGGGTGTATTGATATTATTACCCGATTTTGTAGTTGGCGGAATGATATATTTGTATGGGAGGTACCAGGTACCATTTGCAATACCGTAAGTAGTTTTGGGGAAATATAACCTTGTATAAAGTTTAAAAACATTTGGTTGCGTCTTTCGAAAGTTATCGTGCCTAACAGCCGGACAGACAGGCGGAAATGAATCAAACGACTTAAAATGTCATAAATGGAGTTTGTTTAAAAGAAATCTAGGGTCTACAGTGACTCCTTCTATGTGTTACACTTTTGAGTCGTATTAAATGATATATACCCTCCTACCCTTAGGGTGAAAGATAGATCATTGAGGCTATCAAAATACCACTTCCCTAGGAATTGCATACTTCTTCTATCAAGAGCTGGGCAATTGCCGATCAAATGCTCAATAGTCTCAATTTCATCCCCATCGTCCACAGTCTTCCTGTGTCGCTGCCAGTTCGATATAAAGGCCCTTACATCACAGTGTCCTGTATAAATGACTATTAGTCGTCTGACAGCCTCCCTATCCAGCTCCAAAAGTAATCTGGTTCGACTAGCATCAAGACTTGGCCAAATATCCCGTGTTACTTGTATCAACAGCGTGGTAATTGCAGAGCAAATGTTCAATAGCCTGAATTACCTCCCCATCGTCACACAGTCTACAGTAGTCTTTCTGTATTGTCTCTTTATATCTTTGCCTCTCTTTGTCAAGCTCTAAAAATGATCTGGTTCGTATTTCATTCAATATTGGGCAAATATCCCGTGATACTTCTATTAAGAGCTGGGCAATTACAAAGTAAAAGGTCAATAGTCTGAATTTCCTCCCCATTGTCACACAGTCTTACTGTGTTGTCTCCCAGTTCGATGTAAAGGCCCTAACGTCACAGTGTCCTGTAAAAATGCCTATTAGTCGTTTTGACAGTCTTCCTATCCAGCTCCAAAAGTGATCTGGTCCGTCATCCATTCAGTCTTGGCCAAATATCCCGTGATACTTCTGTCAAGAGCTGGACAATTGCAGAGCAAATACTCACTTTCCTCACAATCTTCACACAGTCTACATAGGTCTACCTGTGTTGTCTCCCAGTTCAATGTTAAGGCCCTAACATAACAGTGTCCTGTAATACTGCCTATTAGTCGTCTGACAGCCTTCCTATCCAGCTCTAAAAGTGATCTGGTCCGTCGAGCAGAGAGAGGCGGAATCCAAATCTCGTTCTTGCTCCATTCCTTGTCCACCATTGCAGCCATTAGTTTGTCTACAATCTGCAGCCAATGATCCGAAATGATCCTACCATTCTGATCACCCCTATCAATAACCGCCACTTGAAGAGTGGGATCAGTACCTAAACTGCCCTGGTTCTTCCTCTTTCCATTTTTTAGGGATTCCTCACCAGAACGGGCAATCTTTGTCGGCTTCTTACTAGTGAACGCCAACTTAGTAGTTGGTTCTGGTGGTTTAGAGGGTCCCGGAGTACATACAACAGCCTCCTTGGCAGAGAGTGTTGCAGCAATCTCCGTTGTTCTCTGAGAGGTGGGGGGTTTCATGAAGGATAAAGTGACGAAGGCTTCGTTTTTTTGGGTACGTGGGGATGCGATTTCTCAAATCTACCCATATACCCCAAATGCTTTTTATTTTATAAACTAATGCTAAATTGTATTGCCTTCATTAATCCCTTATTTTCATATTTTTCAGATATTGACAAGCCCGCAGATTTTGAGAAAGCCATGAGTACGGCTGGCTTTGGTTTTTTCAATCTGCTGCTGCTGTGTATGGCCATACCGGCCACATTGGCAAATGTCTTCTCCACCACAACCATGGCCTACATATTGCCTATAGCAGAGTGTGATCTTAAGCTGACACTGTTAAACAAAGGCATGCTTAATGCAGCCACCTATGCCGGCATGATAGCATCCGCCATAGTGTGGGGTTATATGGCCGACACCCAGGGCAGGAAGAAAATCTTGGTAGTGGGTTATTTGGCCGATGCTATATGCGTGTTCTTAAGTTCCTTAAGTCAAAATTTTACCATGTTGGTAACATTTAAATTCTTTGGAGGATTAATGTAAGTTTGAAACAAAAAAAAACCAACATTTGAAAATATTTGATATAATTTACCACCTTTGTTACAGTGTCAATGGTCCTGGTGCTGTGCTTTTCACTTACTTAACTGAGTTACATGGTGCCAAACATCGACCACGCGTATTAATGATATTGGGTATGGTACAATCATTGGGCACTTTGACTCTACCCATATTGGCTTGGTTGGTTTTACCACGTGATTGGGAAATAACTAAGTTTGCACCGTTCACATGTGAGTTTTGAGTGAAAGAGCAAAAAAAATGTTGAATGCTTTAATAATTTTTTATCTTTAATATGCTCTTTCAGTCCATACATGGCAATTCTTCTTACTCTTTGCTGGTTTGCCAAGTTTGATAAGCGGTATCATTTTATTTGCCCTCCCCGAAAGTCCTAAATTTCTTATGTCTCAAGGACGTAATATGGAGGCTTTAAGGGCATTTCAAGTTATCTACAGTTACAATACCAGAAAGCCTAAAAATACCTATCCGGTTAGTAATGCATTAGCAGCTTAGGCAAACAAAACCCTTCATGCATTATATGTATCTCTCATCCTTTCGTAGATCCAGCATTTAATCGAAGAGGTTCCTACACGCGATACAAATGCCAACGATGTGGTTTTTACCATTGAAAACAAACTGGAGACAAAGCAGACGAATTACCCCAAAAAATCTATGCGACAACATCGCACTGTGGTCCAGTCACTGCGAGAGGGATGGCAACAGACCCGACCCATGTTCCATAAACCTTTACTTTTCAGATCACTGCAGGTGTATCTTTTACAATTTTGCATATTGCTGGGGTAAGTCGGCTGTAAAAGTGAAGAGAAAAAGGATTTCTAAATAAAATTTTGCCTAATGAATTTCTTCCTCTAGTTTGAATACCATACGTCTGTGGCTGCCGCAACTATTTGCCTCCATAGCCGAATATGAGACTCTGCACAGGGACACCGATGAATCCGCAAATCTTTGTGCTATTCTGGAGTATAGTGTCAATAAGACCGCTGAAGCTGTGACGAGTTACAACGGAGAATGCACTGCGGTAAGTTTATGAGAAGAACCTTAATAAAGTTAGAGACAAATTAGAACAACGAGTTGATAAGCGAATTTGAAATCAGTTAAGACTAGAGCCATGCTCAAATAAGCTTGAAACGGTTTCAAGCCTATTTGTTTTTTTCTTAAGGCATGTGATTGTTTTGATTCTGAGCACAAGACATGTGCACTAGAACTGTGTTGTTTTGGTAAAAAAAAGATGGGTATGGGAGGTTCCAGAAGGGGCGTGGCAAGGCTTCCAGATTTTTTCTCGAAAACTTTATCCTGCTTTAGCTTTAGTAAATACAGAATTTGGGTACGATTGCGTTGGATGTATTAATATTATTACTCCATCTCTATAGTGGGCGGCAAGGTACATTTGTATGGGAGGTACCAGAAGGGGCGTGGATAGACTTACAATTTTTTTCCAAAACTTTATCCAACGATCGCGTTGGATGTATTAATATTATTACTTCATCTCTATAGTGGGCGGCAAGGTACATTTGTATGGTAGGTACCAGAAGGGGCGTGGATAGACTTTCAATTTTTTTCCAAAACTTTATCCACCGATCGCGTTGGATGTATTGATATTATTACTCCACCTCTATAGTGGGCCG
This sequence comes from Muscina levida, assembly GCA_964034835.1. Classification (NCBI taxonomy): domain Eukaryota; kingdom Metazoa; phylum Arthropoda; class Insecta; order Diptera; family Muscidae; genus Muscina; species Muscina levida. The sequence goes on along the minus strand of OZ035880.1, from coordinate 33,916,468 downwards.
CAAGGTACATTTGTATGGGAGGCACCAGAAGGGGCGTGGATAGACTTTCAATTTTTTTTCCAAAACTTTATCTTGTTGTGTGAATTGATATAATTACTCGATTTCTTAAGTGGGCGGAATGATGTAATTGTATGGGAGGTACCAGAAGGGGCGGGGCCATGTAGCCAATTTGCAATACCGTAAGTAGTTTTGGGGAAATATTAACTCGTGCAAAATTTTATAACATTTGGTTGCGTCTTTCAAAAGTTATCATGCTTACCAGGCGGACAGTCAGACAGACAGACGGACATGGCTTAAATGACTTAAAAAGTCATGAATCGAATTTGGTTCAAAGAAACCTAGGATCTAAAGTGACTCCTTCTATGTGTTACACTTTTGGGTCGTATCAATTGATATATACCCTCCTACCCGTAGGGTGAGGGTATAAAATGTACTTTATTTATACCAAATAGTAAAACTTATTGTACGAAAAAGTACAATTTATTGTACTAAAAAGTACATTTTATTGTAGCAAAAAGGATTTTATTGTACCAGAAAGTATCATAAAAATATTTCTTTTGTATCAAAAAAGTACTTATATTGCACCAAAAAGTACAATTTATTGTACCAAAAGTACTTGTATTGCACAAATAGTAAAATTTTTTGTACCTGAAAAAATTTCATTTACCAAATAGTACAATTTAATGTACCAAAATGAATTTTTGTTGTAAGAAAAAGTAAAAATTTTTATTGTACCAAAAGTAAAAATAATTGTACCAAAAAGTACTTTTATTACAATAGCACAATTTAATGTACCAAAATAAAAAAAGTACAATTTATTGTACCGAAGAGAACTTTTTTTGCACAAATATTATAATTTATTGTACCAAAAATTACTTTTATTGTACCAAATAGTAGAATTTACAATGAACTTTTGTTGTACGAAAATGTACAGTTTATGGTGCCAAAAAGTACAATTTAATATACCAAAAAGTTACATTTATTGTTTCAAAAAGTACTTTAATTGAACCAAAAGTAAAAATTATTGTATCAAAAAGTACTTTTATTGCACGAATAGTACCATTTTTGGTACCAGAAATAATTTCAGCGTACCAAAAAGTACTTTTATTGTACTAAACAGTACAATTTATTGTACCGAAGAGTACTTTTTTTGTACAATTTATTGTACCAAATAGTATTTTTATTGCACGAAAAAGTACAATATAATGTGCCAAAAAGTACAATATATTATACCAAATTACAATTTATTTTAAAATCAAAGAGTACAATTTATTGTACCAAAAATTACTTTTATTGCACTTATACTACAACTTTTTGTACCAGAAATAATTTCATTGTACCAAATAGTACAATTTATTGCACCAAAACGAACTTTTTTTGTACCAAAATATACAATTTATTATACCGAAGAGTGCTTTTATTGAACAAATAGTACATTTAATTGTACCAAAAAGAATTTTTATTGTACAAATAGTTCAATTAAATGTACCAAATATAACTTTTATTTTACCAAAAAGTACTTTTATTGCACTAAAAAGTACAATTTAATGTACCGAAGAGTCCTTTTTTAGTAGTACAATTAACTGTTCCAAAAAGTACTTTTATTTATTGTACTTAATTACCGTACCAAAAAGTTATTTTATTGCTTTAAAAGGTACAATTGATTGTACCAAAGAGTACTTTTACTGTACAAGTAGTACAATGTATTGTAGCAAAAAGTACTTTTATTGTACAAGATGTAAAATTTTTTGTTCCAGAAATAATTTCATTGTACCAAATAGTACAATTTAATGTACCAAAATGAACTTTTACTGTACTTAATAACCGTATCAAAAAGTTATTTTATTGCTTACAAAAGTACAATTTGTTGTACCAAAGAGTACTTTTATTGTACAAATAGTACAATTTATTTTACCAAAAAGTACTTTTATTGTACAAATACTCCAATTTATTGTACTAAAATTAACTTCTATTGTACGCAAAAGTAAAATTTATTGTGCCATAAAGAACAATTTATTATACCAAAAAGTACAATTTATTGTACCAATTTATTCTTGTACCAAATAGTAAAAACTATTGAACCAAAAAGTACTTTTATTGTACGAATAGTGTCATTTTTTGTACCAGAAATAATTTCATTGTACCAAATAGTACAATTTATTGTACCAAAACGAACTTTTATTGCACCTAAAAGGAATTTTATTGCACTAAAAGTACAATTTATTGTACCAAAAAGTACTTTTATTTTACAAGTAGTAAAATTTTTTGTACCAGAATTAATTTCATTGTTCCAATTAGTACAATTTAATGTACCAAATGGTCTTTTACTGTAACAAAACATACAATTAATTGTACCACGAAGTATATTTATTGTACTTATTTACCGTACCAAAATGTACTTTTATTGCACCAACAATCACAATTTATTGCACCAAAGAGTACTTTCATTGTACAAATAGTACAATTTAATGTACCAAAAAATACAATTTATTGTGCCAGAAAGAACAATTTATTATACCAAAAAATAAAATTTATTGTACCAAAGAGTACTTTTATTGTACCATAAAGTAAAAATTATTGTACCAAAAAGTACTTTTATTGTACAAATAGTACCATTTTTTGTACCAGAAATAATTTTATTGTACCAAATAGTACAGTTTAATGTACCAAAACGAATTTTTATTGTACCAAAAAGAACTTTTATTGCACTAAAAAGTACAATTTATTGTACCAAGAGTACTTTTACTGTACAGGTAGTGCAATTTATTGCACCAAAAAGTACTTTCTTTTTACCAAATAGTAAAATTTTTTTACTGTACCGAAAATTTTTTCTATTGTACCAAATAGTACAATTTATTGCTCCAAAAAGTACATTGATTGTACCAAAATCCTACAAAAATATGTATTAAAAAGCAGAGTACGTATTGTACAGAGAACGTACTGCCAAATAAAGAGCTGGACTCTAGTAGAATTTAAAATAAAAGTAAAAAAAACTTTAAAAAAGTACTCCAATAGTACTTTTATTGTACCAAACATTTCTTTAATTCTACCAAAAAGTGGATAAAAAAATGAAAAATGTCCAAAAAATTGAGCGAAAGAAATATAAATTATTTTACTTTTGTTAAAAGGCGTGTTTTCCACATTTGACTTGGACCTAAGGTTCCTACCAGTTTTATTTTCTTAGAAAATCGAAAAGCTTTTCTGGCACCCAATTCTAAAATGTCTCTAGAATCCTGCTGTTTCTAAAATTTAATATTAAAACATTCGGTAAAATATTCATTTCAAATTATATAATAATTTTTTTTTTGTCGCTACATCAAATATGCTGAAAATGCACTATATGTATTCTTGTTTTATTCTGTTTATAACAAATATTTAATTTATCATTTTCAGAACAAAGACGTTTCCGTCGATATGTACTTGAACAACATTATTGTCTCTGTAGTGGGCTTAGTGGGCTACTGTTTAGCCGGTTTCATAGTACGCGCCATGGGAACCAAACGGATGTTAAGTAAGTTTTTCTTAAGATTAAAAAATAAATTCATTATCAAATTTTAATTGCAAACTTTTAACTTTTTTCAGTTTCTGGCCTTTTAATTTCCGGGTGTCTGGGTTTTGGCCTATATTGGTCCAATAGTGGCCTAACAACTTTAATTATATCTTCCCTCTTTATAACTGTGGCTTCCATAGCAACTTCATCACTGCTGGGCATGGTGGTGGCACTATTTCCCACCACACTTAGGTAAGTTATAATGACAATTGCAAACATAGACATTTGTATGCAGACATAGTATGACGGTCACAATATCTTCTCTTTTACTTTTCAGAACCATGATTGTGGCAGTGGCCATGATGTTTGGCCGCCTAGGAGCCTTATCGGGTAATTTAATGTTTCCCGTTCTAGTAGAGATTGGTTGTATACCACCATTTATAATGGTTGGATTCGTTATGATATGTAAGTGATGTAGTATTTAATTCCACGTACAAAAGTACTTATTCAACTATTGTTTCTCATTGCAGTTGCTGGTGTCTTATCATGCATTTTACCCAATTCCAAAAAGGTGGCATTTACATAGTAGGGGGCCGGCCGGTAAAATTCCACTTGTATAGAAATACTAGTACTTACAAATTGTGTTTTAAGTGATTTAGATAATATGTTTTCAGAAGTAGATTATACACTCGTACTTATCTCTATTGTCATTTGTTTAACAAACTTTCTACGTTAAGCCGCTTAGGAAAATCTCATCTGTCATCGTTGTTATTCAGTTCATCTCACTCGGCCTTATCGTGTCAGTTAAAATCACATAATGATTTAAATTTGTTTATTGTGTATATTAGGTAGACTTAATAAAAAAAAGTGTAATGTAAATATTTATTTATTTGTAAAATAAAAATGTATAAATAAAAATGTAAATGTAACAAAAACAAACAGCTGTAATGCTTTAATAGCCATCTGTTTACTACAGAAAAAATCATTAATAGCTATGGCACACAGTGGCGTGAAAAAGCTTTTTTGGACATAATTCTGTAACTTGTGAACAGATGAAACTTCACATGAGATGTTTTCCAGACAATTTGGAACTCTTCGGGTCCTTTGTAGGTTTGGGCGGTAATTGCATGGCACTCCAAAGTTGACATCTCGGGATGTATCAAATTTAAAAATGTTGATGGAAATGATCTACGGGCTACCTGCAAATGTCCTCACAACACGATATGCATGAGGATAAGAAGTTCCTGACAGTCAAGTAACACAGCCGTATGCTTGCGAAACAGTTTCTTGAGATTTCATCCGAACCACCATCTTACTGAGATAGAACCAAGATCGGGGTATTGTAGTCCGCTTAACTTGTATTGGTCGAAAATAAATCGGGCAATGCAAACCTCATGCCCAGCATGTGGGGAAGGCCAAAATGATACACTCCAACTCTTCAACTGTCCGGCAAAACCGACCCGACTAAATCCAACCTCACTTTGGACCTAACCCCTTGAGTTGGCTAGGTTTCTACAGTTTGAATGTAAAAAATGCTTTATTGTATTTAAAAATCACTTATGTTGCACCAAAAGTTGGATGTTGATTAGTCGGAGGGAGATTGAGAAGAAACAAGCTACTAATATAATTGATATCAAGTGTCTTACAACAACAACTGCACTATGCAACAATATTAAAACCAGTAAGAAAATTTCAGCAGGCAACCCGACTTACATATACCCTCACCCTCAGTAAACCATAACATTTTCTATTATATTGATATTATTACTCGATTTCTAAAGTGGGCGGAGTGGTACATTTGTATGGGAGGCATCAGAAGGGGCCTGGCTAGACTTTCAATTCTTTTTTCCAAAACATTATCCTGTTATAGCTTCACTAAATAAAGAATATGGGCACGATCACGTTGAGTGTGTTGATATTATTCTTTTCTCCATCTCTAAAGTGGGCGGAATGGTACAATTTTTTCTCCCAAACTTTATAGCGATTAAGTTTTACAAAATACAGAATTTGGGCATGATCGTGTCTCAAAAACTTTATCCTGCTTGAGCTTTACTAAATACGGAATTTGGGCACGATCGTGTTAGATCTATTCACAATATTTACCGATTTCTAAAGTGGGCGGTACCAGATGGGTATCGGAGGTACTGAATGGGGCGTGACTAGATTTCCAGTTTTATATCTAAAACTCTATCCTGCTATAGCTTTACTAAATAAAGAATTTGGGTACGACCGCGTTGGATTTATTGATATTATTATTCCATCTCTAAATTGGGCGGATTTGTATGGGAGGTACCAGAAGGTGCGTGGCTAGACTGTCAATTTTTTTCCAAAAATTTATACTGTTATAGCTTTACTAAATACAGAATTTGGGCCCGATCGCGTTAGGTCTATTAATAATATTAAGGGATTTCTAAACTAAGCGGTACCAGTTAGGTATGGGAGGTACCAGAGTGGGCGTGGCTAGACTTCCAATTTGCGTACGATCCCGTTGGGTGTATTGATATTATTACTCGATTTCTAAAGTGGGCGGAATGATGTATTTATATGGGAGGTAGCAGAAAGGGGCGGGCCATGTTGCCCCTTTTGCAATACCGTAAGTAGTTTTGGGAAAATATTAACTTGTGCAAAATTTCAAATCATTTGGTTGCGTCTTTCGAAAGTTATCGTGCGCACCAGCCGGACAGCCAGACAGACAGAGGGACATGGCCCAAACGACTTAAAAAGTCATGAATCGAATTTGGTTCAAAGAAACCTAGGGTCTTAAGTGACTCCTTCTATGTTTTACACTTTTGGGTCGTAACAAATAATATATACACTCCTACCTGCAGGGTGAGGGTATAAAAAGTCGACATCTGTATTCCCACTCTATTCTTTGATACATATGGGCAATTCCACAGAAGGGTCTGCCGTGATCGAAAAATAAAAAGTTGTTAAACATTTTTTTCTGATTTGTATAAGTAAATACTTAAATTTTATTAAATAAAAATGTCCAAAAATTATCTTAGCTTCTTTTACGTTAAAATGGACTGCAAAAAAGAAAAATGTCCTTCATTCTCATGTTGAATATTAACGATCAAATTCAAATTCAAACTGATGTTGGACATTTTCGGCTGAAATCTACTTCGCATGTACATGTTTGGTACATCATCAGATATATATATACAGCTGATGATGTACCAGCGCGTGTATCAAAACGGGTCTGAAGATAAACTCGCCATGGAATTCGAAGCGCGTCATTCTAGTGCGTGACATTGAATTGACCGTTAATATCAAAAATAAAAATCTTTTGTGATCGTTTAGCTAATGTATCGAATGATACACGAACACAAATTGTTATTTTATTATTTTGCTGATGTAATTATATAAACAGCTTATATTCATAATTAATGAAATATCTACTTGAAATATTATTTTATTTACCTAATTAAATATAAATTTATGGCTCAATCAGTTTTGATTTAACTTAACAGATGAGACCAGCCTATTAAATCTAGTACATACATTTTGTTTGAAAGTTGTTATTAATCACTTAACGTAACTTGACATAATTTTAGAAGAAGAATTGGAAACTGAACGATGAAATATTAATTTCTCTGGTGCAAAATTATACTTTTTTGTACATTAAGACATCGGTATTGTTTAAACTTTTGTTTATGTCTCTTAAGTCTTTTCAGTTGTCAATAATGACTACTTTTGCACTTTGTTACGTTATGTTTATTTTAGTTAAGTCAAGACTGATTGAGCCCGTATACCTACTACTGTAGAATAATGGCTCAAACAATATTGAGAAACTGTTTTTTGTCTATTTGTATACTTATTTTATAGAAACCTTGTGGTATTGTCATTCAATTTCAAATTAAATTGTGGCAGCACATGTTGAGCTAAAACTGAAATAGTTTCCCTGAATTATTTAAACTTACCGCTTTATCCAGGTCGGATTAAAATATCCTGTGTTTTATTGTCTTAATTGTTTGTTTGCTAATGAACACTATACATTTTAAAGCACAACTTCCACAGCCATTTTTACAAAATTGTAATGGTGTCAAACGAAATGTAACTTTGGCCGATTGCTATCTCTTTGTTGATACTACACCAAAGTGATTAAGAACTTTGACTTCTTAAGACTATTGATTATTCACTATTTCTTCTCTTAAATATAAACGCATTGATTTAATTATAAATCATCTCCATCGTCATGATCATCGGTCATCACTTTATACAATTATATATTTAATTATTTTTTTTATCTCAGTACTTATGACCTAAACTTGCCAACAATGTCAAGTTTTAGTTCTCGTGTAAATATATATAGAAATATTTCTAAGTAAAATTAAAAAAAAAAACGATAGCCTACAGCAATTACAAACTAACGTCCGTCATTTAGCCGACTCCAAGGATCTCCGTCCCACACCTGAGGTTATTCCATACTATCAATAACAGTGCACATAATACGATCCAGTTGATAACTGGTATCCGATTTGTTACCGCTATTTGAATCCTGTGGATCCACTTCCATTTTAATATCACTGTCGCTCATGTCGTCGTCGGGAATCTCAGGCAAATCACCGAAAGCCGTATTAACAATATCGCGTACACGTTCTATGTGCTTTTCAAAACGGGTGGTGGTCTCGACGCGTTGGCGTTTCTGGGTCTCCATCATGACCCTTAGCGTCTCCCGCGCCTGGTGGGGACGGAATTCGTTGAGCAAATGATGCATGTGCACAAATAGCAAGCTCAAGTCATCAATCTATGGACAAGATGCAAAGACCAAAACAAATGACTTGTTTTCCTATATCAATGTTGGCTCTGGCCTTACCTTCTCCGTTCTCCTAGGACTGTCGGGATACTGTATCAGAAGATCGATCAGGTCCAAGAAGTTTACAAACAATGAATGATTCAGCTTTTTCAGTTCTTTTCTCCGGTCAAAATGCAGGGGTATGAGGCGCTTGATATTCTGTGACTCCAACGAACGTATCATCTCTTCGTTATTGTACTGGATGCCAAACATACTGTAACCATCTGGGATGGGTGGTGGAGGCCTGGGGGCACGATTGCGTCTGATATTCTCCTCCGAGAAGAGATTTATATACTGTGACGGTGGTAGAGGTAAACTCATCACCTGTGACTCCTGTTGGGCCATGATTGCAATTGCTGTCTTGCTGTTGGTGTGTGTGTGTTTACCAAGGGTATGTGTGTTTTTTGTAAACAATCGACCGCTTGAATGATAGAGTGTTTGAACTTTGGTGTATTACAACAAAATTAAAGTATTTTCTTTCCATAAAACTACAATTTACTTGCGGAATCAAAAATTTTAACCCAACACTCTGCCAATGAAAACAAATGTCAATTTTCTCGTTCTTCTTCTTCATCGAAGCGAATTTAATTGCAAATGATTACAACCAAAACACACAGCGACCTGGCAATGCTTTGAGCGGCTGATAATAATTCAACGTTGGCAGTTCTATGCTAATGTGCTATAGGGTGCCCCTTGCATAGAAAAGAGGAACGTATAACGGAACTAAAGTTGGATTAGCTGCATAAGCTGCACGTATTAAAAAACACTATGAAATACCATAATATCAAGTACATATTATAATATTCTACAGAGTACAATATTAATATTTATGCTTGGAACCATTAATTAGTACTTATGGCACACATTTGTAAAAATACAATGAGAAATGAGAAATCATATTAAAAATTAATAACTTCAGCACCTTTTAAGCTAGGCTAGAGTTCGAAACATCATTAGAAATATTGAAGTTTTTTCTTTTTTGGTGCAAAAAAATGCATCGTTGTATAAGATTTTTTTAGAAATAAAATTGAAGATGAAGTCGTCATGGAGTTCAAAACGCGTCATCCTAGTGCGTGGCACACTGAATTTGACCAAAAATATCAAACAATAAAAACACTTTTCTGATCTTTAGCCGAATTTGATGTATCATTTGATACACTAACGTAAATTTAAAATTGATTTATGAAAAAGTTATGGTCCAAAATAAGTTATTTTAATTTTAAGCAGATAATGGATTAGTAAAATACTGATTTATGAAAAAGTTATGGTGCAAAATAAGTTATTTTAATTTTCATCGGATAATGGATTAGTAAAATACTTGGTATTTGCAATGTTGGGAAGATTTTTTAATGAGCTTTCCAAGGTTATATATGTAAAAAGTGCCGATCCATCATCAGATATTGGGTATATATATACAAATATATATTAAGGTACCGACTAAAAAATCGCGCGATTTAAAAAAAAAATATTTTAGAAAATAATTCTATTTTTATTTAGAAATCTCTCGTTTTTTTTTTATTTTAGAAAAAAAAATTATTTTTGTTTAGAAATCTCCATTTTTGGCTGAAGTGCAGAATATGCCATCCTCTTCGTCTTGGTCCACAAACATCGGAATGGTAGGTCAAAGTGGGGGCCCGTAGGGAGGTCAGAAAAGGGGCCCTTTGGGTTGTATGATCACCTCCGATGTGCGGGTACTCAAGTGAAAGATATTTTCGAGACGAATCCGTAGGTCCCTTGGACCGAGTTAGACCTAATTTTTTTTGGGTCACTATCGACAATTTTAGAGCAAAAAATATTAAAAAATTAACTTTTATGTGTGGAAATTTAAACTGCTACGCCTTAAACGGTGCTAAGGCATCCTTGTTTGGGTCTCTAGGGCCTCAAAAAACTCGTATTTTCTTGAAAATACACCATTGCATTTATCTAGAAAATATCTTTCATTTGAGTATCCACACATAGGGGGTCATCATAGAACCCAAGGGCCCCTTTTTGACCCCCCAGCAGTAGTGCGATTCACTATGCTTTTTTAACCACAATTTTAACCATTTTGCTATTCACTAACATTTTAAACGATATCTGCTGGAGTTAAAAGCCAGCTGTTTCAGTCAGCTGTTATTTTTAACGGAACAAACTGTGGTTTATTAACACCAGCATTTTTGGTGTGGTTTAATTCGTCGAGAAAAGTGTTTATTTATACAATCGTTTTATATAATGACTTTGGAGTATTTAGCCTATATTTTATTGGAGAATGAGCCAGTTAATAATGCTCCTTCAGTCAACCGGTGTGATCTTCAGTTTAAGTCCGAAATTGGCTGAATAATTATATTTTAAATTCTAAAATTATTTACTAAATTAATAAAATAGTAAGCATTTATATTACTTTACTTTCTTTGTACAAAACTGTATAAAATTTTTAAACCACAAGGTTTTTGTTTGGTTTTTTCACATTCCTCTTTGTTATTTTCTCCTATTTTGATATTTCACTTGACAAAGTTGCCACTTTGTAAAAATTTTGATACAGAGAAAAATAAAACTGTTTACCATGGTTAAAAATAAGTTAGCGAATCACATGGTGGTTAGTGCAAACATTAAAATGGTTGGTTAAAGTTAACACCTGCTAAAGTGTTAAAAGTTACTGAATCGCACAGGGCCCAATGGGCTCCGGCGCAAACTTAGACTTTGGTTTTCACGTTTTAGGACGTATTTTTGGGCTCCCGCTCTATATGTAGTTGGTCTCCGACGTCGGGATTGAAGGCCCCCAAATTATATAGTAAAAGTGGCCTGTTTAGGGCTTATAGACGAATAATAACACCATTGAATTCGTGAGATGAATAACTTTCATTTGAGTACTCATACTTGGGCATTTTTGGACATAGGTCTGACCGACGGCTAATTTTTCGATTTCTCGCATTCTTTTTTTCTTCTTTAATTTCGGGTTTTTTTTCAATTGTTGACGCCTGCCCCGCGTCCTCATTATTTGCCGAATTTTTTGAAGTACACCACAGCTCCGCGGCTGGAAATGATTTGAAAAAATCGCGATATTCTTCGTAGTATATCGTGTGATTTATATAAATATTGCTTGTCTTTAAATTTGACCTTGATTTCCAGAACATTTAAATAAAATAACCGTAATTAAGTCGAAATGCTTCTATTTAGTACTAGAAGAAGTACAAATATGGGTCTAACTCGATTAAAAATTTCCATAGAGGCAAATATATATCATAGTTCGAATCCTGGCTATAATACCTTTAATTTAAGTACCCATTCATATGGGGTAGTAATAGGAGCATACGCCCTATTTTGCTAGGAGCGATTTGAAGAGCTTGGCATCCCTATTTTTTTTCAACAAACCGCCTGAAAAAAAAACATTTTAACCTTTCTATTCGTCTGCAAGCTTATATATTCACTTGATAAAACTGTGGGGAATTTGATCAGCTTTGGCGCAATTTTTATTATTTTGAACATCTATATTCACCACGCCGGGTTGTATTTACGAAGACACGTGTCGTCTAATAAGTGGCATCACTTGCACAAATTTTCTGGCAGCCATTTTTTCATTCTTGTCGCTTTAGTAACGAGTACAACGCCAACGAGTAAACAAGCAGAAAAGTGAGAAAGATACATACAAAAGATCAAAACAGAAACCGAAAAATATCATTAAAACAATAATAAATCGGCGTTTTTGACGGTGAAAATGTTATTTGTAAATGAAAGCCGTCTAAAATCTTGTCTTTTATTCGGGCAGTGTAATACAAACGGGCATATCGATTAAATAAATAAGAATTTGTGCAGCGCAAACGACAAACAACTCGGTTTTGTAGCAGTGCTACCAGCAGCGCGGCGAAGCGTGACTGAAAATAATCGACTACGAAACATGTAATAATAATAAAAAAGCCAACGATAATGAGGAGGGGATAGCCAACAACTACACACAAACACACGCACGTATCAATAGGGAATGGAGGAAAGCGTACAAAATAGATGAATGTTTTGGATATAAAGATTGGGAATTCATTGTAATAAGCTCAGGAATCACTGGAATAAGGATATACAAAACGATACAAAAAATGGGTAAGTGAGCGGATGAACGCTTCCATACTTCGGAGTACAGTACCTGTTCTTAACAAATGCACAACTATGATGCCCACACGAACACACATACATACTCGTATTGTTGTCAATGTTTGTTCAACAGCGTATGAGTGTGTATGTGTGTGTGTGTGTGTAAGTGGCTTCCCACCGAGATGCTTTAATTAAAAAAAGCGTTCAACATTATAGAATTATAACACCCTACAGAACACTATCTGTGCTTGATTTAGGACGCCAAGTACATAGGGAAGTGTTGCTCCTGGCCACAGTAAATTGAACCGGCTGGCTATACGACTGCCAAAGTAGTATATAGCAGACTACATAAAAATCAGGTTTAAGTCCCAATAGAAACTGATAGCACTGTTAATTATGCAAAAGTATGACACAAGTAAGCAAAGGCAATACATACTTTGCTAAAGATAAGGTTTAAGGTTCTGTTGCTTGTTGAAGGTGGCCAGTGAAAAAGGCGGGCAATAAAATCACATAAAGCTGCTAATATTAATACAACTACAACTACAACTGTGGACACAACAGGACACCATATTCTAATTGGATTAATGTCTAACGCATTTGTAAATAAGGTGTTGAAGTTTTCAATCGGTAATGGGAAATGTCGTACCTAAATTTTTTAATTGCAGGAATTTTGAGATGATGCTCAGTATTTAGATTTACACTATCAACACATTTTGAAAAGAATTTACTTTTTTTTAATAATAATTTTGAACAGGTTCTAAAATAGTTGTTTTTTTTTTAAACAATACAACTTTTGTAGTTGCTGTAAAGCAATCATTCCGATTTTTCTTTCAATATAGGACTCATAATATATGTTAATCATTTGCTACGCTGTGATATGTTTCTCATACTACGTTTATCTTTTTATAGAAAGAAGTTTATTGCAAAAATTTCCGGGCGGGTTGTACTTGGATTCTTCTCCTAAATACGTTAAAGCTACCCAGTAGCGAGAACTAGTTCGGAACTAGTAAATTACAAGTTCCCCATTGAACAGTAAACTAGTTCACAATTCACACAAGCATTTAACACTTAGTTGCCCTATGCTTGGGGGGAATTGTCCATATTGTACTAGAATAAATCCACTTCAGAAAGTGATTGATATAAACTAATACAAAATTAAAGCATTATAAATAGTTCTATTCTAGAAAATTTTTAAATTCGATATTATAATTAAATACAATAATGGATATTTTTTAATATTTTTTTTTTGTCTAAAAGTCATTTATCAGTATTTGTTTTTTTATGTCCAAATGATCATGTAAAATGTTTGTATGTTCCTGCTCAGTTTATATGCCTGCAGCTAATTCTCCAATTGGCCAATATCTTTCAATGGATTTTATAAACAATTTCCGTCGTGATGACCTTATTTGTGGAACCAGAAAGTGTGGCTTCAATCTTGTAGGTACGACCGCAACTATATTTGAGTTAACCACTTTTTAACCATTGATCAACATAATTGGTCAACATAATACATTTTACACAAATCTTGTTAAAACAAACTCTATTGGCATAAATTGCCAATAGTAAATTGATCTTAAACCGAACTGTGAATTATTAGACATAATTCATCGGACCAACAAAGCAAAACAAGAAAAATAAAAATTATTATTAAAAAAAATCAACTGAGAAAATTTTGTAATTTATATTTTAAGAAAACAGTTCTACATTTAAAATGTTGTAATTGGAATTACTGTGACGGTTATATAAAATTTCCTAGATATTTTGCATTTAAAAACCGGCTGAAGGCTTTCAACATAAAAACGGGTTTCGGTTTTGTATACTCTAGTATCGAGCTATTACTAGGTATTTGTTCGATTTAAAACAGTCAAGCTCTGCTTGAACGCTACGAAAGCAACACCAACACGCTTGTTTCGCATTCAACACAACAACAGACACAAGTACAGACGGAGGTTAAGTTAAAAAATCTACAAAAATATCAGCTCGTCGGTTGATAATTGACGTGCGGTGCTCGCGGTTTGAAGTTTGTGAACCCTAGGGTAAAATATTCTTGCTTGCTGATACAATTTTTTATAAAATATAAATTTTTTTTATAAAGTATAAATTTTTTTATAAAATTTATAAGCAACCCTCATTTATTTATTTCAAAAATTGCTGTGTTTATGTATAGTTGACCTTTTATCTAATTTAATTCGTTTGATATAGTTTGGCTTGAGGTCATTGGTGTTGCTTGAGAAAAAACACTGATGGTAATGTATTTTTCCTTGTTTTATTATATTCCGATATTTTGATTGACTTCGTCAATCATCATCAGGGAAATTTTTATTAAATAAAACGAAGAACAAAAACGTTAATAAATAAAAATTAAATCCTGAATAAAATTAAATCGAAAAAAAAAAATTTACCATATTTTTGTCCATTTTTTAACCTAAACTTACCGATATTTTAGAAAATTTCCCCTAGGGTTCACAAATTTTAAACCGTGAGCGGCACGTTAATTTTCACCGATCGCGCTCAAATTTTTCTTTGGACATCATATGTCGTGTGCATGCTTTCGGTTATGCCTATCACTGTTTTAAAGCTAGAAAAACTGTGAATTCATAATTATACAGTTAAAATTTACTTCGATGTTAAATCAGTAACTTCTGTTACTCTTCCCTACCACAACAAATAGAAATAGAGCCTTCCATAATTAAGCAGTTTCTTGTTTAAAAAGAATATGAAACTCTCTGCAGCCTACAAATCCATACGAAATTGTAAATAATATATGGCTAAAATATATGACAATAAAAACTTCATTATGTACATTCTTTCATTACAGAGGATTTATTAAACGATATTTTGCGGGCCGCAGATAAACATCCCAATTCGAAGGTCTCAAAACTTATACGTACAGTAGAGGAAGAACCATCACAAAAGAATATTGTTCTACTGTTAATTGAACTGTCGGATCATGCCGAATATGCAACAGATTTTAACATATCATTGCGTTATGTAAGTTTCATAAAACTGATATTGGGAGAATTATACCAAAACCCTTTTCTTTTTACTTGTAGTATTTAGATTTCTTCGAAAGACTTGGGATTGATCGAGATTTAATGCTAAATGAAGCTGGTCTTTTATTAGTGAACTCATCCAAAATCTATTCGAAACGTGTTGATTATGTCCAGAGCTTAGTGGAAAGGCAGATAATGACATTGTCGAATGCCGATCTTGAAATACAACAACAAAAAGAACAGTAAGTAGGAAAGAATCATAAACAACTGCAACACTCTTTATTTTATTACAATGTGTATTTATAATCACCGGTTTTGTGTTTACTTTCTACAAAATTTGTGTTTATTGTTTTTATTATCGCCGGCTATAATGTTGATTTTTTTATTTTCTTATCTAATAAGTTTTTGTTTGTTTTGGAAGTTTTTATCAAGTGACCTCTGTGTCGTTAGTGGTGGTAGTAGTGAGTTTGTCGGTTACAAATGCATTGTGTTATATATGTTGCTCAAAAAGTACAGAGCTTTTACTTTGAGTTTTATATGTACCCAAATATTGTGGATTAGTTGTCATATTTGAAAATTTTTAAATCAGTTATTATCCGATGATGACCTGATATATTTACAATTATTTTAATTAGAATATAATTTATAACATATGATTAGAAAAAAATTGACCCTTTCTTCGGAAGTGTAGGAATAATTTACAAGTACATTTCCAAAAAAGAAATTAGGTCGTTTGGACAAATTAAAGAGATGTAAACTTGCCAAACAACAATAAAACAGAATTTTTAGTTCAATTACGTGCTGTATTTTAAAATTAGGATAACGTGGAATGATTAAAAAATAAAGAAATGTAACGTTTTGCAGCAGGATTTTCTGAAACTTTTGGTTTTAATTATTCTATTAAGGTTTTACATAAATTATACTGTTTTTCTGCTTTCCTCATACAATGTTTTTCTTTTTAACTTTTAGGAATCAACAGGAAGCTACAGGAGAAACTGCCACACCCGCCGAAAAGCCAAAAAGAGGCAGAAAACGTGTTTTAGACGCTCCCACAGATCCCTATGAAATCCATTTGGAGCCGAAAAAATTTAAGAAAATGACACATGAAAAACGTTTTGCCCTGCCGAAAACACCCACAAAAGCGAAACCATTGTCGCGCAACATTGAAATGGAACAACAAATTCATCCAGCTGTCTGGAAATACGCAACTATCTACGATCTGGAAAATGAGGAAGACGTTGATACAAAGAGAAATTACAAATTATTTACATATCACATAGAGCATCGCTACAACACGCTTGTGCCCGACATCAATTTCCGTTTGCATTTTAAGGTCAAAGATTATATGGATGCGCAAGAGGAAGAGATGGAGGATGATGAAACTCTAAATCACACAGATCATACTGAAGCGTGGCCTTCACTATCTGAGGAGTATGTTAAGAAATACATTAGTTTAGAAAATAGGGTATTGCAGCGGGAAATAGATCCTACAATACCATATGTAAGTCCGAAGAGAGTAAAGAAAATACCTAAAGTTACCGTTTTCAATGATATGGATGAAATGGACAATGATGAGACAATGATTTTGGAAGTACCTGTACAAAATCTGGATGTTACTCAAACTGAAACATTAGTGACTTCTATACAAAATGTGGATGCAGCAGGAGCTAGCGAAAATACAACAGAAAATCTAGACACTACAACAGCAAACGATAGTTTAAGCATCAATGACTCAGGGCTGGGAACAAGTATGTTGGATAGCTCGAATAATTCAACCATGCACCAGAATATAACGCAAAATGAAACTACTGCTAATAATACAACATTAAATAACACAACAATAACCGAAGAGGAAGAAGGAAAATTATTGGAAACTTCGCAAACGAATACAGAAAATGATTCTGCCTTAGGTGACAGTATACTGGACCAAACCAACATTTCTAACGATGTAACAATGGAATTGCCTACATCGTTGGACACTACATTAGGTGTTATAACCACACTCACTGTAAACGTTTGTGAGGAGCAAACAACAAATAATGCTAATGCTGCGAGTACATCTATTGAATCCACCGACCCAACAGAAAATATATCAAACATTCAAGAAGAGGCTAGCAAGGATGTATCTAATAATTGGGATACTAATTCTCCGGATACAAAGGAGACTGTCAGCATGGATATAGCTAATTCTGAATTTGCAAACCGAGAACAGGAATGTGGTTGTTATAAAGACGCTAATACATCTTCAGTAGAAATAAACGAGAGTGAAACAAATACACCAGAAAGCTTAAATGAAACTCAGCATATTGCTGTTATATCAGAGAAAGGCCTTGGAGAAGAAAAGAGTGTTGCTAATACTGAAGACGTTCAAAAAGATACATCAGAAGAAGGAAAAATGAATGTGTATCAAGTTGAAATTGAAATAGAGAACAATGAGGGAAATGGTAAGTTTGTATATTATTACTATATTTGGTTAACTCTCAACTGAAAGAGAAAGTACTTAGAGATGAGAGAGTAAAAAGAAATTGGCTTAAACTGTTAATAGAATTCAAAGTTTTATTAGAATATTATTAGAATACAACTTAAAACTAAGTATGTATCTGTCTTACAAAGTGTAGTACTTTTTGGACTCATCATATATAAATAAATGCTTGTAAACAGCACAAAACTTGATTTTTAATTTTATAAAAAAAAATTTGAAAATGTATCTAATCCTTATAATACATCTACTTTAAATTTTAGCCGAATCCCAAACTATACAAATACAAGTACCCAATGCTACTGATGATGAGGGTGTGCATTTATCCGATGCGTATGAGGACGACTTTCGATTACTATCGCCCACTTTGAAAATGCCCAATATAATGCCTGAAGTTGAACGCAAAGATGTCACTATTTATTTAGATGAACAATTGCGAGAAGTATTAGCACTGCGTGATGATATGGTGGAACATTTTTCTCAAGAAACTTATCAAGTACCTGTAGTGGAAGAACCGAAAGAGCAGCCGCTTATATTCAATATTTTGAAATTACCTCCGAAACTTTTCAAAAGGAAGACACTATTCAAACTGGGACCAGATATGGATCTATTTTTAAAAGCTGTAAGAATGATTCATACTTTTATTTATTTAAAAAATTTCTTAATAAATAACCACCAAATTGTAATTCCTTTAGCGTATGTTAAAATTATCAAGACCCGCAGCACCTCCGAAAGCAGTTCGCATGCCTAAGCAATTGCAATTTTTCCCGCTCAATAACACGGATATGAGCGGTATACCAGAAACGCCTCCCAATAGTCCCGGACATTGTTCTGATTTTATGGGTTTTAGTGATGATGAAGTCGTCGACGATGATGAAACCACCTGCACAGAATTCTGTGGTTTTACCGAAGAAGAACAAGAAAACCTTTTAATAAACATTCATCGGTTAAGTCGCGATTCTGGCGTAGGAGTTGATGTTACGAATTTAACGCCCGAAAAGGAACATCTTGCTACAATTTTTGAGGAAAATACGGCGCCGGAGACTGCTAAACGCAATCTAAGTAACGAGTTGGAAAATAATTGTTACGCCGACGCTAGAGGTTTAACAAATGAAAGTACGGATGAACTTTTAAGCAATCTGCCAACGTCAATAAGGAATGTTTTAGAAGCTGAAATGCAGCAATGTGACACAGAACTATCAAGGGAAGTCACTAGCAGCAATACGGAAAATAGCGTAGAAGAAGATTCTGGTAATGCTGCTAAAACAGATGATAATGTACAAAAGGAAGCGCAAGATGAAACAAATACTCTAACAGAATATGACAAAACTGCAATCGAGAGTAGTATATCTCCTAATAAAGACACCGAAGGTCAAACTAAAGCTGACGAAAATGTAGAACAACAAACAACTGCAGATATATCGAATGAACAAATATGTGAAAACAATACTAGTAAAACTGTCAGCGACAATGAGAACCAAGATACCGTGATGGAAAAAGGAACTATTAACGAAACTCAAACACCAAACGATACAATAAATACAGGATGTGAACAGGAAAATAACACAACATCAGGGGATACCATGCATGCATTGTCCAAACACAGAGAATCTGATCAAGAAGTACAACAGTTTATAGATGATCTTCTTACCAACGTGTGCAGAGAAATACAATTTCCAGATGCAGATGAAACGAAAGATAATCATAAAGGGATCAACATTGAGAATGAGGCATCAGAGACAAATACCATGCAAGTACGAAAAGAAATTACAAGTGAAGTTGCAGCAAAATATAATGATCGGGCTAATGTGGGCGATGTCGATCCTGCCGATGATAGTGGCAGTGAATCGAGTAATCAAGATGACTCATTTTTTGATTTGGACACACAAGGTGCAAAAACTAAGGTAGGTAACAACTGATGGTATCATATTAAATTTTTTTACACTAGACGTAGACGATCTTATATACAATAGGCGATGCCGGTCATCCCCTAGATTGAAAAATATGGAAGCCAAAAAAGGCCAATTATATGACATCACAAAATTCAAATTTAAAAATTATTTGTTTATTTTATGCCACGCCCCTTGACCCCGCATTTTTTGTTTCCCATGTCTCTATTTATAGTCCGATCGTAACGTGTACTTGACGTCGGAGTCAATAGTGATCAAACTAGAAAATTTAACTGTTGTCATTCTAAGAGCACGTTACGATCGGACTATAAATGAAGGCACAAAAAACCAAAAAGCGAGGGGTTCAGAGGCATGGCAAAAAATAAAAAATCATTTTGAAATTGTCTTCAAATTATCATTCATTGTAGAGGGGTGAATGGCACAACTTTTTTTAAATGGGCTGCGACCCACCTTAATGTAGAAGCTTTCATCGGATTCAATGTAATACAGTTGTATGTGGTAGATGTAATTGGATCTATATAGATATAATGAGATTCAATATATATATAATCAAATCTAATTAAAACATATCCATAGCTGGGATAAATTTAGGTTCAAAGTATATCTAATTAGATACAACTATCCATATCCTATCTAATATGATCCAATTATATACAAAAAATTGTGGGAACCTTCGAGTTCTAACACACTTTTTTGCTTGGGGAATTAAAATTTTACCAGTCTGAGCAATGATAAAAAAATGATTTGTTTATTTCCTTTCTCCTAACAGATTCAACAATGGCATGAACATTTAAGACCCATTTTAGCCAAATCAAGGGAACGCCACCATTTTGATGTCTTCCAAATTGGTACGGAAATTATAGAGACAATACAGTCAGATGAAGATGTTGAGCAAAATAATTCGGGCATTGCCACTTTCGGCGATATAATGGATAATAAGGATAAATCTTATGTTTCTCGATATTTCCTCTCCACTCTTCTACTGGCTAATCAAAGTAATGTTAGCATTTCGGTTGAGAATAAAAGCAGCGAAAAACCTTCGTCGTGGTCCGATATTCAATTAAAACTTCTAAGTACAAAACGTCATACTGTCGCAATAGAGGATAATATTGGTATGATAAGCAGCAGCAACAAACGGAAAAATATCCAACCTATCGAGGATAAAGTAAAGAAAAAGAAAATGAAATCACTGATAAAACAGATATCTACTGACGATGGCGATAGTAGTGAGGACGACAGTGAACCTTTAATGAATTTGCAAGCTGTCATAAAAAATACAAAAGTGTCTCCAACAAAGCGTCTACAAAATTGTGATAACCGGAATATAGACGTTAAACGAAACAACAAGGGTCAGGCCATAAATTTAACGCATCAAAACCTTGTTCCGACGCGGCCTGAAGATTCCCAAATCGCGAAACAAATACATGGGCCACACACAGACATTTCCCAAATGCTGCCTTCTACGAGTAAACAAGCTATGCTTAAAGCACAAAACTGCGAAGTAAATCTAAGTAGCATACGTATTTTACAACCCGTCGAGAAAATACCCAGACAGGGAGATGACCTAGATTCTGGTATTTTCTCCGTTGGCGAAATGTCCGTGTCTTGACGATAGTGAATGCTTTTTTGTTTTATGTTTAATTTTAATCTAATCTCGTATGGTACAAAAAGCAATAAGTTGTTTCTATACTTTTTCCTTTGAATTTAAGTTTAACAGGTTGATATCATAAAAAAAATCATCCTCTAATTATTAGTAAACACTAATACCTAATAGTTTCTATGTGCAAATCTTAAGTTCTAATTTTACCTTGGTTTATTGTAGTTTACGTGTTTATTTACAGATTTCTAACATTCATTTAAATGTTTTTAAAAGTAAATCGATAAATGTCGTCCCAATTTATACTTAGTGTTTAAGTTTATTATTTGACAGTTATCAATTGTAAATGTTCAAATACACATTAGTTTTTGTCGTAGATTATAATTTGTATTTTATTTTCTATTAGTGTTAAAATCTATTATACTGACCCAAACGAGGGGCACTACAAAATGGTAGAATCGAGTGGGAAGCGTAAAGTTTCAAAAATAATATTTTCGATTATTGTGTCGATGGGAAGGTAAAAATGTTACCACTTGCCTAACATTTTGATGTTTTTTGTGCTAATAAACGATACCAAAACCTTAATTACCAATTCAATGCAATCCGGTATACCGTGAATATAATTTTTACTTACAAATAAATCAACATAGTACACACCACATACGTATGTTCGTTTGAAATCGAAAAAAAAATTAATTGTAAAAAGATGGGCAAATGTGATTTGCGCATAACCTTTATATGTTCATTAATATTTTGTATTGTGGTCAAACTTGAAACTAATTGAATGAATTTTCAAGAGATCGTTTAACATAACACAGCCATAACTGCTAGTGAAAATGTTATTTTTGAAACATAAACTTCGCTCGACTACCTACCCCTTTATTATTTTAGTTTTACAACCACCTCCAAGCGGAGAAGAACCCCTTAACATTAACGTTCATAATAATAATTTAGTAACTTTTTACAAAAATTTATAAATTTTATAATTTTTTTCATTGCAGATTTTAATAAAAGATACATTTTAAATCATAACAAACATAATAGAGCTGTTCAATATTGCTATGTGCATCCCTTCCCACATTTAGTTACAAATGTAAATATCATCCACAGTATTAACGAAAGTTATGAAGCTATTACACACAATATAAAAACAAATCTAATTGTAGTGCCCACATATTAGTACCATATTTGTTGTAATTTTATTTGTATTCCCCTGTAATTTGTACTTTTTGTTTTATTACTGTTTAATGCTTTTACACTGAGCCGACAGGACGAATCAGAAGAGCGCTAGCATGTGATTTTTTAAAAAGAAATCCCATCTTTTAATCGTACGTTAGTTATATATAAATAAAATGTCTAAAGTATATTTTATAAAGAGTTTACGGCTTCAAACTCTACTGAACATTTGAGGAGAAATTTGAATTTTATTTATTATTTGGTTTTGAGTTTTTATGCTTATTTCAGTAAAATTTATATAAACAATTTTTGTTTTTTGAGTTTGATATTATTTTCGATTTTTTTTATGTTTATGAATTTGTTTTGATTATTTTTTCCTTTTTTTTTTGTTTTTGAATTTGTTTTAAATATTTTTTATGTTTATGAATTTGTTTTAATTATTTTTTTATGTTTTTGAATTGTTTTGATAACTTTTTTTCAAACTCTATTTTTGATTTATTTTTTGTTTTGCCTTTTTTTTTGCTTATTTCTCTTCAAAGAAAATTCCAACTAACTAATAACTTACTACATTTATACAGCCTAAGAAGTTTCAAACTATTTAAATAATTTTAAAGAAATCAACGCTGTAATTTTCTATAGTAGATATATATTTTACAACATATAAAAATGCAATGTTATATAATACAAATCATGTTTTATTACTACTTTAATAATAACCACAATATTGTCGATAACTTAGTTAAAAATCAAAGAGAGTACATTTATCATATGTAAAATTGTTATAATTGTATATACGCTTTAATCATTAGGCATTTATATATAATGTGTATTTAAGTCAAAAAATTTCTGCAATTTTAGGTAGAGTTTAAAAACAAATTTAGCTTTAAATATTTTAAAAATTACAGAATATATATTTTTTATACTGAAAGAAATTTAAATACAATGAAAACACACAAAATAAAAATGATTGTTTCAATCATGTCTTTACATACCCTACTTGTTTGTGTCCAAATAGTGTGCGCAAAGGTATGCGACCTAGTGTCTAACACTAAACGTTCAAACTAGTTTTCTTTAAATTGGCCGCATGAGCTACCAGTGGGTCACATTCACACATACTAATTAAGAGCTGAGTAATCTTTTGACAATTGCTATCAGATACGAAGATAGAATAATTTTAAGAACAAAGTTTTTAAAAAATTTTATACCTATATGTTATTCTCATATATCGGTGTTTGTCAAATCAGCCCCTACCGTTCAGAGCCCTGTTAGCAACATCCTAGGTTCGAGCGAATTTACAGAGGATGTTAAGTGAGAGAGGTTTGATGGGAAGTTTCGAACACACCGAGGTTCGAATGCAACAAAACTAAAAAGTGTTAAAACATGAATAAAACGTTAAGAAATTTATAAAATTTAGATTTATATGAGTTGGGAATGTACTAAATTATGTTTATACACGGTACAAGGAGATTATATTGCGGCACAATTACATAAAAATTTAAAATAAAACATTTCAGGTTGCGTGGTGCGTTTAGTGATCCCCTACTGAACATACCCACTACTTGTACATTAAGTTGCTTCAACCCAACACATGATTCCAGGCATTTTTTGAACAAAATTTAACAGCCTGGAATATTGGTCACTCTTTATATATTGCTCTGTGGTCAAATGTCTAAATATGTCTAATATGCTCTGTGACATGTGTGGCCTCTTGCCGTATAAATCCTTTGTATCAGGCCTGTTCTGCAAATCACAAATCACGAAAGTGATTTGAAATCACAAAAATGGTGTTCTGCACACCAAACTTTTTGAAATTTTGTGATTTCAAACCGGTCACCTTAGCACCTATCGATTTCAAATCACATGCTTATTTTGACGAGTACTTTTATGGGAATTTAAAAATAAATTGCATAATTTATTATCTACATGTGTTATTTCATAATTTATGTAGTAAAATGATACATTTAGCGCAATAAATGCTCCAAAATTACCAAGATTTGAGACACTACTTTTTGTGTATCTGTTTTGTGAGTTTGTTTGTGATTTGTTAATGAAGTGCTTGTGATTTGATTTATCAGCTATGTCATCAGCTGATTTAGTTTTCGAAGATTTAATCAATGCTTTTTTATGCGTTGTTGTTTAATTGTGTCCTTCGCAAATTTTCCAGAGCAAAAAATATAGCACCCGGCGTTTTACTTTAAACTTTTCTTTCTTTTTCAACCTAAAAACGTCAAATTTCATCTCACTTGAATAATCCTTATTAAATCACTATAAAATAAGTCAAAAAATCAGCTGTTTTGTTGTAATTTCGAAAAACTCAAATCACACCGAAAAAGACAAAATCGTGTGATTTACAGAACAGGAAAAAATCACACGTGTGATTTCAAAACGGCATGTGATATGAAATCACGTGATTTGCAGAACAGGCCTGTATGTAGGCAAGGGAATGTCAATAAACATGTGTATTGTGTAAGAACGAGCATATTGATAAATATAGGGCCTTTTCGAAATTGCAACACTGCACAGCGCATCGCATTCGTAATTGCAACGTCTGGCAACACTGCAAGCGTCAGATGTTCTAAAAAGCAACAATCAAACATTTGTTGCGCAAACGTACTAAAAACGCGCAGTATTAAAATGGCTGATGCAGTGAATGAGTAAAAATTAAATTTGGTAATTATTTATATTTGTTATATGTATTAACTTTACTACTTTGAACGATTTTTTATGGTCGAGGTGAATGCCAAATTCACTCAATTAATAATTAGAGCACGTTTGGACATGGAAGAGGAATTTGTGATATATTTTTTGCAGTAATAAATTACTCTTTTTATACTTTAAAAGCTTTTTTCTGCAATTTACTCATCATAGACTCGCTTGGAGTATCATCTAATTCACAAATTAAATATATACTTTTCCATTGCAAAAAAATAAGCAACAAACAAGCATCTGCAACAGGTGACCTGCAACAACAGCGTCAACTAATCTGTGTTGCGCAACATATGCAGTGTAGTGTTGCAATTCCGAAATGGAAATTCTCAACACTGAACACATCTGTTAATTATTTCCCCCTATTACGTAAGTCGTAGTCGCGGTCGGATTTACTTTTCATTGGTATCATGTAAAACTTCGACGTAATTGATATTGTAATAGATTGTAATTGGGAATTTTTATTTTATTTGGCCACCCTGTCGCAAAAAACAGCTGATACATACATAACCCCTTGTTCGGTCATTCGGTTGTTTGCTTTTTTATTTTAATTAAATTAAGTTATAATTAACTGATATGTTTTGTGCTGAGAATTGTTCATCTTCCGATGAAAAAAACATGATATGTGCAAGGAACTTATAAGTTTATGTAGACAATTAAGACAATATATTCGCTATTCAAAGTTTCATGTAAGATTTCTGTGGATTCATTTAGAATTTGTATTTAACTAGTTCTTCCATAGATTTAAAAGCAACTTTAGATTGACCAAAGATTGCTATTAGACACGTTCTAAGAGCGATGTGACATAAGCTTCAGGACGAATGTCGATCAACTATGCGAATCCTCGCTGAAGGTTATTAAAAAGGATCTGGAAATGATTTCATTGTGTGCTTTGCGCAACCTACGATATGTACTATGCGTAGATGAATCATTTGTCTTCATGTCAGCCTAGACTTTCATACATGCTTCGGAGTAGCTTGAGAAGGACCAATGCTGTTCACACTTCCTTTATGACATTCTATTGCCTTTATTACAACTTTCTTTTCTTGTGATACACTTTTGCAAAGTTTGAATTATTGAGCAAATTGTTTTGGTGTTGTTTTTCATCCTTTAATAAGTAAAAAGATATGTTTTTAATTATAAATTTGTTAAAAGTGTAATAAATCTTATTTATTATAAATTTCTTTCGTTTTTACATCTATTTTCTGTTTATTTTCATTAAATTCTTCGTTAAAATCGACGTTTCTGTCGACTGTTTCTGTCGTATTTCACGCTCAAACACGACGTACAAAATACCAAAATTTGTAATAGAATTCGAAAGAGTGTATTTAAGTCTCACAATTGACCTCGGCGATGCCGTATTTAAAAAACGACAACAAAAATACAGACGGTTGTCGGATCTTACAATGTTATCATATTTGCAATGTACTGACAAAGAAAAATTATTTCCAAAGGTAAATTGTAAGTTCAGGCCATTTTAAGAAAACCTTACAAAATCATTGGAAGACAGTGAATTTATCTGACAACCAAAACTGCCAATTGCCACGATTGTCAGATTGTTGTATGCTAAAATTGTTAGATCTTTTGTTTGTTTTCATATATTTATGGACAGTGGTATTTTCCAGATGCAAAAATTTTGCACTTCGCGATAATTAGTGTCTGACAATGTACTGTCAACGTTGCCAGACAAAAATTTTAAGTTCACATTACTGTTAGACATTTTCTCAACATTTTTCAGGCAATATTGTAAGACCTGACAACCGTCTGTAAGTAGCATAATGGCCCATGGCTCAATCAGTTTTGACTTCCAAAATTATGTTAAGTTACATTAAGTGATGATAGATTCAATCAGTTGGTATCTTCTGTTAAGATTTGTTAAGTAAAGCCAAGACCATGACTGCCGTCTGTACGTAGCTTTATAAGATTTAAGTTGTATGGCAAAATTGCCAGATCGGTTGTTTTGCCAGATTTGTTGTGTTTTTAAATATTTACATACAGTGTTGCCAATAGAAATATTCTCCGCACATCTGACAATAAGTGTCTGACAATGTTTTCCTGACAACGTTGCCAGATAAAAATTTAAATTCACACATGTCACGAATTGCCTAATTCGCTCTGAATTACTTACACGAATTACCCTGTCCACACTACATATACTTAATTTGATTTGAAAGTTGCTTTTGTTTGTTTACTTTGCTTTGTTTGTTTGCAACTCGTGATTTTTCACTAAATTTAAATAAACAACAAACCCTGACCTCTAGCTTGATTAAAAGGAATAAATATTATTACAGAAAGAGGTTGAATATCAAAAATTTGATAAAATTTGTTTCACTTTGTGTTTGCTGTTTACGTTTTCCTTTCGATTTTGACAGCAGTTTCGATGTATTCCGATAAAAATTAGAGAAGACAACGATTTGATCATAATTTTGAAGGTAATTCTAAATGAGTTACCCTTTAAGGAGGTATTCGCTCTCATAATTTTGTATGGAGAACTACGTTATTCGGAATGTAATTTAAGAATGAGAGCACGAATTACGAAAAATGACTGTAGTGTGGACATGGTATAAGGTATTTAAATTTTTGAAACTTGCAATTATAGCTGCCAGATTATTTTTTATGAAAAATCATCAAAATGGCGATCTATTCAGGTAATATCGTCAAATATATTTTTAAAAGTCGTCAAAATAAAAATACACAGTTTTATATATACTAACATATATTTTTTTAAAGCTAATATTTAAATTTATTGAATAAATTTATTACATTTAAAATTTTGGGCATAATTAATGTTTTATAACAGTTTGTTTTGTTGAGCTTTAAGTAATCTTTGGTATAAGTATACCCTACATTTTTTTCCTTTTTTTAAAAGATTTACTTGACTGACGCTTACCATTTGCTTAAGTATGAGGTAATGCCATTGTCATTATAATGAAAAACATGGGAACCGGCACTACATTTTAAATCAAATATTGTTTTCTAATTTTTTAGTACAATATTAGAAAATCGTAATTTTTAAGAGTAAAAATCGTCAAATCTGGCAGCTATGGTTGTGTTTATAAACCTTGATACTCTGCGTAAACCATGCAGAAGCCATAATTTGTTATCATCTTTAAAACACGCTTAAAAGCAACGAAGAGTAATCTTTGTCACTTGAAATGTTTATAAATATAAACATTAGTCTTGCATTACTAGTATTGCGTTATTTTGCAATTACTAGATAAAAAAAATCGAATACTCCCCGAAGCCTTTACGGTGCTGCAAATGCGCATGCAACACAGGGTTGATATAAAAAGTACTAAAATAATAATTCCCCAAATACAAAGTTGTATTTAGTACTTCTTCATAGTTGGTAGTGTGGAACGTATTCGAAAAGAGTTATATTGCAGCATTTTATGTTGCAAATATAACACTACATCTCCAAGGAATTACATACCGCACTTGCATTGCGCTACCATAGTTTTTAACTTTCCTTTATACTTAAAATCGCATATATACAAGGTACCTTTCGTCTTTGAATTATTCAAATAGCAAAAAAAATAGTTTTTAATAAATGTTAAAGTTTGTTTTTGACTTTCCTTTATTCTTAAAATCGCATATATACAAGGTGCCTTTCGTCTTTGAATTATTCAAATAGCAAAAAAAAAATGGTTTTTAATTAATGTTAAAGTTTGTTTTTGACTGTCAGAAAAATTATATAATTTGGCGTAAATTATATAATTTAGGTGATATCGGAATAATAGGTAAAATTAAGGGTTGCTAGGGAGTTTAAAAAGGCATTCTTGAAGTATATAATGACTCCCTCTTAATCCAATATATTACAGGTACCTACGAGTCTCCTGACCCTAGTTATACCTATATTCAAAGGTACTAATGTACAATCTCGAGATCATTTTAAGTACCATCTTATATGTTTCTACCAAAGAAAGAAGTTACGATTTATTATAAAAAATAAAACTACAAAAGTTGCCTGCTAAATTTTGTTTACACCTCTAACTTAATTATACGATATATAAACAAAAAATTCTTCAAAAAACAATTATTTTTACATACAGAATCATACCGAATTTACAAATTAGTTTATTTTCAACAAAATAATTTTATTTTTATTTTAAAAATAACCAATATTTAGCGAATATTCACATAATATATTTCACAGCTTTTGATAAAAACACTATTGGTAATAATAAATAATTCCTAATAGAAAATGATGTTAAAACCGAACTATGAAACAATATCACAATCACGAATATATTACTATATTTAAAGCTTAATTTTAAAGGGTTCGGTAAGTGCAACAATCTTAGTTAATGCAACAGGCTTGATTTCCCATCAGTTCCGCATATCGTGCTTTTAATGTACTTTTTCAATTGTAATAACGATGCCATATATATGAGGGTACTTTACAAGACAAAATTTAAATTTATTAGTAAACAAAAAAAAAATAAATTATTTTTATTATTTTGTTTATTTAACATGTTCAAAAACTTAAGAAAATAACATAATAGCATCGGCCTGCCTTATTTATCTGCCCTCAAATATAAAAAACAAGATTTTGCGCTGCGGATGCACAGATGCAATTTACCGTTGCCAGTCTTCCATATTTTTTTCTTCACACTCTCTTCAGCTCCTCCAAAAACGTTATTCAAAGAAATGTTGCCATATTTTTTATTAAAATAATTTGTAAAGATGAAAAAACGCATAACTTATTTAACATGTTTTTTTAGAGTTGCGATAACTTAAGATGAACTACCGTTAAGATAAACAAAGTTCATTAATAGATTTTGGTGGTGTTTTTGACAATAAGGCTATAGAAAAAATAAATTTGAATTTTTTTTTAACTCATAACAAAATAGGCCTACACAGGGACAGAAGACTTGGCGATGTAAAAAAAAATTTTAATATAACATGTTGCAAACACCTGCACTGACAGATAATACCCTACACCTGAACGTGGTGCAACGTATTTATATGCAAAGAGAACTAAATTGCTCAACTCTAAACTCGATACAATTATACACGCCCATTGTCTCTGTAGAGCCCAGAGTTGATTCGTGTTGCAGCTGTAAAGTACTAAATACTCCATATTGCCACTTTCACACGCATTTTTTGTGGAATGTATTGGACAGCGTTGTAACACTTAGTAGTTTTTATGTGGCTTTCTGACTAAAGTATATATAAAAAAGAAATTTTGTGGTACAAGTTTTTGATGAAGTGAAAAAAATGTTGTAAAAATATAAATTAATACGGAAATAATTGAATTTGTGTTGTTTTCTAAGTGAAAACAATCACAGAAAACCGTTTGCTAGTGATAAAAAGTTAAAAAACGAAACGAAATAATGTTTTCGAAGCCATTCTTTGTTATGTTGTACATAATTGTGTGAAGTAGTAGACACAACTCCTTAATATATATATATACACACACACAAACACATATGCATAAACATATATACACAGCAGCACTTTATTGATTCTTTGTATAAGGAATACTGCTTGAAGATTTGACTGCTATATATATATATACATAACTATCTACAAATAAAGGAATATCCATCCACATTATAAAAAAAATAAATAATTAATCGAAATCAAATAATCCACCAAAGTTATTGGCCAACTTGTTGGTGTTGATCAAAAAAAAAAGAAGATATATGTATGGTGTCTTCTTTTGTCTTGTGTACCACTACAACTGCTGCTGCTGCTGCTGAGTCTGAGAACAGGTTTCGTGATGTATTTGGAACATACCACACATCACTAAGGTCTCTCTATGGTAAGTAGCTGGTTAATGATGATGATGCATTGAATCTCTATAGGCGCCCTTGTTAAATATTATTTTTTTTAATGCAAAAATGAATATATTGTATATAGCTATGTATATATTCACGATCATATTGCATAAATAATAAATGATTGATTGCTTCATTCTCGTATCAATACTATTGATTATCAAGTGAAAGAAATATGACACTGTTTTGTTGCTACACACAAATTTTTAACAATGTCTGCACTGCAGATTGATTTACATTAAAATGAATTGTGGTTTTTATTGAGTAGTCCTTTTGACAGTGCAATTGTGCAAATGTTGCAATGCTTCCCTTATCATGTCTCTATTTCTGAATTACAAATCGCTTTTTCTGCTACAATTGTTCTTATTCAAAACAAAAAATTGTTTATGCTAAAAATATTAATGAAACAGGGTTACAATACGTCTTAAGGTCGACTTATTAGTGTTTGTTTTTAAGCTTATTTCGGTGAAACCAAATTTGCACTTGATTATGTAGAATATTAAGGTACTTCCACTACATACAAACTTGAAAGGGTTCTCCATATTCAGTTTAAAAAATCCAAAACTCATCGACAAAATTATCTTTAAAACGTCGTGCCTATTAGTATTAGATATATCGTTGGTGTTCGAAAATAAAAACAAATTTATAAAAAAATAGTATTCAAAAATTAAAAAAAAAAATGCGACAGTAAAAAACAGTTTTGGTCTAGAAGCAATGAGTTCTATACATTTCGAAAAAAATTAGCCCTATTTTATTCAAATCTGTTCACATTTTACAGAGAAATCTGAACTGACAAAAATTGCGATTTCCATAGATAATGCTGCTGTGTTTGCAACTTAAAAATGCAAGCTGATGAAGAAAAATTGAGATTAGATTTAAAATCAGCGAGCTCCTATTAATAAAAAATTGCATTAAGGTTCCAGTCAACGCAAAAATGTTTGTTCCCTAGTGTAATCGGTAGCATTCTGATATAGACTGAAGTTAACTTTAGCATACATTTATAAACACATTTGGCATCCCATGTATGGAACTTGGAACAGCTTCTCTCATTGAGTGATTTCTATACCATTATGGCAGAAGTTTATATGTCCAATTTTCATAATTTTACAGGAAGCCGATTTAATGTTTTGAAACTTCATAAAACGTATGGGCATTGGAGTGGTTTAAAATTCCTTTAGGAGACAAGTCAGATTATGAAATCGAGTATCCTTCGCAATCTATATACCATGATACAAAGGTGACAAACCTTTATATAATGTGTAATTCAACTTTGGGTATAATTATATTTTATTGTAGGCAACTACAGTAAGCAACAGTGATAATGTACACTGATTTATAACAGCGTAATATTTTTGCAAACATCAACCGTAATATATGTAGGTAGTTAGTTAAAAAAAATTTTAATTTTACAAATACAAAATTTGATTTTATTTAATTTATTTGTAGATTATTTGTACACTTTGAAAATAAACGTTGAATTTTCTCCTTTAATATTATATGTGTCTTACCTGTTTAATTTTGGAATTTATAAAAAAATAAAGTAGTTGTGTTTAATAAATGAAGATAAATATGTATTAATTTTACGAGTAAAGGGCACTTTAAACTGGCAGACTTGTCTGGGGGACAAAATAATCATATAAACATGTGTCTTCTCCATGTCATTACAGATGAATCTGTCAAACTACCAAACTAAGTGGAATATTTGTATTTATTTTTTTTTACAAAAATTTAGCACAACACCTTTTAAAGTTAATTTCTTAAAAGATTTCTCTATTTGATTTTTTTTCGTATACATATCAATATTTCAATACAATAACAATATTTCCTATTTTTATTTTGAAAATTTTCTTTAACACCAAAAAAACTCTGTCGAAACTGTCCTTACATTCTCAGAAATGTCTGACCAGATTTATGAAAACCAAAATAGTTTTGATTTTTTACAGACAAGTCTGCGCAGACCGAATACTTTGCCCTAAACTGGGGAATACATCTGGGCAGACATTGTATCTTACAGACTTGTCTGCCAGTATTAAATGGGATTAATTATATTTACATAATTCGTCATTGACATTTATTAAGACGTTCAACTACATATTTCATGAACAAATTTCAACGAAGTAGACTGCGCTAAAATATTTAATAAATCTAAGGAGGCATAATTGCATAAGCTAGTTTATCGCCAAAAAAAGTAAAAAGTGCCAGTTTTTTTAATTTAAAAACAAAACATCTTTTAATTACACATTTTTCTATTAAAATCTAACTAACTTTTTTGGAAAACTATTACTTAGTTATATATTTTGCTCTTGTTTGTTTTTGTTGATCTGTGCAGAATTATGAATTTGTTTTCATTGCTCGGTTGAGGATCGTTTCTACTATCTCTAATAGAGTTTTGTTTTACAAGAATTGTTGTATCATGTCGACAGCTGGCAGGGCGGATAGCTATTTCAATAGTTGCCAAATTATCATCCTGAGCACCCTTTTGCTGTGCCTTGTGAAATCATTATCACAACCTTAAGTGTTAAAAGCTTCAAGAAACCATCGAGAAGCCCAAACTTATCAAACATATATTTTTGAATGCCAGAGAAATAACCATTAATATGGTATACATAACAGTTTATTTGGTAGGGTGCTTCTATATGTATGATAATAGAGTAAATGATTATTCATGTCTATAAATTCTGTATTTATTAATACAACTAAATTTTTGTTTGTGTTTACGTACAAAATGCTGTTTTCACACCTTTTGTCGTAACTCTGTTCGTGAAGCACCCTATTCCTCCGAATAGGCGTACAGATCTACTGCTATACAGCCTTGAATTGTATTGCTTGTATAAAATCGCAATAGATCCAATATAACAAGTAGCGAGTTGCCGCTATCCTTAGCGCTCTTCGGGCTTTGTTCGCTACATCGAGCTAGTAATCAACAAATTCTTGTTGCGGATCCATCCTTGCAAGGTATACCAAAACAGAATTTTCGAATTTCCCAATAAAGCGGACATTTTTTTGATTAATTAGTATTAAATCTCTTGTGTTTTATTTTATTTATTCTTTTCTCGCATCACATCCTTGGGGTTTTTTGCTACGCAAACAATGCGATTTCGTAAAAAACAAGATAAGCCCTTTTCATATAAAGCCATCGAACAGAAAATGCATGTTCGATAGTGTTTCGTATTTAGTTTACAATTGTGCGATCAAGTGGACATTCCACAAAGAAAGCTGCTAACGTGTGCATTGCATTATCACAACAAATTACTGATACTCCAACTCCAAGCAATTATCAAGTCCACATTTAAAAAATCATCTAAATTAATAAAGAAATTATACAACAACTTTCAATGGAATAGTGTTCTTCACACTTTCACGGCAATCGAGAAGATAGTAACAAGTATCAGGAAGTTGTACTTCAAAATGTAAGAACTTATATGGAACATATTGCACTGCGGTTGAAAGATGGCAAAGCTTTAGTTAAGAAATTGGCAAACATCTTGAATACTATTTATGGAATTCTACTCATTATCATCATTTCGTCATTTCTGGGAAAAGAAATTGAGTTGTTGAGAAGTTGCAAAGTATGTTTTAATTTAAGGGTGTCGCAGTACTACTATGAATTATTGAATAAGTATGATGGACTGAAAGGTAAGTTTGTGTATGGAGTTGCATACATTCTTGACAAATCAGGTCGGCGGGATGATATGAAGTTTTTGTACATGTCATTTAACAAGAATGTTCAGGTTCTATGTAGAACAAAGGAAATTCTTCTGACTCACTTGCAGAATATTCATAATATGAGCTAGTTCTGAAACGAGAAAAAAATTTGGAGAAGGTTTGCATGTTCAATTTATATGATATAGAATATTGGTATAGTAGATAGAAGTACAATTAGAATGACTTCAAGAATTTAACTGATGTATTAAAGCCTAACAAAAAGACATTGCAGTCATTCAAAAATTACTGGAACCATCCGTCAATAAAATTCCACAAAGTAATCAGAATGCTGAGCTTAAAATCTGCACCGACCTATCATATTGTGAGGGCAGCACTGAAAATTCAACATCGATTTTTGCAACAACCCTAGTTTACACAAAAAAGTTAAGATTTTTGTTATATTTTTGAAAATTTTTTTTATAATAAGTAAACATCTTTACCGGTAAATTCAGACGTGATTACAATGGTCACCGCTGCTACAATAGACTGCTTTGGTTCCATAACCAAAAAAATCGGTATTCCGAATCCTTGTTACCGTGACAATAAAAATTGTTACCTGTCAAAAAGGAGGTAACAACCTGGTTACAGCTGTTTTGAGTTGAAACAAACAAAATTTAAATTATTGAAGTCGTGGATAAAACAATTTAAATCCGAAGTAACCAATTCTCCATGACACAGTTTTTGTCCAATATTTTCGTACCTGTAGCAGGAATAGTTTTAAAAATTTTAACAAATTTATGGTGACAAATTTTTGTAACCAATTTATTAGAATAGGACCGTTAAAGTATAACCCTATTTCTACTGTTTGGTGTTCACTGCGCTTCTGGTGAAGTGCTAATAATGATTTCTTAGACTGATCGATGCTGTATGATGAGAATGTACCTAGTGCACAAGTAGATATGGGGGGATAATTGCATTGAATGCATTCCAACATTTATTGCGGAACTAAGTGCATGCTGGACTTTAAATGTTAGATTTTAGCTGTATTTAGCAATATTTGTATTTGAACTTTGTTCACTAACTTGCAACTAAATATGTAGAGTCTCGTTCTTTTTCTGAAATCAGAACATACCCAGCAGGGAATAACACTAGTTCGGAACTAGTAAAGTACTAGTTGTCCATAGGACAGTGAACTAGTTCACCCTCAACCATCTAAATTAACACATAATTGTCCTAGGCTCGAAGTGACTGGCTTTGGCATAGTGGTTAGAACACGCGACTACCATGCGGGAGATCCGTTCGCATTCGTCGATAAACAAATAGGTGCCGTTTGTTGTGAATCTAAAATAGAAAACATGCTAATTCACAATAATACGAGAAGCATCCCAACCTCATTCATGGGGGGTAAAGGGAAATTAATTTTTTTTTTGTCCTAGGCTTAGAGGGATTTGGCCGTTTTGTACCAGAATAGAACCAGTTCAGAAATTCTAGTCGGACAATAGTTAATTGTCTCTTTGAACTACTTTGGAACCACATCAAAATAGGTTTAAAAAAACTAGTATGAAATTTGAGCATTAGAACTAGTTCTATTCTAGAAAATTTGAGATAGTTGTATAGTAGTTGCTTTAAACGAAATTTAAAACTTTCGAAATTATTTACAGATTTTTTTCTTATTCATCGACTAGTACCGTTCAAAATTAGATAGTTTGGAACGAGTAAGTTGTTCAGAATTCCATACATTTGAACTAGTACGATTTTTAACTAGTTTATGGAGTACCTACTGGGTATTTACAGTGAATACTTAGAAAAAGTTAAATCAAACTTTAAATATCCTTACTTATTGTGACCCATCTGCCCAAAACAACACAAATATCGTAGAAGGTCCATTTATACAGCAATGTTTCGTAAAAAATTGTGCATAACACCAGGTTTTTATCTAATTGACCGATTTGAAGCGAATAATCTAATATGAATATTGTAGCTTTTAATGGGTTAAAAAGCTTTAGGAATTCAATTAGCGGTCGGCACCTTTTAATAGAGACATGAAAATCACAAATTGGACTCAAAATATGGAAGTTATAGTAGATTTTATAAAAAATGCATCAAAAATTGCATTGAAAACTTTATAAAGACGCCTAATTTTGAGGATATGTTGCATTTTTTTACACATAATTTATTTAGTGTTCCTTAAAAATTCAACACTGTTCATTTTATATAAAAAAAACCTAGTTTTTAGAGGCTATTTTAGAACTTCAGCTAACGAGCGGCCAAAGGTACTAGCGAAATATTTATAAAACGAAACAAACTTTCATTAAGTCGGGAACATTCAACACTTCATTGGATGCCGGCTCATCATTTCTTATTATGGCTTAAAAAATGCCTGATTTGCTTTGTTGATGCCCTCAAGTTAATGAGAAATTTGGCTTATACACTGCAGGCTGCAGCTTTCAGGCAACACGTACATGATCTGAGACATCCTTAGCAGTGAGCATTTTCTTGGCCATTCATATCAGACTCTATCGGCACTCCGTGGCAACAACTCTTCCTGACTGCGACGATGACCTGTAAATTAAAAATGGTTAAGTATTCTCTATGGCTCACTTAATGTCCTGCAAAACATCAAATTGGTATTTGCATGCCCTTTTAGATGATTTCAACATCATAATAAAAGATAATATCACACATTTCTATACATTTCCTTACTTCTCATTATAGGTCAGTTAGTTAGCTATGATTGATATTTGTTTGACACGTTGAGAAGAAGTGAAATCTATTTTATGTTCGTTGTTATTGCGGCAATAAGATTATGTTTGTTGTACTTTTTGTGAGAGAGAAATTATCAACTATTTTAGTTATAAGAAAACAAACTTTCCTTAATTGCCACTCTTTTTGGGGAAACACTTTTTTTTTTGTTATAAAACAACAAAACAAACTATATGTTTTTCCGTTCTTCATCTACTCGACCTCAAATCCTAATAACCTTTTATAACAAAAAGCAGAAAGGCTCTTACTGAAGTGAGATTAATAATGGAAAACATAAAAAAATCAATAAACACACCAAGTTCTTCTATTTTTTGTGCAAACACATGGATATACATATACGTATTACATACATATACGTATGAACAATGTACATACATGTACAATGAATTTGAACATTTGACAACATTTAGTAACCTGAATTACGAGAGCAAAATCTGAATGAACAAAATTTATTTTTCTCTTAGGCTTAGTTACCGAAACACTAATGAACGCCCTTTAAGATTAATTCAAATACAATTTAACGCAATGTCTAAAGTATTTTTTTTTTATTTCTTTTTCGTTGCAGCTACTTGGATATCCAATGTAAACAATAAATGTGAAATGTTTCCTTCAAACGGTTTCATAGTCGAATAAAGCACTCAAATATATTGTAATGGAAACAATAGTATAGGTCAACCAGAAGTCTTTATTCCGGATATACATCGTACCAAACGTTTTTAATATTAAATTCTATGATAACATTAACGAATAAATGACTGATTAATGTCATCATGAATTCCAATATTACGCAGCTGTACGATGTGATCGATGAGACCGCAATGAATGAGCACTCATCTCACCCCATCTTTACCGTTATTGGGAAGGCAGACAGCAAGCAACTCCAAACTTGTCAATGTTATCTAAAGCATAAATACGAAGGTGAGGAAGGGACTAAATCTCGACTTAAGCTGCAGTTTCAACATAAGGAGGAGGATGACAAGTACCTTACATGGTATAAGTATAACAAACAAAGACAGCAGCATCCTTGTAAGGCACATCATCTCAACACATTCGTAAAGAATGCAAATACATGCTCAAAATACTGCTCATCTTCAATGGAACATGATGTTATATCATCACCACCACCAACAACATTAAATAAGCCATTTTGCACTCACGTGGATACTTATGCAGTACCATACTGCACTACTGTAATATTAGACGATTCGAATAAATGTATATTTGTACCAAGTAAAAAAACTTCACCACTAACTGTCGATAAAATCACATCCAGATCATTATCATTTGATCTAGCAACAGCAAATGCAGACGCAAAGCATCATGTTAAGAGAAAACAAAGCCACCACCACAATGAGTATATTTCACACGCGAATCGTTGGACTCGCCATAGATGTTTCAAAACGCACTCAACATTTCGATACACGCGGCGGTTATGGACTACATTGTCTTCTTGTTTTCACCCAAAATGTGGCAATTTTTACCATTTGTTTTTTATATTACTCTTAACAATAGCACAATATTTTGGCAGCACTCACGGCCTATTAGCGGCAAAATCCTCAACAGCATTTGCTTTGGATGTGGTACCTCTAGATTCCGATAACCCTAGCGACTTAACATTACAAAATAAAAACAGCAGCGGCGCCGGCAACCCCAACTCTAGTAGCAGCTCCTTTAATAATAATTATAGTATAACGAAGACTTCCTTAGAGCAGAGCGAGGGAATCGGGGACAACTTCCCATCGAATAGTAAAAGTCTAAGCATATCATCTTCCGCTGGTGGTGGTGGGGCGTATCTCGACAAATTGGATAACCTGGAACGCAGTTTGGCGGCGGTATTAATCAAAGTTGCCTACGGTACAACCTCTACGACTAAACGCAGTATTCCGGACAACAGCTATGTGTCAAGCCTAACAACAATAGCAACTCCGTTGCTGACTACGCAGCGGTATCATGATAAATCTCGTCAGACTCCATTGAATATTCACCACCGCAATTATGAGCTGGATCTGGAAAGAGATCATGCCTTGCCAACTACAGCACCCAACGCCGACATTTTGAAGAGTAACAGCAATCCAACATATCCGAATCCCAATCGACATCATAACAACGACCGTGATCGCCACCGACACTTGATAAACTCGACACCGTCACCATCACTGCCCGAAGTACTTAAAAAGACGAATGGCCACACACCTACCATACCGATGTTTTCCGGTGCAGACATTCCGTCGTACTCACCACCTGCTCGTTCATTTTTCACGCCGCCCTTGCCTCCAGAGTACCAACATCCATTTGCCGATAAGCCCACATTGAGAGGTACTAACAATGAGGGCGGCATTGTGCCCAACACAGGCAGCTATATAAATCGTCGACCCATACCGCCACCTAGTCTGATGCCAGGTCATGAACGAATTCCATTTAGGCCTCCAGATCTGGCGGGAAGCCCTAACGGCAATGCTCCTTCCATTGGTGTTGGAAATTCTCCAGTACAAGCGCCATCATCTGGCAGTATCTCAACGTCTGTCAATCCTCTGGCATCACAACATGGTCACCAGGATACAGAGCATAAGAAGCCATCGAATACCACGTCAAAGGCAATTAACGTTGAATCGCCTCCGCCCGATGTTAAATCAGAACATGTTTTAAAAACGGAAGGTGGTGTTCAGAGCGCTTCATCAGGTAGTATGTTTTTGGATTCCACAGATAATTTCCGGAATCCTTACAATC
Source organism: Muscina levida (assembly GCA_964034835.1). Lineage (NCBI taxonomy): Eukaryota > Metazoa > Arthropoda > Insecta > Diptera > Muscidae > Muscina > Muscina levida. The sequence continues at coordinate 33,876,342 of OZ035880.1, read as the reverse complement.
CCAAAGTTCGAAAAGAAGTCCTTCCCAGTATTAGACGTATACTAAGTGGTTCGAATGGACGGAAGGGGGATATACCTGAGGTCCTGCTTAAGCAAGTAACAACACGACCGAATTACCACCAACCTCCGTCTTCGCCCGTGGTTATCAACACCTATTTAAACCAGAATGGCGGTGAGACAGCTTCAGATCCAAACTTGGATAGCAAGCAAAATATTAATAAAATTAAAAACATGAAGGAAATGGAAGGCACTGCCGAAGCCGATGGTGTAGGTGGTGAGCAAGGGGAAACTGAAATCACTACAAACTCTGTAGCTCGAAATGTTTACACTACGAATAGCTCCACCTCAACTCCTTCTGCTGCCGCCATAGGTGGTGTTAAAACAAATACTGTAATAGTGCCCACTTCGAGGACTGTTTCCTCGAACAACAACTCAAGCTACGCATCATCTCCTACCAATCGAGGAGGAGGAGACGATGCCTCGTCCACATCATCTTCAACATTGGCGGCTGCATCTGGCCTTGCGACATCTTCTCTTGCTTGGAATATACATGTGTATTTATCTGTCATACTCTTTACCATATTGGCTGTTTACTCCCTGTACAAAATGGTTACATATAATAAGCTCACACATCTTTTCTCACAATCATACTTTGTTTGCATCCACATTATCTTGATTGCCATCTGTTCGATACGCACTTTCTATTTATGCTATGACGCTTACAATATTCATTCCAGTTTTCATATATTCATTTCGGAAATTTTACTTAACTTACCAGCCACATTCCTTACCATATCCTTTGCCGTGCTAATTTTGTTTTTATCATTGAAATCATTGAACCATAAAAATCGTTATTCCGCATTAATACGTCCACTCACGGTTGTCGTAGGCTGTGGTGTTCACGTAATGTTGTGCATTACCCTCCACTATGTCGAATCATACACGTTGCAAAACCACCAGCAACAACAAAAGTTGTTGATGAGGCGACAGCAGCAACAATTGCAATCATATGTTCATCATAATTTCGTTCAAAATCAATACTCATATTTGGAAAGTATGGCATTTAATTCTCCTCTATCAGCGGGACAAACAGCAGGGGCAGGGTACCACAATGTAGCTGGAGGAGTAGCTTCCCAATTACCGCCCAATCCACCGAGGGTATTATCACTTATTTGCCAAATAATCTATATATTTGTGTGCTTCAGTTTGGGCCTTCTATATCTCTACCTGTACCGCATACTGAAGCGGGTATTAAGAAACAAATCCCAAAACTATATTCATGGCTACCAGAATCTTTCGTATGCAATACACATTACCATAGCCACGGCATTGCTGTTTGTACTACTGGCAGCTTTACAGATTTTTGGTGCCATTAGTATTTCCTCGACAAGGCCAATGATTACACAAGTAACTGCCGAAATAGATTGGTTTCAATGGGGTTATCAATTTTCCTTGCGTTTGATCGAAATTGCCATTATCACCCTGATCTCTTGGGTTACTGGACTGAAAACTAATACAGGTTCGAATACCGTCAACATTAATTTGACGAACAATGAAGCTAGAATGGTTGGTGCCCACATAAATGACACCAACACAATGTATAATACAAATGCCAGCATGAATCCAAGACGGCTAAAGCAAAATGTCCATTATAGCCAGTACAGCCACCCCAATGTGACCAATTTCTTCTTGCCTTATACCTCCAGTTCTAGTCAAGAACAATTTGACATGGATTATCCGGCACGGATATAACCGCCTTGGCAGTGCTGAGGAACAAGTGCATGTGGCGCCCCTGCCCCTCCTGCTAACGATGTCCGATCAAACATAAAGTATTGAGAGAAATTGGTTTTAAGTCCAAGGTTCAAGCTTTCGATAAAGTCCTATTATATACAGTCCGCAATCTTGTCTCATAATTCCTTTTTACAAAAATAACAAAAAGCAACAAAGCGTTATAAACTTTTTCACACAATATACTCAAAATATATACATACACACACATACATATATATATATATACATATATAGTTTTCCATACCCTTTTTATGCAATATATTCATAATCGACGTAATGTATACGTAATCCTGATTGTTTTCCCCCCTCGAATATTTTCATACATTTGAGTATTTTTAGTTTTATGTTCGTAACGTCTTGTTTTAATGATGTGTAGCGGATTTTTATTAATCAAAAATTATTACTTTTAATTTATTAAAAAGTCGAATGATTTCATTTGATGATTGATATTTTACAAATTTTGTTAATATACAAACACGTTTTTTTAAGAATAAATAATAAAAATATATACAAAATATTGCTTTAAATAAATGAAAACAAAAACACATACGCAAAAATTATAAAAATCTAAAAACTTTTTATTAAATCACTGAAAGAAAACAAAAAATAACAAAATATCGAATAATCAAATTGCTGATAAATCGATTGATGATGAATCAAATACGTTTGATTAATCTTACTTCTGATTCCGATCATTTAATCGTGATTTTTTCTTTATAGTGATTCATAATCAGAGAATCTGATTAGTCTTGAATTATTTGATAACATAAGAAGAAGAAAAACACAATTTATCTTTAAGCTAATTGCATAATTATTGTTAGTATTTAACTGTAAATTTTACATACTGTACATTTGTTAGTAACGTATATTTTAAGTTTAGCATTTAGTAACCAATTTAAATAAATAAACATAATTTTTGATAATAAAACAAAAAACAAATATAAATACTATTTTAATTAAGAGATAATCCAAACTCTAATATATATAATATCCGTTTCATTCATAAACCATATTTCACATATTATTTTCCTCATATAAATTACGACAAGTGCATAAAAATATACACACACACACACAGCCAGCGCCAAATGTTAAATACACAACACTTATGTTATTATTTTTAGGTTGCAAAATATTCAATTATGGCAAAAATATTTAGCTTGGTACAAAACTAAAACTAAAAGGAAAAAGTCTGCCAGTAGGTAGAAAAGGATTTAAAAAACGTCCTTTTGCGGAATTGAGATTCACACTTCTATGTGCAGTGTATTCTTTAGATATCATCCAGTGCCATTTATTCATATGGTGAAATTTCGAGCGTTTGTCGGAAAACTTTTTCTGTCATTATCTTCGTGATTAATAAAATACTTACAGTCTTACAGAATCAAGTATATGTTCAGGAAATATAAATTTGAAATTTTAATTTTAAGATGTCATATATAATTTACCTAACTATCGTACTTTCTTTTCTTTTTTGTTTTCCGCAGTTTGATATATTCTAGAAATATTGAAATGCGAAAGCATTTATCAGTATTTTTGCATTCCTTACGGATTTAAACTTAAAAGTGTAAACATTAATCTTATTGGTGTAGCAAATGTTTAACTTTTAGTAGTTGGGAGCAGTTCTAAACATTGACATATTTATAATTAGCACAAAGATTGCACCCCCTGGCAAAAATGTTGTTTTCCCCCAGCTTCTTAAGTACATCTGTGCCAATTTCTTTAATTATGTTGTTTCAACAATGGCAGATTCATGAACATTGATTTTAGCAAATCAACGGAATTATTTAAAATTTACAAAAAAAACTTTTACATAAGTAGAATTGTGACATACCCGAATGTGAATATAATTTCGCAAATTTGAATTCAAAACTCAATAACATGCTGGCGTCGTTATGTGTAACGTTAACAATACAAATGTTATCACCCTCCTGTGTTTCCAGTAATGAAACCTTCATTCCCACAAAATGGTAAAATATCATGCCTTAACGCAAATTAGCATAAACTATTTTAGTCGGACATCCAGATTGATGAGTTGTAAGTAATTAAATAGCCATCCTGCTAAAGATTCCTTGAGACTCAACCCAAAACTAAACGTTCGACAAAAGTTTATTGTCCCTTTTAAACACATTTGTTATTTTTCCTTTACTCCTGTCCTGTTTTATAGTTTACTTCCATAAATTTATCTGTGCATTAACAAAAAAAAAAAATATATATATATATAACAGCAGTCTGACTGTAGAAAATGTGAAATAAAACATTTATATTTATTTTGAAATTAACAAGGAACATTTTTACAAATAAAAAGACAGAAAAAACTGAAACTAGATGCTAATACTTTTACAGTACGAAATCCAAGTCTATTAAATATTGTAAAAATAATAAAGCATAAATCATTTTAAATAAAAATCCAATGGAATTCTAAAGTATCTTGTTGTTGTACATTACTTTGATGGATATCAAAAAAAATATAAGCAAATTCCTGGTATATATATAAAATATTCCAGCAAAGTTCAGCACGCATACAAAATCACTGTGCATATGTGGAAGCAGGTAAAGTATGGTTAAAGATCCCTAAGACAATAGGTTACGTTATGTTCACGTGTGATCTGCCTACACACGGTGATCTATTGTGATTATTTGATAAAGAAGGAGAAAGGGGAAGGAAAGATATAAATTAGACAAGAAACACATAAATGAAAGTATATACATTAGGGCGTGTCAATTTTTTTTTTTTAGCAAAATTCTTCCACCAAGATCGGAATCTACGATGAATTCTAAAGCGGCTATTACAAATGCGTAAATGTCTGTAGACAAGTAAAACAATCTGATAGGATATATGTTGTTGTTGTTGTAGCAGCTAGTGGAAGCAGCTGGGGTGATAATTCTTTATACCTATTTTCAATTTATCGGCACTCGAACGGGCATGCGATCAATATTGGCAACCCTGTTTAGTTCCTTTGTAGAAAACAAGGTTTGTGTCAAGGATTGTTAGGTGTTGTTGTTGTGAGTTTTAATCGCCAAATTCCACCAAAGATGGCGCCAGCTGGTTTTGTTGATTTATTTGCGATGCTGATAAATCATTTTCCTTGGTCCTTGCGCAATCTGGATTTTTGTAGTGGATGAGGATGAGTTTTGTTAACTGGAGAACTCGAAAGAATTTGAAAAGTAATTTTTCATCGATGTTGATTTGGCCAGTGCCCCGGCCGGGAATCGAACCCGGCACCTTCGGATTGCAAGTCTACGTCGCTACATAGACCAACAATACAAAACAATAGCAATTCATACAGGCCTGTTCTGAAAATCACAAATCACAAAAGTGATTTGAAATCACAAAAATGGTGTTCTGCACACCAAACTTTTTGAAATTTTGTGGTTTCAAACCGGTCACCTAAGCACCTATCGATTTCAAATCACATGCTTATTTTTACGAGTACTTTTTTGGGAATTTAAAAATAAATTGCTTAATTTATTAACAACATGTGTTATTTCTTAATTTATGTACTAAAATTACACATTTAGCGCAATAAATGCTCTAAAATTAACAATTTTTTGAGACACTTCTTTTTGTGTATCTGTTTTGTGAATTTGTTTGTGATTTGTTAATGAAGTGCTTGTGATTTGATTTTGCTCGATGTCATCAGCTGATTTAGTTTCCGAAGATTTAATCAATGCTTTTTTATGCGTTGTTGCGAAGGAAATTTTCCAGAGCAAAAAATATAGCACCCGTCGTTTTACTTTAAACTTTTCTTTCTTTTTCAACTTAAAAACATCAAATTTCAACTCACTTGAATAATCCTTATTAAATTACAACAAAATAAGTAAAAAAATTTGCTGTTTTGTTGTGATTTCGAAAAATTAAAATCACACCGAAAAAGACAAAATCGTGTGATTTACAGAACAGGAAAAATCACACGTGTGATTTCAAAACGGTATGTGATATGAAATCACGTGATTTACAGAACAGGCCTGATACACGGGAGGTACACTGGGTTGGCATTTGTTGCCAAAAACAATTCTATGAAATTTTGTCCGATGGACAAAGCATAGATAGACAAGAGTTTGTCTGGATTATGTTGACGTGTTGATACCATTTTCGCACCGGTGTGTTTGGACTTCTCGATGGTTTCTTAAAGCTTTTAAAACTTAAGATTGTGATAATGTATGGAGAAGGCACAACGAAGGGCGCTGATGAGATAGTTTGGTAACTATCGAAATAGCTATCCGCCCTGCCAGCTGTCAACACAATCCATTTCGCACAACTCTTGTAAAACAAATTCTATTAGCAATAATAGAATGGATCTTGAACCGAACTATGAAACTAAACTCATTATTTACATACATAGATCAACAACACAAAACAAGAGCAATTCATACACGGGAGGTACACTGGATTGGAATTTGTTGCCAAAACAATTAAATGCAATTTTGTCCGATGGACAAAGAATAGACAAGAGGTTGTGTGGATTATGTTGACGTTTTGTCTTCGTTGATACCATTTTCGCACCGGTGTGTTTGGGCTTCTCTATGATTTCTTAAAGCTTTTAACACTTAAGCTTATGATAACACTGTACGACACGATTTTTCACTCATGATCAAACTGACCAGATTCTGAAAATAAAGCTCAAAAAAAAAAATATACGTATCTCCCAGTTTTTCAAGATCAGCTCATTTTAGTTTTTTTATGAGCAATTAAATTTTTGGAGGGAAGCTCCCATACAGCGACTACTTCCTGCTCGAAGAACTCTGCGAGTTGTTAACAGATTTTGATGAACTTTTTTTTAAATGGCCTCGTCCTCGTCGTCTACGTCGTCAACTTCTTCGATCTACGGGACACCACCGCAATCTCCCTCACAGCAATACCAACATATACAGCAACCAACAACTCAACTAACACCACATATTGCTGTACCAACCCCTTATCGTGTAACCTTTTTGCAATTCAATTGCAATGGACACCTGCAGCTTGCACAGTTGTCAAGGCTACAATGTGCTTCGAAAGGATCGCACTAGAAATGGAGGTGGGGGACTGGCTTTTCTATTGCACCATTCTGTGCAGTACAGACCTATCTCGCCTGACCTTGACTCTAGAGACCCATACATTGAATGTATGGGGGTAGCAGTTGAGTCCGGAACTGCCGAGATAGAGCTGTACAACGTTTATATACCGCCGATTGGCAGCTGCTCTCCGCGTTATATGCCTGACATCAGCCCATTACTTCAGGGCAATAACCGCGTGGTCCTAGGAGACTTTAATGCCCATCATGAACTCTGGCATTCTCTCCTAGCCAATGACCATAGAGGCACAGTTTTGGCAGAGCAAATCGATGGCTCAACGTTTTGCACAGCGAATGAGGATACCCCCACACGGATTATGGGTGATTGCAGCAGCTCGTCAGACATCACCATAGTTTCGCCGGGTCTGATTAATGATTGCACTTGGATCGGACCATCTCCCCATAATCCTCTCCATTGATTATATAATCTCTAAACGCCGTACTTTCTTGAACTATAAGAAAGCGGACTGGAACGGGTTCAGAGAATTCACCAACCACATCTTCAATGCTCTACCCATACCCTCAGATGTTCGGGTTGCTGAGAAGAATTTCCGAAACATCATACGCGCAGCGGCCGCTCGCTTTATCCCTGCTGGTCGAATACCCGAAATACGACCTAACTTCCCAGCAGAGGCAGCGGGACTCGCAGATGAGCGTGATGGAATTCGCACTGCCAACCCTGCTGATCCTAGACTCAGTGAACAGAACCTAGAAATTAGTAAGATGGTCGACGAATATAAGCGGAACCTTTGGCTAGAGCACTTGAAGAACTGCAACTTAAGTTCCGGTATCAGTAAATTGTGGGCAACGGTTAAGTCACTTTCGAATCCTAGAAGGAGAGAAGATCGGACGGCTATCACATTTGGTGCCACCACTGTGATAGACCCAAAGAGGTGCGCGTGTTATTTTAACCGTCAATTTGTTGAGCACCCCGAGAGTGACAGGGCGAAAAGGAGAGTAATGCGTCATTTTCATGCTCTCCGAGTTGAAGTAGCACCACCACAATTTACAGTTGGAGAAGTTGCAGATGTCATCCGCAGCGCAAAGGCATCAAAAGCGCTATGCCCCGACAGAATATCCATGTTGATGTTGAAACAATTGGAAATACCGGGAGTCGAATATATGTCTTATGTCCTCAATCTGTCCCTGACCACTCTAGTAGTACCCGAGGCCTGGAAAATGTGTAGAGTGGTCCCGCTACTGAAACCTGGCAAAGACGCGAGCCAAGGATAATCATACACTCCCATCTCTCTCCTCTCGCCAGTAGCTAAGACACTTGAGGCGCTAATCTTCCCGAGCCTGACAGGACATTTCCCAATTGCAGATCATCAGCATGGATGCCGTAAGCAGCATAGCACTACTCAACCAGAATAAGCCCGGTGACAGGACGGTCCTCGTGGCGCTTGATTTATCGAAGGCTTTCGATACCGTAAATCGCCAACACGTCCCTCCCGAACTATTTGAAACGTTGGATCGTAAACTACATGTGTGGACGCCAGTCGTACGTGGAATTCAGAAATATGAAGTCCAAGCCCCGTAGAGTGAAACAGGGAGTTCCCTAAGGTGGGGTGATATCTCCGGCACTGTTTAACCTCTACCTTTCTGCAATTCCACCACCACCGGACGGCGTAAATATCGTTTCGTATGCCGATGACTGTACGATTTTGGCGTCGGGCCCCTCGACCGATGACATATGTGGAAGGTTGAATGTCTACCTCGCTTATATTGCCAATTTCTTCACTGCGAGAAGGATCAAAATTTTCGTCACCAAATCATCGGCCACACTGTTCACCGCATGGACAGCGCAACTGAAGGAGCAGCTGAATGTGACAGTCGATGGCACAAAAATTCCGACCACCAACCACCCCAAGGTCCTTGGTGTCACATTTGACAGTCTGCTTAGATTCAACGCGCACGCCACAGCTATCTGCAACAAGATGAGAAGTAGGAACAAGGTACGTCGAACGTCTGCAACCAGGGACCACACGACACGCTACACCTTTTCAACTGTCCTGCCAATCCAACTCTACTTGTTCCCAGGTCTCTTTGGACCCCTCAGTGGAAGTAGCTACCTTCCTTGGCCTGGAGACAAGTGCAAACCACACACAAGGCGTACCTAATAACATCGGATAAACAAACAGGCACATATACTGCTACAACAACAACGATTCTTTGATAAGTGGCGCATTATAATCTTAAGAATGAGCCGAAAAAGTGCATTTTTAAAGTCAATAAGGTGTCTTTTGAAAGGGTCGAAAAGGTATCTTTAATTTTTGTATTTTATTCAATTTGGTTTATCTGATCAAACACTATTTTGCTTTGTAGCGCAATGAATACAAATTAATAATGCATTTATTACTTTTTTATTTATATTTTATTAAAAATATTCCCTGTAAATTATAAACTGGTCGCTTCACCAATTACAATATTATTGACCGAATATTTAAATCTCTTTTTGCTCCAAGTTTTTAGTTGTTGTAAATTCCGAATAGACAAACAGTCGTTAAAGTAAATATTTACGAGATGAAAACACGAAAAAGTAAATATTTACGAGATGAAAATACGATAGTAGTGCATTTTGTTTTTGTAAATTTGTTTTCTATCTTAGAACCAATTTTTCGGAGTGACGAAAAAGTGAAAATTTTGATCAGTAAAATGTTTGCCTATCGATATGCAAAATATACGCCTACGCATGTGCACACAAACTAGCGCCCTATTCTCTTCTCCCTTCCTCTTTAATGCTTTGCCTGTGAAATATCGAAATATCTAAGGCAAACGCAACAATAAAAATAAAGACCTTTTTTGAGGACACTTTGCTCACTTACTGAAAGAGTAATAAAGAGTATTCCTTGTTGCAATCAATACAACGCGTTTCAATAATTTTTAGTATCCACTGCTTTTGTTTAATAACAATGCAAAAATTGTATATGATCTTTTCGAAGGCCTTTATCAGCTATTGCTCTTACGTACTTCCATCTTCCTTTCTCAATCAAAGTCAGCCAACCTTCTTATAAGTTCTAAAAAAATGCGCACATTGTCTCCTTACTCTTCTAGCAGGCTCTGTTTATTAACTTCAATATTATTTTAATATAAAAAGCCATAAGGCCTAAAAACAATATACATAACTCTAAAATAATAAAAATGATGAGTGTATTATTTGACTGTCAATATTTGTAGTAATAACGTTTCATTCCACATATAAGGTGAGCTGAGATTAATTTCTTCGCAATTAACTAAAATAAGTAAAAAATCGTTAGTATGATTTTATAAATCAATTTTTGTTATTTTATTGTAAAATACAATTGGAAATAATACAGCATCTGACAAATATATGTATGTGTAGCAGTGCACATCTAATTATAAAAAAAAAACAATATATATTCATATCTGTAGAAAAAATTATTTTGACCGATTATATAAGTTGTGAATAAAAAAACAAAATAAAATTAGATTGGATAAAACATGTGTATTATGCTGCCGACATAACATATTTGAGCTTATCCGAAGCATATTTTACTTATAAATATAGAGAATATTCGAAAATTCCAATACGCTCATTATTTTTTAATAAACTTATGTAGAGATTAAATTTAATTATTTAACTCATACAAAATATGCGATATTGTACCACTTGATTCAACATTACTTAGTGCAATATTGGCCAAATGGGCTTCATGACGACGTATAGCACGTTTGGCTGTGGCCGTATACGTCACCATGTTACGTAAAATTAGTGCAGCTGTTAGGCGTATGCTTTTAGTGACAGGCCCTTCGTTCTCATCCATTAGTTCTTTGCAGTTAATAAAATCAGCAGTGTGGCGTTTCATAGTTTGGAACGCAGTAGAACCTGGGTTAATATGTGGCGTCATTTCTACGTTATTACGCACTATTGTGACTGGTGGTTTTGTTGGAGCGATATTGTGCATTCCTGTTGCAATTCTTCGCTGTGCTGCAGCTCTCAAAACATCGACACTAATATGGCGATCAAGAAGATGCGTCATGAGACTATAACGTCTCCGCGGTATACCATCACAGAGCCCGGGTCCAACACCCCATTGGCAAAATATTTCAGCATATTGATCTAAATGATCGGGTGCATGTGCTGTGCACACATGATGCTGCAAGTCACTCATAGATTTGAACTTCTTGCGGGGACAATTGCGCCAATCGCAAATATACAACCACTGGGCGTCGGCTGCCGAAAGTTGCGGCTGTGAGGGCATCACTTGTTGAGGATTTGAGGGGGGTGGCTGTTGGGGAACTTGAGGAATTGTTGGCAACGGAGCAGACGGCGCTATAGGAATTGCTGAGGCGACAGATGATGTTGCACCCATCGCTTGTGTTGAAATAGCTGTCGAAGTTGTATTTGTTGTAGCCGAAGATTGAATTGGGTTCGGAGTTTTGACCACTTCTTCTTTTCGATTGCTATCTTTGTCGGCTAGATTTGAAGGAAGATTATGGTGTGGTTGACCAGCTGTTGAAGACGTTGATGTAATTGCACTGTTTACCGCAGCCAAAGGTGGTGGTCCAGATATGTTACTGGTGGGTAATTTCACCGTTGGCAATGATGGTTTAATTAGCGACGGTGGTCCCGGTAAAAGACTTTTCTTTATAGCAGCCTGATTAGCAGCACCACCAGGTAAAATCACTGACGGTAGGGATGGCATCGTTTTTCCCGGTATTAAAGATGTTGGGGTTGAATCGGAAACCTATAATGGTTACAAATATTATTTTAATTATGATTATTGATTAGATGAAAATTGGGCTATAGTTTGTACAAACTACTTATACCACAACAAAAAAAAATGTGCGACAAAACCAAAGCATTTACTCTACTTAAAAAATTTTTAAAAAGCAATTTCAAAGCACCTTAAGCGGATAAATATAAGTTGAAGTATAATATAAATATTGACTTCCTATTTTTCTAATTTAGACATTTTCACAATCATTTGTCCGAATTGGAATAAATTTTTTTGGTATATTTCTAATAATAAGATATTTCGCTTGACCGACGAGAATGGGTTTTAAGGAACTTCGATTTTCTGATTTTAAAATCTATGTCTGACATTTGTCTAACTCTAGTTCTAGTATTACTTTGTGAAGTTAAATTTTTTTTTTTAAATGCCCAATTTGCCAATAATGCTCGTAGAACGAGAACAAACGATTAGGTTTTAATTAATGCTGGTATGGGTATTTCGTGTCATTATTTTGTCCAGTTATGTACATTTATCTGTCAAGGACTCTAATTTTGTAATTGCATTCACTGTAGATGGACATCATTTTTATCATTAAGTTGCATCATTAAGTCTAATTAATTAATGTAATTGTGAAATATTTTATACTTGTTCTATTCATGCGAAATCTTTGTGCCATGGATACTAGAAATCGATTTTCTTAATCCGGATAGATGATAGTGAACATATTACAAATATTCTCTATAAAATACGAATAGGATTTAAGCAATAGCAGATAATTAAAGGACAAGATAGAGAACGGCTACATTTAAAGCCACTAAGTTCAGAAATGATGTTTACCAAAAATGAAAAGAAAAGCAAGAAAGTAAGAACATTGTAACGCTAATAAAATAACCAATGTTATAGAAACCATTGTGCATTTTTGGCGACAACGGACCTTTGCTGCTAACAAGGCAGGTGTCTGAGTAATGTTGGGTCCTGCCGGCATTGTAACTTGGACAACATGACTTTGTTGCGATGCCTGTGATAATGAATGATGCTGCTGTGACTGTTGCGACATGGCAGAAAACGTGGAAATTTTTTGTTGTATTATAGAAGGATGTTGCTGCTGTTCTAAAACAGCACGTATTTGTTGTTGTACCTGTTGTTGTGTTTGTTGCTGCAGTAGTGGTGGCGTCGATCCGCTTGGCTGTTGTTGTGTTGTTATGATAGTCTGGGAATTTAGCTGACATTGTTGAGGTGGGGGTTGGGCTTGAGTTATTAGTGTCTCTTTGATTTCTATAGCTCTTCCTCCTCCCAATATAACATGACGTTTTTCGGAAGGTCCCGAAATTATGTGTTGTTGAATGATCGACTGGTGCTGCTGTAATTGAGGTATTGCAACAGGTGCTGTTGGGGTCGATTGTGGTAGTGGCGGCCCTTGAACGATGGATACGCTTCCGCCTTTAGGCATGTTAATTCGTGATCCAGATGGCGTCTGGGCAATCGGTTGATGCAGTTTAATAGTGGCTGGTATTTGGTTCAATTGGTTAAGAAGAGATGGTGATATTTGACCAGCCTGCAATTGGGTTGGGGCTTGCTGTTGTGAGCTTACTGTAGCGGATGTAGTTTGTATAATTTGCCTTGATTGTGTAACGGGAACATGTTGTATGTGTGTCGCTGCACCTGTTTGAGGATTGATGAAAATCTGTTGTGGCGTCTGCGGTCTTTGAGTTACAAGCACTTGTTGTCCCTGGGCCGTAGTCATAATCATTTTCTGTGGCTGTCCTTGTGTTGAAGTGCTTATAATTTGCTGTGGCTGTTGTGATCCTTGCAAAGGCTGCTGCTGTAGAATTATTATAGTTTTGGCACCGGTTGACTGCTGCTGTGGAGTCTGTGTTACTAGCACAGTTTGCGTAGGCTGCTGAGGGGGCGGTGGCGGCTGAGGTTGCGTTTGTTGGGCAACCAAATAGGTTTGTCCTTGTTGATTGGTGGCTAATACATACTGTGTTTGGGTTTGTGGCGAATTCGACGGTTGCATAACCTGTTGAATAATCTGTGTCTGTGATGTGGAATCCATAGGTTTTTGATGCAAAATTACTGGTACCGTTTGCAAACCCTGGTCAGTTTTTATTGTTGCTACCGCATTTGGTATTTGCTGAGTAGTTGTTCCGGCAGATGTCTGTGTCATTTTAAGTTGCGGTGGTTGATTGGATTGAAACATCAACTGCCTTGGTACATTTTGCAATCCTGGTATACCGCCGCCGGTTTGTTGGACCTTTGACGGTACGATTAGAGATGACTGATGTTGTTGTAGAGGTTGCTCGATTATTGTCTGGGGATTAGTACTTGATGAAGACTGTGAAGAAAATTCTTCTAAATCCTCGTCTTCCAAAATAGATGCTGCCATTTCAGCATACAAATTTGCAGCATTCTTTGAGGGAGTAACCGGGGTTTCTTTTGCGGATGAGACATTGGACGAGTCAACGGCTAAACGTTTATTATGTACGTGTGTATCATCCATTTTACGTTTCTGTACAATGTTGTTGGAGGTCATTGGACTATCTGCCACTTTCTTATCTAAAATGTCAGCAAGCACGTGATTAGCTATGAGAATGGGTCTTCCTGTAGCATCTTTGGCCACATTTGCTCCACTCAGGGGAGCCAGGGGTGGTGGCGTCGATTCAGTAATATGTTGTTTTTTCTCCAAAGCCAATTGGGGATTTAAAGGTTTGATTGTTGTTTGACCCACTTTAACAGGTGTATTCTGCATTAGAGGATTATTCACCAGCGCTGTTATGGCCGTGCTGGCTACTTTAATGGGTTGTTGCGATGCTATATTCGGGGCTGCTGATGTTTGAGAAGTTGTTGTTGTCTGAGTAATGGTAGTTGCAACGTCCTTTTGTTTTTGCTGTCTCTGATTGACTTTGTTAGCCAGTAAACTCTTGATCATTGATGATTGAGAGGAATGTGGTTGACATGCAGTAGTTTCAGCCGCCACAGTTGATGATTCTGATTCCGCCTCTTCTGTTTTAGTTTCTACTTCGGGTTCATCGACATCCATTTTATCAACTGTCTTGATTTCGCCTGTATGTGGTGGTAATCGAGATTGTTCTGAACTATTTTTTACATCGGTTGCGGTTGATAAAGTAGGACTTGCATTTTCTTGATCAAGTTTTACATTTTCCACAATAGCGGTGGAGGGTACAATAGATTCATTTAGTGCATTTGAACAATTATTTTCAGTTGGTTTTGGTTTCTTCTTGGCTTTTCTAGCTGGTGACACAGTGTCAGCTTGTTTTATACTAGGTAAAGCAGCACCCGCAGATGTTTTTTGTTGTAGTGGTAGGGGTTGAGCCCGAAGTCGTATAGAGACGTAATGGAGACCTGCCAAATCGGTGCCATCGACTTTACGCACTATGGCTGGTCCTACTGAATTAGTAAAAATCAGCCTTACCAAGCGAGGAAAATGCACATGATTAACCACCGAATGTTTGCCAGACTTTTGGCAATGTGACAAATACATACGATATAATTCCTGTTGTTCCACATGACACTCGGTGTTAACAGTCCGTTCGAAAGTGGCTCCTAACCACGCTAAGGCGTATTGCTCGTCTTCGTGGGTAAAATTAATTGGCATTTGTATTTGTGGGGTCGAATGTGTATGTTCCAAAGGCGGAGCAGCAGTGACAGACGGAGGAGCAGGTGGTACAGGAATACTTTCAGCCATATCTACCGCCAACATTGGAGAATTCGGTAAAATTTGTGCCTTCATTAAAGATGGAGTCGTAACGTGAAGAATAGGATTCGGTTTTTGTATAACTGAGGCATTTTGTAAATTTGCTATATTTTGTGCCACCATTGGTAACATATTTCCCGGAACCGTCTCCACTACTCGCATTAATATGCATCCGTCGGGACCATATGACTGAGCCTCAACAGAAATCAGCGATACCAGTTGATCAATGATACCTCTGACTTGCATCATGGAATGACAACTTTTAGAACCTAGGCAAGTTAGAGCATAAATAGCTTCCAATGTGAAAAGTAGCAGCATAATGTCATTTAGCGACAAAAACAATGCCATTGTATTATAAAAGGTTGGCGCCAAGCTCTTTAAAACATAATCCTCATTGGTGTCGCGTTGGCACAGTTTATAGAGGATTTCTAAACAATTTATAATGACACCTCTATCGGACCCCTCGATGCCGTCGCATATGGTTGACATTAGACATCGGCTTAAGTCATCAGTGGAGGGATCTAACAAGTCCAGCTCACCTACAATATTTCCTGCAATTTCCAAAGCTTGTATGTGGACATTACTCCATCTTATGTTGGAACTCATGACCAGAAACCTTAAAAAGGTTTTGTTTTTCACCAGAATAGGTAAATTCTCTTCGAAGAAACTTAAATTCCGCAGAATAGCAACAACTTGTAGTACGCGTTGTCCCACATGATCTTGTGTTCCCAAACCACGTCCTAAATTTAAAAAATCCAGCTCTTTACTATCACACCATATGCCTTCTTCTATATAATTTTTGCCATCATCCCAGTCATCTATAAGACCCGCTTCTCTGACAGCCTGCTCATCGCTATACAAATCAAGTATTTGTGGTTGTTCATGCAACAGGTCGTACCAAAATCCGTACAATGAGTGGTGTCTTACACCACTGTATATATGCTGAAAGAGTTTCCTCATCGGATAGTCCGAAAAGACGCCAGTGTGGGCCAAAAGAGCATCTAAAAGCTTGGGATATTCACTTAATTTCATTGTATGTTTGCTTTCATTTGCCATTAGAGTGCAGGCGTTGATGGCAAAGTCTTGTTCATTCGGCAAAGGAGAGAGAAGCGATAGCATTAGCTTTTCATATGGTGAGGGCTTGTGCAAATCAGTGGACAGCTTGAATTGGCGTCTTTTTTCAAGATTAATGTGGTGCTGTTTATAATTGTAAGTCATAGCCACATTATGTATTGCTGCATTAGCTGCTGCAGCATTGCCGAACAAGCTTGAGGGGTAGCGAGAAGTTCCCCTGCCACTTCGACCGCTCGTAGCAGTCCCCATTATCTCCGCTATGTCAGCAGATTCCGATGCATCGACTTTCTCTGGATCTTCGCCAAAATAGTTAATACGTTCATACTTTTCCAGGAAACGGCGATAAATATATTTGAGCCCTGCTGACCCATTAACGATTTTATCCTTCCAACCCAGCTCAGGCAATACCTCCTCCCATTCATCGCGCATATTGACTTTTTGAAAACCGCCACGTTCAATCACCTCACAATACAACCGATGAAGATCCACTTCATGTCCGGTGATT
Organism: Muscina levida; assembly: GCA_964034835.1. Lineage (NCBI taxonomy): Eukaryota > Metazoa > Arthropoda > Insecta > Diptera > Muscidae > Muscina > Muscina levida. The sequence goes on along the minus strand of OZ035880.1, from coordinate 33,859,507 downwards.
CTGGGAATATTTCTAATTGGTGTGCTGCAATATTTAAACGAAAAAAAGGAAAGGGTTTATTTAGTTTTAACATTAAAGAAAAAAGATCGGTACAAACGGAGTTCCTTTAAAACTTCGAATTATTTTTCACCTCAAAAAGAAGTGATTAGGAAAATACCTCCATAGGTATTGACTACGGTAAACTAAATATGTTTAGAGAATTACACATAACAGCCTTTATATCACTTATCCTACATGGAACCTACCTACACATAATTATGTTTATACATTCATACCTTCTTTTTTCGTGGAATTGTTGCAAATCTCTGTAAAATTCATCCGGTGGCTTTGGTGGATTTTTACCTCTTGCCGCCGAGGCATTTTCAGATTTATCATCTGTCTGTTTGTCGCCACGATTTTGATTGCGCGACCTTAAGGGAGTACCAGTGGCTGCAGGAGCTGGCGTTGCATTTGCGTTGCCGGTGGCGTTGTTTGTTGTGCTGCCACCACATAGTGCAGTGGTTTCAGATTGTAACGATTGTGGTAAGTTTATCGCTTTCATCGAATCAGAAATTAGCATTCTACTTATAAAAACAAAATTGTATAATTTATGAAACTGTTATTAATTCCTATTTGCATTTTTCGCGAGACACAAATAATGCAAGAAAGCGTAAAAATGAATGCCGCCGTCTGTGAAAAACACAAGTGTGTGGCCAACTTCACAAAATTAATGAGAAGAGCGTTGGTTATGCGAACAGTGATAGCCATAGCTAATGAAATTAACGATTTTTCATAATTCTGACGATTTTATCATTTGACATATGAATGCTTCACTTGCCTGCTGATATTGTTATTTAAAACTTCTATTAAATTATATATGTAGTCTAATAAATGATGTAGTGTTAATTTGTATTATTAGAAAAATGTTTTTAAAAGAAGAAATGCAATCTGCCTGTGATTTGGAGTTAGAATTTAAAAATATGAACTAGTGGAATTGAAATTCGATAAATTCGAAAACTTTTTTTTTATATTTATTTATTTGTTTATATTAATAACATAACCGAACCATTCTGTCAATTATGGTAAATATAAATAGAACACATAAAGAGTGAAAAATGGAAATTTAAGAAAAAAATAATTATTAAACAATATTTAATACAACATTTAATACAGTTAATACAAATACAATAACAATGGTGATGAATTAGCAATGCGTGTTTATACAATTAATAAAATATTAAAATTATGAATAAAAAACAAAATTTTAAAAAACTCTTGCCTATCTCTATAGTTTACACTTTTTCAAAATCACTAAATAATTATTCTTTTTTTGGTTGTGTGTTATATCAAAACTTGTGCTGAATTGTTTTTTGTGTGGTGCACAAATTTTTTGTTTTATCGTAAGAAATCTAAATTGTTGTCTATATTTATTCAAATATTGAAAAATATAGGCAGAAAAAATTAAGTTGGAAAATCTTAATGTAGTGTAGTATACTTTTGTTTTTTGTTTCAATCCAATATAAACTTTGTCTTTTTAATTTACTTTCTGAAGATACAACTTTAGCAGCTGTTTGACAACTTTTCTGCTTGTTCAAATTTTTAGTTGCCCTGATGCTAGTGACAACTAAAACATAAATGCAATGATTGACGCAAAGCCTAAGTTTCTTTTTTTTTTTGTTACTTATTTCAGATATATTGTAATGAATTACAAAACAATCAATCAATTACAATTATAAATGGAACTTATGAAATGAATTCACTTTGGTAATGGGGTTGTGATCATTAATGGATTTAAGGTATAAAATCTTGCGAAACCCTAAACTAATAATTTATATACATAATTATCTGTCTGTCCCACGATGTCGAATGCCTTCTCACACCGGAACGCCTTTAACATATTTCCGCATTATTACGCATCTTTAAAAGATGCGGCCAAAATTCTAAAAATTGTACATGTATTTTGTTGTTAGAAATATGTTGACATATTTTCACATCCATGCAAGATAAGGAAAAATGCACTGAGTTGTACTCTGAAATAGCTTAATTACAACGATTTTTCTCAAATCTTTGTATCCGACTACCACCAATTTCGTTGTTTGTTTACATTTATCAGAAAAAATGCCCAACATGGACGGACAAAAATTTACATATATGTTAAAATATATGTAAATGATTATTCCAATAAGGTAAAAGTATTCGCCATTCGTGGAGTACTGGTTCCGAAGCAAAGTTAATAGATTTCTGGCACGAAAATATTGACGATCTTCTTTTCGAATATGTAGATTTTTGAATCACCCGCGGCATATTTCTTCAGGTATTGACAGCATTGACTGTGGGTTAACGTGTGGCAACCTTGTGCTTTTAATTCAGCTGATTGTCAAATTGCTAATGTGTCAAATCCTCTCGCGATGATTTGGAAGCGGCGCTTTTGAGATTTACCTGCAGCCAAACATCAACAGTTTTCATCGACGTCGTGTTGTGTATTTAACAAATAAAAGTTTGAAGTTCTAGAAAATAAATCCAAAATAAGAATTTACGTAAAATGTCTAAAGATGATAAAGATATCAAAGTACCTATTGTTGACAAAGAATTGGATCTGTCCAATGCTGGTCGCGGCGTGTGGTTAGTAAAAGTACCTAAATATATAGCACAAAAATGGGAGAAAGCGCCCTCCAATATGGATGTGGGTAAATTAAGGATAAGTAAAACGCCGGGACAGAAAGCTCAGGTATCGTTAAGCCTCTCACAAGCCGTAGTTAAATTAGATCCCGAAGAAGAAATTCCGACAGAGCACATTCTTGATGTTTCTGTGGTTACCAAACAGACGTTGGGAGTTTTCTCACACATGGCCCCGCCGGAAACGGCGACAAATTCAAATAGCAGTAAAGAGTCCACAATTAGTAGCCCAACGACAGAGAAGCTTTATATGGAGGGAAGAATTGTACAAAAATTGGAATGTCGGCCCATTGCAGATAATTGCTACATGAAATTGAAACTCGAGTCCATACGCAAAGCATCGGTGCCCATGAGAAAAGTGCAACCGATCGATAAAATTGTGCAAAACTTCAAGCCCGTTAAAGACCACGCGCATAATGTAAGTTTGTTTTTTTTATTATTTAACTTTTTTTATTACTCTTTATTTTTTTCCATTGCAGATTGAGTATCGAGAACGTAAGAAAGCGGAAGGCAAGAAGGCGCGTGATGATAAGAATGCTGTTATGGATATGTTATTCCATGCTTTCGAAAAACATCAATATTACAATATAAAAGATCTGGTAAAGATTACTAAACAACCTATCGGATATCTAAAGGAAATTCTTAAAGAAGTATGTGATTATAATATGAAAAATCCCCATAAGAATATGTGGGAATTGAAAAAGGAATATCGCCACTACAAGACTGATGCCGAAAAGAAAGATGATGAAAAGTCGCCATCTGATAGTGACTCCGACTAGCAATAAAATATGCCGAGGGGAGGAGAGATAACCCCTTTAAACTACTCAATTATAACAAAAATTTGTATCTTTAGTTATTTTAAAATATATATACATATAAAATGCTGCCAATTTGATAGAACCTTGGTGAAGTTACTTAAAGCTACTTTCATTCAAATGTATTTTCTAAGTAGGACTTTAAATCTATATCTGAGTAGGCAATTGTACATGTAAATGTCTTTATTACTAGATCTTGAAAATATTACCCAATTCTCAGCTGAAATGCAAAAAAATGTAACTAAAATTCGACTTTCTGGTTGTTTATAGTGAAATTCATTTATAATCACGCCACCTTTTAGATTCTATTCAAAAGCAAATATCATTGGTATTATTTGTTGCATTGGTTTATATTTTAGCTTACGAAAGGTACCTTAGGAGTACAGTAAAATCTAAAGTAAATTAGAATATGTATAAAGAATTTATTCCGTTATTTTAATTTGCAAAATCAAATAGAGCTCAAATGCATCTTTATAGATTCAATTACACATTCCATTTTTTTCAATTTCTTCATTAGTTCAATTTTTTCATCGATGTAGTGTTTCTTCGACATTTGTATGTACTCTTCGCCTTTAAATATAAAAGTTGTTGTCTGTTGATCGTTTATAAGAGATTCAGGATTGATATCTGTATCTTCTTCAGTTATATTTCCAATATGTTCTTCTTCAGTAATGCAATTATTGTTAGGACTATCATTTCTAATTAGTTCTGTGTCCTCAATAACATCAACAGGAATTTTTTGTGGCGGGCATTTAACACTCTCCTTAGCTACTGACGGCTGCAAAGAAGCTATTTTGCTGGCATTAACAAACCGGGATGATGTCGGTTTTAAGTTCGTTGTTTTTAAAACTTTTATATTACTTGAAGAGGCAAGTGCAGCCATGTCATCGGATTTCCTCTTGTTTGTTCTTTTGTTGTAGATCGTATCTTCGCATAATACCGACCCACCTACATTTTGATGTAATATTTCGTCATCTATATTAATTTCGTTGCGAATTATTTGTATTAAATCGTCGTCGTCCATCACAGTGGTCGACTCAACTAGTACATCTTGGTCTTGTTTATCCTCGACGTTATCCTTCATGTCGTAAACATAATATTCGTTGGACAGATCATCCGCAGTAATATAATCGGCTGTGTCAACTGAATTCACTTGATCTTCATATTCGTATGGCACTGCATCACCAACCAAGATCGTGCGTCTTTGGCGTACACACAAGTACCGCTTATCGAAATGTTCTGAACAAAAATAGTACTGATTCTCAGGGAGATTTTGCCGTACTTGACCAAGTCGCATCCATCTTTGCCGCCTTTCGACATCTTTGGGAAATTGAAATAATGTTATTTTCTCTTTATTGTATGTCTTTAAGGATGAGTTATAGTAATTATCGCAGTTTTTATAAACACAAATCTTGACGGATGCCATTGTTTACAAAATAAGAAAATAATCTCGCAAGGTAAACCAAAAGGTAAACAACGCTTTTCCTAACAGCTAGAACTAGTAATTTCCGATTTGTTCGTTACTCGAGTGCAGTAGAGTTGTAGTATGGCGATTCATTTGATTACTCGACATTTTGTTAATATACAGAAAAAAAACATCGGCCACTATATTGGCAAAAGAAAACTACCTACATAGAAAAAGATATATAATTAAATTTGCTCAAAAGCTAACATATTTTAATTAATTTATTCAGCGGCAAATGTGCAGAATAAGGGGCGGGAACCAAAAAAAAAATCACTCCCCCATATACGACCTAAATCACGAAAATCAAGGTCAAAGTTGACGCTAAGTCAAGTGGGGCTCGGTGTCAAAAAAGGGGCCCCTTGGGTTCTATGATGACAATCCCATGTGCGGGTACTCAAATGAAAGATATTTTTGAGACATGAAAAAAGTAGAAAATTTTGTGTAAATAAATTGAAAAATTCTAGAAAAATAAAATGTAAAAAATGTGAGAGAAAATTTTAAAAATTAAAATCCCGCGATTTTTTTAAACAAAATATAGGGCTCAGAAATCTCAAATTAAAAATATAAAATTTAAAAAATGAAGGAAAAAATAAGCAAATTCAAGAAAATGTTAAAAAACAAATTTAAGAAACAAATGTAGACTATCGAAAAACTGATGGCATTGTTAAACTATAGTTTATAACAATTCATCTATTTTTATTCACTGTACCCGCCTAGTGAAGCAAAGATTTTATGGCTTTTATGGCTCGATCAGTCTTGACTTAACTTAACAAAAGTTAACAGATGAGATCAGCTGATCGAATCTACTACATAAATTTTGTATGAAAGTAGTTATTAATCACTTAACGTAGCATAACTTAATTTTGGAACCTGCAGAAAACAGATTTATCATAAGTTTCTTACGTTGGTGGTAAGCAGCTGATTTGTTTTGTTATTTGCAAAGTTTGATGGGAATTTGCAGCCGTTTGGAAGAATTAGAAAATAATTTCTCTGGTGCAATATTATACTTTTTTGTACGTTTCGACATCGGCATCGTTTAAACATGTGTTTATATTCCTTAAGACTTTTAAGTTGTCGGTAATGACTATTTTTGCACTATGTTACGATCTTTTTGTTAAGTTAAGTCAATACTGATTCAGCCATTACCCAATCATATATAACGGCGGTAATATTAAATTGTACAACTGGCAGCTCCGCACTATTCACTGAGAATGGTAATTCTGTACCTTCAAACCGCTGATTGTCCATTTAAATCGTATGGCAGCATTGTGCACTTTTATTTATACAAATTTTCTATTTTTTTTGCTTTGTTCTGTAATTTTAATACGAAAAAATTATGAAAGTTTTAACGAAAACCATATAAAAGTCAGTACACAACCGTGTTGTAGCGACACATTGAAATTTTGCGAAATTGTTCAATATAACTAATCGTAGTTCCGAAGCTTTGGAAAAATGTTTAATGGTATGGTCCAGACCATACGAAACAGTGTGGTGGGTACTTATCCTTCCTGTCATGTAAGCTCTCGCCTGGATGATAGGCGAGCAAAGGCTAGGGCCTTACGTGCTGAACGTAGACGTAAACCAGACAAACCAGATGATTTCGTGACATATGAAGACTCTGGTAGCGACGAAGAAACACCACAACAACAGGAAGAAGTTCTGAACACCTCATATAATGTTTTTGATTTTATGCGGAGCCGTGAGAATGGTCTAAGTGAGGTAATATGGCTTTGTTTAGCTTTATAACTTTTGTTTATACAAATGTTTGTTTTTCCAGAGACGCAGCTTCAACTTTGAGCAGACTAGCCGATATGTTTTAACTCACGACATGTTGCGAGAGACCCAAATAAATCTGGGGTACATTAACAAAGTATTTTGCTCCAAGTGGCTAAGCAATCGCCAGGTGATATTTGGCACTAAATGCAACAAGGTATGCATATAATTTTCTGGTATATTATATTACTGAGGATATTTAACATTTTATGTAAAAATTTGTTAGCTTCTTGTTTACGACGTAAACATGCGTCGTGTGGATGCTATTCCCACACTATCTACAAATAGAGCTAATCATCCTGAAGTCCAAGGTGGTCTGCATGCTATCGAAATCAATCCAAGTCGGACATATTTAGCTACAGGAGCTCGAAATTCTGCAGATATTGCGATATACCGTCTTCCTACCTTAGACCCCGTTTGTGTGGGTGAAAACGGTCACAGAGATTTAATAATGGGAATGTGTTGGTTAGATGACCAATTTGTTGTATCGGGATCCAAAGATTCTCGCATGGCATTGTGGCGTATAAACGAAGACCATATGGAATTTCCTGATGGTGGAAAGGAATTTTGTCCTACATTTGCTACTATTAATCCATTGTGCGTGCGAGACTGCCGTACGGCGCAGAGGGTAAGTACATTACATATATAATAATATTATAAAGAGATGTTTGTGAGTTGTTTTATTTTATTGTATGCTTCATCGTTTGGACTGATCGGAAACGCTATTAAGTAAAGTTTTTCCTCAACGTTACATTTGTCGACAAAACATAAAAAAGTTAATTCTGCAGAGAAAATAAAATACTTTGCTTCTTATACCTTCTAAATTGCTTTAAAATAACCAAAAGCGATAAAGCGAGTGCTTTATAAAAAGAAAACATCGAAAAATTAAAAATTTGTGTTTATCCCAAAGTTAATAGATAAAATCAAAACAAACTTTAGAAATTGTAATTCCAATCAAATTGGTACCAAATGGTATAAATAGAAATATGTCTATATTTTAATCGCACTAGACTATTTAACCTATTATGTTATCTAAATTTTGTTACTTTCCAGATTCGTTCGTTGTGTTTTAATAAAGAATTTCGTGAAATCGCTGCGTTGTCTTTGAATGGCTATATACATGTTTTCAATGCAGAAACATTTAAACAAAAGCTTTCACGCAAACTGCCAAATTGCCAAGATAACGTTAGTATAGCTTATCACAGTGATGGTCTTTACGCCATAGGCTGCCGCTCATACACAATACTTTTGGATACAAGGACTTTACAAGTATGTCTAAAAATACTGGTTTAACTTTTTAGCACACCTTTTGTCATTGTCTTTTTCTCCTCAGACTATAAAGAAAATCACTTCACGTTACAGTGGTTGTGGCATAAGAGCAACATCATTTGAAGGCAATCTTTTAACAGTTGGTACAGGCTTGGGAATGTTACTCTTCTATGACATACGTGCTGGGAAATATTTAGAAAGTAGTGTAAATGCTTCACGTACCGTTACTTTGAAATGCAGTAAAGGCATAGTGGTAAGTCTTAAAATTAACACTTTATCTTTTGTAACGCAAATTATGATATTTCGCCAAAAGTACCCTGAGGATGAGATGGATGGTTTCAACGTGAAATATGTACCAGCTATATATACGCATTGTTATGATAATACTGGAATGCGTCTCTTTGCTGCAGGTGGTCCTTTACCAGCAACTTTAGTTGGTAACTATGCGGGTGTTTGGCAATAGTTTATTTTTATTGTTATTAACCAATTAGCTTCTTAGTACACTTAGTTAAAATGAGAAAATAAAACTGATTATTTTTAAGTACACATTGAGCGAATAAATAACATTTAAGATGTCAAAGAAGAAGTCATAAAAACTAGCAATGAAATTGCTGATATATGACATTCGTTCTCTTTGGATTATTATAATTTAATTTTCATTGGGAATTAAACATTAGAATTAATGGCTTATAACAGTATCGCCCTTAGTAATTAATGTAATTTCTCAACAACACTATTTACGCTAATTTTTTTTTTTTATTATAATGAATGCTGATCATTATTTGCCAATAATACTAATATAGTCGTTAACAAATTAAATTATTTTTCTATTAAAGAATAACCTATTGTTTAATCCGCTATAATGTAGAACGGGACGATGTGAAAAGTAGTTTATAAAATTTTGGTATATTTTACGAATAAAGGATGATGATCTCATAAATATATTTAAAAAAAAAACATGTTTGTACTATCAAAAAAATTTAAATATACTTTTTTGTTGGATAACTTTGGGTATGTCAGAACAGGGGCCTTATCACGGTATTCGTGATTGAAAGATTTCGATCGAAATGTTCGACAATCGTTATCAAAAAATGTCAACATTTCGATCGAAATCATTTGATAACGAATGTTGTGATTAGGCCCATCTCTTATTGGAGTGTGAGTATTATGTGTGTGTGTTCGAGATCGAAATAATTAATTATGTTATTAATTACCAAAGAAAAGGATTGTTTTTTGTAAAATAGATTTTACTGTTCTCATGAAGGAAAATAAGGTATCATTAGCCCGATAAATTTTTTCATTTCGAAATTTGTTCTGCATTAAGCACCAACCCGCAGTGAATGCCAATAAAATATATGAAATATCAAGTATAAGAAATCGATCGGCAACTAGACTTATAATAACAAAATAATTCTTTATTATTAGCTCAAAATCAAATATTTTGAGCTTTACCGTCTTTTAGTACATGACCGAGTCAATCAATTTTTAATGGTTTTACAACTTCATTTTTAATATTCGAATTGGCTAAACATTCTCTGAGCATTTACCAAGAATAAAATACCAACTATTCAACAAATAACGGATGTCGGCCTTTAAACACTAAACGAGAATATTTTTCTTATTGAATACATTTGAACAACACGGAGCCCCAAAAACTTTTAGAGGCACAGAGCATTAAATTTTGCTTATTTCTGCAAGCAGGGTTAACTATTTTGAATGAACTTTACAGCTATATATCGAGCCCATATCAAAATTATGAAAAAATTCAGTTGTGTCTGTATTATTCTATTAAGCCATTATAACTGTATTTCAGAGGACATGTGAAATTGTTTTAAAATCAAAGTAAATATATCGTTAAATTATTACTAATAACATTGTGTATATTTATTTTATTTATATATATTTACATTTTTTATATTAAACATAGTAATATACACTCATGCGACAATTATAATAAAAAATATTGCAAAATACAATTGTTAAATAATAAACATATATAGGTACTTAATACAAATCATTTCAACAAATTTACAATAAATATTAATAATACAAAACACACTGCCTTAATGTACAACGAACATATTGGTGAAATAATCGTTGGGATATTATAACATTTCCAATACGATACAAATATATATATTATATCTGTAATAAAAATATTTAAATTTGATTCCCTACTATGCCCTAATTATACTTATAGAGAGCAGTGTGTTATCTGTGATGGCATTATGCGGAAATGTCCACAATTTTAGTTATTATTGCTACCACTGCTACCGCTACCACTCCATGGCAAGAAATTTCCCCAGCCGCTTGATCGTTGTGATGAATCTAAAACTATAAAACATATATAAAACATTCATCGTTGGGATAGTGTAAAAAGTTACATACCTCGTTGCCCTTTAGCGACACAATTTAGCATTTCAGTTTCGGATCGACTTAATTTAAGAATGGTGTTTAGTACAGGTACCAAACGAGTCTTCTCATCCGCATTATTGAGTGTTAAAAACTGGAAAAAAAATAAACGGAAAAACAATTAAGTACAAATTTCTTACAGTTTTGATTGCAATATCATCTTATGCATTTTGGGTTTCTAGAGCGGGTTTGATTTTAGTTATTATGTTTGTAATTTTATTTGCTTTATGCAAACCAATATACAAACAAGGTATGCCCAAACAAACACAAAATACGCAAATGATAAAGGACTCGTTTACACGGTGTATACGGAGCTTGTTTTAAGTCTATAGAATTAAATTCAGCACCGTACCATCATTAGAACGGTATAAATCGCCACCTCATGTTTTAACAGTTCCAGTGCAAATGCAAAATATGTTACCACCATATAAAATATTTTCCTATATACTAATGTAGTGCCCACATGGTTTTTCAGATTTTAAAATGGATAAAAATGAAACTTATGAAATTATGAAATAGAATAGTAAAAATTGTACACACTTGTACTGTAAATTGGCTTTTCTTTATGGTAGGTAGGGTAATACATTGATTCTTTATAACCTAAGCGAGTCCTTTAATATAAGCATACTTTGTGCTTTTCCAAGTTCTTCCGTGGACCACTTTAATATATAAATATTTTTTTAAATCTTCTTACCTTCATTATAACATTTTTAATATATTCGGAGTTATGCATGTGCTGTTCCCTTTCAACAGAACGTTCTTGCCTCCGTAATTCCTCCTTGAGCATGTCATTCATTTGTGTCAGTTTTGCCAGATCCTGTTCATTTTCCGCTAGCAAAGCTGTTAAGTGTCTGACGCGGCTTTCCTGTTTTTGCAAATGCTCTTTCGTAGAGTTCAATTCCAGTTGCAAGAAGTCCATGTTATTATTTACACTGCCCGAAATTTCCATAGGTGCTGTGATTAGCGTCTCGCTGCTGATTGCATTGATGGGTGTATTTAACAGTTCGTCTAATGGCATAAAGTCGTGTTGTGAACGCTTGGCATTTGATGATGAGGCATTTGAAATTTTGCGTGATGCTGCTAATGTTGCTAATGTATCGGTAGCTTCTTCGGAGCCCTCTGCATCTTCGCGTTCCATAAGAAGGAAATCCAGTTTAGCTTGATCCACTGACTGGGACAAATCCGTGATAAACGATTTTGATGCTCCTACTACAGGCGGCAAACGCACGTTAGACAATATATCCTTAGACAACTGTTCCAGTTGTCGTTGGTGATTAGTGTTCATGGACTGTATATGTTCTTTGTGGCAATTGTCCATGGATTCTATTTGCTTACGATGTTGCTTGAGTGTCTCATGTTGTTGTTGAATATGTTGTTGTATTTCCTCACTGAGAGATTCATTTTGTGCACGAATTTCCTCTATTATTTCCATTAATTCCTTTGCACGCTTTTGTAGACTTTCATTATCAATGGCATAGTTATCTTTTTCCTTTTCGATGATTGCCAATTTTGATGATAACATCTCATTCGCGGTTTTAAGTTGGGTTTCAGAAGACTTTGCGACCAACAGTTCTTCCTCTAACTCTCGTTCCTTGCTACTATCTCTAGTTTGATTTTTTCTAAGGACTGCTTGTGCTTTTACTTTGTAGTCTAAATATTCTATTCTCAGATCTTCCGTGTGCCTTTCGGCATGCTTAAGCTTCTCTTCGCATTCTGCTAATGCCCCTTGTGTAGCTGAGAGCTCCAAACATATTTGCTCCTTTTCGGATTTAAGCGAATTAAGAGATTTCTCTAGATTCCTTGTGGCAGTTGACAATTCGAATTTTACAGATTCTAATTCCAATTTTAAATTTTCCACATCTTGCTCTAAGATTTTTGCCTTATCGAAAGCTTGTTGTTTACTGTGAACAGCGTCCTTAAGTGTTTTTTGCAGATGATCAATTTGATCTCTTAAGTCTTGAGAATGTTTGGTCTCTGCCAATTTCGAAGATTCAAGAAGATTGATTTCTTTCCGTAACTGGTGTATTGTGGCATCTTTTGTTTTCATAGTTCCTTGGGCAGCATCCAATTCCGATGTGCGTGCAGCTAGTTTGTTAGTGACTTCCGTCAAAGATTTTTCGGCAGCCTCAATTTCTAAATTTAAAACATTTGCTTGTTTTCGTGATGACTTAAGTTTTTGATTTTCAGACTTTAAGGAGTCTACTTGTTTTTGCTTATCAGAGATTTGGTTTTTTAAGGAATCTATTTCCATAACTCTAGATTGCAATACCTCAAGAGTAGTTTTCATTTCAATTTCATTGGTTTTATAACTTTGTAGATCTTTTTCCAATTGAAGTTTTAGACTTGTTTCATCTTGTAATTTTTTCTTCAATTTGGCGGCAAGTCCGCGTATTTTATTATATTTGTCCTCAAATGTATCTTCCACATCTTTGAGTCTTTGAATCTCGTCCGCCTTTGAAATGGTAGATGTGGATAGAACTTCGCTTTGATTATCCATTTCTGAATTGGATTGAGAACTTTTAAGCAATTCCAGTTCTGTGTGTAAAATTCGCACTTTTTCTTCATATAAAAGGCTTGAGTTTTCCAAAACATCCATTTTACGTTTTGTCTCTTCCGAATTTTCTGTAAGCGTTTCAATTTGTCGCTGTTTCTCTGTTAACTCTTGATCTTTTTCCAAACATTGTCGTTGGATCCTTTGCAACGTCTCGGTATTGTTTTCGAATTCTTTTTTCAATAATTGATGTTCTTCCTGCTGGCGTGATATTAGGTCACCTCTGCCTTTTAAGGCCTCATTTAGTTCACGCATTTCATCCAGCAATTCATAGTGTTCTCTCTCCTTTTGCTTGAATAGCTTTTGGTATTCATCTGAAGATTTTTGAAATATTAAAAGTTCATCTCTTAGCTTAGTCATTGATTCAAGTTCTTGACTGGTTTGGGAAGAAGGCGTTATATTCGTTAGACTTTTCAAACTAACATTTTCTAGCCGCAGATCTTCTATTTCAGTTTTAAGTTTTAAAATTTCTGATTCAATTTCCTTATGTCTTCCATCATCAATTACTTTCTCATGATCTATCTGCAATTGCTTCAGATTCTCATCAGATAGTGCAAGTTTAGCGTTAGCCTCGTTCAATGTGATGATTTTATTTTTCATTTGTTCATAGTCGTGCCTTAAAACTTCAAGTTCTTGTGATTGTTGCTTGTATTCAAAAGTAGCCTTATCAGCAATACCAGCTAAATCTTCTAATATTGATATGAAATTAGGCGACACTTTATCAGTCTTCACAACATTAGTTCCTTTTGACTGTTTCATCGAATTGTATTCCTGCAATGCCTTGTTACTTAATTGCCACAACTCGTCTAAACTTTCTTCTGTAACACTTAGAGCCACTGTGGAAGGTGGTTTCGTTAAGGAGCGTTTTTTTAATTCCATATTTTCCTGTTTTAAACAATTATAATCGATTGTAGACTTTTCATACAACTGCAACAATTCATTTAATTTATCTGCACAAATATAACTCGGTTCTGTAACGCTTCTGACGTTGAGATTATGTCTCAATTTTTCCAGAAGTTTTGTATTTTCCAATTTCAAATCATTCAGTTCTTTACACAGCAGCTTGGAAGCCTTAATGATTTCCATTTGCCATTGCGAAACAGAATCGGCATATTCATGCTGAGTTTCTAAAAGGATTCGTTTGCACTCCTTTAATTTTTTCAATTTTTTGAGTACTTCTAAAAACCTATCCTTTAGATTGTTGAATTTATTGCGTTGCTCACTGTTGACCTCCTTCACAAACGCATATTTTTCCTTTAGCTCGTTCATTGATTTGGCCAAATCGTCATTTTCCCGCTGTAACTTCTGGCAATTGGCCGTTATCTCTTTCATCTCATTGTTTTCTTGTTCCTGCCCACCCGAGCTGTCTTTACTTTGTTTTTCTTGTAGTTCAATTTCCATTTTTTCAATATCAGCCAACAATGAATCGTTGTCATCAGACAATCGGCTTAGCTGTCGTTTTAAGCTTTCGTTTTCAATAGACATTTTCTCTAAGTTATCCATGTCTTCTTTACGGTGTTTTTGTAATTCACATAGTTGCGTTGTTAATTGTAATTTGTTTTCTGTGTATGCTTCCAACATTTCTTTCATTGTCATTAAAGCCTTCTTGTCTGCCTCTTTTTGCGTTTCATATTGTTGTATTTGCTCTTTTAGTTTGCGGTTTTCTTCCAACGATTCTGTAGATGAAGAAAAAGGATGGGTTTTACTATATGTATATATATCCTAGAGGCTCAAAAAAACACACTGCAACCGTCTTTGTGCTGATGTAACAGTCCTGGCAAGTGATATTTTCTAGTAACCAGGCAGAATGGCTGACATGGCAGTATAGAAAAACTCAAAAAAAAACTGTTACTGCACAGAGCAGTTGGGCCAAATTAATAGGAAAAAATTGTGTCACGAAGTCGGTAAGTGGGCGGCCTTCCAACAGTAAGATATTCCTCATCTATTTTATTTCATTTCAAAATACACCATTTTCCCATTCAGCACTCGTATTTTTTTAAAAGACAAATTGCTTAGAACTTTTTTTATTTTTGCAACTAAATATGAGTAACACGCTTCATTTTTTAGACTCACACAATAGCACCTACAGTTTAACAACGAGTCAGCTTTATTTTGGACATTTATTTACAACATCGAGGGAGCCACCGATAAAAGAAATATGAATAATAGGTCTGTGACTTTGTTCAAACCCAGGTCAACCGTATGATATACGGGAGTTCTAATTATCATGCCACGGTCAGTCCCAGAACAAATACTCTTGAAAATAACATAGTTTCCGGCACATTGTGGACATTTATCAGGGTACTGCAAAAGATTGTAAAAGCGCGAACAAGGATACTGTCAGCCAGATCAGTGTTGCTGTTATGTTTTTGGCTACATATTACACCTTTTCGACAAAAGGGTGAGAAAACAGAAAAAAAAACTTTGTATCTCTACTTAAAGTAAAAATGGTCCATTGTTTAGTATCTTCTTCCGTAAAAAAAATCGTTATGACACTCTCTGTGTTTTCAGAAAAGCTTCATCCCCCAAAGATGCTGTAGTTGCTCCACTTTCAACCTTAGAGGTTTATACATACAGATTTCGGTACACGCTTTCCTTGTATGAGCCACATAGGTCAAAAGTAATGGACATAGAAAAGACAGTGCTCAAATAGTGTAACAAATTCAAGACTGTTACTGTACCAGGCCAATACCGAATACATCATTCTATTTGAAAAACCCAAGGAAGGGAAATGGAACGCTAAAAGGAAAGATGGGCCCTTAGAGAAACTTTTCAACCGGACATAATCTGTAAAGCAGCAGCTGATATGGACTGGTTGTGACAGGCGGTTAATCCTTATGTCATATATATACATATAAACGATGGTAGGAAGAAATTTGTTTTGCCAAAATGTCTTTATGCTGATTCTGATAAATTTAATAGTAAATATTTTGACTGTAAACGCAAGAATTTGAGTTGTCTTAATTCGGGAACTTCGCATTAGACGAACTTTAAGTGCGAATTAGACAATTACTGCCAGGGAATCAGTAGTAGGATTTTGCAACTTACCATCTTTGGATTGTTTTGCCTTTTTAGCTATTCCTAACAATCCTTTGTATTTGTTAATGATTTCTTCTTTACTCAAAGACTCCAGCGATATTTTTTGCTGCTATAAATATGTAAAAGATTAAAAATTCAATCAATAAATATGTATTTCTCCTGTTTATTTATGTGGAGTATATAATGTTACCCCTTGCGTTGGTGATGGATCCATTATATTATCCTTTTTTTCTTCGACACTTGTGTGACCTTGTCTGTTTTCTTATCACTTTGTTTTTAATGTTTAATCTTTGATATGAAAAGAAGTTATTACTTTTAATAAATGTAATACGTTAAGATTCTAATTTCCACTATTTGTTTATGACGTAGAAGATATTAGTTAATAAAAAAAATACAAAAACATTTATTTTTGCTAATTTTTCTTGTTTCTTTTTCGGTTCTGTCATCACTGTCATTACAAGAAATAACAAAATTCCGAAGTCTGAGTGGGGGTTGCTAAGTACAAACATGTAAATATGAACACGCACAAATTGGTACAACCGTGCATTATGTGTAGTTGGGAATACACTACACAGAAAAAAAACGATATGTAATATTGACCCCTTTTAAAGTGGTGGATTATTTTCGTACATATGCAGACAAACAATACTGTCAGTAGACAAAGTGTAAAACAACCGACACTTCTGATAAATTAGCAAGTGTATTGGTAACTTTTATTTGTTTGCCATTCAGTTGTTTGTCAAAGTGCAATATGCAAATTTGAATAATTTATTTCTGTGTTTCTTCTAGTTGTGCAATAGTGATATTGACATTAAATGAAATAAGTTTCTAAGATTTTTTAATTTAATTGTTTTATTTATTTCTCTGTAATACAAAAAGACTTTAAGGCCAATTAAACTATATTACATAGTATTCAATAATTCCTTACTTAAATACATTAAATTCAATAGTTTTTCAATTTTTTTTATTTCATGTGTTTTGACTTTTTTTTTGAAAAAAATGCCAAAAATATCCTTTCATGTTTTTTACTACAAAAATTAAAAAAAAGACATGTTGAGGCTATAGCTGTGAATAGACGGTTGCCAGATCTTACAATTCGGTAATCCTATAATGTACTGACATGGGCAGTATTGCCATTATAATTATTTCTCTGCAATTGGTATATTTGGCCGATGCATAAACTTCGCCCATCTGCAAATTAAAAGTGTTTGCAATTATGTTACAAAAATTTGATAACGGCAACATTTTGCGGTTCACTCGATTTTGTTTTTCAATTTTTCGTTCAAACGTGCATGTCAAGATGTATCGATTATAAGGTGGCGTTAACACGTCAGCTGATTTGAGCATGTATATTTTAGTGTGTCATAAGCTGTCAAATGCAAATACATATTTGCTGCCGAAAGTTTGACAGTGCATGATTCTAAAACATAAATTTGTTGCAGTTGTTGTCTTGTTGTTGCAATAATGCCACCACCTTATAGCAAAGAAAGTAATAGCCTTTTACACCGGAACGCATTTAACATACTTTCGCGTTAATCCGCATCTTTGAAAGATGCGGCCCAAATGCTAAAATTTTTGCATGTATTTTGTTGTTGGAAAGATGTTAACATATTTTCGCATCCATGAAAGATGCGGAAAAATACACTAAATTGTACTCTGAAAATTGGAATTTAAGCGATTTTTCTCAGTAATGTTGATCCAGCAACCACCATTTTCGATGTTTGTTTACATTTATCGGAAAAATTGCCAAACAACATGGACGGACAAAAAATTTACATTTTTGCCAAAATATTAAGAAATGATTATTGCAATTAGATAAAAGCATTCGAACTTCGTGCAATACTGCCTCCGAAAAACTGTTAAATGGTTTGTGGCAGGAAAATATACCAGGTTTATAAGGAAAATGGAAAAATGTGTGAGCTAGACAACAGCTGACAATATGCGAAACTGCAGTGTAAAACCACTTTTTAGCATTCCACATCTTCAGCTCACAATGTGGAATGCTTTTTTGGTGTAAAAAGGCTATAAATTATACAAGAAGTCAAATAAGACTGTGACGAAATTTAGTGTACTTACGCCCTTAAGTAACACTCTAGTAGATCGGTACTGAACTGATAGCAGCGTATAAAAATCGATGGAAATAAAAAGGATATGCACTATTTTTTGACTCGACAGCCAAAAAGATAAATGTAACATTTAAGCTGCATTAAAATTTCATAATTTGTTTTTTTAATTTTTGCATTTTCACATCTACTAACCTACGCTCTTCTTCTACCAACCTACCGTAGTGTTATTTAATGATCAAAACAAACAGTTAATGCACTTCTTGTATAATTTACTTCATTTGCTTATAGTTGATATATCTTGGTGCTTGTCATTAACAGCTGATTTTGTTTAGTCTCACCATCGCCAAACACAGCCTTATTAGCCCAATCTAACTAAAAATATTTTGAAAAATGCTCAATAATTTTTCTATTTACGATCTAAAATAAATAACTTACCCTTTTAACTTTTAACCACCAAACGCTTTCTTGTTTTGTAAAAAAAACAGCTAAACGCCGATATGTAGAACATATTAAAATATAGCACGCTCTAATTGAAATGTATACATATGTTATCCAACACAAGCATTGTTTAAAAGGGATCACACGACATGTATAAATTTTACACTGGGAAAAGTCACATGTCACATGCAAAATACACATCGTGTAATGGCAGTTTTATTCCTACATGTTTTCTAATTAGGGTATATACGGGCAGATAGCGTACAAACCATACTTTGTGCTAACTTAAATTTTATAAGAGTTATTTTAAATTTTTAAAGATTGCTTGCTGGTGTAATGGCCGAAATAAGTATTATTACTCATATTTGTTGTACACCATGCTTAACATTAGTATGGTTTGCCAAAAAAAAAATTCGGTCTTATGTCTCCATCAGTCTTGACTTAACTTCAGAAAACTCAACATAAGAGATCAGCTGATTGAATCTACTATTTTCTATTTTCTAAGAAATTAACGTAAAAACTACATACGTTATTTTTACTCTTATTTTGCTGTGTGTATGTTTAGCCGTCGATTATATTGCGCCGTTAAAAGCTTACTGTACCGAGCGTCACAATTCTGATTTGATGCCGTTCGACTAGGGAATCTAATTGTGGCAAAGGGAATAAAATGTCAATTGGAATGAAAAAACATCTTGAAAACGAGACGACGAGATTATACGAAAAAAAGGACACGGCGTTATATTACAACAACGCAAATCATAAATAATTTTCAAAAAATAATGAAACTATTTGCGTAATAAAACAAACCTTGTGAATTTATTAGTAAAAATAAGTACAGCTGCATAATAACAACTTGAAGGAAGTGCAAAAACAAAAACAAAATGTAGCAAGAGAATCATAAAACTACTATCAGAAAAAAGAAACGCAAAAGAAAAACGATAGAAAAAATACTGTAAAAATTAAGGAAAAAGTGAATAAAATGGTTCATTATCGAGCAGACTTTGCAGCCGCGTTTACTATCGCATTCGGTGCTGTGTCCTAAAGCTAGGAAATGGGCTACAAAGATTTTATAGTTTAATTAGCGAAGCTGTTGAGAAATAATTGAAAACAAGTGATAGACCCGAGGGGGGCTAAACCCTCACTCTCCTAGTGCTTAAGATAAGAACGGTTGACTTTGTTTTGCTTTTTACTGGTTGATTGAAAGTGTGGTAGATAATTTTGTACAAAAAAGAAGGGAAATTGATTTTGATATTCGAAGTGAACACGGAGCACTAGCTGCGTGTACAGTTATAGCTGCACGTTTGCGATTGTCTTTCAACACATTGCGATATGTCCGAGAAGAATGGACAAGGAGAACAGCAGCAGTGGACGAAAGGTGCAGTAGCGGCAACAATTGTGCAGAAACAGCAGCAGCAAGCTCATTCGGGCAATGCGCCCATATATAACACAAATTTGGGAGCCGCAAATTTAGGACTGGCAACGTCCGTCAATGCTTTGTATGGTGGCACGGGACATTTGGGAGGCGCCAATAACCAACAACACGATGTAGTGTCGTATGCTTCGGCACGTTTCCAAGCACCGCCATTGGACCATCATGCATCTGTGGCCGCCGCAATGTCTTCGCATATTGTGCCCCAAACAACATCACAACCATCCCCTTCCAACGTACCTGTACCAAGTGGTTTTGTACCACCTCCTTTTTCACCTGCGGTTGCTGCAACTACTTCCGTTCTAACGCCCAATCCTTTTGCAGTGGCATCTCTAACGGGACATGGCAGTAATCCAACTGGTGGAAATCACCCGCACACGGCAGCCTCTATTTCCACTCAACACTTTGCTTCAGGTTCTACTAACTCAACACCCACCCCATCTCCACACCATGGTCATGGGAATTTTGGTATGGATCAATTTCCACATCTTAATTTACAACAACAATATGAGCTAAGCAAATTAATGGCAGCATCCTTTCTTCCTAATCAAATGCATGGTACCGCTACAGGGCCAACAAATTTGACATCTACTGGTGGTACAAATGTGCCTACTGCAGCTACATCCAATGTTATCACTGCAACACAGTCTTCACCTTCAATGCGTCAGTCACATTTACAAACTACTGCTGCATCAGCTGCAATTGTTGCGGAGGGATCTAACAGCAGCTGTTCTGGCTCGATAAATAGCCAATTAGCTGAGCAAGTTATAAACACAATAGGTGCAAGCAGTACAGCTTCCAAACTAGCCGTCACACCCATTCATGGTCGTCTCATGGGCTTGGGAGTACATGCCGCTGACGATGAAAAATTACGGCGAATACAACAAGTTGTTGAATCCGGCATTGGGTATGTAGCAAAGAATATATTTAACATAGAATAAAAACAGTCAATTTAATAGATTCAAGTGAGATGTTAATCACTCGAAGATTTTATTTTTTTTTATTCTTTTATTTTTACAACTTACCTTCATTGGACTACATATTTCGATTACTTTTTAATGAAGAATAATTAATTCTTCCACTGGTTTAATACGAATTATATATCGTCACAGACAAGACGAACACTCTTTTTTATCTTAAATTAATGATTCATATAAATAATAACATTTACACACATCGTCGTCCGAGGATTAAAGTACTAGTTGCTATCCCGTGTTATTGATACAATATTTTTCAAATCTGCATCCGTTATTACTCTATATCCATTTTCTCTATATGGCTTTTAAACTTTAACTTTGATATACTCAGAATGTGTTTTTGACACAAAGAGCATCTGAATCTCCGCACGACATGTAAACTAAATGGATTCATTCATTTAAAGATATCGCGTAAATTTAAATCTTATCGCAAGTGGATGCTGATTTGTTAAATGTTAAATAATAAACAATTTTAATTTCTTATATATAACATAATATTGGTAGTAAAGACAGCATTGACAGCAATCAGCTACAAAAAAAGATAAAAAAAACTGGATTTTGTTTTGAAGGATTGGGGGGATTATTTCTTTGTCTGTGTTTGCATAAAATATTTTTGTTTTCCAAATTGTTATTTTAAGTAATTTATTTTGGTTTTCACTCATACTTCTGGTAAAAATTCGATGTTTTCCTACAATTAATATTTTTATAGTATGTTAAAATTTTGGACTATGCGGATTTAAACCTTATGGGTAATTCTATTGTCACAAATGTGACAGGCGTACGTTTCAAGGAGATGAAGAACTTATTTTTTTATTACTTTATCTTTTTCTGTAGCTCTATACTAATTGTAAGAGAGACGAAATCCTCTGAATTGATGGTACTAAAATACAAGCAAAAAAAGGGTGACGTTACGTATACGTTTATTTTTTCAGAAAAACTCAAACCAGTGCGAATTGTGCCGAATTTTTTTTGGTAAAACATTTTTTAATATGATTTGGCATAAATTTCCTTTTTGATAATTTATGACAAAATTACTTTAAAATAAAATTTTTTTTGCGAAATTTTGGAATATTATAAATTTTATGTACCACAAATTGTTGATCAGGAATGTTACATTAGAGCGTCAATAATATAAAATCAAAATTTTGCAGCTAACTGATAATCTTTTACTATTATTGGAGTTATTTAATGTTGTAAGAAATATTTTATGATAAAAGTGGACTTGTGCATCATCAGTAAATTTGTTATTAAAAATTCAAAAGGTTGACCAGATTATTAATACAATTTTGGGGTCCGTTTAATCATTGAAATGAACTTTTTTAAATTCAAGTTTGGAATTATACGGTTAATTATATAGCTCCCAAAATAACAGTTTTATTTTAAAATTTCCTGTTGCTTATGTATATTTTTAATTTAAACAAATAGTTAAGACTATGTACTTTTTTGATCAAATATAAAAGATCCCTAAAATAATTTATAATTTTATCGTTTTTAATTATAATTTTATACTTTTTATTTTCGTATTATTATTTTTTACAAATCTCTTATACGTTTTTTGCCTTCTAGTACCTCGTAAGCGTTTTTAACAATTTATCGAGACTTATTATGAATTACGATTGTGCTTCAGCGTGTAAAAATCTTTAATTATTCATAGTATTTTTTGATATCGGATAATTATGATATGATTACATAATATTTTAGTTATTTTACTTCTTTTAATACATCCTTAATAGCCTATAGACTTTTTGCATTACTAAATTTGTATGTATCGAAAATTAAAAAATAATATGTGTTGTTTACAATATTTTTTAGCATAAGGGTATAATTTGACATAAAGATGAAAACAACTCCTTAGCTGTTATTTGACTTTTACACCAGTACACTAAAGTATCGACCACTAAAAATATAAAAGAAACAATAATAATACCTGAATTTATGAATATCAAGAAATAAACTAAATAAATCGAAAAAAATTTTAATAATATTATTTTTTATATTTTGTTGTTATCAACAGGGATCATGCGAAACAGCACATCGTACAAATTTTGGATCGCATTTCCACATTGAAACCAGTGGAAAAACTATTGCTTTATTTGCGTTTACCAGGGGAACAACCAGAAACAGGTATGGTGTAATATAAGCCAACACAACTATACGTTGATAATCCCTCTAACTTCATGAATTTTAGATCCCTTGCGTCAGCCTCAAAACCCGTTGGGAACTCGGTCTGAGATAAATCATACCATAAATTGGGTCCGTACACATTTGGAACAAGACCCACAGGTGTCAATACCTAAACAAGACGTTTACAACGATTACTTGTGAGTAAAATGATATTCTTGCCACAAATATATAATCATTAAAATATTAAAAGTGTACTAACATATAATATCACAATTACGCATAGCAAACGTTCGGAGTAGTCGATAAACTGCTACCTCCGTTCAGTGAGAGTAAAAATGTTCTACCAAATTTCATTCATGGAATGAAATATACATATATAAATCTGCAAATGAATGCGACCATTGCATTACTTTAAGCAGTCTTTGTAATCCAAATATTTATTGCTTACAGGGTATTGTTTATATTTAGTATTATAATTATATTTCAATTAAAATTTTTTTCAAACCCTACTATCTATGATCCTTGTTAATAACTATTGTTTTATCTTAGGTTATACTGTGATCGTTTAGATATAAAACCTTTGTCGACCGCCGATTTTGGTAAGGTGATGAAACAAGTTTTTCCGGGTATACGGCCCCGACGTCTGGGCACAAGAGGGCACTCTCGGTATTGTTATGCCGCCATGCGTAAAACAAGTAAATTGCCAGCTCCACATTTACCCACACTTAGTACAACGACCACAGCAAACAAGTGTGATACGGATGGTGGAATGAGTTCAGCAATTATCGATACTTTAGACGAACAAGAAGATTCATGGAATGTTGTTAAGCAATGGGCTGAAAATACCTTACAAATAAAAGTAAATGACTTGAAGGACTTGGCCAATCAGATTAAGGCAACTGGAACGGGAACTGGTATGAGCTCAACGCATACAAGTTTCGGCACAGGAGCAGCAAAAGGCAGTAATGTAGCGCACAAAAAATACACACAAAGAGAACCTAAGGAGAAGAGAGTATTGGCTGTAAGACTTTAAGAACTCTTATAAAATATAAATTTTCTCATAATCGTACTTTGTTTTGTTTTAGGACATAGGGCCCCTGAAGAAACGACGTAAAAAGAAGCGGAAGGGATCTTCATCATCTGAATCCAGCAGCCATCCTCCGCCTAACGCTATTTCGGATTCACAGCAGTTACAAATGCATTCTCAATTGTCACCTGCTAATAGTTCAAAAAGCAGTAACCATAATATTTTATCACCAGCCATAGATGATAGTCAAAAGTCAATGAGTGTCATAAATATTAAACAAGAATTTATTGATTCACCCAGTTATCCTTCGTCAATGGGCGGAAGTGAGCCGACGCAGCCAATGTTTAGCGACACCAAAAATTTGCCACAGTACCACTCTCAACTAAGCCAACATCAGCAAATAATGCCAATAAACTTGGCGGCAGAAACAAGAGGCGGCATTGCTACTAGCCGGGCATCATCCACCATAACAACTAGTGGTTTTGAACATGTGAGACCACCAGGTCAGACTAACTCAACAAATGCCGTAAAAAATTTAACACCCAAAATAATGGAACTTTCAGTAGAGACACAGACGATTCCATCGTCCCCGCCATCTCAACCAATTATCAAACAAGAAATTGGTGTAGATGATTACAACACTTCTAATATATTCTGTAAGAAAGTTCGCAAAGCGCAACAGACAAAGGGTTTCTGGGCAAATTCTCCAACATCTTCTGTCCGTTCAAGTACTTCCACAAGTCTACCAATAATAACAACAACAGCATCAACGCCACCACCAATATCAGCAAGCGTAATAACATCTCCGCCAAATAATAGTGGCACTTTAGAGGCGAGTGCAGCGATAACTAGTTATTCTATGGGACCACCTGCACAGATGGCTCCTTCCACTAGTCCCAACAACCACTCGGTACAAGATGACGGTTTGTTGTTAGGACAACCGAAGGTACTTTCCCGTAATTTGCAACAATTGCGCGCTAAGAGGTTAATGGCAGCAGCGGCTGCTGCAAACTGTGAACCTCCTGATTTAAGTGTTGTTAAAGATGCAGCAGATCTGCCTGAGAATCTAGGATTGCCGCGTGAAAGAGTTATCAGCATTTGTAATATGGACAAACATGAACTAGATGATTACTTTTTACCGGCCGAAGAAGAAAACTCTGAAGATCAAGAAACCGAATTACTTCAATATTTTCAGATGGGAGACGCTGAGGAAAAATTAGTAAAAAATTCTTCCTCCGATGCTAAACGAATCAGTAATCCAACAGTACCAGTTTATATGACGTCGTCCTCCACGACACCATCAACATCTGCAATGTCGAACTCAGCAAGGACTTTTTTGACATCGATGAATTTTACTAAGGACAGTGGCAGGACATTAAAGAATGATATGTATAATGGAAAACCTTGTAAACAATTGTCGCAACAAGCTCTCAATTATTTAAAAAATCATTCTTATCCATCTCTGTCTCAGAACAAAGGCTACTGCACTACGACTTTAACAACATCTAAGACCACAACAACGCACACTGTTGGAACTGCCTCAGCGTCTCTAGAACAATTAACACAAAAGCATCAACAGCATCAGTTGCAAGAGCAATCGTTACAACTGCAACAACTACAAGAACCTCCACCACCAACTGGCAAGGTTTCCAATAAACGTAAAATTAATTTGAATAATAATTCATCGTCCGACATAACAGCAGCTAGAAAAAATTACAGTTTTCTGCCGATATCACCAAACATAAACACCACATCCTCTTCTACCAATACGAGCAATAATACAGGATTCTTTGCCAGTCCTGGCTTTAGCAGGTTATTAACGAAACAACAATCGTTAGACTGTGAGTCTTCATGCGACCCAATGATAGGTGCCACACGTAGGAGACGGACATATATGACGACCATGACTTCTGCTTCAGCACCGCCTAGTCCCTCTGTGTTGAAACAGCAAAAAGAACAGCAAATGCTGGGATTTTCACATAATATCTTAATGGACCAATGGCAATCATCCAACTGCACATACAGCAATAATTCCACGGCCAATCCTCCAAATGCCTTACTAGTTGATCAAAATTCCTTGGACTTGGATTTGTTTGGCGAAGCAGCAGCTGCTGCAGCATCAGGGTCATCTGTAGCATCTGCAGGCGGACATTTCTCTCAAAGGAATGGCAACTTTGAGGGAACTTCAGCAAATAAGAGCGATAATAATGTTATCTGTAACGAAAATACGCTAAATGAGTTGACTCAACGTTCGCGGTCCGTTCCACTATCGCAGTTGCAGCGATCGCATTCACCCACCTTTAACCGCACTTTTAATATGGGCTATAATAATCCGACTGCATATTCAGCATGCAACTCCTTGGCACAAACCCCTGTGCCATCGGAATTTATTGACTCTGTTACAATGCTGTCAGAAAATAGCTGTAGTCAACAAAGTACTTCGATAAAATTAGAAGAAGTGGCTAATGTGGTATGTTCCGATTCCACTGCATTACTTGATGAGGTAGATGTCAGCGAGATACTGTCTTCACCCGATTTTGTTACGAAGTTTTCGAGCATTGCACAGGCGGGAAGTGGTACAAAAACAACTTGTTCTTCTGCAGGATCGTCATCCGGTTACAGCAGTGCCGGACACTTTTCATTATCATTGAGCAGCTATAGTAACAGCGGTAGTGGAACAGGTGGTGGTGCAGTCATGCCGTCGTCAATTTCCAGATCCGTGCCATCTACACCGTTGCCGCATCAAACCCCATCGAGTCTTCTTGGCAATGGCGGCAACAATTTCTATAGAAGGCGATTTGCAAACAATTGCCAATATCTGAATAATACTGCTGATAACTTAAATTCAATATCGTCAAAGTACGGATACGGCGGAAATATATCGTCATCATTGTCGAGATCAGCGTGCGACATTTCCAAATCCATGCCTTCTACTCCCATAACGACAACACCAAGTAATTTTCGTTATAGCCCCTCTGAATTTACCAGAGATTTCCTGATAAATGGCAACACCATAGATGACAGCATTAATTCTTCCTTTAGCACCGTTGCTACCGATAATTTATTGGGGTCTGATGTAGTAGGTGTGGATGCACCTTTGGCGGCTGATTCTTTGTTAAACGATGAAGACTCCTTAGTGAATGGGCCATCTGGTATAACCAGAGTTGGTGATAGTGTTATTACACCAGACTTTGTAGTGCAGTCAGACTCATCGGGTCTTGTGGGATCGGGCGGAATTGTGACAGGTACAGTAGGAGGAGGAGGTGAGTCATCCGTTGTTATTGGTGTAGGTTCGGATATATTGGATAATTTGTAGAATTTGGCTGAAGAGCAAGTTAAAAGAAAACGTCTAAAACAACAGAAGTCACATGATTCTATTTTGGAAGAACCCACTATAGAAGCATGTGAAAATAATGATGTCGTCGATAGCGTAGGTAATAATGGAGCAGTTAATCTTTTACTGGCGGAAGTAGGGAAACTTTAAAAACAAAATTTTAGGCTTTCCAATACATTTTTCAAAATTAAAGTTTGTTCGGGAACGTTTTTATTTATCTTCGACATAATGCAGATTACAATTTCATATTTAATCGATTACGTTTAAAAGTTACAGTTATTCACATCCATACTGTTATTTTTGAAGATGCTTGACATTTATCAGAGACGCGTTTGTTTTGACTTGCCCTTCAATAAGAAAAAAATGTAGATATAAGATGAAAAATGTAAAAAGTTTTCGATTTTGTTATTTATATCAATGTTAATTTCTAATATAAATACATTGTACTCTTTGTTTTGTTATGTTCCCTAAGTTTGTAAGTATTAAGATGAAGTATTTAGTTCATCTTTTATTGTTGTTACAAAAAGTCAAATGAAGACTATAAAACTACAAACGTCGGAGACGTTTTAAAATCTGAGAAATTTGCTACAAATTTGTCGGTCATCTTACGTTTGTTGACTTTATATGTATTTGCAAAATACATAATTAAAAATGTTTTCCAAAATGTGTGCAAAGCAATCAAATGCGGATTGTAAACTGCAAAGGATTTATTTGTATGAGACAATATAATCTCTCCATAACCATAAGTGTGCTTAATGAGTGGTACTTATGAGAAATATTTAGGTCTTATTTTTTTGCACACTTTATTTTTTTAACAACATAGATTAACTTATAAAACTTTAACTTTTTATTTCCAACTGTTTTGGAGGTATGAAAGCTTAATCAAGCTTGGAATCCAGTATCTGAATAAATGTTTTATTTGAAACATAAAATTCGATTATTGATAAATTTATTCGAAAAAAATATTTAATATAACGGGCGATTTGCATTTTATAAACTAGGATACAGCATCTCCTTTTGTACAAAAATATCTTTTAGAAGTTGTAAATGTGTAACCAAAATGAGTTAATTCGTTTGATCAAAGCTTAACGCAACGACTGACTCTATTGTGAAATGCTGAATAGCTTGCGGTGTCGCTTCAGTGTATTCAGATCATAAGACTTATTTTCTTTCTTCAAATATAGAAGTCATCGAAATAATTATTTCTTGTTACCTTCGGTAAATGTCCTTCGCTGCAATTAGCATCCTAATGATACTAACTTAACCCTACATTCATTACATTATGTTTCCTAGTTTGCTGGAAGGGAAAACATACGATAAAAATAAAAGTCATTGACTGATTTTGAGTTTTTGCCTGAATTTCCCAAATCACTAAATTAACTTCGGTTTAAAAATTTCTACTTTATAGAAAAGATGAGAAAAAATTCTCATAAATCTTTTGTCGTTTTTAATATTTCCGTACATAATCATAATTATGAATTTTCAAATATTTAAGGAAACTTGCCTCTGGTTAAACATATCAATTTTTGATTACTTTGCACACAACGATTCTTTTTTCTTCTTCTTGATGCCTTATGGTCTGTAAAATTATATGTAGTTTTTATGGGGGACTGGTGTATATGTTAAATAAAAAAAATATCCGATTTAGTTCAAATGAAAGTGATGTACTATTAATCAATTATGTTTTGTTTCAAATAATATCTCTTTCAAAAATACTATACATTTATTTCTAATGAAATATTAAAATATACATACTATTTATTGTCAAAGTTTAATTATTTTTATATATTAAGTAGTATATATATATATATACAAAATTATATACAATTGATTGTAAGAATAACATAATACCAAGCATACTGCTGTATGTACGTGTGTATGTAGTACATGAACATGGATAATGGAACACATAAATAAAGGTTCCAAAATATGGGTTTCTTTACATAAAAAGAAAATCTTCATAAACTCTATAGATTTTTTTTTGTAGCCTAATGACAAAAATATTTAGATTAATAAATGTGCCTCAGGCTTTATTGAAAAACAACAACAAAGGAAGAAATATACAATTGAAAACGAAAAAATGCAGACAAATTATTCTTATACAAATATTTACTATAAATATATTCTTATATATTTATATTGTATAAATACATACATAATTGCAACAACAACAAAAAAAAAAAAATAATAGTTACAATTGACAAAATAGCTCTTTATATACAAACTTTTATACCGTACATACATATAAAATATATACATATATATCTTAATTTCTGTGTATACAAATTCCTGGTAACGCTGCAATTTAAACAATTCTTCTATTAACAGTGGTAATGCGATAAATTTGAAACATGAAGCATTGGTATCAACTAGGGAGCCATCATTTTATGTGTATTGACCGGTGAAAAGTGTTCGCAATATAAGAAAAGCTAAGTTATACGCGATTTCAGTTCAATAAGAATCGGTAACTAGGTTGAATGTGAATTGTCAATTTCCACGACAAAAATTTAATTTAATATCATCCGAAAATTACTAATAATTTTAAATAAATACATCACTGTTTTAAACAGCATCCATTTAATTCCCTTTTTTGACGTTGTTCTCAAATATACGTCGTTTTGGTCATACCTTCAATTTGTATACTCGTAGTCTTTGTGGTACGTCGTTCCATCCTACATTAAAATGAAATCGTTTTAATTCTGCTGTTAATATAAAATTATTCAAATGATATTACCCGCATTCTCAACTACTTCTTTCTGTTAACAAATTGAAGTCTTTTTATTAAAAATGACACGAAAAGTCAAAACCTACGAAATTGTTGTGTGAAATGAATATTTTTTAACTGTTCTTATAAAATTATATATTTAATAGACTTCTTAATTTTTTTTTTTTGGAATACATAATTTTAACTGTCATGTTTTTCAATTGTTACCTAATTTTATGAATTAGTTCTGACGGAAATCCATCGCATGTACACAAGTTTGTTGATAAGATTTCTCTTTTCATTCGAAATGAAGAATTGTTTCAAGCGCTGCTGTAAGTCTAATGTACCCAGAGGTGTTATGATCTGTATAATAGCAAAATAAGTTAAAAATAGAATACTATATATAATTTTGTATATCCCAATTACTTTAAAAGCTTTTTTGTTACTGTTTATCTTTCTATCCGCGACTTTTATAATTTTGTTTTAATATTCTATCGGATTTTACTATGTATTTCATTTTACAAACCAGTTCACTTAATTATTGTATATGTGTATGTTTGTATACTGTCCTTATGTGCCCACACCCTTTACTTTGAATCGTGTACCCCCTTTGACCTTACCTTAATTGCCAATTGAATAAAAAGTGTCTGTTCAAAATAGCCTTTTAATACTTCTTATCAATAATTAATGTTTATATACATATATGGTTATTATACTACATACAAACTTTATTCAATTCGTTTTTTTCTCTATAAGTTGATTGATATGTAAAACAAAACTAATTAATAATACGAGTATAATATAAAAACAATAAATCAATTTTTATTCAATAATTACAATATGTATATTAAAATATTCTACGCGTTTAAAGCCCTTATGTTCTCTTTCATTTAAGCAGGATATACATATACTATACAACTTTTTTTTGTAGTGAAATGTAATAAATATACACACAAACACAAAGTATATGCACGTTTTCTTTCTTAAAATCTGAGGGCAGAGAAAATTTGAATTTTTGCACTACATCATTCAATCGTCATCGACTGAAATTCAAATGTACCACCAGCTGTAATATTTTCAAAGACGGTGATTTGAGTTAAAAAATGGAGTAAATAGTCTTACTTACTTACTTACTTAAGTGGCCAGTTACAATTTACGAAACGTAGTTCATAAATTTGAGGCCTGAAGTAATAAAGAATTCCACACGCTTCGGTCTTCTGCGTGTGTTCTCCAGTTAGTCCTACCAGATGATGGCACATCGCCTACCACTTGGTCCTTCCAACGGAGTTTGGGTCTCCCTGCTCTGCGCCGTCCTTCAGGTTCGCCTTCAAACACCTTTCTCGCTGGAGCATTTACATCCATCCTGGCAACATGTCCCAGCCATCGAAGTCGTTGGATTCTGACTCTTTTAGCTACGTCGATGTCGTGGTAAAGCTCATACAGCTCATGGTTCATCCGATGGCGAAACTGGCCTTCGACACAGATAGGTCCATATATTTTTCGGAGTACTTTTCTCTCGAATACTCCCAGGTTTTGTATGTCCGTTGTAGTAAGCACCCATGATTCGGCACCATACAACAGAACAGGTAAGATAAGCACCTGGTATAGCTGTTTCTTAGTATTCCGAGAGAAGGTGGTGTTACTAAAGTGCTGCCGAAGTCCGTAGAAACATCTATTAGCTAGCACTATTCTCCGTTTAATTTCTTGGCTGACATTATTCATCTTGTTGACGGAAGATCCGAGGTAGGTAAATTCGTCGACTACCTCAAAACAATAATTGTCAACGTTCACGGTGCGTCCCCATCGAGAGGACTCTTTGTTCGTCGAAATCATTATTTTTGTTTTGTCCTCGTTGACCGCTAAACCCATTTTTGCTGACTCCTTTTCTAGCGATGAGAAAACTGCAGTAACATCCCGCAGATTTCGGCCAATGATATCTATATCATCGGCGTAGGCTAGTGGCATGTGGCTTTTGTGGAATATGGTGCCAGACATGTTGATACCAGCCTTTCTCATCACCTTCTCCATAACTATGTTAAATAGTGTACAGGACAGGCTATCGCCCTGCCTGAGACCTCTTTCCGTGTTGAATGGTTCAGACTGATCCTTACCAATCTTAACCGAGGATTTGGTGTTGTCTAAGGTACATTTGCAAAGTCTAATCAGCTTTGCAGGAATACCAAACTCAGACATGGCCTCATAAAGCCTATTCCTTATCGGAGAGTCGAAGGCAGCTTTGTAGTCGACAAAGAGGTGGTAGGTGTCGATCTGCTTTTCATGGGTTTTTTCCAGGATTTGTCGTAAGGTGAATATTTGATCCGTCGTAGATTTGCCAGGTCTAAAGCCGCACTGATATGGTCCAATTAGTTTTTCTACAATTGGCTTTAGACGTTCACACAATATGCTTGAAAGGACCTTGTACGCAATTGGTAATAGGTAGTTCTTACATTCACTACGATCTCCTTTCTTGTATATGGGACATAACAGACTGAGACTCCAATCCCCGGGCATGCTCTCCTCTTGCCAGATGTTCTCCATGAGCTGATGCATGCTCCTAATCAGCTCCTCCCCGCCAGCCTTAAACAATTCAGCAGGGAGACCATCGGCTCCAGCAGCTTTGTTGTTTTTAAGGCGGGAGATGGCCATACGTATCTCGCTCTGACTCGGAGGTGGACAGTTAATACCATCGTCATAGATTGGAGCGCGGTCTTCTGGAGTGGTGTCAGTATCCAGTAAATTTCTAAAGTGATCTCTCCATATCTTTAGAACGTTATCCGGGTCCGTAACTAGCTGACCATCGCTGTATATCGAGACCATCGAGTAAATAGTCACGCTCCCTAATTCGAGTTATTGCATTGCACGGACCTAAAGCATGGGGCCTTTTCGGAATTGCAACATTGCACTGTATGTACTGTCCTAAAAAGCAACAATCAAACATATCGCTCGTTTCGTGCAAGACCGTCACAACTCAAAATTTGCAACTTTACAGGAGAACAATTTAAAGTTTTTAAACCATCATATCTCAAAACATTTCTTATCTGGATCTAAAAAATCTTAATGCATAACATATTTAATGCATTATAAAGTCAATTATTGACTTTTATTCATCAGATACATATAGACCCGATTTTATTTTTGTATATTTGAGTTGTAACACTGTTGGTGCAAAATTAATTATTTATAATGGTAACAAGTCAACATATGACTATATTGTTATTAAAAAGTTTATTTATTTTATGAAATAGTACAAAAACAGAACACTTATATCAAAATCACATTAGAACCAGTACAGAAATTACAGACAGGCAAACTGACTGATAAATACCCTCACCCAATGTAATATATAGTTTGCGTCTTGAGTTATTAAAATAACTTATGTATTATTATGTGTCTGCTGTTGTAGCGCCAACGGTTGAAGATATGAATTTTGGTCGTCAGACCAGAGGTTTAGGACATGTAAAAAAACAGTAAAAAAGTTACAGTGTAAAAGGTGTAAACAAATTCAACAATAAATGTAAAAAGTTCAATTCACTATTTTGTAAATTTGGTCATTTTGTGTGGGGTTACCGAAAGGATCTTATACGGTACCAACTGAGAACTAAGGAAAAAGAGTCTTATTAATTCGAGCAAAACATTTTTCAACGTCTTAAGGAGTTTCTCTTAAGAAATTATTGGAAGTAGGGCCTGCACAACGTGTCCGATTTTTTTCCGCAAATCAACGTTCAATTAACGCTTACCATGTGCAAAATTTGACTGAATTCAGTATACATATAAAAAATATATGTATGTGGAACTATGGGGTCGATTTTAGTCATTTGTATGAAAGGTACCAGAAAGGGTCAGCCCATATAGTCCATATTCATTCCTAAGTCAAATTGTCATGGCTGAATTCAGTGTACATACTTAAATATAAATGTATGGAAAACTATGAAGGTCAATTCGGCCATTTGTATGGGAGATACCAGAAGAGGTGTGTTTCAGTTTATAGATCATAGTTAAAATGACGAAATTCAAATATCATCGAGTTGCCCGTTTGGAAGTTATGAAAGACAAATATTAATTATCCAAAAAAGTTTATTTTGTATTGGAGGCACCAGAAGGGATGGGTATATTCTGCATATTTATAATCCCATTACTTTATTATGGAAAATATATCGGTTAATGTGTGCTCTAGTTATCCTGCAGCCTCCCAACAGCCAGCCGGCCAGTCAGAGTCAACAGTTTCAAAAATTCCTGAAACGAATTTGGTTTTGAGATACTTGGGGTCTAACAGGTCTCCTTTAATGCGTTACACTTTTTCGGTATTAAATGATATATACCCCCATCCCTAATGGTGAGGGTATACAAATGTAGCTACAAAGTTACAACATAAGATATGACATATTGTTTACTTCTATTAATGACATATTTATTTGCAAAAACGTTTCATTTTATTTTATTTCTAATTTCCACATTATTTTATAGTAGTAGTTTTAACAGCAATAATGTTATAAATAGAAATATTACAATTTTTATTAACAATATTAGTACAATAACGTCACATCTTATTTTGTGTCTACTTTTAAACGAAAATATTTTTAATTTGTAAGTATAGAATTGTATTACAATAATGTCACATTTGAAAATAACACACTTTTGTACACATAGATTTTTCCATTTTTAATCTAATTTTTGTCTAAACGTTTACAAAAATAAATGTTACTTTTTTGTCACAAATAACTTCGCGTGCATTGGTAGACGATCAAACATAAACCAAAATATGACTTTGTTGATATTAATAAATAGAACTGAAGCGAGTGAGGCAATACCGTTACAACTATCCGTAGTACCGTTATTTTTTGCATGTATATCTCCATTCTTGGATAGTTTTATAGAGTTTTAAAAGCAGAACATTTCTGTATCACTAACTCAAAAGTGCCAAAATTTGAGTTGTGACGGTCTTGCAGGAAACGAACGATATGTTGCGCAAACGTACTAAAAACGCCCAGTTTTAAAATGCCTCATGCAATGAATGAGTAAAAATTAAATTTGGTAATTATTTATATTCTTTTTATTAACTTTACAATTTTGAACGATTTTTTAGGGTCGAGGTGGATGCCAAATGCACTAAATTAATAATTTGGACATGGAAGAGGAATTTGTGTCAGGAAGAAAAAAAAAGGGTACTGTGGAAAAAGTTTTAGAAAAAATCAAGTGCAAAAACCTGACTTCAATCTGACCAAGGAGCAGACTAATAGACAATTCATAAACATGCAAATGTCGTATAAAAGAATAAAAAAAGCGAAATAAGGATTATTTACACTTCCATTTGCAAATTTTTCGCGTCAATGTTGCAGTGCAGTGTTGCAATTCGAAAATTCCCCTGGTTTACTCTATCAGCCTTGTAAGCCTATAATTTGTATGATATCGTCTGTACCAATACATGTGGCTATAAATCTATATACTTAATTTACGTTTACATCCGATGAATAAGGTATGGGTAAGCTTCTCGCGTTATTGTGAATTAAAACACTTCTATTTTTATACTCACATAACGGCACCTACATTTAATAGACGAATCCAAACGTCAGCTGTTTGAGAATCTTTTACTAGAGTTTTACTGCGTAGGTACCGTTGACAGCATCGAGGGGCCGCCTAAGAAAGAAATGTAGATGACTGAGTCAGGATTCGAACCATGTTCTGGATTACCTATGAAGTGAGTTAATGGTGTAGCCACGCTACAATTTCGACATCCAAAAGTGCTGTTGAAGTGATGACTTCAAATTGGATTTGCGATTATAAGTGTTGAGAATATTAGTTTAAAAAACTACCTTATATTATTATACTTGCTGTATTGATTTTGAATTTAATCGAGTTTCATTTGTTTTTGTTAGTAACATATTTTTTTCTATGAATATAATTTGTCGATACTCTGAAATAAAACTTTTAACCGAAAAGACGTGTTAATATCTTTCAATATCAATAACTGCGGTTCAAGAATAAGAAAGGGAAGCCGAATGAGATCTTATTTTCTATACTGTCACATATTTATATTTCATATACCATAATATAATATTTCAACATAACAGTTTAATTTATTTTTCTTTTCTTCACACGAGAGGATTTTGTAATTTTTAAAACAATGGCGATGTTCCTTCGCGTTATCGTTGTTCGTAATCCATTAGTTTTTATCGCATCTGTGAAGTAGATTAATTATATAAAATAATAAAAAATATCACATTCGAAGCTAGTAATTAACAAATATTGCAAAATTGCAGCCCACCTATTGAGCGAATAGTTTTGATTGCGACCGGACTCAACGATTTGACCCTAATTCGGGGCTAACGAGCTTAAATCGATTTTTGCAGACTATAGGTAGGTTTTCGAATAAGCCGTCCAACTATTGCTTGTCGAAAATCTTTTTAACCCCTTAGAACACTAATCAAATTAATAACAAATTGTATGAAGGGCTAATGATGCAATAATTTTAATGAAGAAGCTTAACGAATAACGTTTTCAACGATAAAATTCAAATTGTTCATAATCCGTAAAAAACGTTTTAGTTGCAGCAGTTGGGTAAGATTTGACTGTATGTGGTGATGAGTGTGTGACAGTAGGACGATATCATCTGCATATTCTAGGCTAGAATTAAGACTCCAGCTGATACCGCAGCTTTGCGAGTTAAAAATTTCAAGCATACAGTCCAAGACAACAATAAAAAACAGCGGCGACACGATGCATCCTTGTTTTACACCTGTGATGGAGTCAAAAGGGTCGCTTAGCTTTCCATTATACAGCCTATTGATTGTTCATAGCCTTTTCTTATTATGTTGATAACACAGTGCGACATGGATATGATACTATTTTTCTGGTAGAGGCTGTTCAGCACAACAAAAATCTGCTTGTGAAATTTCGCAAACACCCCAAAAATCTTGAGTTACGGGCAAAAACAAACTTTCATCCGAATTTAAGTTTCTGAGCGGGATATGAAAATCGCGTTCCTCGAAAAACATGAATAATTTAACCATTTGTTAACCGATTTTTACTCTTTCTGAATAATATAATAAACATTAAGGTGTCCTTATGAAATAGTGGCTACAAACTTTTTCGAACTTAAAAAATAGTGGAGGAAATCGAAAAAGTCTGCGGTTTCAAAAGCAGATATATATATAATGTTGGAAAGGCCGGAGCTTTTAAGCAGTCCGCTGGTGCAATTTGCTGTTTATTTGGATTTATAATGTTCTTACAAATCTATCTTACGCGTCGTCCAGAAGATACAATGGCTTGGTTATAAGTTTAATCCACATTCGCTTTCTCATATTATCCTTAAATATATATATGAGCGCACCGACAATTTTCAATTTTCAATTTTTTAACACTGGACATGAACACAAAAGAGGACAAAGATAGAATCCAATACTCTCCAATACTTTGTTGCAATAGTTTGATGTTGTGAATAATTAAACTTTACAACATATACTTTTTCTAAGTAAATGGTAGTCTATTTGTGCATTTTAATTTTTATAGATGATCCTCTTAAATTTGAAGTATCGACCTTAATTTATAAGTGTTATATTGACTATAGATTTTTTTTATTGAAAATCTGTTTCTATATTTTAATAAGGAATAAATTATTAAAAATAAATTCATTCAATTATTTTGCTTGTAATTTAAATTGAAACAGACAATTCAGGTTTGATTTCAGCCAAATGTTGGATTTAAACTAATATTCGTTTGCGGACCTGGACCTCACATTTGGACCAAAGCAATGCACAATGGTTTCAAATCAATTTTTTTTTAAGAAAATTATCATTTTTGTCCAGAAATAAATTAATATTGTTATAAGTCGTCAATTGTATATCTTTTCCTTCCTAATATATCCAAAGTTTTACTTCCTGCTTTGCTAACTTCTTATTTTTATGCTGTGAAAATAACATTATACATTAAATGTCAGTTATGTCTAGCTCGCTCTCTAAAATAATATAACCATCTTCGAATTCGTCTTCATATTCTTCATATTTCGTCATATTCGTCTTCATATTTTTGAAGCGCAGGTTGTCTAAAAAATGTATATACATTTAATAATCGCAAGTATTCGCAAGATGTAATTAAAGAATATAGTTGAGCAGATCACATGTTGTGTTTGACAGTTAATTTTATGCTGGACAAACTTGAACTTATTTTTTAAACTTTAAATCAATTTGAATAAAGTGAAAAATTATAAGATTAAATATGCATGTAAACAAGGTAAATTTTTTCCTATTTATCTTGCTTTTTTCATACTTGTTATAGGGAATTATTTAAATACTTACTATGAGTAAGATTATCCATTTCAACTTTTTTGTGAACTTGTTATATTTTTATAAAATCACCGTACGACGAAATACATATGTTGTACTGCACTCAATTGTCTTCAAAACTTTACTAAAAATTTCTAACTTTGCCACATTAATGACTAAACAACAGCTTACAAAAATAGAATTTATTTCTGGTTGCATTGATGTGTTTTAAAATTTTGTGTAACGTCAAAAATGTTAAAATACAAAGTGCTCAGAGAGACCATTGTGCAATGGCCAAAGTTAATTTAAAATCCTGTTTGTTTCGACTAAATTAAGCCCGTTTTTCGTATCCTCTTTGTTAAATACTTACCAATCACGCTGTCCTCACTGTCAGAGTTTGTCGATTAAAAATTATCTGATCATATCCATTGAAACATGGTTCAGTTTCCTTAACAAAAAAACATTTTAAGAAATTTGCTAATATTCTTAAGCAAATTTGTTGGTATTAACATTAGTCGTTCGTTGACTGTAATGTTTATTTCTTACCTTTACTCGATAAATTTTGATAATACGGAATTTTAAATGCTGTAATTGTTTATTTAATACATATATAAGAAATTCGCCAGTAATATAAAAACATCAACAAAGAAGCTTTTCAGATTTCCGATTCTATAGTTTCTGTGAAGCTATCATCACATCCGATATTATCCATTTCTTCACAATCGATATCATCATCATCAAAATCTTCACTTTCATCCTCATCATCATAATTATCTTCTTCTGTTGCAATACCAGACATTTTACGTTTACGCTGCAGTAATTCGATCCATATTAAAGGTTTCTCACATAACGGACATTCACCTGCTATTGGTATGTAATGACCCTTTTGTGACGGATCAAACGACAGCATATGGTTAGCTAGACATATGATGTGGCAAGTGAGCTTACAAAGGGTATTCAGACAACCAATACGGGATTTTTGCACATCATCTATAGGTTGCATGCACAAATGACATTCGGGTGCCCAAACTGCTTTTGGCAAAAGTTGATTTTTCTTGTTCTTCTCCAATGAAATTTTACCATTTACGATTTGCATGTGTTTGGGCGGAAGATATAAGGGCTGTACGACGAAAAAAAGTGTACATTTTAAAAAAATATTTATACCTTTATATAAATGTATATAAAATATTTACATCGAAATCACATTCATAATCGCTTTCAAGCCATCTTATGGACAACGGTAAACGTTGCCAAGGACCTATGTTGAGCAAGCGACTCAAAATACGAAAATTATATTGGAAATACGTTTCCTTTGGAAGTTTTCGCTTTAAATCGGGAAAACATTTAAGGCGCGAGGACATAGTTGGTTGCTGCCAAGCCCATTCAAACTATATAAAAAAAGATGGGGTCACATTGAAATATATCAGTAGTAGAATAGTATAAATGAAACCTACCTGTAAAGCTGATATATTATTAGGAAATCCATGTACAATCATTATCATTTTCCAGGGACCCTTGTTACTAGTCTTTTTTGCTCCACCAAAATCTTTGCCACGGTTATGTTGTTCTATCCTGCGATTCGGATTTACTGTGAATCCTATGTAACACTTGCCATTATAGCGCTTATCTGGGTTATGGCTACAAAGTAAGTACACGCCATAGAAACGACTTCTGAGCTGTTCGACAGGTGCCTGTGTCAGTTGCTGGGAGGCCATTGTTCTGAAACGAGGTTATTTCGGACAGTCAAACACAAGTTAAATTTTTACCAGCACTTTTGTTACCCGCTGCCTTTTAGATAATATCTTGTTACTGACGTATTTTCCCTCTATCCTGAATGCAATATTTTTCTAAAACAAGTTTTTTTTTTATCAAGTGTCTGTTCGATTTTCTATAAATAGGAAACAAAACAGCATTTGGCGGAGCAGTTTACCGTTTTATTCCGATGATTATTTAATAAAACATTAAGGAAAGTTAGTTTATATTCATAATTTCATTTACAAAATCTATATTTTAATAAATTAGTTAATTTTTTACATACCGCTATTTTTAAATTATATTAAAAATAAACTTAAAAAAAAAACATAAATTGTTTATTAATTTCTTATACTACGTAAATCAATTTGATGAGCGTTCATCGTATAATGACAAATATATTCAATATTAAATTTTTTGCATCAAAGGAGCGCCAGTGGTACTTTGATTTGGAACGATAGAAGAATTTGCAGAATTGCCATTCAATTGTTGTTGATGCTGCTGCGATGACTGTTGACCAATTTGGGTTTGTTGAGGATTACCAACAACAGAAGCCGTACCATTCTGCAGGTTACCACCTGCGGCGGATTGTGTTTGGCCGCCTTGCAGTGGAGGTTGTTGGGCAGACATCTGAGGTTGTTGTGCTTCAATCATATTATCTAAATTGGAACCAATAGTAGAGCTTGTCTGGATAGATGTATTCCCATTGACGGCATTTAACATCCTTATACGTTTGCGGGTGTAATGCTGCCACTGAAGTATGGCCTGGTCATCGATAAATTTACAACACTGAGAGTTGACTATTTCACGGCGAAAATGTTCGTATTGTAGGAGGTCGAGGAAATATAAGCACATGGGATACATTAAGTATTTCGCATATTCCGGTTCTTTCCAATATTGCAAATATTTAAGATAATTGATAAAGGACTGGTCCTTAAAATAACCTCGTTGAGCCAAAACTGAAAAATAAAAATGTGTTTTTTTTAAAATTTTGTTTGTATTTAAAAAGCATCTACTTTAAAGAATAAAGCAACAATTTAGAGACTTCTAGTCAATAATAATGGAAATTGGTAAAATAAAACATTAAACTGGGAGCATAAGCGCTTTACTGTGCAGCCAGTTGTTAACCACTGGTATCGGCATTCGATCAATATACATTAAACGTTAAAAATTCGGAATATTTCCATACTGTTATATTACAATTAGGTACCACGCATTCAAAACTGAAGGCAACAGTATCACATCGCTTGGGAAAGAGTATATATACTGGAATTGACCTGTAGGTCTTTTTATAAAAAAAGATTTTTGGAGCAATGTAAAACAGAATTTTGAGATGATCGAATCTACAGCTGATTGTTCAAGCCAAACATTCGCTGTTAATCAACATGTAGTACGAGTGAAAAAAATTAAAATAACAATAAAAATAACTTCTTGGGTATCTACAGTATCACACAGGAAAATTCTTTCAAAATTACCGGCTATTACAAAAGATGCCTGGCAAATTAGCATGGATAAAGACAGTGGTTACCTGATCCTAAAAAAAGAAAAAGACTCATAAGCAGGGCCAACGGAAATATGCACGAAAAAAAAAACTAAAAATATGCGCATTTAGTAAGCTTGAAAAACATTAAAATATGTCTTTAAAACTGATAAAAAGAATTCACAATAAGTAAAGATATGTTCACAAATAGTCGAAACTTAAATTAAGTAATTTACATTACATTAAAAAGTTTCAGTCTATTGATTAACTACACTACGTTACAGTAAGGGGTTTCACCAACAACTCTGCATATATCGGTCAAGCTGAATTCAGTGGTGTACTTAATTTTTCGATATATTGTACTACATTTTTATATATTGTACTACATTTTTATCTTAAATATATGCTAGGTTTATAGCTATGCTAGCTATGTTGTGAATTAACACGCTTTCTATTTTTAGATTCACAACTAATGGCACCTACTTGTTTATCGACAAATGCGAACGTCACTGTTTGAGAAGCTCTTACTAGACACGCCAATTGACCTCGACAATTAATACTGCGAAGCTGCTGCCAACAACATTCGAGGGGAGTCGACAATGAAACAATTTTTTTCAGGTTTGAACCTGCGATCTCCCGCATGGTAGTCGTGTTCTAACCACTATGCCACGGCCGGTTAAATAGACTATACCGGCAGCTAATAGTTAAGTTGTAATTCGATAATAATAAATATTATGAATACTGATTTTTTTTGAATATTATTTTTTCCGATTTATATCCCCAAAGCAAAGACGTAGAGGGGTAAAACTCTGATAAATTTGTCTATTTTTTAAGAGATGTACTACATTATGTTATCGTAGCATCTCAATTTTCAGCATTATCTCAACGAAAAGAAAAAGTAACATAAGAAAACAGACATATACTACAAAAATAATATGAATAAAAAGTCAAAAACGCAAATGTTTTGTTTACAAAGCACAATTTCTTCCATTTCCATGAAAAGGAATTCTGTTAAATCACAATCTAGCTCTGTTAAAACGCCATCTCATGCTACTGCCATCTACAACGCACTTGGAGTTACATTCGGAATATTCCAACAGTCTTAAGAGTCTTAATCACTTTATGTCTTTGCGCAAAGTATCTGAAGATAACCAATATTTAGATTATGAATATGTATCGCCAGTTGTAAACAATTATATAGATTATCTTTCCATCAACAAAATATGAATAGTGACGCTAGTTTAATAACCAAACCTGTAAAGCTACACCACAAAAGTTTCGAACGTTATACAATAAAAAATAAAATAATAATAAAATAAAATAAAGCCTATATCAGTCAGTAATAACGTTGCATGCTACTGGTGAAGGAATCCGATCGGATGTGAATTTAATGGGATTATTCATAGTGATACAAAAAAAACTCACAAACATATTTTCTTTATTAAACTTTGCTGTAGACTAAATTGAAATACTTATGCGCGCATATGGTCTGTGTTACCCTACGCTTTTTCCTTCTTTGTATTTTATAAATTTATTTATAAAATATATATTCAATAAATAAATAAATATTCTCTTTATAATATAAGTATATCGCTCATTTGCTGCAATACCGGCATAACTCAAAAAACGTGATTTTTGAATTAATGATGTAGAATTGTTCATTTCATCATACTCCATGTTATACCCTCCGCATGAGAGCTATTTGAATTGCTCGATTTCGTACAAGTTATGTGTAAATTAAAAACTTTAAACGCGTTTATCTCGGAATCGATTTTTTTGAGTTATGCCGGTCTTGCAGCAAATAAGCGATATATAGATATTTCAAAACTGCTGGCCACAAAATTCAATTTGTATGGCATTTAGTGCCCGTAAATT
Source organism: Muscina levida (assembly GCA_964034835.1). Lineage (NCBI taxonomy): Eukaryota > Metazoa > Arthropoda > Insecta > Diptera > Muscidae > Muscina > Muscina levida. The sequence continues at coordinate 33,816,064 of OZ035880.1, read as the reverse complement.
TAATTATGTAATATAAATTGTTTCTACAACTCAATTTTTTTATAAATTCCTAATAGAAGAATCAGTTATTTTAATTTATAAAATGCAAGCGCAAAGAAATATAAAAAAAAATATTTTAAAAATATACTTATCTACCTATAGAATGTTTTTGACGAATTGATGCCTCTTTATATTAAGGTAACAATAAGTAAGTAACAACTTCTGCAGACTTTAGAGGACACTGGAAAGCTTAACTTAAGCGACTTGACTTCAATTCAACAATAATTTTAAATGTCCTAAACTAGTATGTATATGTACAAATATTTTAGTACATTATTAACAACAGCAGGTGAATACATTCTTCAAAATACGCTTAAAAAAATATATTGTTTCTCAACAGTTTCAATAAATATACTTCCAATTTCAGATTCCTTCTTGCTACATTGCGTAACTATGTACTTGAATCGTTCTGTTGCAATTCATATGTCTATATGCATCTTTACTGAAAGACTCATGGAAAACCGTATTAAAAATAAAAATATGTTGATCTGGTTTACTTAACAATTTATTGACAATAAATTAATAAACAAATTATTGTTATAAAAAATTAATTTCATCGAATACTTACAATTCAAATAATTGGGATTGGCCAGACATTGAACAAACTCCAATTCCACTTGCCATCGTAATTTTTGTTGTTCCTCTGATTCTATGGCAGCTAAATGATAAAATTGTGGAATAATTTATTATAAACACCACACAAATATAAAGTGCAATATAAATATATATATGCCTATATAGATCATAAGTTTAAAATAAATGAAAACGCAAATTAAAATCAAGCTTGCCGAAAAATCTCTTTATCATACCAAACAAATTTAGTTGGAAGCGTTTATAAATGATAATCATGATGATGGTATCTTTTGTTATATATGATTTGTACTACTTTAAACTACATTAAAGCTTCTTATGGAATACTAATTGTATGTGTTCAAAAAGATATACTTACTCTTACCCTTTCCATACATTTTGGCCATATTGCATGGAAGGGTTTGCTTGCGCGCTTTCAGTTTGCTTGTTGTTTTTGAAAATGCTCACTGGGCGACAATATTATGGCAATATGGACTATAATTGTGTTTTTTTTTTTGTATCTTTACAATTTGTTTTGACTTTATTTTGTTCTTATGAAGATAAGCTTAACTTGTCTGTGTTCGTTTCTTTTTTGAGAGGAATTTTCGCTTGCGAATTCTTCCTTTTGTGTATTTGTAATTGTTTTGGATTGGATATATAGTACGTATTGGGCAAACTACGGCTTTTTGTGACTGTATGATGGTTTGATTGATTTGATTGTTTATTTTACACTTGTAACACAAAAACTAAAAAGAATAATAATATAAAACCAAAGTTAAACAATATACACTATTTATATGTACAAATGTATGTAGAAGAACTTAAAAGAGCATGAATTTGTTTGTTGGGTCAGTCAACAGAGAAATATGGCTATAGCGGCAGCAGCGTATTTTGTGCATATTATTTTGTAGTAAGATTTTCATTGGGCAAACGTAATCAAATATAAGGAAAAATGTATGTTCTATTATCAAATACAAACCGTAAGTATTCATTAGAATATTGTGTAAAAATATTTTATTCGAATTTTCGTAAATATTTATGCTACAACTCCATCAAAAAAAAAAAATAACGCTGCAGGAGATAGAAGACGAACTGATGGCAAAAGTAGTTGATGTGAAATTAATTTTCAAGTGTGCCCAGATTACAAAAATAATAATCAATTTTGGAGTAAAGTGTAACCAGATTGGGTGGTTTATATTGAAGTGTTTCCAGACTCGCGAGATATAACGTTAAACAGCAACTGACAAACATATTTGACAAATGACACCGAAAAAAGCTTGTAAAATTATATTAAGAATGCATATAAATAGATATACAATTTGTATCAAGTATTTATAATTTTGTTTGCTATATTTAAATTTATAATTACATAGAAAAAATAAAATGTAGATATTGAATAATAGGAAGATTGATAGGAAATCAATATGTTCTGGTTTCTTAGAAGATGGGGATATGTGTGGAAAGCGAGTAAATCAGCCTTAAAACTACAAAACAATACATAAAGAGTACCCAAGAATCGAATCTGTTAAATTTTGTTTCAAAAAAGCAAGGTTCGAGCGAATTGTACTTGTTGTATGTAATTGTTCGGCAATATAATCACATAACACATTCACAACAATCAAAATTTTATAAATTAGTTGAGATACTTTCATTCATATTTTACACTTTTCAGTTTTATTGCATGAAAACCTCGATATATACATAGATGCATACAACCTCTGCTTTTATTTAACCAATTTACTATTTAATGGCACACCTACGCAAATGTTAACGAAAATAATGTAAAAATAATATATGATTTATGTGCAATAAAATAAATAAATTGCTTCTGGAAATTCTGAAGGTATTTCCTCCTTGATGTGTCCGGTATAAAACGCCTTCCACTGCTTTGACCAGTTTTTTTTAACGCAAACTTGAAATTAACTTTATTTTATTTATTTATTTTATTGTATAGTTTCAATAACCGAGCCTATAGGACCTTATAAGGTTACAAATATCTACTCACAAATTTGTTCATTAAAATAATATTAGAAGTGCAAAAAAATATATTCAATAATTCGATTTTTAAGTTTTTTGAATATAAAACAATAAATCTAATGATTTTTAATAAAATCTTGATTTTGTTTCCATGTTTGGATCAGCTGATTTTAGTTTTTGATTCTTGTTGTGTTATTTTATATTATAACTATTTACATTATGAAGATATGGTATTTAAGACATATACCGTATAAAATTAGTGCTTTACTGTGGCATTATATATCTCGTTAGTGAATCCTATGTACATGACTAAAAGAAAGCACGTGTAAAAATTTACATGCGTATCTAATCGCAACCGGTACAGTCGTATTCTATAAACCGGAGTTCTATTTTGAGTTGCAATGCTAGCTTAAAGGCTTTTAATGCTAGTATTTTTAGTGTTTGGTGCAAATCGAAAACATATCTTATACATTTCTCATACATTTTCACACGAAACAAAACGAATAGAATTACTTGATTTCCATCAAATCGAGTAATGTCTATGCGAACACGTAATTTTTTCCAACCAATCGCACATACACAATTCAGTTTCAAGCAAAAAAAAATGAATGCTTAGCTTCGCGCCTCTGACTTAGTAAATACTGGACGGCAGTCCATTTGCAACGACGGCTCCAACGACGTTGTCGATAAATTTAACAAAATCAAGTAACATCAGTAAAAAGGATCAACGTATGCTAATTCGATTTTTAACCAAAATCAGATCTATTTGAGCCAGTATAAACAGGCTTTTAGCTTAATCGCTTTCAAAATTTTTCATTTTCATACTTGAACACCCTAACTGTATACATCATGTGCTAGAAAAATAAAGTGGCAACGATTGTATGGAAAAGGCATTTTGGGAGAAATTTGTTTTTATTTGCACGTCGGAGTAGTTTCTTTTTTCTATCTGCAAATAAATTGATTATAAATATGTCGTCGGCATCAAAGCCAATGGTAAGTAAAATAACTAATCATCCAAATCAATATAATGTTAAAATATAAAAAAAAAACTAACATTCAGGCATCAACAAGTGCTAATGCAGCATTAAATGCCACCGGGTCATCATCGTCCTCGTCTGCAACATCTACTCCCGCAAATGTCCAAGAATTCAAAATTCGGGTTCCAAAGAATTTGCGGAAAAAACATCATGTTATGCGTTTTAATGCAACTCTAAATGTAGATTTCGCCCAATGGCGTGCGGTTAAACTGGAACGTGAGAATAACATGAAAGAATTCAAGGGAGCCGAAGAAGATATGCCCAAATTTGGTGCGGGATCGGAGTACAATCGAGATCTGCGCGAGGAAGTTAGACGAAAAAAGTTTGGTATTATCGCCAAAAGGTATCGACCAGAGGCTCAGCCATGGATTCTTAAAGTTGGTGGAAAGAGCGGAAAGAAATTTAAGGGTATCCGGGAGGGTGGAGTTAGCGAGAACGCCGCATTTTATGTGTTTACACATGCACCTGATGGTGCTATTGAGGCGTATCCGTTAAATGAATGGTACAATTTTCAACCGATACAACGTTATAAGTCATTGTCGGCAGAAGAAGCTGAACAAGAATTTGGAAGACGCAAGAAGGTGATGAACTTCTTCTCCCTTATGTTGCGTAAACGTTTGAAGGGCGACGAGGAAGAGGAAAAGGATCCCGATGAGGTCAAAGTGAAAGGTGCCACAAAAAAATCGAAAGAACTGAAAATTAGCGAAATGGACGAATGGATCGATTCTGATGAAGAGTCTGATTCCGACAGTGATGGCGAAGAAAAGAAGAAAAAGGAAGAGGACAGTGATGATGACGCGAAAAAGAAGAAGGGCAAAGGCAAGAATGAAAAAAAGAAAAAGAAACGTGACGTGGATGATGAGGCATTTGAAGAGTCCGATGATGGTGATGAGGAGGGACGTGAAATGGACTACGATACGGAGTCTAGTGAAGAGTAAGTGTAGAAATTATGATAACATATCATCGGTATATAACTATTTGATTGCAGTGAGCCTGATCCTGAAGCAAAATTGGACAAAGATATGAAATCAGTTGCTGAAGAAGATGCCCTACGTAAGCTTTTGACTTCTGATGAAGAAGATGAAGAAGAAAATAAGTCCGACGAATCGGACAAGGAAGAAGATGAAAAGAAAAAGAAGGAAAAGGTCAAAGAAGAAAACAAAGACAAGAAGAAGAAAAATAAAAACAAAGATCCCAAAAAAGGTATGATCCGATATAAAAGTGTCACATTCTTCTATTTTAACACTAATGCTTTCCACAGATTCATCTAGCGATTTCAGTTCAGATAGCAGTGACTCGGAAGAGGAGACCAAAAACAAGAAAAAGGGTGTTCAATCAAAGCCCACAAGCAAACAAAACTCTCGATCAGCCACACCTACATTTAATAATGATGCTGGTAAACGCAAAATGAATAGCATGCCAGGAGACCTTACTGCTTCGGAGAATAGCAATAGTCCAGTAAGCACACCGTCGAAACGACCTAAGAACGAATCGATAACACCATCGTTGCCTTCAACGTTTTCTGGTGTGGTTAGCAGCAAAGAGTATGTGTTAATACTAGAACCCATGAAATAACACAAGTAATTAATTAAATAAATTTATACATTTTAGCGATTATGGCATTACTGAAGAAGCTGTCCGCCGTTACCTTATGCGTAAACCTATGACCGCAACGGAATTATTGACCAAATTTAAAAATAAAAAGACCGGAGTGTCGAGTGACCGCTTGGTAGAGACAATGACGCAAATATTGAAAAAAATTAATCCTGTTAAGCAAACTATACAGGGTAAAATGTATTTAAGCATTAAAGTTAATAAATAGTTTTTTTTTTCAATGTTATTTATATAATATATACAATCATACATCATTGCTGTGAGATAAAAGAAAATAAAAAAGGAAAGGCATATTTTAAAACACAAGTCACAAAGCGTAGAGTTTTGTGTGCGAAATTCAATTTTTTCACTAAATAATCGATATATTTGAAACGGAATAATCCATAGTAGGGGTATTCATTTTGCAGTACAGAGGTAGATTTATAATTCCTCCGTATGTTCAAAAAAATAAAAGTAAATTGTTAGTTTATCAAAGAGCTGAAGATAAACTTGAATTTGTAAATATTGTTTTATATAGATGTCTATTTTTACACGCCTTGCGTTGTTGGTGAGGTTGTTCGTACATACTTGTTTTGTATGGTTAAGAATATAATAGCAGTTTTGGCTTTCCAAACATAAAATTTCGTAACACTGGAAGAATTATAAATTAATTCAATTTAAAAACTTTTGAGGTAAAGAGTACTTTTACAATATTCTTAATAGGGACACAAGTTCCGTTACATAAATTTGTTGCTATAAAATGAAAACTAGTGAATGTTTTTGGACCAAAGTTTTCATATTTATTTATTGATATACATTGTATACAAAAAACTACTATACAGTCAAAATGTTCGCTCCTGTCATTTACGCACGCCTTATGACTCACTGGCCAATCATCAACAGCAGCACGCACTGCGTCCATTTGGAAAATTGGGTACAGCTCGCATCAAAGCAGCCTTAAGGAAATCAATATTAGGGTATCATTTGTGGAGCGTTTCAAAAAGGGCACCTTTTTGATTTCGTACTTAAAAAGCCCTATAACAGTGATACGGTTCCCTTTGTCTGACCACTGCATAGTGAAACCTGAAGCAATTTTGAATTCCTTTTACAGTATAACGCTAACGTGGTTGGCATTCATAAACCATGTAAACACGGCGAATATTTAATAGACAGGGTGTCTATTCTGGCCCGTGCTATTTTTTTCGAATTTGTTCTTTAATTTAGCACAACCTTCTGATAAATCCTAACATACACTGTGAACCATAGCTCAAATAAGAATTAAATCAAAGTTTAATTTCATACAAAATAAACTTTAATTGTCGAGTCAATCGACCTTATATATTATTGTTACAGTTTCACTTACTATAGAAATAGTATACAAGATAGTGTTGTAATTCATATAAATATATATTGCTAACTAGAACAATATTCTTAAAAATATGTATTTACAATAATAATTGTTGCATCAAATCGATATCTTTGCTTTGTCTCAATTAAAATGAATTCCTTCCGAGTTAAATGCCAACAAAAGGCGCATAAAGTCATCCAAATCCATAGAACGGGCACGAGATTCCTCCATGTTTAAGCTTTTCAAAATACCAATGACTTTCTCTTGCATATTGAAATTTTCCTCCATAGCCTGTAAGAACATTGTTTACATAATAGTTCAATTTCAAATGTTTACCCAAACTCACCGTGCCTCGAAGAGATAAATATAATTTAAAATTTTTCTCCAACATTTCCATAATGGATTTGGTCTTGAATGCAGCTGCTAGTGTTTTGTTTTTCCGCAAAAATGCAATTCGAGTTAAGCCATCCCATTCGGTAAAATTTACTGGCGGTGGTGGGTTTTTCGGTTCTAAGCGTACCACAGAAGATTCCACTTTAGGCGGTGGCTTGAAATTATTCTTACCAACTTTCATGATCATATCCACTCTGGCCAACAGTTGGGTATTAACACTTAAGCGGCAGTACAACTTATCCCCAGGCTTTGCCACAAGTCGTTGGGCAAACTCTCTCTGGAACATGAGGACGGCACAACGAAAGAGAGGTCGATGTAGTAGTAGTTTAAATATTAACGGTGAACTTATTTGATACGGCACGTTGGCTATACAAAGGTCGAAGAATGGCAGCTCAGCTTTTAAAAAATCGCCTATGAGCATTTGTAGTTTTGGTTGCAACGGAGTTCCCTGGACACGTTTTTGCAACTCCGCCGCTAGCCGTGTGTCAATTTCACAAGCGACTACCTTTTTACAGCGTTCCAACATCCGAACAGTCATGTTACCAGTACCGGGACCAATTTCCAGCACTACATCGGTTGAACGCAATGCTGCCTTCTCCAGCATACTAGTAATAACTAGAGGATTTTTTAAAATGTGCTGCCCGAAATCCTTGTTGAACACAATGCCTACAAAAATTTACACCAACTCATCTTATTATCCTTCAGTAATTAGTTATCCAATGCTTACCCTGTTTCTGGACTTCATTGTGTATGCGTGACTTTTTCTCCGTTTTAACTTTAGGCATTTTTTTAAATAACTATTGATTTTATTATATATCAAAACAAAGCACGACCATGTGCAATTGTTGACTTTTTCAATGTTTATGTTCTTCTTCTTTGTTGACGCATAGAGTCATGTGTCAAATAAAACGCAAATAAAGTTACCAGATGCAAAGAATCATTGTGCATGTTCGCATTTCCTTGTGGTTTGAATCAACAAAAAATATTTGGGCATATCTTGATGAAGGAGGGATTTTCAATTATTCTAATAAGGTGTAGAATTTTGGCCTCTGCCTCAACAGAAGAATTAAGGATGGTTTACACGCTATCTACCCATATCTACTCATATCCCCTCAACTACATGAGCGAGATAGCCTAATTAGAGAACATGTAGGAGTAAGCAAAGGCAAACACTTCAAAATTATAGCAAAGTAATTTTGAATTATAGGAAGGTGGATAGGAAATCAAAATGTACTGAATTGAGAGTAGATAGGGGATATGGGTGGATAGCGTGTAAATCAGCCTTTATGAAAATTATGAGAAGTATCTGGTATTATCAGATACATCTGACAGATATTTGAAGTAAATTTTATTAATTTCTTAATTATTCATGGTTATTAAAATCGCACGATTCGTTTGACTTGCTCAACCCTTTAAATGAATAATATTTTAAAATTAACAATTTATTATTTATGTTTATTTTATTTGACTGATACTTGGCATATTCTCCATATGACACTACCCCTAAAAATTTAAATTTTATGTTTTATCAGCTGGTGGAAGTAGCTGGGGTGATAATTCTTTATACTGATTTTCAATTTATCAGCACTAGATCGGGCATATAATCCGATTATCATACGATCGTTGTAGGCATCTCTGTTTCATTCCTTTGTAGATAATATTCGAGCATGGTTTAATGCAATTTGACATACTTTTTTTTCTGTGCACAAACTTTTGAATTAGATTTAGTGCACATCAGCTGTTTTCGTTTTGTTTACGTCATTTCTGCAATTTTTGTTAAAAAAAAAAAACAAATTCTATGTAAATTACGAATATATCTTCTGTCGTACAAGCAAGATGTGTCAATTATATTTTAAACATCTTGCGTTCAAGTATGTAGTTGCTTAGCCCCACCTAACGGAAGCCATTAGGATACATTAGCTGGCGGTAAATGCTACACAACCCCAATAAAATATTTTCTCTCCCACCCATGTTTGTTTTCCCAATGTCAGCTATCAGTTTCATTTAACATATGTAACTACCTACTATTGAACAATGACGTCATATGTATCTTTTTACAGAGAAATTAATGCAAATCTAAAATTTGTTGTTGATGGTTTTAAGCTGTGCATCATTTATTAAAACAATCCATTTATTAATAAAAAAAACATTACAGTATAAATAAATAGATAAAAGCCTGTTGCAATGGGTTGGTTGCCTGTAATCAACCGGTTACTTAAATAAAACGTACTATATAAAAATATATCTTTGAATACATGAATAAATTAAACATACAGATTAATTAGCATAGAAGCTGAGATATTTATATAGAGTAAACTATAAATGTTTTCGCTTTGATGGAATGACATTTACTTTTTCTTAGCATTGGGACTGGTCGACTGAAATACTGATGAGGCTGACATCAAATTTTCTATGTATTGTCCCAATACCTGATTTTCTGAACGCAGCTTCAGGTTCTCCTCTTTCACTGAATCGACGCGTTGCGACAAATCGTCCAAAGTGTTTTGTAGTTCCAAAACTTGAGTTATCAAACGGGCCTTTTCCTCTTTTTCATCCGGACTGATTTCTGGCTCTAACGAGTTGTTAGAATCTGGTGTAGAGCTCCGATTAGTAAATGAGGAACGCAAAGAATCCATAGAATGACCATTGGGAATGTTGGCAGTATGGTGCTCATCGTCATTGATAATAACTTGGATGAGACAAATGATGTTGGTGCTGCAATCAATTTACCATTTGTAAAGAAATTCTTACCTTGTGGGTCATCATCAGCCAATGGTATGGGTTCTTGTTCCTGCAATTTATCGATTAGCGACATGTCTGGATCCGGAACGCTACTATTATAATGCTAGCAGTTGTGAATTTGGAAAAAATCAACATAAATTGTAAAAAATACCTTTAATATTCCAAAAAATTTCTTCCGAAAGTTTACTCACGAACAATTGTATTTTCACTTTACCGTAAGTTAACAAAGTAAACTCCAACAAAAAAAATCTTGTCCGTGAGAGAAAATAAAAATGAGAGCAGAAAAATATACGAAAGAATATCACAATTATTTTAACAGTATTGCCAGATGTTAATTAATTAAGTTAAGAAATGGTTACTTCTAACTACATTTAATATTATACATAGAAGCTGAATTATATTTAACGAAATTTTTCACATACTTCATATTTTCTATTTCAGCCCCTATCAATTCAAAGCACCGTTTTCTGTCCGTATATGAAACTATCAGCCCCACTACTTATTGACATTTTTTGTCAAATTCAGCTAGTGAACTTTGTGCCTGTAAATTTATACAATCGATGAATCAAATGAGGGGCTCTAAAATTGAGTTTACATATGGAACTAGTAGGTGAAGTTCAGAGCACCAGATGTGAATGTGCGATTCTCATACGGTAGCGAGACATTGCGACAATATGTAGCGCTTCTCCGGTTTCGCAGGTTATTCACTTAGGATATGTCCTGCATACTCATTGCAATAACTTTATAATTATTCAACTTATTAATTTATTTTTTAAAAATTTAGTGTTCTCTAAATTTAAAAGAGTTCTTTTCTTATAAAGCGTTACCGTTTATTTCATTAACAATTTTGTTACTGAATGGCAATGCTTAAAATGGATTTGTACAATTTTCTTGAAGATAATTGTTGCCCCCTCTCATTTTTGGTTTCTCACACAAGATTCGTGTTTGTTTTGATTTGCTTTGTTAACTTCACCCAACTTAACCTGGCATTATTTGTTGTGATTTACTTTTGATATTCAAGTCCGTAAAGATCGAATGCCGTCCTTTTGTGCTGTTGCAAATTGCAACGACAGATATGGCCATTCGGAGAATATATCTTTTCACAAGTAAGAAGGTCTGTAATTGCTGGAGCGCGCACGGGTCAAAACTGCTTTGTCAATTCACAGATTTCCCCTGAAACGTGTAGAGTTACTACGCCAGTGGGAAGCATTCATCCAGCGGCAAAGGGGTGGCGAATGGCACGCATCTCGATGGAGTTCTTTGTGTAGCCGGCATTTTAGGGAGGATGATTTTAGGTCATTGAACGAACGCAGGACTCTGAAGAAGACTGCAGTACCTACCATATTAGCCGATACCAAAGAAAAAAGCAAAGAGATCGATGAAGGTTCAAGAGCAGAGAATGCAGGAGACACTGAATTCAAGGAAATCATGGCCATCAAGGAGCGGCTCGAGGATGTGGGAAGTTCGGCAAAGACGAATTGTCGATTGTGTGGATTTACTTGCGCGGCATCGGTAACGTTTACATTAAATTATGAGCTCTATGGTATGCTGCAGAAGTGCTTTCCGACATTAACTATACAACAAGACGATGCCCTGCCTAAGGCCCTATGTGCGTCCTGCAACAAAGACTTGAATAATTTTGGAGAGTTTGTCGACAGGGTGTGGATGGCTCAGACAGAACTGCAACGGAAGTACAAGTCAAGAATTGCAGAGAAACCCTTAAAAATTAAACAAGAGCCAATGGTGCGCGTTAAACAAGAGGTGGCAGAATACGGCTACGATCAACACCATCAAGAAGTGGTTGGTGCTGGTACTGAAGACTACGAAGCGGACGGAGCTCATGAAGAAGGGGAAGATTCCATGGCGGTTGACCAAAAATACGAGTTCTGCGACTTTCCCATTATGAATGACTGCGACATTATGGAAATAATTAACTTAGACGATCCCTTCATAAATATTCCAGATGACGACAATACTACAACAAATAATGAACCCCTGGAACTGGACAAACAATTGTGCGCTAAGACTGCTTATATACCATCCGCCCATGAATTGTTACAGGAACACCTTTTGATGGAGGAGCACAACTACGCCTACATGGAGACTGATGACTTTAAGGAGGAACGACATGTTTACAAAACGGAAAAATCAGACGGCGACGAAAGAAAAACAGAGACGTTCCCTGCTGTTGGTGTGGCTGAAAACAAGACAATCATGGAGGGGAATTCCAAATCGATTGATGTCGCTTTGCCAAATGCCCCGGAAGACACTACAACAGGCTGCAACAGCACGTCTGTTTTCGAAAATCGAGCGTTAAAGCCTATTGTTACATCAGTCAGTGCAATTCAACAACCTTCCAAAGCGAACGGCATTGTAGTCCTTAATGAGAGTATAGTAAAATCGGGCGGCGGATTTCAACTACATGAATGCATGGTCTGCCAGTTAAAGTTTTTTTCTATAGAAAGTCTCAAAGGGCATTATACACAAACCCACGGTACTCCAATGGTAACTGTGCCTACAGCAAACATTGTTCCAGATAGGGTAACAGTTAATGCTTGCAAAACCGAGCAAGAATTTGGCGAAAGTTTAGCTGATACTAGAAATCTTGCCAACTCTGCGGATGATGTCCTACAGAAAACCGGATCGATAAGACATTCTGATGGGGAGCAAGACTTTGAACAAAAAAGTACCAAGTTAAAAGAAGAACAAAATACAATACGAAAATCGAAGCCTTCTAAAGCAAAACTAACGACAAGATTGCGCAATACCAAGAGGAAAACAAATAGCCATATAAACATTAACACGATGGCTTTCCATTATCAACAATTGAAGAAACTTTATCAGAGACTGCAGAAAAAATGTACAAATTTAGAACAAAATGTTGAGCAACTTCAGCTGCAACCGTCGACAAACCTAACATCAATTCGGTCTAAGACTTGTCATAGTCACGGTTCTACAAAGCCCAAAGTAAAAGATGTACAAGTCACAAATAGTAAACCCATTCCACATTTTCCAAGGGATAGTCATCCTTACACATGTGCCGTTTGCTTAAAATCATTTTCGAACTCAAACAGTTTAAGACAGCATAAAATTACTCACTCCGAGGAGAGACGACATCAGTGCAGCTTGTGTCAGCGATCGTTTAAAAGGCGTAATGGCTTGTTGCAGCATTTGAAAGGCTTTCATTTGCAAGTTAAACCGTTTGTGTGTCCTATTTGTAACCACACTTATGCGCTGAAGTGCGATATGTTGCGATGCAAACATTCCATATTAAAAGCAAACCGTTTGATGGAATAGTCTCTAAATGGCTTTAAATAAAAGAGTAAATTTAACAAAAAAGTATTGTCTGAAATATGCTGCAGATTTACAACCATTAAGTCGAAGTATTTCAACCATTTTTTCATTAGGAATTTGAAAATTATCTGGACAATAAATAGTACATTCCTTGTTGTGCTTTCTGCATTGATAACTCTATTCGCGTTTATTTAAATCTCTGTTAATATTTGTTATTGTTGACATTATTTTGAGGATGTGTTTTTTTGTGTGTGTTTTTCACAATTTGAGAAAATAGTTTTTAAGGTATGCCTCTATGTGTTTCCCCCGAAATTATGGTGGATTATTAAAGACGTCAACATTAGTCAGTGCATTGTGTAGGATTCAACACTTTAGCACTAATATATTTTGAATAAATCCAACATTTGAAATAGAATAATCTAGTTCTGGCGCGGCTTATAGGCATAATCAAGTTTTGTTATGTGCCCTAGAGAAAAAACAAAACAAGTTATGTTATGTATGATATGCCATTTTAAAGTAGAGTAATCTACTTTTGATAAAATCATGCCTTTATTTAATGCTATGCTACCAAACAAAAACTCAGCTCTGTCAAAAGTGGAACAGTCACGTTTCGAAAAATATGTCCTTATATATATAATATTTACTTTATGTTGCAATGACAAAGTAATGGTAATTCTACGACTAATATATAAAGTTTCACTACTTTAAGCTATTTTGTTATACATTGCAACTATTGGTAATGGATTCTAATTACAAACGGCGATTCAGTAAAATAGTGCAAATTTAAGATTTAAAAGTAAAAAATTCTGAAATGCAAAGAGAATCAATACAAGTTGTTGCCATAAACACAACAACTACATATAACAATACTTATTTCGTTTGGCAGATTGTAACCACAGTACATATTGAGATTTCAGGTTCATTATTACATAACGATAGCTTAATGTAGAAAGGGCGTATCAGGCTTTTTTACGAAATCGCATTTTTTTGCATAGAGGAACACCAAATACATGTTTCGTACAAAAAAATGAGTTATGTTAATACATAAATAAAGAATTTATAGACATTAAAAACAGCCCTAACTGTCAACCAGTTTTTTCCTCCTCCTATAAAGTGTAGGGCATAGTGGTTAGAACACGCGACTACCATGCGGGAGATCGCAGGTTCAAACCTGGCTCCAGTCATCTTAAAAAGAAAAAAAGACAATTTTCTTTCATTGCCGGCTCCCCTCGAATGTTGTTGACAGCAACTTCGCAGTATTAAGCGTCGATTCAATCGTCGTGTCTAGTAAGAGCTTCTCAAAACAGTGACGTTCGCATTCGTCGATAAACAAGTAGGTGCCGTTAGTTGTGAATCTAAAAATAGAAAGCGTGTTAATTCACAACAACGCGAGAAGCTATCCCATACCTCATTCATGGGGTGCAAAGGGAAATTAAGTTTTTTTTTTTTTATAAAGTGTACAGATAAGCCCCTTCTGCATTAAGCCATTGATAAATAAAGAAAAGATGATTTAGATAAAGGGTTTTAAAATTATGAAACTAAGATTCGCCCTTATTAATAATTTGAGCTGTTCCCGAAAATTTCTAAGGTTAAATTTTTGGATTATATTTAAATTAAACAGTAAATAATTTTCATAATATCGTCGGTATTGTTGGGAATTATGAACATTACACAAATCTGGCATCATCCCACTTTGTATCATTGGTCGCCCCTCTGGCAACCCTACTCATGTAAATCCAGTATTATTTTTTAAAACACGTTTCTTGTAACACATAAATAATTCGTATAATTTAATAAATGAACTATTAAATCAACAGGTTATGGGCCCAGCACGCTTCCACTGCGCCATAACAAGGAAAATATAAGGGAATAGCATGAAGTTTAGAAAATCCAAAAGGTTGTTGGAAAGAAAACTAGACAAAAGAAGTTGTGAAAATTTTGCAAATTCCCAGAAGAGCTTAAAAGAAGAAGAAAGTGATCGAACACCGTTGTTACAAGGAACAGAAATACAAATGAGCTACGCCACAGTAAAAATAGAACCTTTAAATAAGGAAAACTTCGATACATGGAAGATTCAGGTACAGGCACTTTTAATTAAAAATGGAACCTGGAAATATGTGTGCGGTAAATGCTTGAAACCACAAACTCCAGCGGAAGCTATAGTGTGGGAAGAAAATGATGAAAAAGCCAAGTCCGACCTCATACTGTCTATAAGGCCATCCGAATTACAACAAATCAAAAGTTGCAATACTTCAAAAGATGTCTGGGACAAATTACATTCGGTCTATCAGTCACGTGGACCCGCTCGACAGGCGATGTTACTCAAATCTTTGATATTGACCAAAATGCAAAGTGGCGATGACATGCGCGACCATGTGCAAAAATTCTTTGAAGTAGTTGACAAACTTAACGAAATGCAATTGGTAATAATAGACGAATTATTGGCCATACTCTTATTGTATAGCATCCCAAACGAGTACGAGACATTTAGAATCGCCATCGAATCACAGGAAAAATTGCCTAAAACAGAAATTTTGAAGGTTAAGTTGCTTGAAGAATTCGAAGCACGTAAGCGCAACACGAACGAGAATGTTGAAGGAGCAATGTATTCGCAGAACAAAAAGAACAACAATAACCATGACAGAAATAACAAGAACAACGGAGAAAAGGAAAAATTTAAATTCGCTTGTCATGCCTGTGGAAAAATTGGCCACAAAGCCAGGGATTGCAGATCCAAAAATTTTTCCAAGAAAAAGCATCCAAATAAAACAGAAGTTTCATGTAAAGCAAGTGAAGTAGTTTTAAACCTACAAGACAATTACGGCAAATGGTGTTTGGATTCTGGTGCCTCTTCGCACATGTGTTCCATTAAAGAAAAATTTGGTCAAATCGAAAACACTCCAAGTGAACGGTTGGCTTTGGCAAACAACAACACCACTGAAATACGTGGGTTTGGAAATGTGAACATTGAGAGCTCAGAATGTAAAATAAACTTGAATAAAACATTGTTTGTACCCGATTTAAGAACAAATTTACTCTCAGTATCAAAAATGACTAAAAGTGGCTTGGAAGTGATTTTCAAAGAAAACGAGGCCATAGTGAAGAATCCAAACAACAAAAAACCATTACTTGTTGCAAAACGTGAAAAAGACTTATACTATATTAAAGAAAATTTAGAAGTGGCCGCCATTTCGAAGCCAAAGGAAAAATCCCTTCAAGATTGGCATGAGATACTTGGTCACCTAAACGAGAAAGACTTAAAGGACATAATAAGCAAGGAAAAAGTAATTGGCATCTGTGCAAAAATCGATTTAAATTTACCAACATGTGAAGTTTGTATTCAGGGGAAGCAGTCCCAAACACCATTTCAGTTGTCCCACAGAAAAAGCGAAGAATTGCTAGCCCTAGTTCATAGTGATGTGTGTGGCCCAATGCGAGTGCAGTCGTTTGGGGGAACTCGATATTTTGTCACCTTCATCGATGACAAAAGCCGTTGGTGCGAAATTTATTTCATGAGAAATAAAAATGAAGTTTTGGATAAATTTAAGGAGTATAAAAATTTGATGGAGACGAGAACTGGCCAGAAGATAAAATGCATCCGTTCCGATAATGGCACCGAATACACCAACAACGAAACTAAAACCTTTTTGAAGAGTCAGGGAATACGTCATGAGCTGACCATAGAGTACACTCCGCAACAGAATGGCGTTGCGGAGAGGAAAAACCGTACCCTTCTAGATATGGCAAGGTGTATGCTTATCCAGTCAGGTCTCCCACCCGCATTTTGGGCAGAGGCAGTAAATACGGCTAATTACTTGAGAAATCGTTTTCCATCTCAGAGCTTGAATGGTGAAACCCCCTACAAAATCTGGAACAATAAGACTCCAAACGTGAAATATTTTCAGAAATTTGGTTGTACGGCATTCATGCTCGACAAAACGCCGGGCAAGGGAAAATTCGAATCCAAATCCATAAAATGTATATTTATTGGATATTCTGAAGTATCGAAGGCCTACAGATTATGGGACCCAAGGGCAAGAAAAATACGGCGTAGCCGCGACGTAGTTTTTACCCCAGCAGTTAATATGAATGAATATGAAGAATTTGTCTTGAATGACACTGAAATTTGCAGCGGGAACAATCCACCAGGGGCTCCACCACCACAGAACCACTTACCAGAAACTGAATTACATTCAACCAATCAAGATAAAATGGACACTGAAACCGATGAGCGAGTGGACACAAAGAAAAGAGGTCGAGGGCGTCCTAGGAAGACGACACCAATTGCCACTCCCACAATCGACGACAGTATTAATGATTTAGAAGATTTTCTCGGCTTCGACAACTCAACTGATGAAGAATACCAATCAGCTGGTTTGATCCAACTTACTGATCCGAAATCCAGTACTGAAGCACTTACAAGTCCTGAAGCCGAAGATTGGCGAAAAGCTATGTTGAAAGAATATGAAACATTGTTAAAAAATCAGACCTGGGAAATAGTCGATCGTCCAAATGCCAGAAAAATAGTTGAATCGAAGTGGGCTTTACGTACCAAATACAAAATTGACGGTTCGATCGAATGCAGAAAGGCCAGACTTGTTGCAAAGGGCTTCACACAGAGGCCTGATATCGATTACGATGAAACCTTTGCACCCGTCGCCAGAATGAGTTCCATACGTTTTTTAATGGCCATCGCAGCCGAAATGGGCTTAGAAGTTCATCAACTTGATTTCGTTGGTGCATATTTGAACGGTGACATAGAAAAAGAGATTTATATGCAAATGCCTGCCGACTTGCATCTAGTTTTGCGGGAACAAGAAGCAGCGAAATATAGTGACAACAAAGTTTGCCTTTTAAGAAAGGCCATTTACGGCCTGAAACAATCAGGAAGATTGTGGTACGAAAAGTTGGACAGAAAACTGAAAGAAATGGGCATGACACCATCGCAATGCGACCCATGCGTATATAAGTACAGAGATAATAACGACATCACACTCATCGCAATATATGTTGACGATCTCGTAGTAGCATCCAGTAGTCAAAATATGCTAAAGAATTTAAAAAATGAATTGGCGAATGCATTCGAGATGAAAGATTT
This sequence comes from Muscina levida, assembly GCA_964034835.1. Classification (NCBI taxonomy): domain Eukaryota; kingdom Metazoa; phylum Arthropoda; class Insecta; order Diptera; family Muscidae; genus Muscina; species Muscina levida. The sequence continues at coordinate 33,797,973 of OZ035880.1, read as the reverse complement.
AGGCCCCCATTAAATATTGTCTGGGTATCGAATTCAACCAAAATCTACAATCAAGAACAATTCGTATGTCTCAATCAAAATATATTCAGCACCTACTAGAGAGATTCGGCATGGTAGACTGTAAACCAGTGACTACGCCGATAAACGTTAGCGAAAAACTTTGCAGAGAAATGTGCCCTCAAGACGAAGATGAAAAACGCGAAGTAGAAAAGATCCCGTATCAGAGCCTCATCGGATCTTTAATGTACCTAGCTGTATCCACCAGACCCGACATTGCACACGTCGTATTGGCCTTGAGCCAATTTAATACGAATTACGGAAAACAACATTGGGTAGCAGCAAAAAGAGTACTTCGTTATTTGAAATATTCACTGAATTTTGGACTCGTATACTCACCAAACAATAAACCAGTAGAAGGATATGCTGACGCAGACTGGGGTTCAAATGTAGATGATAGAAAGTCCTACACTGGGTATGCATTTACGTACGCAAATGGAGCGATCAGTTGGGAGTCCAGAAAGCAAAGAACAGTGGCAGTTTCCAGTACAGAGGCCGAGTACATGGCCCTCTCAGACTCCACAAAAGAAGCAATCTATCTCAAACGTTTCGCAAATGAAATCCTTGGAATAAATAATCCGATTCGCATTTACAATGACAACCAAAGTGCGCAGAAGTTGTGCCGAAATCCAATATTTCATAACAGGACGAAACATGTGGATATCCGTCACCACTTCATCCGTGACTGTGTTGAAAAAGGGGAAATCGAGGTAAAATACATGAGGACAGATGATATGCCAGCAGATGTACTGACCAAAGGCTTGGTAGCTCCAAAGCACAACAAATGCATCGATTCCCTTGGATTAAAACTATATTGAATTTTTGAATGTAAATTATATTTTTTGTATATGAAGTCAGATTTGAGGGGAAGTGTTGGGAATTATGAACATTACACAAATCTGGCATCATCCCACTTTGTATCATTGGTCGCCCCTCTGGCAACCCTACTCATGTAAATCCAGTATTATTTTTTAAAACACGTTTCTTGTAACACATAAATAATTCGTATAATTTAATAAATGAACTATTAAATCAACAGGTATACTGCGTGAACTGTCCAACTTCATTTTTGTGTCTTTGAGTTATTGATGGTTTAGAGTTTATAGCCTCCTATTTTTTTTACAATAACTACAAAACTATTTAAAATAGACATAGGATTTTTTAAATGACATAGACTATGACTTTTGAAACACTTTTGTGTACATTTCACGAAAAAGTGGATTTGATCTGTTTACGCAGTATACAGACGATATGAATATAATTTGTATGAAAATGACAGAATCTTAGATAGAGATAAAGTACAAATTTCCTGACTAAATACATACATAAGAATAATGTATCTATAAATGAGTAAATTATAATTTTTTAAAAAGAAAGATTGAAGCAGTCAGTCGCTCATTTTCCTTATTAGATTTTTTTTATTATGATTTACTGAATTCGTATTATTTTTGAACTCTCCTTTTCATTATTTCAGTATATTTTTGATTCTAAAGTATTTACCTTAATTTTCTTAGATCCTAAGAAACATGAATTAACTTACATGTAAATACAACTCTATCCTTTTAAAGATCAGCTGATCTCATACATTAATATTTACAATAAGACAACTTTGTAAAATGGTATAAAAGGAGACAAAGACAAAGAATAGTCAATTAGCTTTCTGACTCGAAAAGTAAAGTGTCTCTGTCTAGGCTTATTATAGTACCAGACGAGCATTTTTCTATAAAGACTGAAAGATAATTAAATAAAGTGATTTTTAAAAACGTAAAGTATTATCGGTTATTGATTTCTATGAACCCATACAATCTTAGAAAGAAGATTGTCACATTGGCACCTAACGTGGGGCTGCAAAACACGAAAGATCTGAGGAAATACCCAACATCGTGGCAGCGAAACACGAAAAAGATTGTCATAAGATACATTTAACATCCGATTATAATATGGAAATTCGGACCCTTGATTCGTAGAAATAACTTTAAATATGTAATTACGCCTATTACAGAGCATTCAGCTTCCCGTCGAAATTAAGTAATCTCATGTCATATGTTATCTCACATAATTCAACAGCTGATTTTCCATATAATAATCAGCTACTAGTTGTGAATGAAATCTGGCGTCAACTACAATCAGTGATTTTCAAATATTACTTTGAATAGGTATACCTTTTACTCTTAAAAACTACAATTTTTGTTTATATAATAACTTAAATTTTATAAAAAATTAGGTTAAAATCTGCAATATTTAACCAATCTTTTAAAAAAAGTAAATAACGAGCCACGCTATCAAATCACTATTAACAACTGCTGATACGGAAACATTTGCATTGCGATTTGAGAACAATATTTTTATATAACTATTATTCCCTATGTAAACAATAATAAAAGATAATAAACTTTTCTCAAATATCCCAACTGCAATATTGTCATTACCTATCTGTTTCGTAACTATCTCAAAGTGGTTCCACTATGTTTATTTGATTAAGTTTGTCAGTTTTTTTAATATGTATACTAAGGAATAAGCGTTGTTGTTGTAATTTTTTAAATAATAAAATAGTTCGAAATGATTAAACAATTGGAAAATGAACAATGAAAAGTTAATTTCTCTGGTGCAAAATTATACTTTTTTGTACGAAAAGACGTTTAAACATGTGTTCATGTTCCTTAACTCTTAAGTTGACAATAATGACTACTTTTGCACTATGTTATAGCTCAATCAGTCTTGACTTAACTTAACAAAACTTAACCTAAGAGACCACTTGATTGAATTAACTACATACATTTTGTATGAAAGTGGTTATTAATCAGAAAACCTGCAGAAAACAGTTTCTTGCGTTTGGCGGCAAGCAGCTGATTTATTTTGGTATTGTTGTTTTGTTATTTGCAAATTTTGGAGGAAATTTGCAGCCGTTTAGAACAATTGGAAAATGAATGATGAAATATAAACCCTAAATGCATACTATCGCTGAAACTTTTGATTTGAGGTATACAATATTACTACTACTCCACAATTACTACTACTCCACTTTATTGTTTCATAAGGTCGTGTTTACACTTTTATTATGAAGGGAGAATGATTTTCTTTTATCTTAACAATAAGCTATTTGAACGATGTGAATATCCCATAAAATTGCCTTATGTACCAAAATGATTTTTGATCTTAATCCGGTACAGATGAGAGCTTTGTGATGTCTTCAAATTTTACATATACATACATACATACATACATACTATTTTTTTAAGGGCCAAACACATTGCCGGCGATGTTAATTCATTTCGCCTCAGTTTTTCATTTCAAACCATTTAGCAGTTGACTATTGTATCAAAAATCAGCTGTTGAATCGATCAAAACTTAATTTCGCCGGCAGTGTTAATGAATAACCTGTATTAAATTAGTGAAACATTGTACTCTGCGAACTTTATAAGATTGTTTTTCTCCAGACATGTTATTGTCACCCTAATGTATATACATACATATCCTAACAATTTATTCTGCTCTGCATTCGCCCATTTTACTTTGCAATATAGATTTGTACTAAGAAAAATACGCCAAGTATATTATTATAATGGTATAAATTTCTAGTTTTTTTAAGGGCCAAACACAATGCAGGCGAAATTAATTCATTTCGATTCAGTTTTTCTTTTCAAACCATGTAGCAGCTGACTATTGTATCAAAAATCAGCTGTTGAATCGATCAAAACTTCGTTTCGCCGGCAGTGTTAATGAATGACCTGTATTAAATTAGAGTAACATTGCACTCTGCGAACTTTATAATAATGTTTTCTCCAGACATGTTATTGTCACCCTAATGAACATACATACATAACCTAACAATTTATTCTGCTCTGCATAAGCCCATTTTCCTTTGCAATATAGATTTGTAGTAAGAAAAATACGCCAAGTATATTATAATAATGGTATAAATTTCGCCTAATATTGTTTTTCTGAAGTTCATGATTTTTTGTTGTTTTTGTTTCTTACCTGTTTCAAATGTTACCGGAAAGCGAAGAGGCAACAAATTATTCACCTACAACATCTATTGTGAATGCATTTTTACAGATGACAACTCTTCGTCGCATGTGTTGTTGCTTTTAATTTATTATTCTTACATTGGACGCAAAAGCATCAAAAGCATCGAAGATAACAGTCGCAGGTTCCGCATCTCGGATAATAAACTGAAAAAATTAATTGTTTTGATAAAAAAAAAACTTAAGCAAATTAAGAGTTTCAAATATTAACTAATCAATCAGGTATGTATTGTTTACTATCAAATAGGTGCAAAATTCGTAAATTATAAAGCAATGATGCCAGGACAGGCCCTCATGGGTGATGGCAAAGTAACATACCTGTTGTTGCTGTTTAATGAACCATAATAGGATTTACTCTCAAACAAATGTTTAAATTTTAAATTATATAATTATGTTATTATCAATATGGTATGTAATGAACAAATAATTTAAGATTTCCTCTTATGCACAAAACAAGCTGCTCCTCTAGTGTTTTTGTTTTTGTTGTGGAAAAAAGTTCAATGCTAAAAGTGCGGAAAGAGGTGTCCTTTTAAAGTCTTTTCGCTGATCATTTTTAACAATTTCCTGGATTCTTAAACTTTTTGTGTTTAATACCTATTACTTTGGGAATGTAGTGCAATTGACTTAATTATACTTATTGTATTGTATTGTACTGTTCCACGCCTTACCCATTAAAAGGGAACTTCGTTTGAACTTAGCTATCCCCTCGACTTTGCTATAATAGTGTTTTGCTAAGTTTAGTAATTCAAAATATGATAATTATCTTGAAAAAATAGTCTCCTTAAACAATATTGTAATGTCTTAAATAAAAATAAGTCAAACAAACGACTTTTGTTCTGTTGAAATCAATTAACTCTATGATCCGGTGGTTTTGGCATTGTTACATATAAGCATATGTAGTATATGTATAATATAGGAATTTGATGAAGAGACCGTATATTTTGCCACTTTTGCCGAATATTTTGGGTGACTTTTTGGGCACATTGTCGACGAAGCGTTACACCCTTTGATCCATAGGGAAAATGTATTAGTAAATATCTAATTCCAATGTCTCCATATTATCCCATAATAACTACAAAGTCAATAGTTCTAAGAGTACTAGTTCATTCTTAACGACGCATTTTGGTCCGATTTTGTGAATGCAGTTTTTATTATTTGTTATCTTTACTTAAGTAGCCCATTACAACATACGAACGTGGTTCATAAATTAGAGGCCAGAAGTAATAAAGAATTCCACACGCTTCTGCGTGCGTTCTTCAATTAGTCTTACCAGATGGTGGCACGTCACCTACCACTTGGCCCTTTCAACGAAGTTTGGGTTTCCCTTTTTCGCTGGAGCATTTACATCCATCCTGGCAACATGTCCCAGCCACCGAAGTCGTTGGATTCTGACCCTATTAGCTATGTCGATGTTGTGGTAAAGCTCATACAGCTCATGATTCATCCGATGGCGAATGTCGCCGACGACACAGATAGGTCCATATATTTTTCCGAGTACTTTTCTCTCGAATACTCCCAAGTTTGGTTTGTCCGTTGTCAAAATTAACCACGATTCGGCGGCATACAACAGAACGGATAAAATAAACACCTGGTACGGCTATTTCTTAGTATCCCGTCATAAGGTGGTGTTCAAATGTCTCCATATGATCCCATAATAACTATAAAGTCTATAGCTCTAAGAGTACAAGTTCATCCTTAACGACGCATTTTGTTTCGATCTTGAGAATGCAGTTTTTTTTATCACAGGAGTTATAATTTCTATGCAAGATATGTGTACAAACATACAAATTTTTATTTAAAAGAAGTAAGTAAGTATAAAGATAGGAAGCGTTTTGAATGTGAAATACTCTGATGTATCTTTTTTATGGGAAGTTTTGGTAATTTGTCTTGGTTCCCATTCAGTTCCCGTTGAAAAGGCGCCTGGTCTGTGTTGAATTTGTATATATGACCCCAAAAGAAATCTTACCGATGTCGATCATTTTAATTATTGTTTTTTTTTTTATATTTATAAAAACTAAAAAAGTATAACAACATATGCTTAAAATTTATCGAATTATTTTATTTTATATTTTTCAATTATTACACAAAAATTTCTGCGGCACTTAACATAAACATACATACATGTGTCAAAAAATTCGAGGCAACCTCTGTCATTACTTTACAGACGCATATGCTTTATCCCTAACTTCATCCTAACAGTCAACTAAAGAGCGTATGATGCAGTATGGGTAACTTGCAAAGCCTCAATCTACCAGAAATCCCAATTTTTAAGTAGTGTAAAATTCATAAAATTTTATTTTTTTTTCTCGGGCTCGTGTTTTGAGTGGTCGCTGGCCGAAAGTTCTCCATCAGTGGCTAATTTAACATGAAAATCTTATAGTTTAGAAGCCGTAATTGATACTCTTTATAATATTTCCGTACCATCAAATTGAATGTTGTCCCGTTCTAGATAAAAAATAAAAATATTGTAACAAATGGTGAAACATCCAGATGAAATTGTAGTGGACTAAGTTTGCATTTGATCAATGCGTACTAAAAATGCATAGCACAGAAATACCGAGCTGCAAATAGAAAAATTGCATAAACATATGAAGGGACCTATACCGGTCTGATACAACACGAAGAGATAGTAAATATGTACAATTATCTGACAATCTTGAAATTAAAACATCTTATACATACATCACAAAAAAACAAATACTTAAGTGTTATATCTTAACCGTCTGCGTATATTTTTTAAGGAAATATAATATTTATGTCTACATATATTTCAATTTGTAGGCTGTTTTTTAGACACACTTTTGTCTGGAACCGTAATGTTAGTATTAATACTCAGACAAAACGTTATATTATTCTGTTGTAAAACTCTCAAATAACGAATTAATAAAGTTATGAAAATTAGCAAGAGACAACATTTTCGCGCGTCGAGCCAACCCACGCGCACTTACAGCGGTGCAATTTGACAGATTAGCGCATACAAAGTACTTACAATTGCTAGATACATATTTGTTGACTAAACCAATCTTCCCTTTTCCTGCTGCCATTCCGATACAATCACTAAATTTTGTAGCAAGACTTTGAAATAAGCATGTGAAAATTCGTAAAATACTGACTAACAAATACTTTTAATAAAAGTTTAACAAAGCACTTGTTAGAAGAGCATGAAATAATTTTTTTTTAAATATTTTTTTCAGTTTAGATAAGTACTTTATTATAAAAAATAATACAAAAATATAAATAAAATTAATTTGTAATTAAATAATATAATTAAAGTACACAATTCAATACTATTAAAGGCCTCAGCGTCATAATGACATTATAGAGGCAAGTTTGCAATTAATTTACATTTTTAATTACAATTTAACTACAAATATATGTTTTTTTTATTTTGTTCAGCAAACAATAAAAAAGAAGAAAATATAAAATAAGAACAGTAATGTTTTTTAATCATTAGGCAAGAAGTTCTGCAATATTTTCTTACAAATATCTTTCCATTAAGGATTTGAATTCGGGTATTTGTGTAATACTTTTCAAAGATTGTGGCAAATTGTTAAATGTAAAACTTCCAATGTAATCAATTCTTTGTTTGGTCGTATCCAATTTGCATTATTAAATTATTAATATTACGTGTTTTACGTGTTCTGATTTACAGGCAGATAAATGGTATGGTGACCAATATTATGTATACACATGAAAACGTACATCATAAACTGTTACTTATACATTCCATTTAATGGTAATACTGTTGGAAAAAAATCATTGTACAATGATAACGTTGAAGTTCTTACAGGAAGATTTGCTACTACTTTGAGAGTTTTATTTTGCATTCTTTGAACCGCTTTAAATCCATTGCCTTTTTTGTAACCATATAGAACTATCAAATAATTTAAATTGCTTAGAACTAATGCTTGATATATCAAAAACTTTGTGTTTTTGTCAAACTTGTTTTTAAATTTATACAGCAATCCAACGGCCTGCGATAACTTTGTCCTAAGTTTTTACATGTGTATGTCCCATGACAGGTTACTTTGAAGGTGTATTCCTAAATATTTAACAGAGTCCACCTGCACAATTTCTTTACCATCAACAAATATCGAAAACGTTGGTTTTACCTGCATTAAGAAATAGTTTATTAATTCTAAAAAATTCACAAATAATGGCAGCATCACGTTCAATGTAAGCTTTCACTGCTATTTCAAGAATAAATGGGTAAATTAAACAAACATCATCAGCATATACGAAAATTTTTTCCGATAGCTGTAGGTTATCAATATCATTAAGATATATCTTAAACAGGAGAGGACCAAGAACGCTTCCTTGGGGTACTCCATATTTAACGTTACCAAGTGAGCTTCGCTTCCGATTAACCTCCACAAATTGCTGACGATTGGACAAATAGCTTTCTATAAGAGAAAGTTCTTTTCCCCGAATTCCATAGAACCAGAGCATTTGGAGCAAAATGTGGTGATCTATTAGATCAAATGCTTAGTAAAATCGTAAAAGACTCCTACAGCACCCACTTTATTCTTTTTATTTTTGTTGTAGTTATTAATGTTTACATTTTTAAACTAATACTAATAATGCACTTTTTTATGAGCGATATTTGCTATCTATACTAGTTTATTTAACGAATAATTTTCCTATGTAAATTTTCTTCTATTAAATTTTTATATGGAGAAGTTTTAAATTATGAATGCATATTGTAATTTATTTAATATTGGCCAAGAGGCTTTCATTATAAGATTGTTAATAAATGAAATAAACAAAAAATTAAATAGTATGAGCGAAAAAATGCTGAAACTAAATATTAGTTAACAAACGATTATACCAAGATGTTTCGGAACATCAAGCTACTTAACGTGAAACTGAGAGTTCATTATTCAAATGCAAAATGTATCACAACAATTAATCAGGCATTAATATACTAATAAAGATATAAGCAATTGAGAATTAAACAAAAGGCTGACGGAAGCCGTTTGTAAGTTTAAGTTTCAAGATCGATGAGGAACCCTAAATAATAAAGCCTGTTGGGTAGAACATTCCAGATCACCTTTCACATTAAATTTCTTAATGTGCAGTTTATAGCTTACTGAGTTAAAATTTAAACCTGTTATGTTATTATTTACTAAAAGTAAACGTTTCTTTAATTTCTTATGAATGTTTATGAATGCTCTTAAACAATTTTTTATAATGTTTTACAACTTAATTGATATACTTATATTATAAAGAGAAGATGGTTGTGAGTTAGTTAGTTTGTTTGTATGTAGGGGGTAATCTTCTAAACTACACATCCGATTTTAAAATTCCTTCGTGCATATTCTTCCTGAAGGAAACGTAGATAGTAAAAGTGTACTGGTTTACTATTGACTTCGTCACTAGTGCTGCAAATAATACACCAGGCGTGAGCATTGCCTGCTGTAGGTATGTAACATGTCCTTGTCATTGAGGATCCAATAGTTCCCTTAAAACTATTGATTGTTTAGTTCTTATGTGATCAATGTAGACATTGAAAACAGAGATATGTAGTTAATCTGTGGTTTCAATGACTTCAATTATCTCAGGACTAATTCAGAAGTTTGCGCCGAAAAACATTGTTTGAGTATGAGTTAATTCCCTAATCAGGAGGTAAAATGTTTATAAACTTGCAATCAGTGTTATTTTCGATATCTATTACTACATATTACAACAAAAATGCTAATCAATATATATTTTCACATTATTGTTGCTTTTATACAGCCCATACATAACATTAAAAAGCTAATACTTTGATTCATACAACACTAAATGTTGGCAGCGTGCAAAAGGTAGTAAATTCAAAACTAGGCTAACAAAAAATACAACATTGGTAAAACTTCTTTGCGCTGCGTTTGATGCATGTTCGATTAAAACTTAAATAGCCAAAACTATTAATTTTCATTTGATTATAATAAAAGACTACAGTTTGGATATTCGTCAAAAGTAACAGATAAATTACTTGTTACTTTATATATGTTTATATATGTATGTATGTATTAATATGTAATTCTTTTGTCTACTCTCGCAGATACTACATCGGTACCTTAAAATACAACGCTGATTTGCAAAAAAAAAAGCACTGGAAGCATTCAAGTGAACAGAGTGGTCTATCTTTATTTGTATTCTCACAAGGTGGGTTTTCAAAACTTTGTGTTAAAAATAAATATTATTAAATTAAAAAGCCTCATTAGGTATTGGTTAATTTTAATGCATTGGTTTTACAGAACGTTATCCGCTACTCCGTTTCTTTAAGACGGTCGTAGTCGTCGTTGGTAACTCACAGTCGTATTTCGGTCATTCACAATTACCAACAACAACAATAGCAAATTACGAAAACACACATACATCCACACTAAATTCCTACGAACTGAGTTCGCCAAACAAAATGCCATACATATAATCATTATCATCAAACGAGCATTAGGAGTTACAACTTTAAAAATGTTTATCGGAAAGAGTGAAATTTTAAGAAATTAAAACTGATATATTTTAAACGTAACAAAATAAAAACAAAAACAGAACACGACACCGTGTAAGAATTGGATGATACAATTGAATTCGAGAAAAATTGACAATCGATCTAAAAACAATGAATCCTTTGAACCCACAACATCCAGTACCGCAAACACAGTACTATATAACAACGGGTATGCCACCTTTGACTCCCACCAGTGCTGCATCCATCCTAAAGACATCCGCAACAACGGGTATCGGAGCGTTAGCGACAAATCATGCTTCGTCCGTGAATACCCAGCAGACGCAAAATAGTTTTGTGGCAACTGCCAGCTACGTTCCTGTGTTGCTGACAAATCAAACTTTAATAACCAATGTTGATCCTATGCCACAGCAGCAACAAATGCAAAAAATGCCACCCACTCTAATAAATGTTGGGAGTCCACCTGTTGTCTCTTCGTCAAGCATAGCCACAATGATGCCTTCTACCAACAACAAGTCTGTGGTCATGACAAGCGACCCAGTTGGTAACATCACCTACCAGGTGTTGGCATCCCCGCAAACCCAGAATTTAGGATCGGTATTGACAGCCCAGAATGGCACTGTTAGTGTCCTTTTGACATCAGCGCCACCCACGACAATGACAGCGACAACTGGTAAGTTTATTTTCTAAATAGACAGTTGCGCTCCAAAGAATAACATTTAACATATTAGTTTTACATTTGAAGTAATGTTTTTGTGTAAATTATGTAATGCTTAGATTCAGGAAATTATTTAATAACTCGGCAAATCCTTACAAATTCTAATACATTGTAAATATGTAGTTAGTTTCTTTTTAAAGGTTTCCAGTACTATCAAAATGATACAGTGTCTTCACGTGTTCCCATTTTACATCTCCTAAGTGCTCTGTGTAGTCTGTTGTCGATTTGTATATATATATCGAAATGTTTAGTTGTGTATAATTGAGTTTGCCCGTCGTGGTTGTTTATATGTGATCCAACGCACCAAACATCATAATGATGTTCTAAAACTTAATACTTGCATTTTTATATTACGAACATTACTCCAACATTTGCTATTATTCCTTTTGAATACTACAAATGGGAGTCGTTTAGTTCGTCGTTGTAATCTCATATTTGGAAAATGCAAAATATTGTTTAATGCAAAATCTTGTCACATTTCATTTCTAATATAAAAACCAGACTGTATTTGACCTTAGTACAGGTTATTGTTTTTGTAATTTATTTCATAATTGTGTATTACCTTTGGGTCTAACTCTAGTAAGTGTGATGAAAAACTTTTCTTTGAATACCTAAAATAACGTTAATAGGTGTGATTAATTGTAGAATATTTTACAAGAATTTAAAGATACATTTCATAGCGTTTGATTTTGTTTCATTTTGACTTCGTATTTGTAATGTAAATACGAATGCGTTAAGGTGGCCAGGTGAGAATTTTCATTGCTTGACATTTCTAACAACTCTGTGTTTTGCCTACATTTTCTCTTCAAAATGATCTCAATGATTTTTATATATAATATCTCAACACAAAAACATTTTTGAGACTAAAATTGGAAAATTCAATTTTGTAAATCATTTATATAGTTAGATAATTAAAAGCCGTACGGCCATCTGTTTGCAAAATTAAAAATATCCTTCAATTTCAATACATATACACATTGAACTTATATACATTGAAACTATGTACTTAATAATGTATATTAAGAATGAAATCTTTAACTTGAAAATAATTTAAAGCTAAATGTTAATAAGACAAAATATACTCTGTGCCACAAACATGAAATTGTCATCTAAATCTGCGTATCAATTAAGTATTTTTTATAGGGACCGTTAAGTCTTCAGCTGAGCTATCTATGAAAATCGATGATACGTTTTTTATAACTTCTGCTAAACTTAGAACTGTAAAAAAATGTGATAATTTTTATTATTAGAAAAATGTTCTTTTTAAAGGAAAACATTTGGAATCTATCAGCAATTTGGAATTAAAATTAAAAAAATAATATTTGTGGAGTTAATCTAATTGGCTTTTGAAAGCCAATCATAAATTGGTAAACCAATTATCTAATAATTGTAATAGATTTCTATTTTCATAAAACTAGTTTAAATAAATTAACTAAATATTGATGGTCACCTTAACACATTTAACTGGTACAACCGATGATCTTGTTGTGTATTTAATCGATTTTATTTAGAAACGAGTACATAAAACACAAAATATTCAACTTCTGCAAAAAAATGTCTTATTTAAAGTAGAAAAGTGTATAAATAATACAAAACAAAGTATAACATTGATTAACTTTGCTATTATTTATTTGTCAATGTAGGTCATGTTGCAGCACCGCCGCTTATAATACGTAACACACAAACGGCACTAGCAGCTCCCAACATAGCTACTGCTGCATCAACACAAATGAACAAACAACCACAACCAATACAACAGCAACAGCAGCAATTTCAACAACAATTTCAACAGCAACTTCTTAGCCAAACCTTTAATGCTCAGCATTTGAATCCGGAGATATTGAAACAAATTGTTGTAGGCACTAATCCCTCGTCAAATACTAAGAAATCCCTTGCACCGGGTAAAACTTTACTCAAATCATCACTGTTACAAAATAATCCATCATCTGTAGCACAAAGGCAACAACAACAACCTAAATTGAAAAACCCACAACAAATATCTGCCAACGCTAATACATCCGCGAATATGTCTCCTGCATTTGGAATGGAACTAGTGAAAAATGCATCTATTAATAACAATGTTATAACGCAAACAGCTCAGAAACTACCACAAATTAGTTTGCTGCAAAATTCAAAAAATTTGCCAGCACTTAATAGCAATACTGCTGCTGGTACAAAAATTTTTGCAAAGCCAGTCGCTACTTCCAAGAATATTGATAAAACAACAACGGCGCGTAATGATAAAATCAATGAAAAACCAACCATTTTCAAAAATTCTAATGAAATCCGCATGGGCAACTTAAATTCGGAAGTATCACTTATAAAAAAATCGAAAATGAATGGAGATAAGGATAAAGAAACACCAACTACTTCTTTGTTAAAGAAAGCATCACAACAAGAGAATCCGCTGCAAGAAGTGTCATTATTAAAAACAAATGCAAAGGAAATTTCATTAAACTTGTCGGTTGCAACCGAAAATAGTTTTAAAGAAGAAAACAAAATAGTTTCAACACTAACAGCAGCGAAACTCAGCGAAGAACAGCCGAATGTTACTCCAAATGCTGCCGGCAAATTGTTCGACTCCGCTGAAAATAAAAAACAAGAATCTTTGTTAAAACCCAACTATAAAATCGCGGACGGTGCTAGTAAACTTCAAACAACTAGTCCCCGCAACCAGCGTTCGAAATCTTGTAATTCTGTTGTAAAAACGCAACAGTCATGTCCCGATGCCATCAACTCAAATGAACGTAGACATTCAGAACCTAATAATCTGGATAACGTAAAAATTGTGAATGCTTCTGATTTGAAAAAACTAAGTAAAATATACAAACTCGATGTAGATTCTTTCAAATCAGATCAAATAGATGCATTGCTAGAAGAATTTGAAGATGAAGAGTATCTCGAATGTTCTGGAGAGAAATCGGAAGCTATATCCAGCAACGCATTATCTGAAATCACAATTCAATCTCAGGAATTTATTAATAGCGAACAAACAGTAATCGAACAGGAAACATTCCCAACAATACCTAAAAACGACCGGGAAGGAGGCGAAGTTGAAGACATAAAAGAATCCAAGGCAACGAAAGTGGAACAATCAAAAAAAGAAATTAATGACACTGACTCTGATGATGATGTTACCATATTGCCCAGTCAAGATGCTTATCTAGAACCCATAGAAATCGAGGATGATGATGAAGCTGCAACTAAAGATCCCGCTGCTAGTACCAGTCCTTCATTTTTACACGAAAAAGAAAAACTGAATGATTCGTTACTTTGTGATGAACAGATACTGGTCAGTTCTTCATCATCTACATCAAATCTTTCTACAGATCAGACTTCAGCTGCGTCATCCGTCTTTCCTCATGTTTCGCCAAAATATAAAGCAAAAGATGAATCGAGAACAGCTACATCTACAACCTCTCCTCTACTTAAAAAAACCCTAACAGATCGAAAACCATCAATTTGTATCAAGGAGGAACCAATCAATGGATATTCGACAGTTTTAGATATGCTCTCCAACTACAATATGCTCAACTGGCGCGAACGTATAGGCACAGCCAAGGGCACCAAGTTGAAATTTCAGCTTAACGAGTTTAATCTTATACAGTTGCATGAGAAAATTCCACATCGTACAAAATGTGACTATGAAAAGCCGGTTTATGAAAGGGATAACCTGCAAATCAGAACAGATAGTAGCGAGCCCATAATTTACTACATGTGCCGACGATGTAATGTTCGAGCTTCAGCGGTAGACTTTTTGGCACCTGGTAAGTTCTTCTGCATTTGTATCTTATTCTAACAGTTAAGTATTAACGCATTAACATTTTCTTTAGAATTCTGTTCTCTATATTGTTTAAAACGTGATTACCGCAAACGTCAACGCCTTGAAGATAACCCATGCATTCTGCGGAAAAAACAGCGAAATGTTACAGCGAGCAACAATCCTCCTCCATTGACCTACATTTCGCAACAAAAATTCCGTTGGTCAAGCTACTTAAAAGCTAATTTTACTTCCATAGCCGCACCAATATCACTCTTCTTAAACCCTTTCCCCACAGGACCTAATAATTTTAAAATTGGCATGAAACTTGAGGCAATAGATCCGGAAAATTGCTCTCTATTCTGTGTGTGCACAGTAGTGGACATCAATGGCTATCGCTTAAAATTAAACTTCGATGGTTATGACAGCTCTTATGACTTTTGGCTGAATGCGGATTCAATGGATATTTTTCCACCTGGATGGTGTTCGAAAACTAATCGTATTTTACAACCTCCAAAGGGAGTAAGTGCCAACAAATTTAATTGGGGAACACATTTAAACAAGGAGAAATCAATACCAGCACCGCGACACTTATTTACGCACCTTAATTCATCGTCGTTGATACCTCGGAATCCATTTCAGGTAATTAAACTTATTAAATATTAATCACAAAAATTTTACTTAGCAAAATGCATACTTTGCTTACAGGTTGGCATGCATTTGGAGGCTGAAGATCTTAACGACACTGGAAAACTTTGCGTTGCATCTGTAGCTGATGTTTTGGATGATCGTATACGGATTCATTTCGATGGTTGGGATGACTGTTACGATATCATTGTTGATATTAATTCCCCATACATTCATCCCTGTGGTTGGCACGAGGGGCGCCAGCAGTTGGTTGTGCCACCAGACTGCGAGAACTTGGCGTTTAACTGGGACGACTATATACATAAACAGAACACAGGTGTAGCAGGCGGCGATGAAATCTTTGTTCCCCGTGAACCTATACACTTTAGGCCCAACATGAAATTGGAAGTTGTTGATCCGCGAAATCCATCATTGATCAGACCGGCTACCGTTGTAACACACAAAGGTCACAGAGTTAAGCTTCACATGGATGGATGGCCAAATGATTATTGCTTTTGGTTGGAAGATGACAGTCCCGATCTTCATCCTATCGGATGGTGTGATGCCACTGGTCACGATTTGGAGCCCCCGCCTGGTTTCCAAATGGCTAAACAAAAAATGCCTTGTCCTATAACTGGCTGTCGAGGAATCGGCAATGCAAAAAAATCGTTTATGAGTGTGCATGCCTCACGAGATTGTTGTCCTTATGCCCCAGAAAATTGGCGTATTGTCATGGAGAAACCACCACGTGTAAGCTTTGACGACATCACACGAACTTTGCCCAGACAGACCAAACATCCCAGCCACCATCAAAATCACCACCGGTTAACGGATCAAGAAATTTTGGACCGTTTACAAATGTTGGATAACATTAAAACGCGCAACATCATCATTCAACAAGATAAAGTTGTAACAAGTCCTAAAGATTTACTTGGATTTTCATCTTTAGCTACAATTAAAAAAGAAGATACAATTGATGCTGTAACTGCAGTGCCAACATTTTCGAAATCCTCATCTACATCTGCGCCGTGTAAAAACGGAGGGGATGCCCCATTAAACGTAAATTTGGAAATCGCCAAGGAATTTCTATGCGATTATGGGCCACGCCTACAACAATCATACAACTTGTGGCAAAATAATTTCTCTTTTGATGTGGAAAGCATCAAGCGTAACCCTATGGCTTGGTCTGTGTCGGAGGTGGGAGTTTTTGTAGATATTTTTTTGAGTAACCGAGACACGGCCGCTCTGTTCGCCCAAGAGGATATTGATGGCCAGGCCTTTTTACTGCTGCAACAAGAAGATCTCACAGAGCGATTAGGTCTGAAGATGGGTCCGGCAGTCAAGTTGTACTCGAGTATACTACAATTGCGGACACTGGCCGTAACGAAATTTAATGTAGCATATCGTAAAGCTTCCAAAAAGTGAATACTAAATACATATTAAGAGAGTAGCAGAGTGAGATATTATTAAGTCTTTCAGAATTAGAATGTCCTGGTTAAGGATAGTCTTATAGTGGCCATACGTTTTTTTGTTACGATTTTAAATTTCTTCCTCACTGTTTTAGATTGAAAAATCATCGATTATCTACCCCTCCCTAGTGGGGTTTTTTATAGTATATATGTAAATAAGCCTCTAGGGCTTATTTTTATATCATTATTTGATTAATGGTCGCAATCGTTTTTTTCATTTTTTAAGGTATCCTTGCATGAACTGAGTGGCAAAGAATATTTAGAATTGTTGTAAATAAAAATGAGGTATATATAGTAATAAAAAAAGTTGTTATTTATTTTTTCTTAATATTTATCATTTTTAACAGCTCTAATTGCACAACGGCGTCTTTGTTCGATATCCCTGCCTGACTGGCTAGGTGTCCGGTAGACATATTACCGGTCGTGCCAAATAATTGCAAAATAGAGCCACCTCCTTTCTGATATTCCTGCACACAATGACAGTTAAGTCACTTTCGCGTGGAATAACTTCAACCGAAAAGATGTTGCCCTATCAGTAACTAAGTCAAATAGAACTAAAAAAATCTACTACACTGTGATAAAGAATTCCTTTTCAGCAAATTGTAAGTTTTAAAAACGATAATTCCTCTTTAATAGTAGTTTCGTTTAAATCACGTACGCTGATTCAATTTATCTCTATACTAAATTGTCGGTTGGGAATGCCATTGAGCGTGTGTTTGTACCAAAGATGTTACAATTTTAATAATCATAACGAATACAAATTTTCCGAAATTTTAACGAAAAGTGGTGTTCTAAATTTTCACTGCGAAGTCTATTACAGGGATGTTAGTGCCAAGAGAATATACACGTTTTTTTGTAGATATGTACATAGTATTCTTCTATCAACTTAAGGCTAGTACTTTGCTGACTCGTAAATATACATGATACATTAGTATGAATCGGTCCTAATGTAAATAGATAAAATAGAAGTGTCCCCAACGTTTGAAGATTATCCAAAGACAATTTCAGAACGCTTCAAATTCGTTTGTTCCGTGCTGTCTACATACCATTTAAGTTTTCAGCCAATTATCGAAACAAAACGTTCATGTTTTGGAAATGGCTTCATATTTCTATTTAGTTACTTTTAATTCCGAAGTCAATTTTTTATTGGCTTCATGTACATAGCACCATATTGTTAATAACCTCCGGGAAGCCTGTCGATGCCTATGACGGCCTGGCAATGCAAGATACTGCGGTCATTTTAAGTTCCAGCGTAGGAGGAAGTGACAATCACAACGGATCAATAGATCACACGTGTTCCTTATCTAGCCTAGGTCTAAATTACGAATGTTTATATTAAATAGTGTTTCGGCAAAATTTGTTAAGGAAAAGTTGAATACCAGATTTTATATTTAGTTTCGGCTATACATTTTAAAGAAGCCGTACTAAATCGGAAATTTAATTTATGTGTTCGGAATAAAATTTTAGGAACTTAAAGAAAAGTTAAAAGAGCTCTGTTAGTTAGGTGTAGAGAAAATTTGGACTGCGAGCCAAAAAAGGACTATGATATACAGGTATTGAGAAAAAATAATGTATGTAATCGAAAAAACGGAATTTGGTATTAATATTTCTCGCTGTGTTCGTGTGAAAAGAAAAACATCACACCACCTTTAAAAGTGGAAATACTCTTGTGTGTATTTTTTAAGCAATTTTTAATAAATGTTTTCGAATCATTCTTCTTCTTAATTGGCAGCAGCAGCAGAAATTCATCTATCAGTAACCTCACGTAGAAAAGAATTCCAAGCGCTTCGGTTTTTTGCGCTCCGTAGATAGCTAGTTACACCAAGCGTAGATAACAGCTCTTTCACTTGGTCCATCCAATGAAGTTTTTGGTCGCCCTCTCCTGCGCCGCCCATCGAGTTTACTTACGAAAACCTTTCGAGCTGGAACATTTCATCCATTCGTACAACGTGTTCAAGCCAGCGCATTCTGTCTATTTCAACTCGCTTGACTACTTCGATATCGTTGTACAGCTCATACAGCTCGTGGTTCATTCGACGACGATACTCGACGATAATGATGATGGGATTTGAATCATTAAAAAAAAACAATATGTCGGCCTAAATAATTAAGAAGGGGAATATTTTCTAGTGTGATGAAGCGAGAATAGTGGCTTATGGGGCCATATAAAGAGAAGATGACGAATTCATAGGGCATATATGGGGGGGGTCGAGTGAAGAGCCAGTCATAAGTCATCAAGGGCCATTGTGTCCAATCTCAATGTAGCTTGTTTTTATTTAATTCTACACATTTTTGTGTTTGAAGGCTAAAACATATAGAATGCGTTTCTTTCTTTCCCCGCATCATGCATATGCCAGTTTTTTATTACCTTCGTTCAAAGAATCAGGCGCAAATGAAGCGCAAAGTTTACAAAAATAAAAAATTTTTAAGGCATCACCAGCATTGAATTTTGAAAATTGCTGATTGTGAGTTTATTTTGTACAAACAGACAAAAAAAATGTAGTAACATTATACGAATTTTATGATGTTTGTAGAAAACATTGCACATACGACAAAACTGATGTTTAGCATTGTGTTTACCGACAAACATATGATTTTCGCTTAGGTGTTTTAGAAATTTCAAAGGCGAGTCTGATGCTTGCAAATAAAGCAAGGTAGTAATTCGAGTCTTTCTTTAAGCCTATGAAAATGGCATCCTCCCTAAGACCATAGGTTATAGGTTGGCCTACTTAGTTTTTTAAACGTCCATATATCTTTCTTGTCATTAAATGTGAATAACCCCAAGTCAAAAATTGCAGGTCTTAATGGATTTTATGAGAAATCGGGATCAATAGAATTTCATTACTCAAAATTGAATTCAGAGTTGAAAGAGACCCTAAAGGAAAAATGGAGCCATTGTCAAAACATCAGCAACGACATGCATTTTGTTTCGATTCGGCATTTCCAAATTAGATATAAATTAATACATAAATTCACCATAAGCTTACCAACTTATTGATTATGCATTGCATTATTATGTTTATTTCCAAATATTATCCAAACATGAATACAATTGTACAATAAGGGACCCTTTTCGCTTATCCAATAATTGAAACTTAACAAGTTACAATGTTTGCGATAAAGATTTTCCAAACACATGTTTACATTCCAAAGTAACTACAAAAATTATTTCAATTGATATTTAATAAAATTTAATATATTAATTAACATTCATTAATTGAAAATTAAATAAAAATTTAAGTTAACATATTATTTTGTTATTTATAAATATTTACATTATTAATTCATATATTAAAATTAAAAGTTTTATATACATACATATAATTATTCAAATTTATTGAGTCGTATTTATTATTCCGTATCCGCGTTGTTTTTGTTTATTTTTGACTATCTGGAAAAATGATTTGGATTCCTGAGCGAAATGGCCTTCATCCAAGCCACGCTTTATTGTAGGATCTATTCAAAAGTTAAAAAGTAATTTTAATATTATAAACCATACACTTTTATGTGTGTTGTAATTGCTTACTTTTTTTGGTCGCTGTATCCAAAGCTACTTTTTTTCTGCTGTTCCCATTTTTCAACGAATTCAAATGTTTTACAAAGTGTTTGTAATTAATTTACTGAAGGTTTGGAAAACAAAATTTTCTCAAACTAATTTTGAAAAATTAACTTAAATCTTTGGAAAACATTTATTTATAAGCTGGTTTACATCAATGTTTATTGGGTTGATTATTCATTTGTCGGCTTGGAACTTGATTGTCGTGTATGTGTTTCGAATTTAAACGCATCGACATTTACTCGATTTTTCGGAAATCAAATAATTCAATTCTATTTTTTTACTTGTCAAATGTATGAGAAATCTATAAGATTTGTATTCGATTCGCACCAAACACAAGAGATACTTGATTTCTTACAAAACACACTGCGTCAATGTAAACGGTCCTTAAATCATGTACAAAAGGGGTATAACTTTTTAACATTGTCACTTCATGAATAAAAATGCAAATACGACCTTATAAATAAACTTTGCAATATCTTTTCATTTTTCTTGGACCAAATGTTAATTCTAAGTCAAGTACATGAACATTCGTCAGAATGAATATAAATTTTCTGAATTTTTGGGGAAAATAATAGTAATATATATGTAAATCAAGAAGAAATTATAAATAAAATGAGGAAATTTAAGCATTTGTAATTAAAAGATTTATATATTTGAGTATCTTCAATATCTGATGATCGATCGAGACAATGTATATAACATTGAAAAGGCTTTTTAACAGTGCGTATAAAAATAACATTGTAAGTAAAATTTGAACTTTTGAAATGACACAAAAACATCGAGACACCCCAACTGATTTTTGAGTCATAGAATCCAGTGGTATACTCCGTTTTTAAAAGTTAGCTCAAAATAACGAGATATTTCGATTTTAAATTTGTAGTAGATTTAAAGTGATTTTTGCTTTCATTTGAGGGAAAAACCTGCAAAAGCTCTTGTTGAATCAATTTATATATTATTTTTTTTCGACAAAATGTAACCGTTGAAATAATAGACATCTATTTAATTTTACAGCCATGTTCTGGAAAACAATTCAGTTTAAAAACAGAGTAAAATCGGTAGAATAGTTTTCCAGAACATGGCTGTTAAACAAGTTTTTAAAGTTTTTTCACTCAAATAAAATCAATAATCGCCTTAAATCTACTACAAATTTAAAGTTAAATATTTCAAAACGGGGTACACCACTGGATTCTACAATCCAAAATTAGGTTGACGTGTCTCGGCGTTTTGGTGTGTCATTTTCACCTACTAACAGTGTAATTTGTGAACGAATTATGTGGACGATGCGTACTTTTATAACTCAATATTATTTCTAAAAAATTCTTATATAACGGTGTTACGGTGTTTTTTTGGTACAAAGAAAATAATTTAAAATCTAGTTTGAATGAACGGTTGTATTAGAAGGTATGTGTCTGAATTTGTGCCATATGTATGCATTGAGTTTGTTCCACATCAAAGTTTTGTTAAAGTTGGCACTGATGAAAAATAAAAATGGTGGCCAATATATTAAAAGGTGAAAACGTACGAAGCCATGCTATGCTAAAAGAATTGGCACCCCATAAGATACATGTAAAGAAGTATCGAAACGAAGTTTCTAAAAAAGTAATCTATTAAATAAAGATAATTTTTTCTAGAATCAATTTTTTTTGAAAATGGGAATTTAAGCGATTTTTCTCAGTAGTGTTGATCCGGCAACCACCATTTTCGTTGTTTGTTTACATTTATAGGAAAAATTCCAAACAACATGGACGGACAAAAAAGTTACATTTTTGCCAAAATATTACTAAAGGGTTATTCCAATTAGTTAAAACTATTCGCGCTTCGTGGAATACTGCCTCCGAAACAATGTTAATAGGTTTGTGGCAGGAAAATATTGCATTTTTACAAGGCAAATGGAAAAATGTGTGAGCTAGACAACAGCTGACAATATGCAAAACTGTAGTGTAAAACCACTTTTTAGCATTTCGCATCTTCAGCTCAAAATGCGGAATGCTTTTTTGGTGTAAAAAGGCTATAAAGCTACGCACAGACGGTTGCCAGATCTTACAATATTACCCGATAAATTTGCAGAAAATGTCCAACAACCGCGTGCACTTTAAGTTTTGTATGGCTGAAAAAGCATTGTAAAACAACAATATTGCCAGACATCTGATAATCGTCTGAACTGCAAAATGTTGCCACCTTCAAATTTTTGTAAGATAATTTGCAGATGTGCGAAGTTTATGCATCTGCTAATTTCACCATGTGCAGAGATTAATTATATGGCAGCTCTGTCCATGTCAGTACATTGCCGGTACATTAGCAGATTTGACAAAATTGCTATTTCTGGCAACCGTCTGTACTTAGCTTAATATGTTTGTATTTCCGTTGAGCTGCCATTAGACGACGTGTATTTTACATATAACATGTCAGTTTTCCCAGTGTAAAATTTATACATGTCGTGTGACCCCTTTCAAACACTGCTTGTGTAAAACAATGTGTTAGATAACATATGTGTACATTTCATTTAGAGCGTGCTCTATTTTTACATGTAATACATATCGGCAATCAGCTGTTTTTGAAAAACAACAAAGCGTTTGCTGACAGAAAGTTGAAAAGGATAAGTATTTTATTTCAAATCGTAACTAGAACTATTAATGAGTGTTTTTCAACATATTTTTCGTTAAATTGGGCTAATAAAGCTGTGTTTGGCGATGATAAGATATAAAAAAGTCAGCTGTTCAGGATAAACACATGTTTACATACATAAGCACGTTTGAACGCAAAAATTATAAACCAAACGTACACGCTCATTTTGACAGACATGCAGAATTACATATCGGTTTTTGAATTGACAAGCCATGTGTAAAATACACGTCGTCTAATGACAGCTTAAATGTGGCATTACACGATGTGTATGTTGCATGTGCCATGTCACTTTTCCCACTGTAAAATGTATACCTGTCGTGTAATCCTTTTTAAACACTGCCTGTGTAGAACACTGTGTTTGATAACACTTGT
The DNA here is from genome assembly GCA_964034835.1 of Muscina levida. Classification (NCBI taxonomy): domain Eukaryota; kingdom Metazoa; phylum Arthropoda; class Insecta; order Diptera; family Muscidae; genus Muscina; species Muscina levida. The sequence goes on along the minus strand of OZ035880.1, from coordinate 33,774,310 downwards.
AAACATTTCAATTAAAGCGTGCTCTATTTTGATATGTCATACATAAAGGCGATCAGCTATTTTGATAAACAACAAAGCGTTTGATGGCAAAAAGTTCAAAAGAGTAATGGCCGTTTTCTCAATGTATCGACAAACTTCCTGTTACTAAATCTTGACATAAATTTGTTAGACTGATAAACTGTCCGTTAACGATTTTGGTTTTCTCAATATACCAACAAAAAATTATTTTTAGTTGGCAATACCCGAAAAAAAGATGAGACAGTTGACAAATTCTTGATATAAATCAGTTATTTTCGAAGTGTTAAAAAATAAGAAAACACATACATTTAATAAAAACGAAATAAAGCTTAAATAATGACAGATAAAAGCAATGTGGAAAACATTTCACCAATGAAGATTATTGTTTTGGTTATAAATCAAAAATATATCTTGGAAAACAAAAAAGCTATGAACAACAGTCAGCTGATTGAATTTATGTGTACGGCAAATAAATAACCGGCAGATGAGGGCTGGTTAGCTTTGCGATAGAACAAAGGCAAATAAGACATTGAGAAACCCTAATTTCTTTAATCTACAGTTTTTCGTTAAGAAAGTATTTTATTTTAAATTTTAAATAGAACAATTATTGAGTGTTTTCCAAAATATTTTTAGTGAGTTTGGGCTAAAGAAGCTGTGTTTAGCGATGTTGAAACATAACAAAATCAGATGTAAATGACAAACACTGTTTTACACAAGGAGTCACAATATGTCAAAAATAATATAGTAAACATAGAGCATTTTTTATTAGGAATTGAGTTTTTTGTAAAATTACGCAATATACGAATATTTTACATTGAAAATATAACCAATTTACGCAGCGGCAGTGTAAAGGAATACTTTCAATTCAAATTTATGTCTTATAGCCTTTTTACACCAAAAAAGCATTCCGCATTTTGAGCTGAAGATGCGAAATGCTAAAAAGTGGTTTTTCACTGTAGTTTCGCATATTGTCAGCTGTTGTCTCGCTCACACATTTTTCCATTTGCCTTGTAAAACTGCAATATTTTCCTGCCACAAACCTATTAACATTGTTACGAAGGCAGTATTCTACGAAGCGCGAATAGTTTTAACTAATTGGAATAACCATTTATTAATATTTTGGCAAAAATGTAAATTTTTTAGCCGTCCATGTTGTTTGGCATTTTTTTCGATAAATGTAAATAAACAACGAAAATGGTGGTTGTCGGATCAACATTACTGAAAAAAATCGCTTAAATTCCAATTTTCAGAGTACAACTCATTGTATTTTCCGCATCTTTCATGGATGCGAAAATATGTTAACATCTTTCCAACAACAAAATACATGTAAAAATTTTAGCATTTTGGCCGCATCCATCAAAGATGAGGATTAAAGCGGAAATATGTTAAATGCGTTCCGGTGTAAAAGGGCTATTAATTTGCAGCACAGTTTGAGTTTTAATTACATACGGCTGTTGAAGTGGCATGACATGTGTTAAATACACATCGTGTAATGGCACCTTAAGGAGCATATTGAAATTAATACATTAGTAACAATTAGATTGGGACTACTTACACGTTTCATTCAATATTAATTTGCAACTACTTTTTAAATGTATTAAAATTTTTTTGTATTTAATTTTTATTTTTAAATTGTTCATTTTTAATCGTGGATAAGATTTTTCTTTAAATTATACAATGACTAAAGTCGTTTCAAACAACAGTTCATTCATCTATTTGGGTATGAGCTTCTTTGTAAAACATTTGTTTGGCCTTGAAGGCTTAGATATTACTATGTGAAATAAAAACAAATAATATAAAACAAAACTTTGAACCTTACTAATTCGAAAACAATTTGTATCTTTAAAACAAGATTAAAATATTACTGGTTAAAAAACTTTAAAACGCTTTTATTTTAAAATATTGTGAATTTGCAACTTAAAAAACTGAGTCATATTAATATTTTATTTCTTATTTAAATTTTATTTTTTTGTTAATAAGTTTAAAAAAATATTGTCAATGTTATGCCAAACTGTCTCTAAAATGCCTGTATGGCGCTGAGGCAACACTTACTGTTAAGTTTGAGTTAACGAAAAAATAAAAACATATTAATGTGTCTTGTAACACATTGCTTTGTTGTTTTAATTTAAAAAAAAAATCCCCCTTTTGTGCCACATTTTGAAATTCGTCAGCAAAAAATATTTGTTCATACGACGCCCTAACGAAATGCTATTGTGAACAGCACTGGGTACTACGACGCTTGTACCTCGATACCCAATCACTATAGTGGCTGCCGATGCGCTGCGCTCTCATATTAGGCACGCTTTATGTATAGCATATAAATACAACACTATGGCGAATTCTATTACAATTTTCCAGCAGTTGCATTCTAGCAGTCTAGTTCTGTGTGTTTTTCTTCATTATTTGGTTGTAAAGAAGCCGATTAGATTTTTTTTTGATGTGTGTTCTTAAAATCGGGTTATTTTTACCATAAATATATCGGTTAAAACCTATAAATATTTTTACAAAATAAACAATAAGTTTGCAATTTAAGTAATAATGAAAATATAATGTGAATACAATGTGCGAATGGTGATGCAAATTGTGAAGAACTGTTGAAGTTGACAAAAGTGATTACTCTTACGTTGTGCCCACCAGCAAGCAAGAGCAGGCAGCATTTTTCGATTCGCTGGTACACCTTTATTCCACCTCATTCCGTAAAGGCGGCGGACTAGTGAAAAACAAGGGAATATAAATACTCAAATCGGCGAAATTGTGCTAAGAAAATTTGCAAATAATATTTTGGCAGACGGATTTGTTTTTATTGTACGTCGTGTCGTATACTAGAGACGGTTTTCGGCGGACGGCGCTTAACAACCGTCGAGTTCCCACTGTGCGTGCTGTACCTCTAAATAATCTACATCACTCACATTTGACAAGGGTTTGCTTCTTGGCAAACTGATTTTATTGTTTGCCGTCTGGAAATTGTTGAATAATTACAGAATATTTGGAAATATATTTCCGTGTGTATTTACAGAAAAGGTAACGATATTTCGCATAATTAATTGTTTTTAGAAATGATATTTGCTTTTTGCCGTAGCTGCCACACGTCACCCTACGGCCTGCATTTGAATTTGTAAGAGAATGACGGGGGCAGTCTTGCAGTTTGTGTTTTATTGCTTTGTGGTATTTTTTCTGTATTTTTTTTCTCCTTAGTTGCCTCATTATCGTGATTGTGAGTCGTTGTGGCTCGTTGTATATATGTGTATGCTTTGTTGTTCTTGTAGTCAATGTGTTTTTTCTTTGCGCATCGCAACGGCGGGAAAAATATGTGTAAGGTGACCATGAGTGTTTATTCCAATTGGTTTAAGATTTTTGGGGACATGTTGAGATGGAGTTATTTTAGTTTTGGTTTAGATTCCTTAATTTGTCGAATAAGTTATTATACAGTGTAAACTAATTAAAAAGACCTGAACAATCAAACATAACTTTTTTTTATCAAAGCCCCCTTTATTGTGTATGTAAGTAAAACATACACTTGTTATATCCTTTAGGACTTGTAGAACACTGCTACTACTAAATTTCTTTTGTGTACAATAACAATTATTAGTTGTCTTATTAGATTATGCATTTAGTAATTTCGGCATAGGCTTTAAAAAAAATAATAAATAAAAATATGTTTCATTTACTTATACCTAACATTATTACGGCAGAACAGATCCAACGAACTTCATATTCTGCAATGTAGTTTTTACAATTTCTCTATCAGAAATAAGAGGTATATAAGGTCAACACAGTATTTAATTTAGAAAATTAAGTCATAAACTTAATTTGCCTACATACTTCAATTTACAAATTTAATACGTTTCATTTAATTTACAAATTTCCTACATCTCATTAGATTCATGTAAAAAATTGTAAATAAATAACTTCAATGATAATAATTTAAATTTATGTAAATACTTTTTGTGCATGATTAACGCTCGTATATTTTTTTTGGACAAAAACAGTACATTTCACTGAAATTTTTTAAAAAAGCAGTACATCGATTTGGAAAAACAGTACTTTTCGCAGTACATATTTACATAGCATATTGTTTTATTCAATATGTAAAAAAAATTAACAATCATTTCCAGAATCAACTCTTGTGGTTGAGCAGCAATTTGAATAAGCAATGCCGGCTTCGTTTTGAGGTAATTGTAGAAATGAACGCATTTGTACTTCATATTACATTTGACGGTCAGAATCGCCTTCAATGTTTGCACATCTAATCGGGATTAGTCTGACGTCCAAGTTTTGTTCACTGCAGAGAAGATTCGCTCCACTGATGCTGAAGTTCCCGGCAAACATAAAATATATTCAACGATCATGGCCATTTCTTTGAATTCGCAATCAGCGTTATTGAGATGAATAAATATCTCCACTTACCGATCCACATTAGAAACATTGCCTTCTTTTCATTTCATCATTTTGTCGTCTCTTTGATATATCTAAATATATCGCAAATATACCGCATTTTCATTGGTATTGTACAAATTGTATTCCCTTAACTTGTTCATATCGGCTTCGACTTCATTCCATTCGTATAAAAGCATTCAAATCAAGCAGGCAAAATTACCGAAAAAATCAGTGCGTAAAGCAGCCATCTCAATCGAATTGTATCCATTGTCAATAAGTTTGTGCTTTTCTGCTACTACAGCTGGGGATAAAAAATCATCCTCTTAACTCATTTTTAGTGTTTCTTCGAGCTTATTTTTGAAGAAAACAATATTATTGCATGAATTCACTGTTCGCCGTTTATATTTCTATTATGTATCGAAAAACAGTACTTTGAGGGAGAAAAGCAGTACGCAGTTTTTGATGTCAAAAAACAGTACTGTACTGCGAAAAACAGTACACATACGAGCCTTATGCATGATTGATTTTTCCGTTCTATTTTAGTATTTATTCGCGCGCACATGGTCTTGTTACAAGACGCCTTTAGTTTTATATTTAATAAATTTATTTAAACAGAATTCTCATTGAGTCAGATAGCTAATATATAGGTTAATATATATGGGTATTTTTTCTTTTTAAAAATTAAGAATCCTGCATTGCAGTAAACTTGTAATCCTTTTAGTTAAAACCTTATGTGGCCTTAAAGTGAATAGTATAACATAGTGTATAGTTTTGAAAATAACTTAAATTTGCGGAGCGTATAAATTTGTAAAAATGCTACAGTCTATATGTCTAACCATTACCAATTATGTATTAAAAATTTTATAGGAATTTTGTAACAATACATGTAATTTAATTTTCTTTATATCAGCCACAAAATGCCCCTCATTATTAATGATTTGTACATCTCTTATATAGAACAATCTTTATTTTTTTGATAACTTTAATCCATTTCAAGTTTTTTTTTTCGCTTTCAGTTAATGTTTATTTATTCTCAATTGGATATTTGTCTGCCATATAATTTATCAATACTATGGAGGAAATATCAAGTTTAGATTCCTTTCAAACCGACGAGGCAAATTCCTCGGCACGTCCGGAATCTGAAACAACACAACAATCCTACAAAGAACCTGAAGAAACCACAGCACGGGATGTTGTTGATGAGGCAACCAAAGATGATAAGGCACCAGAAGACGAGGCAGTCGCAGCTAATGATGAAGGTGCCGCAGCAGCTGCAGCTGAAGATGATTTTGAACAAATCTCAGAAGGAACATTTGACGTTGATGAGAATTCGCATGCTACATCGACTGGACAACCGCCGGACGACAATAATGATGATGGTGGTGGAGGCGATAATAATGAAGGTGAAGAAGATAATGTTGTAGAACAAGAAGCCGAACAGACGGTGAGTGCTGCAAATACTAGCAATGCTGCAAATGACGAAGAAGCCACAGATAACGTACAAGGCGAAGCGACGGATTCCCGTAGTTTCGAAGAAGTTGATGCACAAGTTACAACCAACCCCTCTGCGCAAGATGAATCAGATATGCTAGGCGGAGCTGATAATACTTTACCTCAGTCTGGTGATGAAGACGACAATGCTATGGATGTGGATGAGGGTGGTGATGGGGATGCAGATGCAGATGAAGTCAAGATCATACAGGACGACGATATGCCATCTGCTGCTAATTCTCCTGGGAACAAGGACGATTCCATGAATCAACAATTCGACAATGATAACGATAACGAATCCATGGAGCCTTTACAACAAGAAGCGGATGGCGAAGATGACGAAATTGTTGAAGAAAGAACGAATGAGGAAGAACATGATGAAGGCAAAGACGCTGTTGAACATGATGATGACAGAGACGTTGTAGAACATGATGACGGCAAAGACGTTGAAGAACATGATGACGGTAAAGACGTTGATGAACATGATGACGGTAAAGACGTTGTAGACGCAGATAACATCAACGAAGAAGAAAATGAAAGCCCAGTCAAAGAGCCGCCGGTTGTCGTTAAGAAGGGCAGGGGAAGACCACCTAAAAACAAAGTCCTTGTAACCGAAAAAAAACCGGAAGATGAATATGATGGTAAGATACGGCATAGTTTCAGCATCCTTTTTAGTACATTATCTCACTTTCTTGCTATCAGTTGAGCCAGTCGAAAATGTTCAAGAACCTGAAGAGTCGGATGTCTGCTTAATACCCGATGATACCGAATCTACCGTCACAGATGCTGAGAAAGAACAAGCTATTTTAGCACGCGAAAATGCTGAGAAGAATACCGATGAACCAAGTAAAGATCAGGAGGCGGATTCCATGGACGATAAAGATTCAGGTGCGCATGCAGAGCCAGCTCAACCCAACACAAGTGATGGTAAGTGGGATTTTAGATTGCACATGATTTCGTTTGAGGTACAGACCATATGGGCGTATGGTGGATCTTAATTGGTGTGTTTACTTTGTATCTATTTTTCTTTTGCCAAAGCTCAAGCTACTAACGAAGCTGGAGCTGAAGTGAATTCAAATGAAGAAAATCAAGATGCTAATGAAGACGCACAAGGTAAATTTAGTTCATAATTTGTGCCAAAAAACGCCTTGTATTTTAGCAGGTTTCGCAAATTTTTCCAGCTAAATTGAAATAATCTGGTTATTCTCACCTTTTAGTTCATTGTATTGAAGTAAATAGCTGGCTGTTGTAATCTATTTGCTTCTCACATGCTATATTTTTATTTTCCATAAAAGGACTAATTTTTGTCAAAAATTAAAAAGAATTTGTGAAAGTAACAAAGAAATTATTTTGAAATATGTTTGTATTAGATAATCTTTGGTACATTTATATGCTTAAAAATTGCCTCTCCTTACAATATTTTCTATGCTCTAGAATTATTTTAGTTGATTGATTACTTTATTTAACTTTATTACCAAATATTTTCAGGAAATACCGTTGGAGATACAGAAGAACCCCTGTTGGAAGAAATGCATAGTACAACAGATACTGGAAATAACGCAAAAACCATTATTTCTTGGATAGTAACCACTACTCAGAAGTGTACCCAGTGCAATGATAAGAAGCTGTGTGGCTTTCGCTTTAAAAATTCCGAAACATCCGACATATCATATCTGTGTGATCAACATTGCTGTACTTGTTTTATGGACGCCAACAGTGGCAAATACTTTATAAGACGTAAAAAGTTCCTCATTGAAGAATTGTCCGGAGAATCATCAGCGTCCGATAAACATCCTTGTCTTCAGTGCAAAGAAAAGACTACCTGCAAATATTTCTTTAAACAAGACGAAGAGACATTCTATATATGCAATGATGATTGTTTCAATCAATTAAATGCCGAAGAACCCGAAAAATTCAAGCTTAAACGACATTCAATTCGTGTTCGTAACATTGGTGCTACAACAATATCAAATGATAATGCAAAGAAGTCGGGTGAGCCAGAATCGAGGGTGGTAGCACGAACAGCGGCTGAGGCCGAAGCAGCACGCCTTGAAAGGGCGGCCAGTTTTGTACGGAGATGTGCCGATTGTTTCTCAGAAATCACATTGGGCGATAAGAATCTCATTTGGGAAACAATGGATTTTTGCAACGAAATTTGTTTGGGCAAATACCAGCGGACCATAGGCGCCAACTGTCAGACTTGTCATGGCGACGTGCCTCACCCGGCACTGGGCAAATACTGCGTACGCTTTGGCTTTGATATAAGACAATTTTGTTGTGCCTCTTGCTTAAATGAATTTAAGAAAGGTCTTAAAACTTGTTCTTGTTGCCAAAAGGATATATCTTCTGGCAATGAAGGTTTCTTAGCTCCCGTTGGAGATAAAGAACAATTCAAAGATTTTTGTTCGCAGGCATGCATGCGTCGTTATGATAATATTGCCAATCCCAAAAAGAAGCTACGTAACGACATATGTGCAGTGTGCAATAATGATAAACCTGTTCGCGTTGAAATCATATTAGATGACAAAGAACACAATTTCTGCTCAAATCCGTGCTTTTCTGCTTTCAAATTTGTTAGCAATATAGTGGCGGACAATTGTGCCATGTGCTGCAAATATTTTGAACGTAAAGCCACCGAGTCCTTTACCATCTATTCGGAGAAACGTGCCAGGGTTTTTTGTTCTCGTGTCTGCCTTAACATTTTCATCGTTGTTAACCGGCGCATTGTCTCCTGCCAGTGGTGTAAAGTTAAAAAATACAACTTTGATATGATTCTTAAGCAGCAGGACAGCCAAGAAATACAAATGTGCTCTCTGAATTGTCTTACTCTATACGGAGTATCGATTAGCGCTTTCTCGCGAACAGTGACAAAATGTGACAATTGCACAACAATGGCTACGCCACAATACCATTTAACCATGTCAGATGCATCAATGCGTAACTTCTGTACATATCAGTGTGTTATGCAGTTCCAAAGTCAATTCGCCCGGGCGCCGCTTACATTAGACAGTGAATCGAGTGCACCTTCGGCGAATAATTCGTCCACAGGTCACGGCACCAGTAATCAGGGCCAGAAATCGGGTAAACACAGTGCGCCATTTCCAACCGGTTTGCCTAAACGGGTTAAATTGAAAGGAGCTCAACAGCAGCAAAAAGGAACTGGAGTGCATGTAAGTCGGATTTTTTTTACTACTTGTTAAATTTCAATAACATAAAACTTGAAGATATATTTCCTTTTTTTTTAAATTTACCTTGTCTAACTAACGGTTCTTTAATAACGTTAATGTATATAAAATTGGCGCGTTACTTAGTCGGAGGTAGTATTATTTCACACAAATTTTGGGTCTTCTTTGTTTTTGCAGTTTTATTATGCAAATTTTTGTTGCTTTAAATTCCCTAACAAGAATTTGCAAGACGTCTAACAAGATGTATAGTTATAAGGTGGTTGCATCACTGCAAAAAGAACAACACAATTTTTTTGGTTTTGGTTCGTCTGAGAAATAGGACTATATTTATTGAAATTGTTTTTGAAATTGCCAAGCATAATACTCTTCATTTAAATATTCGTCGTTTAGCTACTATTTTTGTTGCAATAAAAGCCTTACTTAATTTTGAGTTGGCAATCATGAAGCAAATTGTAATAGATTGTGTCACTCATCAATATGTCTATCCCTTTTTCTCAGCAATTTGTTTTTTTCACACAACGATTTTTCGAATTGGAATTTTTTGTTTTAAAGCCTGTTTAAAAAAAAATATTACAATAATTAATTTTGTTGATTTTTTGTTGTCATGTTTCGTTTAAAACAGATAAAACTACCAGCAAAGAATTCCTCCGCAAAACAAAAACAACCTACCATGCCGGTAATATCAACCGTTTCTTCGTTGGCCAGTGGGGAAACAGAAACAATGATTGGAAATGTTACGGTAAGGCGTACGCGTGTCCGAGGACGGAAGACTGAAACACCACCTCCTACTCCGCCGCCTGTTTCAGCTGCAATGCCATCATCGGTAGCAAACAATGCCCAGCAAATACTTGGTCGTAGACTGCGTAAGGCGCCAGTTATCGATAGATCGCTAACACCGTCTCCGCCGAGACTTCTGGCGGCGAGCAAGCGCGATCGCGGCAGTAGTGCAGCCATGAATAACAGTGTTTCGGGTAGTTCCACTGTAGTGGAGAAAGTAGTTGAGAAGGTCACCGTGCAAACTGAAACAAAAATAGTAGCGGTGCCGCCTTTGCCTCCGGCAGTGCGTAATGTTCAGACTAGCTGTAAACCACAAACTGTCACTGTTGGCTTCCAGTGCGAGCCCAAGACCTGTACTGTGGGCACCCAAACGGACAAGGACTACTCGAACAAGGTGTTGATACCAGTGCCAGTACCAATATATTTGCCACAACCAATGTATATGTACTCTGCTCCCTTCCCAGTACCAGTTCCTATTCCTCTACCTATTCCTGTACCTATTTTCATACCAACAACTCGTAACTCAGCTCAGGGTATTATGAAGGAAATCAAAAAGATCCAAGACAAAATGCCAGCAGATCCATTTGAAGCTGAACTTTTGATGATGGCGGAAATGGTGGCGGAGGAGAAACGTGAATCAGACTCGGATTCAGAAGATGAGGTCAAACCGGACCCTGCTGTTGTTTCACTGCAGTACAATAACAGTGTCCCTCAGGTAGATGTAACCAATAATTCGTATGGTGAAGACGTTTTACAAATGGCGCTTAAAATGGCCACTGGCGATTACGATCAACCGACCAGTACTATTGATTTGGAATCTGCCGTCACGGCAAACACGATAACAAATCCTCCGCCTGGTATGGTTCAACATGACGACTCGATGAGTCATATGAGTGGTCATCACATGCAACAGCAGCAGCAACATCATATGATGGATACCCAAAGGTATGTTTTAGGATTATTGTTTTGTGCAATTGATGCATAACATTGGTTTTTATTTATAAAACTTATAGTAAATATAAGTTTAATATTCTTAAAGACAAAAATTGACGACTAAGATCATCAGCTTATTACTACGTATATAAATATAATGGATTAATTATTAGATTTGGTATGGAAAATGAATTTGTGGTTGATATTTATATGTGCCTTGGTAGTTGTTTTAAATATCTTGTTCTCTATTCGAAGGCTGGAAAAAATTCGCTTTCTTTTTATAACTAATGTCTTTGGGATATGATGGAGTAACACAAGCAGAGTTTAAACAATTAGTCATTTTCTGCTACCATTGATTTAATTATAAATTGTTTCGGATCAATTTCGTATTTCGTGCAGTGCAGTTCAGCTGCCATTAAAATTTCTTTTGCTTTTTTTTTATCACATTCTAACAATCATCTACGTTTGTCTTTATTCTGATCGATTTTTTTGTATATAATCTAATGAGATTTGCACATATTTTTTTGCAGAGGTGCACGAGGTCGCAAACGTGGCGCAGTTGTCTCATTGGTATCTCCGCGGAACAGTAGATCCCCCGTCAAACGTCAACGTATCGACGAAATGGAGCCAACACCACAACCACCGCCACAGCCCATGCAACCAGTGGAAAAACCAGACGCTAACATGTGTTTAAAGTATACATTCGGTGTTAATGCTTGGAAACAATGGGTTATGACCAAAAACGCTGATATCGAAAAGAGCACAATGCGAAGACGACCATTTAAAACAGAGTTGCTTCAAATGACAGCTGACGAATTGAACTATTCCCTATGTTTATTCGTTAAAGAAGTGCGCAAACCGAATGGTACAGAATATGCTCCGGACACCATATACTATTTGGTATTAGGTAAGTGCAATTAAAACAAATATGTATGCGTTGGAAATTTAGTTTTTTTTTATTTATTTTTACCGTAGGTATCCAACAGTATCTGTATGAGAATGGCCGTATTGATAACATATTCACTGATCCTTATTATGAACGATTCACGGATTGTTTGGATGAAGTTGCACGTAAATTTTCAGTGCTTTATAACGATTCGCGTAAGTTTTTTTTAGGTGTTAACATTAGACACAGATGGTAATATTTATATGTACTCTTTTATTCTGCAGAATATATTGTTACACGCGTCGAAGAGGAACATCTATGGGAGTGTAAACAACTGGGTGCTCACTCTCCTCATGTATTACTGAGCACTTTAATGTTTTTCAACACAAAACATTTCAATTTAACTGTAAGTATTAATGTTTTACCAGACATTGAACTGGGCAAACTTAGGTTCATACTACATTACTTTACTTTAGACTGTCGAGGAACACATGCAATTATCATTTTCACATATAATGAAACACTGGAAACGCACGGGACAGACAACCAAAACACCGGGTTCCCGTAATGTTTTATTGCGTTTCTATCCACCACAAGCAGGTCTTGGTGAGTAGCACATTCCTAAAATGTTTTTAGAAGTTTGTTCTTATTTCCTTAAATGTTTCGTTTCAGAAGCCAACCCCCGGAAGAAAAAAGTGTACGAACAACAAGAGAACGAAGAAAATCCTTTGCGTTGTCCTGTGCGTTTATATGAATTTTATCTCTCCAAATGGTAAATTATACTACATGAAATTGTGTCATTGCAATTATTATAATATCATCATCCCTTTAGCCCTGAAAGTGTTAAAACACGCAACGATGTCTTCTATTTGCAACCCGAACGTTCATGTGTACCCGATTCGCCCGTATGGTACTCAACGCAACCTCTTAGCCAAGAATCATTGCAAAAGATGTTGCATCGTGTGAAAATGGTTAAGGAAATCAATATCGCTTTATTGACTAGTTAATCAACATCAATTTAAATATTGACCGATGGTAAATGATGGGTGTCGTTCCATCACCATAAACACCAACGAACTGCTGCACATAAAACAAAAACAAATACCGATTGGAAACCCTTTACATTTGCTGCTAAAAGTATGCAATGTTCTATTTCGAATCGTGTTAGGATTATGGATTTTTGCTATTTTATGATTCTATGAAAAATGAATGACGGAAGTACATTAAATATTGACATGTCGATGAAATAATAATGATTGTGGTGTACAACTTTTGTACAATTTCTATGAAGGTAAAGCGGACGCTGACACAAAATAAAATATAATTGAAACACAAATTTGATATTTGTAATGTTAATAATAAATAAATGGATTATTTTCTAAAAAAGCATTATAAAGTGTACGCGGGGTTAAAAAGTTCCACAAAAAAAAAATCAATAATTCAGTCCAAATGACACTTATAAAAATTTTGGAATCTTTAACATTTGTTTAACACTTTTTTCATAACCAATGTAAGTGCCAAGCACACATTGTTTAATTGAAAAAATCGTATTTCAAAATATTTCTTAAATTGTACTTTTCTCCATATGAGCCTAGTTTTGAGCCCCGAAATAAACATTTTAGTACATAAGTTTAGCTAACTAAGTCCCATTTATAAAACAATCCAATTATATATTAATATATACATAATTTAGTTGTTCTTCCTTTTTTGTATTTAAATCCGCAATTTTGTAGAAAAAATACTAAGTTTAGACATGGAATTAATATAATATAGAAATTGCAATAATAAAGTTTCATTGCAAAGTTCTGTAAAGTACTTCTGAGCTGTTAATGTTTGGACGCAAATCAACAATCAATCGACATTAAAGTTCTAGCTAAGAATTTCTAATCGGAATAAGGTTCCGTAGATATTTGTCGATTTAAATATCCAAGGATGTTTTAAAAATAGTCACTTTACATACGTTGTTTTTTTCTACTTTTACTCCTCTTCTGTCTATTTAACGCACTATTATTTCACCTGTTTTATTTCTATGGTTTTAAATTTTGTACTAACTACTTCACCACATCTCGTGACATTTTAATAATCACCATTAATTGTGTGTTTGCGCAACTATTTTTAATATTCTACATTTAACGAAGTAATTATATATGTAATTTCATACAAGAAATATTTTTTTAACAACAGAAAATTATTTTTAATTGAGAAAACATGGTGTGTTAGCAATTTAATTCAGATTTATATATACATACACATATATAACAATATAAATATTCTAAGGAACTATATAGAGAGAACACAAAATTGTAAAATAATGCATAAACTAAAACTTGTGTGAAATAAATGAAAATAAAATACATGTGTATATCTTAAGGAATTTTATTTGTAAAAGTAATGTGATAACTTTTAACATTGTTGGTACAGCAGTGAGTGTGTTGACAAGCCAGTCAATAGAGGCTCGTTATATTCAATGGAAAACGTACAAATATGGACTAAGTGTAAATTGTTTGTTTTACGCTGCCATCATTAGAGATAATAGAGAGAAATTGCCCCTAAGAAATGGGGATAGCTACGTGCATATTATCTACAACAATAGGAATTTATCTTCGAATTAAATCATGGTAACCCAGGACTCCCTTGGCTTTGGATGATAAAAAAGCTAATATGAGATAAAACTTATTATGAAACTCAACAAACGTTGATTTTATTTTTTTTTAAGTAATTACATTATCCATATGTGATCATTTATTACTTTGGTACAGCGGCAATTTGCAATAAAGGCTTGGCAGATGTGTCGTAAAATGCTCTGCATTTCCTCGCTAATACGTTTCTTTAATTCCTTTAGAGACACGGGACACGGTTAAAAACTTTACCTTTAAGGTATCCTCAAAGAGTCTGGACTACGACATCACTTTTTGCCCAAAAATTGTGCGAACTGCACTCAATGATTCGTTGGAGGTGTGACATGTTACACCATCTTGCCGAAACAACGATCGTTTATTAAAACTATTGAAATTTTGTAGCGCCTAAAGCAAACTAATTTTTTGGAGTAACAATATACCACTTTATTCACTAAAACATCACATGTTTAAATTTCGTCCATTGAACTTCTTGCTGACAAAGCTGCCGATAGAGTAACCCTGATACCTCTTTGATCTTTGGAGAAATGCAAGGATGTTGTCCATAATTTTCGACGAATAGCTGTTATGAAAATACTCTCGTATGCAGAATGCACGTTTTTCGTTTGGCTGCTCTTGCATTCAAATGTAAACGGTCTTTTGGCCCGCCGTATATAAAAATGAACTTAAATTCACTATCTCTATTATGTTCATCCCATGTATATGGGTGAGCTTCTCGCATTTATGTAAATGAAATCCCTTTTAAGGACAAATACGAACGTCTGCTGTTTGAGAAGTTTTTAACATGATAGTCGCATGCTCCAATGCCAAAATAAGTAATGAATTATTTCATATTTCTCGGAAGGATGTCACAAAATATTTGTGGCGTAATCCTTATTTTGAAAATACAAATAGCTTTTGAAAACTTTGATAACAATATCTTTAAATTTGAGATGAGAATATATTTTAATTTCGATTGAATTAACACATAAGGCATTAATTTCCGTAAGCACAGATTAAAAAAAAAAGTTTTAATGGGTATATACAATGCTTTTTATTTTAACGATATTATTTAATCGTTAGAAGGTAATTTAACTTACTTCTTTTTCATATATTTTTAAATTGCAATTTTCAATGTTAAGCAATCTTTACTAAGAGGCTTTAAAATTCAAAATTGACTACATCAAGAAAAACCCAAAGAATTGTTAAATGTAATACAACAACTGCCATTGTTATAAATTCAAAGCTTCATACAGGTCTGTTATAATTGATTTTTTTTATTTTGTGTAATTTTTTTTTTAATACAAATATTAACGAAGAATACGTCTTATAAATCCCAAATGAAGTTATTAACAAACTTTGTAGTAAATATCATATAAACATATTATGAAACACAGAACCAAGAATGATACAAATTTTAAATTGTACGTTAGAATGACATCCCCAATACTCCTTCGCCTAGTAATTGTACTTTTGTATTTTAATATTCATTTTATATCTTACTTTATGCAAAATATGTGTACTACATAATAAACATTTTTACATGATCTGCTTTTGTAGACTTTATATAGCAACAAAACTAGGTTTATTAAATTACTATCTGTATTTTGTTTTAGTTTATAAGCACAGGAGAAACATAAGTAAGTAAATTAGGTAAACGTATTTTAGGTGGTTGACAGAAGCTACCATTCAGCATCACCGTTGGATTTTTGAAAGACATAATCTTTCCCGCCGATATTCATGATGCCATCCTTAAGATAAAATTTCCATTTGTTGCGTGAACGGGTAATCTGAAAACGAAGGCAGTAAGTAATTAAGTATTTGATATGTATGTTAATGTGATTGATATTACCTTGTCATACTGACACACAATAACATTGTCAGTGTCAAACAGATCACTTGCATCTTCGTCAGTAACATCATCTTCACTATTCAAAGGCTCCTCTTCAGCGCCACCCTCGTTGTCTATATCCGACTCATCGTCCTTATCTAAGTCATCATTATCGTCATCATCCATATTGCCATCACTTTCCTCGCTTTCATCTTCGTCCGAGGTATCGAGGGCACCATCCAATTGTTTGGATGAATTAAAATTTTCTGAAACGTAAGAGAGGAACATGAAAATCTGCACAAACATATGGAGAGTTTACCGTTCATACTTTGCATGTTGGCATTGACCAAAGCCGCGTTTACATGCTGTTGCAAAACCGATGAAGCCAGCGTTGTTGGCAATGACATTATGGAAGATATTAGATGAGCTGTTAAAATTTGTGTTAATTGATTCTCTTGTAAGGCTGATGCGGGGACGTGTATTGTTAGTACCCGAGATTCAGAATTCATGGCACCAGGCTGTGCGGGCAGTGTTATCTTAAAATAAAAAAATATATGTATACAATTATTATTTATACACATACCTATTTTGTATTAATCTTACAGTAAATACTATATAAATATTACATTATGACAGTGGAATTAATCTATAAAACCAATCACAATAATATTTCTATAAGAGTTGTATTGAATGTGTAACAATTTGTTGCGTTGTTGCCGTCACCCTATTTTGACATTTTTTAAGAACCATGACGATTTTACTATAATTTTTACTAATTTTACGTATTGACTGCTGTTGTAAAAATTAAGTTTGAATTCAACTTTTTAAATATTGTTAAATTCAATCTATCAATGGCAAATATTGGGTAAATTGGAAAATTTGAGAAAAATTCTAAAGTACTAAACATTTTCTAATATGCTAGCCAGTTACTGCTAATAAATTTTTGGTATACATTATTAGTTAAGCTAAAGTTTCATATAAATAGCCGACCAGATTCGTATTGAATAATTTTTGTTACTTACATTCACAGGCATAATTCGATTAGGATCGAGAGCTGCTACAATCGGTATGGTTGATGACTGCTGTTGATTGCTGCTACTAGCAGCAGATTGTTGCGATTGTTGGTTCCCAGTGCCGCCAGCACCTCCTCCGCCACTAACTGATTGTTGTTGTTGTTGTTGCTGCTGCTGCTGTTTTTGTTGTTGCAACAATAATGCTGAATTGGATGAGGTAGGATGTAACGGAGGCGGTTGACTTAGTGGCGTTTGTTGTGAAGATGTTTGTTGAGGTTCCTGTTTAATAGTGCCATTCATTGTACTTGTAACAGCATTCGTTGATGTACCACCGCCGCTACTCGTTGAGGTAGGACCATTTGTTGCCTGCTGCAATTGTGCAATATTTGGTTTAACATCGACCGATGATGAATTTCCGGCTAAGGCTGTTGAGGCATTTTGAGCACTTCCATTGTTGTTGCTTTGTTGAGAGGCGGCAGCAGCAGCCGCCGCAGCTTTTTTGGCCTTAGCAACTTGAGCCTAAAAGGGATGGATGGTATTTTGTATTTAAAATTGTAAACTGGGAAATGGAAAAAGTTTAAATTACCTTTGTTGGCTATTGTCGTTGTATAAAATTGTCATCAGATGTGTTATAGAAAATTATAGAAGAAGACATAACAAATATATACATATATGCACATTTAGTTAGTTGTATGTATTTAAGCAATGTGTTTATTACCTTTGGATTGTTGGCAACGATTTGAGGAGGTTGTTCTGGAGGATCTGGATTTATTTCGACGGCTTTGCTGGCCATTAATTTCGATCTCCATATCTGTTTCATCTCTTGCAATACTTGTTCGTCGACGCCTTCATCAAGAAATGCGTCACGAACATTGGCAATGACATCTTCAATGACAGCGTGATAGACTTTCAGCTAAAATATTAAAAAATAAAAGTCTTAATAAAAGTCCCAACATAAAAGTTCAAAAAGAAAATAAAAAACGGGTACACATATCTATGTTGTTGGATGAAAATAATGAAAAGTTCTTTTATGTTGCTTGGTAACAAATTGTAAGATTGGGCTACTCGAACAAGAAATGAGCTATCCATCAAAGATGTTGTTTTCGGGATAATTAAGTTTTTACGCCGTGTGGAGTGAGCGACAATAAATATTGAGAAAGAAAGCTTGGGCATGAAATTTTTTTATGTAAATCAACAATAGCGGCGTGAATATTATGAAATCATTACTTGTGTTATATAAACTGTGTTATATGAACTGAACGTCTCTGCCAATAAATATAACGCATGGCAAAGCCAATTTCAATCTAGGAATTTTACTTTAATAGGTCTCGAGACAATACAACAACGGCAATATCAAGTCTGTCCTGTACAGTGCGCGTAATCAGTTATACATGCTGGCTACCACGGTATCTATATGTTGATTAAAGCTCAGCATATCATCAAAAATCACTCCCAGACATTTCATGCTATGAACGAATTCAATTTTTACGACATGTAATGGAATCCAATGGGAATTCAGTGCCATGTACCGCAGCACAACGTGCATTCTGCATGCGCTAGTGCTATTAAAACGATTCTTTGACTATAGAGCAATGCAAATTATGCGGTCAATAAGGCATAGAAAAGAGGATCCATTTATAAATCGAAGTCGAATTAGAACTTCGATGTGGAATATATTCCCATTCATAAAAAATTTTTATGAGTCAATGTCCGTGTGAGGACTGATACATAATGAGATATTAAAGAAACAATCTGCAAACAAAAACTTCCCCTAACACAAATTTAATGACACGAACCGTAATGGAACGCTCATCGACACTACCAGTATAACGTTCTATAAAGACACAAGAATTTCCATTAAAATTGGAAAATCAATATCTATCACGAAAACTATGTTGACTGATTGAATTGAATAAAACTGAAGAAAATGGACAGGCAGCGGTTCAAAAATTATTGTCTTCTTCTACTTGGAATGCAGAACTAAATTCTTTCAATTTCTGTGCGAATGGGACTGTAGGTACAGGCGAAAAAAACCATACAAGAGGAAAATATGACACCTGCAACTTGTACAGAAAAATGTAAAGCATTTACCACTATATAATGAAAAAAACTATAAAGGCGCTGAAATGTAATGGAAACTGATATTTGTATTTAAAAGAAACACCCTCCAAAATAGGAGATGTTAACATCAAAAGGGTATTTTCAAAGGACATTAGATGAGAGAGTTAATAAAATATACAAATTCTAAAAAAAGTGCTTACTTACTGTTTGGTAAGACTAGGCTATTGATTAACTCATTTTCACATTTAATAAAAAACAAAACTACCCATTATATTTCCAGCAAACAATAAAAATTAGAAAACGTTTATATATGTTAATATTTTAAAATTTCTGTTTTCTGTTTTTGACGCGTTCGAATCGCTCCTTTTTTGTCCTTATTTTGTTATCAATATTTCGCAAGTACTATTAAGGATCTATACGATTATGTAAAAGATGAATCTAAAATATGTTTTATTTGATCTTTATTTCGGTTTGAATGTGTACAACGGTCACGTTCGACACCATGGAATAACCAATATGTATGTTATATCTTTTTAATCGAAAAAAGTACAATTTCATTAACCAATTCTAGTAAAGTTGTTCAACCTGATGCACGTGGACACTGACAAAAATAATTGGTCACATGTTTATGGGATTCGTCTGAATAACGATTTGGACGAATATTTTTTAACAAGTGTGCCATGAGAAATACCACAAATTGTATTCCCCCGCGCCCATTACCCGATTGAGTGACAGAATTTTAAATTGAAAATTACTGTGACTAAAAATCTATCAAAGTAGAAAACGTTTAAAAAATATTTTCTATGCTTAAATTCAACGAATATGACATATGTCTGTCTTCCCTTCACATCAAATTTTTTATGCGACCATCGATAATTTACTTCGTGCCACATTTGTGACTTATAAATATTTAAGTAACCACTGTGGTATAGTTAACTGTTGGAGAAAAAGTTTTTTACAAGTGAGGTCTTCTATTCAAAGCAAAAAAATTACTAATTTATTATTATATTATATATGTTATTTTATACAGATGTCTAAAGGTAAACTATCCCAGTTTAGGTTTTATTTAATATGTACATTAGGGTAATAACTTTTTTTGGACAATATTCTCCCCAGGGATTTTCTAATGGCAAATATTGTATTAATAATAAAAAAAACCTACAGCGATTTCTAAAATGCCATTATTATGAATTTTTTTTTTTAACTTTGTTTTTTAACGATGGCGAAAAACTAAAAACGCAGTTCTTCATATTTGTCCATGCCCTACACGATATTGTCTGGGGAGATTTGATATTTGCAAAAAATTCAAAGAGTTATTACCCTAATGTACATTAACTTAAAAGCAGGACTAATTTATGTGTCTGGCTTTACGATGAAAATTGTAATTTTATATGTATGTGTATTACACATGTTAGGCGAAAATATGCATGAAGATTTTTTTTTTTAAAACTTTCAATTTGTTTTGAGCGATTTTTATTTTAAAGTATTTTCGGTTGACTTTTGATACATAAGTATTATTTGTCGTTACTGGATTTTTCAGAAAGATTTGAATACAAATGGTTTTTCAAAATTGTGTTTGTTATCGGTTCAAATAATTTTATTTTTGTTAATTACACTATGCTAGTTGAAAAACCCGACAAACGGGGCACCCGGTGAGTTAAACTAAATCGACTGTGCTGAATCGAATGGCGTTCGCCGTTTTTTTAGGTTAGCTCTTAAAAAAAAGTTAGGGGGGTTAAAGTTTCCCCCTTTTGGCCTGTTCTTGCAGAATACCGGTATATAAAACTATGTTTTGTTTACATCTGAGGTGTAGGGTGTGTTCAGCAACTTTGTAGAAAATATTATGCCAAATATTTTTGTTGAACATATTAACCCTCTAACTGCCACTCATTACGGCTTTTTTGGCTTTATTCTAACAAATCGTAAAAAACACCCCGAAAAAGGGGAAGGGCGGGGATAAAATGTTCTACAAAAATGTTGGCCATAAAATTTTACTATATACGTCAGAACACACCAAAACCCAAAACTTAACACAAACACCAAAAACGAATCAAATTCAAGATTGCCCACACACAAGGTATGCAACCATATATGGTGAAATAAAAAAAAATCAACTACATATTAATTTTAATTTTTTTTTATTATTTTCATATTCAATCAAAAGAAATTTCAGAAAAATTAAATACATATTTTTAATCCTACAGTTAACAAAAAATAAAATTTATAATTAATTTGCTATTCAAAATAAAAGGTATTTTTGTGGTTAAAGCTAACGTTTTAAATGGAAATTATTCTTCGTCCTCCTGCAAATTCCAACAAATATCTCCTAACAGCGAATCGAGTTGTTTGCCACTATACCAGTGTTCGAGTCTGGCTGTCACTTGGTGAAATCTCTCGCCATGTTCATCGGACTCAGCTGGTGATTGTGTGTGGGCAATCTTGAATTTGATTCGTTTTTGGTGTTTGTGTTAAGTTTTGGGTTTTGGTGTGTTCTGACGTATATAGTAAAATTTTATGGCCAACATTTTTGTAGAACATTTTATCCCCGCCCTTCCCCTTTTTCGGGGTGTTTTTTACGATTTGTTAGAATAAAGCCAAAAAAAGCCGTAATGAGGGGCAGTTAGAGGGTTAATATGTTCAACAAAAATATTTGGCATAATATTTTCTACAAAGTTACTGAACACACCCTACACCTCAGATGTAAACAAAACATAGTTTTTTATACCGGTATTCTGCAAGAACAGGCCAAAAGGGGGAAACTTTAACCCCCCCTAACTTTTTTTTAAGAGCTAACCTAAAAAAACGGCGAACGCCATTCGATTCTGCACAGTCGATTTAGTTTAACTCACCGGGTGCCCCGTTTGTCGGCAAAAAAAAGTTCTCAAAACTAGCACAGTGTTATTGATGTATTTTAATCGGGGACCGTAATAATTCTATAATTATTATAAAAATTACTTAATAAGTTTTAAGTATATTTTTCAATGATAATGATTAATTTTGAGTAAAATTCAAAAAATCAGCCCATAATCATTATTTTTGATCAAAAACAAAAATAAAACTCACTTTGAATTTACGAATTTTTGGTATGATTTTTTTGCCAACATCTTGACATATCATCATAAAACGAATTTAGAGGAGCAGAAAAGGCGAAAAACTAGTTTTAGAAGTTTTTTTTATGAAATAATTTACAATTACTATTTATACATTCAAAAAATCACAAACGAAAATTAAAAATCTGAAACCTTCTACTTTTTCTCAGATCGTTTAATTTTACTTTCTCCGTTTTTCGATTTAAGCTGTTTCAACATGTCCAATTGTTTGATTTGTGATTTTGTTGATTTTCTCTCATTTTTGTCAACCAAATATAATAACAAATTGTATTATACTTATATAGCTTATTCAACACCATTGTTATATTTATGTTAAATATTATATTAGTAATTACTCAATAACTGTCTTATATTTTTTTCTTAAATTTTAATCTTTTCATATTATGTTGTTTTAATATTAACCATATATGGCCGTATGGCTCGGTTATGTAATGAATAAAATAAATAAAAAATAAAAATTTCGTGCTGTTATAATCCCATGCTGTAATAATTCCCTTTTTAAGCCCTGATATTTCTCTTAACACAATTTCTATTTTAATCAAAAAATTTCCGCAAAAATTAATTATTTTTGGAAAACAAAACATGTAACTAGCTTCAGAAGAGAAAATATTATAACATGTGCAAAAATATGTTTTATATGTATGTGTAAATAGATGCATACATGCAGGATCGCTTTCCATTGATCAAAGGTAACATGAAACCTTTACAGTTTTAATAACTGTGTGTTTGTGTAAAACGATTGTGCCATTGGGCAATTTGTAGCCGAAAGATACATTCTTCACACGTAGTGCAACCGCCCTTTTGTAACAGAGAAGTCGTTCGAACTGCTGTAAACTCGAAATGCAGCATTTAAATGTTTCTTAATGTTGATTTTGTCAAGATCAAGAAAATTAAGCGAAACCGCAGCCAAGCTCTAACAATAAGTGAAAGTTGTTAAATGTTGTATAATTTGTAAGGCGAAACATTCACTTGTAGTTTGTATTTCAACAGCATGTTTTTTGCATTATTTGCATCATTGTCTTTTGGCTAATTTCGTTGTGTGTTTTTGTGGCCAATTTAGTAAGAACCCAAATTGGAAATTAAACAAATTGGAAGATATACTTAAGTGAACTTAAGAGGATTTATGTAGTATAGATCGATTACTTCTTTCCGTCTATCCATCCAGTAGAATAGAAAGGAAGAAGTGGTTTCGTACTAACTACTTCCATTGAAAGAACGCTTTTAACCTACCTTACAAAGTATATTAATCAATTCTAACTCTATTGTAGCATTTTAAGCTACATGTTAGCAAAATTTCATCAACTTCGGAGAGAGGGTCCAAAATGTGTATGATCGCTTCCCATGGAATTACTCAATTCTAATTTATCATTAGGATGTCATAAGCTTGGAGAAAAATATATATTTTGTACTATCGCAGAACTAGTTCAGTAGTTTAAACTGGTGGCTTAAATTAGTTGAAACTATCAACTACTAGACATTTACTTTACACCATACCCAAGAAAATACAAAGAAATTATGAAATTAATTAGTACTTAAACAAAATACAGTTTAATGTCCATTGCCACACCATTAGGAAGGGTCGATAAAAAGTTTCGCTTTTGTCTCCAAACATCGGAATGGTAATTCAAAGTTGGCGCCGTGGCCCATTAGGCCCTGGGGTCAAAAATTAGAACTCTTGGTTTCTTTGATAGATAAGGAGGCATAAGTCATGATTAGTCTCAAAAATATATTTCATTGAGTATCCACACGACGAGGTTCAACATAGGATCCAAAGGGACCCTTTTTGCGCTACTTAGGGACCCCGCAGTGTTTTTTAAATACACCATTCGATTCGTCTTAATTATTTGGCTCCCGCCCCACATTCTGCATTTTTCCCCTTTAAGAAGACGCACATAAGAGGTAATAATTGCATCCAATTGTGTCATATTTTGAATTCCTATGATCCCTTCGCCAACATTCTGGTTTGATAAGATATCTTTGGAAGATAATGGTATCTTTTTTTTAAAGGCAGCCTTTAGCAAAAAATGTCCAGCAGCGCTGTCCCTAAAATGTTCACTTTGCTAAGAAAAATTTAATATAAGTGTCGGCTACATGTCGTCGAACAATGTACAGTTGCGTAGCGGGAATCTATTCCCGCAATGCCATATCATGTGCTCAAGTTAAGTGATCCAGATAAAAACGCAAAATTGTATTACAGCTGAATTTGCGACGTCTAGTTTACATTTAGTTTCTTTAGATGCGTATAATAAAATCAGCTGATTTTCGTTTTCCATAATGAAACATGGGTTATCAACAGCAATGTGAATGTCACATTTAACTGACATCAACTTCGCATTGCGTCTTATGTATGTATGTAATTCTCGCCTAAATGTAGCAAGAAGAAAACAAATTGCGACATGTTATAACAGTAGATAATAACAATAAACCGGTGTCTAGAGGACGACAAACTATGTACATTGTATGCACCTTATAACCATTGATGACTTACCACTGATGATTGGCATAAAGCCATTTGCACCTTTTTCTCCGCCAGTTTGATGCTGTTGTGTGTGCGGGAGCACTTCTCGTGTAATTAAAACAATGCCAATAATTAAGAAGCGTACGCGCAAGAAACACAATAATTTAATAATTTTCTTGTTGTTAATTTTACTGTTTAATATTTTGCCACAATTCTTGCCTCTTACTGTTTTTTGTTATTGTTAGTTTTTTTTTTTTTGGTTTGATTTAAATTTAGCTATATTGGCTGCTTGTCTTTATTATTCATTTGACCGAGATTTCTTCAGATTGCAGCAACACGAAAATACAAAACATATGGGTTGTTGATAGGTGGTTATGGTGGTGGCATATTAGTACGTGTGGAGTTAATACAAATACAGCGGCAACATCGTCAGTTAACGTAAATAAAGGCCGACAAAGTTAGAAAATAACAAAAACAGAGACCAAATCAATAAAGGCGAAAATAGTTACGGAACAATAAGATAAAAAAAAATGCGCAGACAATTTTAAATATCTGTTAATTATAATTAACACACACATACACGCACGCTCACACACTATCAAGGGTCCGTTCTCTCTCTAACCGCTTTATATACTAACACACAAATTCGCAATTGCAGCTTTTAATATCCCCTATATAAATTTAGGGGAAAATATTTTTTTTTAATACCACTTTCGAAACGAAAGTTAGAATTTTATTCAATAATCAAAGAAATTACAGCAATTCCCACTGTAAATGTATACAACAAAAGCAACAAGCCGCAGACGTCTACTCTCGTTGGATTGAACTAAACGAATGAATGCAATTTGTTGTGGTTTTGTACGACGGCACAGTTGTAAACTTGTGCACTTTTCACAAAAAGTATTAAAAGAAGAGCGCTGTTTACTCTCAATATTCTCGCACAGAGAACATTTGAAGAGCGCTATCAAAGCAGAACACATTTCCCAGACGTTGTCCCCTAATTTTCATGAAAATTTGTATTTAAATTGCGAATTCTTGAAATTAAAATACTTAATAAGTACTTAATTTTACAAACATGTGGAAAATCCATACGAAATTCTATCTTTGTCTCTTTTTGACAGCTACTACAGCACACACCTGCATTTGCTTGATGGTAGTAGTAAAACAATTCTGCCATCATCATCACAATGACATGGAAAAAAAATTCGACAAAAAAAATGTTTAAATAATGACCGGCTTTATTCCAACTATGTTTACAGGAAGCAGAGTAAAAAATTAACGTAATTTCTGGTAGCACATGTTATTTCCAATTTGACAAGGACCAACGCAGATTCCACGTTCCATTAAAAGGCTTCACGAGATCAACGCAAAGCTAATTCTGGTAACGAAATGAGGTGCTTATATACTTGCATAGGGATTTTATTTGACGCACATCACACACACTACGACAATTTGTTATGCAAATGCAATGGTGTTAGTGTATCCATATACGTTGTCAATATCATGTGGAAGTTGTTTTTGGAAAAACCAGAAATTTAGTAAATATAAGATAATTTCACTGGGGAAAACGATGCGAATGTGTTTAATATGGTTGTAAAAAGAAGTTGAGAAGATGAGAATCATTAAAATATTTATTAAAAAAGAGATATTAATACAAATTACTTAATCATTTTATGTTGCCATATGTTTTATTCTTACAGAGTTGCTGTGCGGATAAGGTAACATTCGATGGCAACAATTGTTATGCCAGATTAATTTATTTTGAAGACAAGTACACTCAGAGAAGCAAGTATTATAGGCTTAATTAGTCTTGACTCAACAAAACTTATCAGAAGCGACCAGCTGAATGTCAACATATATTTTGTATAAAAGTAGTTTTTAATCACTTAACGTAACAATATAATTTTGGAACCTGCAAAAACAGACTTTTCTGACGTTTGACGGAAGCAGCTGTTTTTTTATTGTTGTTTTGTTATTTGGAAAGTTTGATCGGAATTTGCAGCCGTTTAGAAGAATTGGAAATCGCTATCTACCCATATTTACTCATATCCCCTCAACAACATGAGCGAGATAGCCTTATTAGAAAACATGCAGGAGTAAGCTAAAGTATGGTTTACACTCTATCTACCCATATCTACTCATATCCCCTCAACAACATGAGCGAGACAGCCTAATTAGAAAACATGTAGGAGTAAGCAAAGACAAACACTACAAAATTATAGCAGAGTAATATTGAATTATTGGAAGGTGGATAGAAAATCAAAATGTACTGATTTGACAGTAGATAGGGGATATGGGTGGATAGCGTGTAAATCAGCCTTAAGACAAACGCTACAAAATTATAGCAAAGTAATATTCAATTATAGGAAGGTGGATAGGAAATCAAAATGTGCTAATTTGACAGTAGATAGAGAATATGGGTGGATTGCGTGTAAATCAGCCTTTTTGTATAACAAGGTAGAAAAAGCCATCAATTGTAAAACAAAAAGGATAATAAGATAAATATGTATAAGTAATCTTTTGTGATCTAGTCAATAGCAGAAATGAGTGTATATTTATAGTATGATTTACACGCTATCTACCCATATCCCCTCAACAACATGAGCGAGACAGTCTAATTAGAAAACATGTAGAAGTAAGCAAAGACAAACACTACAAAATTATAGCAAATTAGTATTGAATTATAGGAAGGTGGATAGGAAATCAAAATGTACTGATTTGACAGTAGATAGGGGACATGGGTGGATAGCGTGTAAATCAGCCTTATCATTTGTTTACAAAAAGGATTATCAGATGAATCTTCATAAGGAATCTTTTGTGACCTTAGTCAATAGCAGAAATGAGTGTATACTTACCGTTAGTTTAATCGCAATCCAAGGCAACTTTTGTCTCTGAAACTTATAGGATTCTATTTTGAAATTGCCTGTAGCATCCACACAGGGCAACTTTCTTGTGAAGTTTGTTTTTTGTGTTTGCTTTCTGTGATATTCTCACATTTTGTTTTGGTTATATTTTATTTGTTGTGTAAATTACAGCGAGATCTAGTCTTTTTGTGAACACCTGTTAAAACTAAAGACAAGAAATTTTTATTTCAAACGTCATTGAATTATTTTTAATGAATATTATAATTGCTACGAATAATTATAAAAATAGAATGCCAAAATCAATATGCAGCCAACTTCACAAAGAACCTCTCTTCTTACTTCTTCCCTCTCTCCGACGAACTCGAATTTTCGACAACAACAGTTGCCGTGTGTGGATAAGGACTTACAAACTGCACCACATAGTGGGTGCAAACGAGACAAGCAGGTTCCTATTGATTTTTTATCATCACATTTTTGCCATACATTTTTTATGAGAGCATACACCACAAAAAAAGATCCAAAATCCAAATACTTAGACCATGCTGACTGGGCCTTAAAACATCACATAGCATATCGTTCTATACCCCAATTCAACTACTGTCAAATTTTTCATACATTACCGTTATTAGCTTATTACGTGGTAAGCCACGAAACGACCGCTAAAACGCAAAAAAAATAAAATTCAACACTGTTACAGCATTGCCAGTTACGTTTTTTGGGGAAAAATTAAAATTTTATCTAGAAAAGCTGTTATTATAATCACACCTGGAAATTGTAATGATCTATGTAATATTATGAATTGGCCAAACAATTGGCTTTATAATACAATAAACGAAATTGAGGAGTAATTTATTCTAAATAAAACATAGTCAACAATTTACTGAAATTTCAATATTACAAACTTGCAATTATTGTTTTGTTTTCACTTGTATGCCTAATTTACATCGAAGATCCAAAACACTTAAAACATAGAGTAAACGGTTTATGGGGAGACAAGTGATTTGAGAGGAAAATGCTGTGAACAGTTTTCGACAACCAAAATATCAAGATGTATTAATACAGGTGGCGTTAACTGCCAGCTGGTTTTAACTTTTTTTCTGATTTTGGGGCCTCTGCACTGTCAACTTACATATACTCGCCGGGTTGCGCCTTTTGGTTGTCAAAATTTTGTATGGAGATTATGACACTAGAGAGGCACTACACAAAATAAATTGCCTGTTGTTGTTGCAATGCCAAATTTGTTTAACAGATAACTCCACCTCGTTTAATACATTTTGCAAAATATACGGCGATCTGCAAGAAAATTTTGATTGTCAACGATTGTCGACAACTACAATGTCATAGCAATTCGTTATCGATAACATAAATTTTTCGCAGTTTCCACCATTTCTTTCTTTCGATATATGTTTATAACATGACTACATTAGGAAGTACTCGGTACTCACATACAAAACACTTTTGCAGATCCAGTATCTTGACGTTACAGTTAAAAACAGCTGTTTCTGCAAGAGGTTACCAAACAGTTCATTCGTCTGATTTTTAATATATTTTTTTAACATTAAATTGTTGAAATAAATCAAATTTACAAATATGTTGACACCTTCGCGTTTAATGGCGCCGCAAATTTTAAAGCCGGCAACGTTCAAGAGATTTGGTATGTTTCAGTTTAAAACAATTGATTGTAAAATATTTTTAATGTCATTTTGCATGCAGTCACGTTCTCTACGAATGCCTTAACAAAAGAGAAAGAGTCTTATGCAGGCAATTCGCCTAAATCCACACCAAAATCAGCCAGTGCATCTGAGACCCGTAAACCCATTGCTCCCAACACGTATCGTTTCATTTACCCGGAATTTTTACCTGATCCCAAAGTACAATGGCGCAATGCTGTCAGAGAGAAATTGGAGCGCATAGACATGATTAGCAGGCGCGCACAGATTGAAATTCCCGAGTTTTATGTGGGCTCAATTTTGGCAGTAACAAGTGCAGATCCTCACTCTGCCGGAAAAGTTAGTCGTTTTGTTGGTGAGTGCACGGTGACTACAGTTTTTATTTCCAATGATAATTTATTAATCCCTACAAGGTATTTGCATTCAACGTGAGCGTTGTGGACTACGAGCCCGTTTTATTCTGCGCAATGTTATTGACGAACAAGGCGTCGAAGTTCTTTACGATATGTATGATCCCACCATCCATAAAATAGAAGTTTTACGTTTAGAAAAGCGTCTCGATGATCATTTGCTTTACTTACGCGATGCTCTTCCCGAATTCAGCACTTTTGATACACAAATGGAAGCAGAAATTTTAGAAGAGGGTACTCCGGTGCCCATTAACGATATTCAAGTTCGTCTCCGACCTCGACCATGGCTGGAGAGATGGGAACGTCAAAATCTTAAAGGTGTTTCTAATATTGATGAATATCTCAATGATAAACGAAGACGCAAGGCGTTGGAGCGTGAGAAACCCTGGGAGAAATATGACCTTATGAAACATTACAGAGCCACAATACCCGAGGAGGAACAAAAAGATATTTATGCTGAAGTGTACTCACAATTGCATCAAATGGAATTGCAACGCAAGCGCAACAAACGTAAGCGTTCATTTGTTAAACCAACAAAGTTGGCTTAAAGTCGCATAATAAAAACTGAGATGAATTGCGTCGGAAAATACATTTTTAATTGAAACTATGTAATTGTTACAAAATAAACGATAATTGTTAAAAAAAAAACTATCCAAAAGAGCTTTCAATATCATAGGTACATATCTTACATTTAAATTGATATATGATTCCTTTAAGGATCTCATTATATCTACATGTATTTACCAGGATCAAATCTTATTGTACGATACAAAGAATTTGGTAACTCCTACATTACTTTTTTAGAAAACGTATGCACAATAAATCAGATACCAAATATTTCTAATTATTTTTTAAACAGTCACTGTAAATAATTTATTTTCAAGAAATAAATTTTACTTTCCTGAAGAAATTTTATACTAGATTTGGAAAATGAAACTGAAATATACAAATATAAAGCTGAACCTTTTTTTTTTAAATTTTTATCTAACTTATCAGATTTTATTGTATCAAGGCTATGTATTTCATACTACAAATTCCAATTTTAATGAGATGTCTGAATATGTTTACGTTAAAAATATGGCAATTTAAAAACTATAAGAGTTTGGTTCCCAAAATAGTACTTAAATGAATTAAAACCACGCTTTAAACTGGTGTGCCATGTAAAATAGCCGCATTTACGGAAGCAATAAATTCACTTTTATTATAATTTACGAATAAAGTTCATTCCTTTATTTCGAAAACTTCAGTCACCGCTACTTTCAATACACTCGATACTTATAAAAGTCCATAAAAGATACGGTCACATTCCAACTAATTATTAATGTAACTAAATAAAGTAAAAATATAATGGGTAGAGGGATTAAAATGAGCCGAGTATTCTTTAAATGAGGAATACCTGAAATATAATTGAATTATTAGTAAATAGAGCTAAATGCATTGAAAAGGACAGACTTACAATTGTAGCCCAAAAACGTAATGTATACGTAATAGCTAAGACCCAATAGCCAAAATGTGTTGCCAAGGAAACTTGAAATAAACCAAGGTTGGCTTATCAACCAATTGTAGAAGAACAGCTGAATAAAGTGTAACAGCATAAGGGGCGGGAAGAAGGCATTCAAATGTACGTCGAACGCATAGCCCCACTCTATGTCGGGCTCGATGTTGCTAGTGCGTAGATAATGATTCGTGACAAGCCACAGGAACGTGGCTACCACAACGCCAGCGAATATACAGTCAACAAATACCACGTAGAATATAAATGATATACTTTGCCACAAATTCAGGCCCAATACCCAGGCGAAACCCAACGAAGTAACTGAAGGCAAATGCAGATAGATGTTTTAATTAGACTTTAACATGGATTATAAAGTACTTACCACATAAACACACTACTAACAAAACTAAGAAGGCGGGATCGTCGCGGGCAAACTGTGATTTGGTTTCTGTAACAATAAGCAATAGGAATGAGATGCGTCGTATTTGTTTATAAGTCCTACAACTTACGCTTCCTATAATTAAAATTTCTGTAAACTTTTTGTGGCGCTATAAACAAATATATCATTTGCCATAGGGCGAATTCAAAATCCATTTGGTTAAATTTTAGCAACCGCCTTAAATATTTATAACTCTTTGTTGTGGCAGATAGACAGTTCTTCTTGTGATTGGCCGGTAGTGGCAACGGCGATTGTCCCCGAGAGGCCGAGTAGCTGGACACAATTGAGGGTGTGGGCGAAGTCGATTGTTTCATCATCTTTGTTTCGTTTATCGTTTCTTATAACACGTAATATCTATATTTTGTTATTACTAATCAATAGTTTATCATTCTAAGGTCGTTTATGTTTCGGTTTGCATATTATAAAGAAACACGAACTATTTGAGATTTTGGAATTTTTTTATTGCAAAAATGTAAGTTGACACATCACGGTTGATCACGGTGTTGACAAAACGAATCCCATATTTGATCAGCTGTTTGGGAAGTGTTTAGAAAAGCTTAGTATACGGCATTCATGTAGTACTAAAATGTAATACAACGTTTACAGAATGGTTTTAAACCCTTGTTTTATAATGGCTCTATCAGTCTCGACTTAACTTAAAAAAACTTAACAGTAAAGATCAGCTGATTGAATCTACTACATACATTTTGTATGAAAGTAGTTATTAATCACTTAACGTAAAATTAAATAATTTTGGAACACGCAAAAATAAACTGATTTTTCTTAAGTTTCTTACGTTTGGCGGCAAGCAGCTGGTTTATTTTGGTATTATTGTTTTGTTATTTGCAGCCGTTTGGAAGAATTGGAAAATGGACAATGAAAAGTTAATTTCTCTGGGGCAAAATTATAAGACATCGGCATCGTTTAAACATGTGTTTATGTTCCTTAAGTCTTTTATTAAGCGTTTCCATTACCGCTCAGTATACTTGTTTAACTTTAAACACCTCAACCCTAACCCTAATAACTAAATTTATTTTCCAATTGAGCGTAATTTTTTTCGAGTTAGTGATGTCCAAATAGGCCGATAAATAATGTAATTGTAGTTGTGTTTCCAAAATATGTTTGAATTAAGTACTTTCGAGGATGATTTATAGCAAAACTTATTTTTCGGGGAAAATGTATAAAAAATATATGGGAAAACATGCAGTGTATGTGCAGTGTATATGCAGTGCATGTATTTTACGATAAACGCTTCATTATGCAGTTTGTTTTTATGTTTTCCATCGTTCGGTTTAAGGTAATTTTTCTATTATTGCTAATAGTGGTTGTTTTACAAAAGTCGTGTGAAATGGATTATGTTGACAGTTGGCATAGCGGATAGCTATTTCGATAGTTGCCTAATTATCTCATCAGAACCCTTTTTGCTGTGACTTCTCCCCTGTCATCACTAACCTTAAGTGTTATAAGCTTAACGAAACTATCGCGAACCTAAAAACAACGGTGCGAAGAAAGCTTCATGAAGATTTTTTTTTTTTTTTATTGAATTATGACATTGTTTCATTGTTCGGTTTTTTACAATTGCCAATAGTGTTTTTTTGTCTCGTTGGCGGCCAATCTAGGTCCAATTCGAATGAAAAATGTTGAAATTAGCTGTCTAGTACTACCACCTTATTAAATTCGCCTTGATCGAATATATAAATTTGAAGGCAATATGTTCGCTAGAAGAATTGGAGAAAGGGCTGAGGGGCAATGAGTTATGCCGTTAACATTTTCATGTACGGCCACACAACGATGATTTTAATGTATAAGCGCTGAGAAGAAGAAGGTAGAAGTATGTTGGTAACTGTCAAAATTACCGACCATTTGCTGAATAACTTAATTTCCCTTTGCACCCCATGAATGAGGTATGGGATAGCTTCTCGCGTTGTTGTGAATTAACACGCTGTCTATTTTTAGATTCACAACTAACGGCACCTACTTGTTTATCGACGAATGCGAACGTCACTGTTTGAGAAGCTCTTACTAGACACGACGATTGAATCGACGCTTAATACTGCGAAGTTGCTGTCAACAACATTCGAGGGGAGCCGACAATGAAAGAAAATGTTATTAATTTTTTTTTCTTTTAAGATGACTGGAGCCAGGTTTGAACCTGCGATCTCCCGCGTGGTAGTCGCGTGTTCTAACCACTATGCCACGGCCGGTCCCCCATTTGCTGAATGTAAAATAAAAAAATATGTTTCTAATATTTTTTACAAAATTTTAAAAAAATATAATTTGGCCTAGGTTGAGGCTCCAATTTGTATATGTAGTTTTAAACCATGGTTTTAGGAAAATTTGCAAATATTTTATTTTCATGTATTTAAAAAAAAAAAAATTGTAATAGCCTTTTTACACCGGAACGCATTTAACATATTTCCGCGTTAATCCGCATCTTTGATGGATGCGGCCAAAATGCTAAAATTTTTACATGTATTTTGTTGTTGGAAAGATGTTAACATACTATTTTCGCACCCATGAAAGATGCGGAAAAATACACTGAGTTGTACTCGGAAAATTGGAATTTAAGCGATTTTTATTTATCGGAAAAAATGCCAAACAACATGGACGGACAAAAAATTTAAATTTTTGCCAAAATATTAATAAATGGTTACTCGCGCTTCGTGGAATACTGCCACCGAAACAATGCTAATAGGTTTGTGACAGGAAAATATTGGAGTTTTACAAGGCAAATGGAAAAATGTGTGAGCTAGACAAGAGCTGACAATATGCGAAACTGCAGTGTAAAACCACTTTATAGCATATCGCATCTTCAGCTCAAAATGCGGACTGCTTTTTTAGTGTAAAAAGGCTATAACAAAAATCTTAAAATCCATCACTTTTTTAATCGGAGTTTTCAAGTCTTCGAATGAGTTTGTCAAATATATTTGAGTGTGTACTTGGCCCTTTAACTTATCACTGACATTATTCATTCGCCACCTTATCCCAGCGATCGGATTGAAACTGAATTAATCGGCAACACTGTTTTTTTTGTGATTTGTTTATTAATTTTTTAATAGCTTTATTCACAAGAAGTTATTGTTTTTCTTTTTCTATAATTTAACTTATATTTCTAATTTCTATAGCTATTTTTCCTTGCCCTAGACTGCGTTTCTATTTGGAATACTTGTTTTAAGCCCAAGTTAGGTATGATTTAAGACGATTTAAGGTGATGCTGCGCATTTGTACAGTGAAAACTGCATCTTACATTTTATTTGCATGCAATATATGCAACAAGTATTTAATTGCAGATGACTCAGATACTTTGAGATGTCAGCTGCATCGAAGACGAACGGAACAACAACCTCCAGGCTTCCACAGGAAGTATTTATTTATGATCTGCCTTTGTCAAAAACTGATGAATTATGTGATCACTGCGATCAGTTGGGAGTATGGATTCAATTGGCCAATAAGATGGGCTTTAAAGATGAAGACATAAAAGTGAGTAGAGTGATGTGCCGGCATATAAAAATTTTCGGGGAATTTTGTTTAATCAAAACAGTACACAGTATAAATGTGTGGGCAGCGTTACCAGTAGAATTGAGGGGGGGGGGGGGGTTGGGGTGAACCCACACTTATTCGGGAATCATTTTTTAATTTTTATTTTATTTATTGTTTAATACAGTTTCAATAACCAAGACTGTATAAAATATAACAACTTATTCGATATTTTACAATCTAGCGGCCTTGATGCTATGTGTCTTTAGTTCGATCTAAATTAACAAACGTCATCATTGTTGTTTTTTTTTTCTTTCTGGGAATTTTGCAAAAAGTCATAAGAATTAATTTAAATATTTCGGTATCTATAGCATTTCCGGCAGATCCAACTGCAAATTTGCTTCTGAACGGGTCATAAGATGATACCGCTTCAATTATTACTACAGGGTGGACCGAAAGTATTTTTACTTTTTAAACGATGATAAAAATAGATAAAAAAACTGTTCATTTATTATGAAAGTTCACAAATATTTGATGTTTTGAAACACCCATCCAAATCTGATTCCTAAAAATTTGTAGCGCTGAAACAAAGTTCTATATCGGCCATATCCTGGTTTATTCACTGTTGAACCTATCTACTTGAAATTCACACTCAATTTCAATCAAATGGATCGATGGAGCTTAATTTTTTGCCGTATGTTGTAATTAGGGCACATTTTCTCTTAATGATATAATTCAAAATATATGTTTTGTATGTCCAGACTTCACCACAAGGATAATTCAACTTACCCTGTCAAAGTATTTACATGCAAAAAGGCATTAATTTCTTTGATACCACAAGGCGCTAATTGAACCTTATCACGTTGTCACATTTATACTCTTTACAAAATATATATTTATAAATTTTTTTTATTTTTCGTAGGTTATGGATAGAAGGATCAAATCGAATGGACAATCTCCAACTAATGAACTATTAAAAATTTGGGGTGGTAAATATAACCATAAAATTCTGGAACTCTATATAGTGCTATACAGGTATAAAATCCCTTAGATAATATTGAATAAATTACCTTTATTATGATAATAAACTTTCAGATTGAAAATTTTTCATGGTATGCGCATAATCAAGGATTTTGTTCCCCGTGACTATCAGTTACTTATACCAGACAGTGGACCGGCATTGAGTAAAATATTACCTTCTGATCCAAACATGAAGCCACGAAACAATGAGGGTTGTACTTCGTCCGGGGTTACATCGACTTCAAATAATGCTACAATAGTCTCTACTGATGACAATAATACAACCAGTAGAGATAATAACTATCCGTCGTGGAAAAGCCGCTCAAACATACAGCCAGCGCGGGAACAGCAATATGTGTCGAATTATAACAAACAAAATAATAATCATCATGAGACAAGTCTCCCAGAAATCGATTATCAGGAGATAACTGAGGGTACCGATAATTGGAATGAGAATTTGAAATTAGGTGAAGGTGGTTTTGGTGTTGTCTACCGTGGCGTATGGAAACATACGGATGTTGCAATCAAACTTATGAGCTACAAGGGCAATGTTGGTCGTGAAAGAGCAAAAATTCAATTGCAACAAAGCAGAAATGAATTGAATTGCCTATATCGTTTCCGGCATGATAACATTTTACCAATATATGGTTATTGCGTCAAGGGCGAGAAGCCATGTTTAGTGTATCAATTAATGAAAGGGGGTTCTTTGCAAGATAGATTCAATCTGAATAAGTATCCACCGTTGTCGCTGCAGAAACGAATCGATATATGTGCTGGCACTGCTCGGTGAGTGTTTCATGAGACAGTGTGTTTACATTCGTAGTTTTTTATGCTTTTTATTTATTTTTATTTTTTTAGTGGCATTTTAGTTTTGCATACATTATTACCAAACAAATCCCTTATACATTGCGACATAAAACCCGGCAACATCTTACTTGACCAATGCTTACAACCGAAAATCGGCGACTTTGGTTTGGCTCGTGAAGGTCCTAAAGATAATTCCTATGTGGAAGTTGCTCATATTTGTGGCACAAGAGCATATTTACCGCCAGAGTTTGTGAATTTGCGACGTCTTAGCAAACATGTGGATACGTATAGTTTCGGCGTCGTGCTGCTGGAAATGTTTACATGCCTTCGCTCAATAGGCAATAAAAATTTACTTACGAATAATATTAAGATCTTATTGCAAAAACACACAACAGAAGAATTAATTGATAAGCGAATAGAATTAAAGGAAGAGGAAAAAATATTTAGTAAAACCTGCATTGATTTGGGTCTGGAGTGTATTAAAGATGATCCTCTAGAACGGCCGAATATGGAAAACGTTGTAAAGACGTTGAATCGTTTTGCATCAGTCGACTAGTCAAAGGGCATGGAGAGAAACATTGATAAAACTTTGTGTTTATAACATAATATAATTGTGGACAAAAACTCTTTGATTGAACGTTAATTATACTTTATGTGATGTTATATTATATCCATACGAAAAGTTTTAACTTTGACAATTTTCCCGTTTCAATTGATAATACTCGTTAAATTCAATTAATTTCAAAATGGCTTTATTTTTAACTATGCAATCATTTAAATGATACTGATGACATTCCGCCGGATTGATGAGTATGTTTTGCAATGTATTTAAAAACATTCCTTCTTTTTTTTTTGTAAACATATACATTTATATAAATTTACACTTTATAGTTAATAAATGTTTTATATATATACATATTTAATCAAATAATTTTCTTTTTAAATAATAGATCGCAATGAAAGAAACCCTAATAGTAACAAATTAAAATGAAATATCTAATGAAGATAATTTTATGATTCTTTTTGTTTTACACACATTCCCACGAAAACATTTTCGATTCTACGATGTTCTGATTTTTGGACAATAACTTGGCTTTTTAGCTTTAAAAATTGAACTTTATTTAGATTATTGCATAAACGCTTCGATGAAAAGAAACATACAAAACTTAAATATTGACATTTAATATTTTACAGGATGTTTTATTTTATTTGACGGACTCCTTGCCAAAAATCGGTATAACATATACGACTTAATCGCAGTAAGTAATCGAGAGGATAGATTGTTTTTGTTGTTGTTGTAATATTTCTGTTACTTCCGAGAGGTCTTTCTTGTGAACATATAAGATATTATTAATAAATTTGTAATTGTGTTCGGTCGGTCTTATTTGTAGGTATACTGGGTGCAAGTCAGTGAGCCGATTTGGACAGTTAAAAAGATGCATAGGGGCTTTGAAGGTATTCGAGGCATTAGTTTATCGTGCAAGGGATCGTGCGCTAGCCGTGCCTTTTTAGTTTTCAAACGATTTATTACTGAAGCACACAAATATATTTTTTTAAATTACATCGTTCGTAAGTGATGGTTGATTATTTTGACACTGCACGCGAAGGGGACAATGGGTTGCTGTTGAAAACTTTATTTATAATGTATCCCTTAATACAAAATTCTAACCTGGGGTACGAAATGGCCAGTTAATGTCGTGGAAAATGCCCCATCTTGCTGAAACCACGATCGTTGATTAAAACCATTGGCATTTTGTAGCGCTGTGGAAAAAATGTCTTCTTTGATCTGCATAATAGTACGAACGATTGCAAACTGTACTTCTGTATCTTCAAGACCACCAAAGTAAGTGTCTAAACTTCGTTTTTTCCATATTTTTACGACAAAAAGTAATTAAATTAAATGTATTTTATTATATTTACCATGTACTAAATAGTGTACATAAATCACTATTGTGAATGAATTGTTATTTTATGGTTACTTCACTCAATTTAAACCATTGTACTAAAAACGTAAAAAACTGTTAAAAAAAGAATTGTATTTGTAATGAATTATGGTCTGAAGTCCGACACCAAAAAAGAGGTCACTTATCGGACATATCTCAATTGGTGAGCATCTCATTACTCCAATAAAACCCACTGAATTCTAAACCAAACCTTATCAATTTTCTTTATTTCATCCTGCCCAATTGAATTGTATATAATTTCTCACACACTAAGAAATTATATCGATTTAAGTTCTAACTTGACTCTAATTTGCAAATATGTAGAATCCAAGTCGGAACAATTGCACGCAGCGCATTCCATACAGTCCACAACTTCCTTTATTAATAACAACGAGAGAGGTAATAGAGCGATCAGAGGATTCCCCGCTCCTCCCCCCGCTACTACAACATAATCATCTTTGTCACTCTACCACACCTCTATACAATATCGGCCATATTCATAAAAAATTTCTAAAGTAGATATGAAGCGTTCTCTAGCTAAAGTATACTTTTGCTCTAAAAAACCTTTAATAAGAAATTCTATTCATAAACGTTTGTTATCAGTCCTTTAGCATAATGTGTTCCGGTGGCAACGCTGACTGTTGTTGGTCGTTAATGATGTATAAAAAAAGCTTTTTAATCGGATACAAAAGCTTTATAATCGGATACCAAACATGTATTTGCACTTATAATAACTATGAACATTATTGTAGCTCAATTTTTTTCATTGACTACGATTCTCATGACGATAAGAAAGATGTTAAAGTAAAAATTGTATTAAAAAAGTGTACGTTCTTTTTCTCATATTGAAATAATAATAATAATAATAATAAGTGGAGACAACCCTACTTTAACTTATTGAAGATGTGAATCGTTTATGAATATTGTTTTCTCGAAATTTGCCTAAAAATGGTTTATAAACCTCTTATAAATTTTTATGAATAAGGCCGTATGTTTTTAAAGTATATAAATATGTATCTATCAATTAGCAAGTTGGTAGCGGTGTACTTACCTAGCGGAAAATCCAAAACTTATAATGTCTGCTTACAGGCTGATATTGCGGCCCAAGGTCTTCCATGCTCCCTTCCCGTAGCAAGCCTTATAGAAAGCCTACAACAGCAGTCCTTACCTTAGAACTTATAGCAGACCTGCCGCAAGCCTTATTGCAGACACTATTTGAAAAACTCATGAACACTTTCCTTTTGCTTTCTTTGTAACATGCCTTAGACAAGAATGGGAAGATGAATGAGACTCGCCGTGGTATGATTAATAATAAACACAACAACATCTCCCTCTGGCTATCTTTTTTACATGCCTTCTGCAGGCCTGATAAAAAAGCGATCATTAATGAGATTTTTCGTGGTATCATGAATGAAAATACACATTAAGACCATGCTTTTGCAATTATTTTATTATTTATTGTTTTATTGCTACTGCAATTTATTTATTTTATTTTATTTCATTTTATTTCATTTTATTTAAATAATTTTTATTTGTTTTATTTTATTTTAAAAAGGAAGTGAAGCCGTTTCAGAGCGAGGCTATTTTAGAGCGACATGGATGGCGATGTAAATACCCTTTAATTTGGCTGTGTCTGGAATGATTATAATGAACTTTCATGCAAATTTATACTTTAGTCTTATTTGTATACGACTGTGTGTAACACATTGTTGTTTATATCCAACATTTGCTCTCCATTCCATTTTCTATTTTACTTCAAAAAATTTTCAATACCCCAAAAAAATTATTCTTAAAAAATATCTTGTATTAGTCTGCTGCAATCAAGTTTGGAAAACATTAAAATCGCAACCAAATTGCAGAACACAAAATATTAACGGTTACATTTACGTCAATATCAGATAATCTGTATGATTAACAATAAAATCACATTCAAATCACCATCGTTCGCTATGAATTTAAAAAATTCAAAATTTTTCAAACGTATACAAATGTTACGTCGTATTTCAAAGGAGAAATTACGGCAATGCAAGGAACGCATGGACATCGATGGCCAATTTGAAAGTGTATTTTGTGAACCTAGTGGCGTTTTGTGTCAAAGGTTTGATGACAACGAAGGCGGCGGAGGAGACATTGGCGATGGTGAAGATGGTCATTATAATTTTCTAAACGCCAACGAGAGTGGCGAAAGTGAAACCTCTGAAGAGAGAGTAAAGAAGCTGCAGCTTAGTCTTATTATGAAACAGTGCCAAAATCTTGAACCTCTTTCCGAAGTGAAAAGTCTGAGTGGAACCGGTTTGATACACTTTAATAACACATGTTTTCGCGTCAAATGTCCGACCGCAGCCATTATAAAAAAAAGTGAAAGCAACGAGTCAATGCCATCCATAAGGTAAGAAAAAGAATAACGAATTCGTCAGAGGTATACAAATACTGGCAACAGCAATTGTAAAAATTTAATAATACTAGACTTGAGATACTCGTTTCTTATCCGTTGACTCACTCTAATTTTCCTAGTTCTAACCGGGGCAGCATTTGCTTATCAAATACCCGCTATTTAATGATTGGTAAAATTGCCAAATGCTTGGGCTATAAAGTTGTCAAGGACAACAAGTTGTGGAACATTTTGTGGACGGACACGTTGCCTGGCGTGGACATCTACAAGAATATGAAACGATTTCAGCAAGTCAATCATTTTCCTGGCATGATGGAAATATGCCGCAAAGATTTGCTGTCGAGAAATCTAAATCGCATGCTTAAGCTATATCCCAAAGATTATAGAATTTTTCCAAAAACATGGATATTTCCTGCAGAGTAAGTATAAAGCGTACAATAGTTTATAAGCATATGTGCGTTTCCGTTGTATGAGTGTCTGGGCTTAAGTTTAATAATATTTTTTAACAATTCGCTTAAGTTTTCAAATTTTGTTAAACTACTGTGCGGATTAAAAAAAAACCTAAGTTCTGAACATCTGTAGAACACATAATCTTATATACATATAAAAATGGTGGCAAAAATGTATAGTAATTCATCAATTGAAAACTGCTGGGCCGATTTTGCTCAAAATTTTTTTCTGTTGTTTGCCAGCCGAAGGTTTATGTGAAAGAAAAAATTGGGAAAATCTTCCGGAAAATTGGAAAAATCGAAAATTGAATTTTTGTATGGAATTTTGTGTGCAATTGTTACAGAATGGCTTTTTGAGTAGAAAAATGGAAAATTTTTGTTTAAAAATGCGTAAAATTCCGGAAAAATTTAAAAAGTTTGAATTTGTTTTTTCGATAATCTTTGCATGTATAGTATGATTTAATAAATTTGGACGGTGGAACTGTGAAAAATTTCGGATAATTATTCCAAAATGTCTTTTCGAATGGAAAAATAGTAAAAATTTTGGTGGAAAACTCGGAAAATTCCGTAAAAACTTGGATTTTTTCTACAAAATTTTGCATTGTATTGCTTGATTTGATAAAAATCAATAATTGAATTTTTGTTTAAAATTTTGTGTGCAATTGTTCCGTAGTGGAGGGTAAAAATATAAAATTTTTGTCGAAAAATTACGGAAAAATTCTAACAAATGTAATTTTTTTAGACGAAATTTTGAATTTTATCGTATGATTGATAATTCTGGACGATGATAACACTATGACACAATTTGATGGTCATTGTCTCAGGGGTGAACCAAACCAATATCAAACGATAGCATTTGACCTCAGTAACAAAACCCTAAACTCCATTTTGCCCCACTACGTCACAAATTTTTTTACAGTGGTTTGAAGTTTGATTTTTTTGGTCAAAAGTTGAATCAATAAATATGAAAAATCATCTGTAAAAGTACGTTTGGGGTATTTCATGTCTTCGGAGACCTATATTAAAACAATCAGGGGAATATTTTCTCGGAACATTTTAACCCTCTAGCTCCCTCCCGAATGGGACATTTTTGGTCCAATTTTGAAAAACGGTTTAAAAGTCAACTTTGGACGGTGGTCAAGGATTAGAATCTTCGATAGAAATATTCTCCGGAAAATTTCACTAAGAGTCACCGAAGACAAATAACCTCTACACGTCAAAGGTTCCAAAATAAAATCAAAATGAAATGTTAATGAAATGTTAGAAAGTCTATTTTTGAGCAAACAGTGCAACGCACTTTTTCGGGAGTGAACCAAACCAATATCAAACGATAGCATTTGACCTCAGTAACAAAACCCTAAACTCCAATTTGCTCCACTACGTCACAATTTTTGTTTACAGTGGGTTAAAGTTAGATTTTTTTAATCAAAAGTCAAATAAAAGAAAATGAAAAATCATGTTTAAAAATAGGTTTGGGATAGTTCATGTCTGCGGAGACATACATTAATATTTTCAGAGGAACATTTCTTCAGAACATTTGAACCCTCCAGCTCTTACCCTTAGGATGAATTTTGAAAAACAGCTTAAAAGTCAAATTTCTCAAAATGTTCAAAATGGGTGGCAGATAGAGGGTTAGAATGTTTTGAGGAAATATTCCCCGGAAAATTTTAATGTAGGTCTCCGAAGACATGAACTATCCCAAATCTATTTTTACATATGATTTTTCATTTTCTTTTATTTGACCTTTGTCTAAATAAATCCAACTTTAACCAACTGTATACAAAAATTGTGACGTAGTGGAGCAAATTGGAGTTTAGGGTTTTGTTACTGAGGTCAAATGCTATCGTTTGATATTGGTTTGGTTCACTCCCGAAAAAGTGCGTTGCACTGTTTGCTCAAAAATAGACTTTCTAACATTTCATTAACATTTCATTTTGATTTTATTTTGGAACCTTTGACTTGTAGAGGTTATTTGTCTTCGGTGACTCTTAGTGAAATTTTCCGGAGAATATTTCTATCGAAGATTCTAATCCTTGACCACCGTCCAAAGTTGACTTTTAAACCGTTTTTCAAAATTGGACCAAAAATGTCCCATTCGGGAGGGAGCTAGAGGGTTAAAATGTTCCGAGAAAATATTCCCCTGATTGTTTTAATATAGGTCTCCGAAGACATGAAATACCCCAAACGTATTTTTACAGATGATTT
The DNA here is from genome assembly GCA_964034835.1 of Muscina levida. Taxonomy (NCBI): domain Eukaryota; kingdom Metazoa; phylum Arthropoda; class Insecta; order Diptera; family Muscidae; genus Muscina; species Muscina levida. Next base: position 33,730,384 of record OZ035880.1, on the reverse strand, counting down.
TTCATATTCTTTGATTCGACTTTTGACCAAAAAAATCAAACTTTAAACCACTGTAAAAAAAAATTGTGACGTAGTGGAGCAAAATGGAGTATAGGGATTTGTTACTAAGGTCAAATGCTATCGTTGGATATTGGTTTGGTTCACCCCCGAAAAAGTGTGTTGCACTGTGTAATCTGTAATATTTCGGATAATAGAAAAATTCTTGGTGGAAAACTCGAATTATTCCGTAAAAACTCGAATAATGTAGATTTTTCGACGAAATTTTGCACTGTATCGCTTGATTTAATGATTTCTGTCGAAAATCAAAAACTTCTGCATGAGAATAACGCATTGGTCCGATTGTTCAAAACCGCATTGAATACAATGCATTCCAAAGACCACAAAATCATTATCAAGACCCTCTGGTTGTCATGCAGGACAATTCAATGCTCCCACTATAAATGAAGTCGCAGTGGTGATTGTTGGAAAGAATGTGGAATCACGCGATATTGTTCTGAAGCGTCGGGATGGTAGACAACTGAGGCAAGACTCATCGGTCATATCATTCACTTCAATACCCGTTGATGTTTTATCGTGGAGAGGATGGCTATCCCCACAATTTAAAAATGGTCAAAATGGTTTGTTTACATGTTATCACTTTTTTTTCAGTCTCCAATTGAAATTAACTTCTGATCGAAGGCATGTGCGTGCTCATGTGCGGCAGTCTACTGTCGAAGTTGGAATACCAGCGTCAAATCGTTCGATGCACGATGCATTCAATCGCGAATTGCAACGAGATCAGGCATTGATTGAGATGAGCTGACTGAAAGAGTCCGGAAAAATGTGCCGCCATTGAATGCCGAGCAAACAAACGTGTACGATTCGCTTATAAAAATCTAGATTGGATAAGTGAACGGGTCATACTAGCAGCGAAGAATAAGGTCGTCGATAGCTTGAATGTTATTATTCAAAGTCAAATCGATGGAGAACTGCATTCATACAAATCCGTTGACAGTGTGACCAACGAGAATGAGGCCACCAACTATCCGACAGAATTTTTGAATTTTTTAGATGTGTCAGGAACTCCGCCGCATAATTTACAGCTTAACATAAGCATGTTGGGGAATCTGAATCATCTTAAATTGTGCAACGGTACGCGTTTGTCGGTCAAGAAACTGATCATCAATGTGATTAAAGCGACGTTCATCAGGGGCAAATTCCAAGGAGAGGAAATCCTTATCCCACGAATTCCTATTATTCTAACCAATCTTCCGTTCCAAATTCAAGCGAATTCAACTCCCCATTCTGTTGGCTTTTGCGATGACAATCAATAAATCGGAAAATCTATCAATGAAAGTTTGTGGGATCAATCTCCAATTTCCCAGCTTTGCACAAGATCATGCTTTTACGTTGTGTGTTCGCGTATTGGCAAACCGTCTTCATTGTTTGTTTTTATGCCGGAAAACAAATCGAAAATATTGTTAATTGTAAATTCAAATGAATCACATTAAAACTTGAACTAACTGTGTTTTACTATACCCCTGGAGCTTATATGAATTCGTTACCTTAGGAGCGAGACAAAGTTTGCCGGGTCAGCTAGTTGTCTATAATTCTCCGATTAGTGAGGGTAGGGGTTGATGAGGTCAAATCAATTTTTGCAGATAAGCCGTCTTCGACAAGGACTACAGCTTGTCGAAAATCTATTTAAAAACACGACTCAAAGTAATACACAGTAAACACTTCAGGGAAGTTGCGGTGCTAGTTATGATTTGTTTGAATTCTCCACCACGTTTGACAGTTAGGCGCAGCCATCTGACTGTACGACCAAATTGCTAAACTGCCGATAAATTGCCGATAACGATTTGTCAATATTTTTTTTTTATAAAATAAATTTGTTTACAAATATTCTTTGAAGAGCACAATTTTTCTACAAATTTTTAGATAACTCTAAAACTATTGATAAGGAGAAATAAATTTACAGACTTTGAAGTAATTTCATTTATAAATTTTTGGTACTGGCACAGTCGGAATAATTGATCTTATTGATCTTGCGTTTTACTTTTATCTGTGAAAAAACTTTCAATAAGGGACAATTTTGCAAAAATGTATTTAAAAAAAAATCAACTTTTTTTATCACGGTGATTTTTCATGTTGCATAGTGTTATCTTATACATATCTCTTTTTTTAATTCTCTCATCATTTCTTAAGCTATGGAGAAGCCATCAATTATGCCAACAGTCGTTCCAAACCACAAACGTTTATCTTAAAACCTGATGCAGGCGCCCAAGGTCGTGGCATATGGTTGACCAATGACTTGAAGAGAATCAATCCGACTGATCGCATGATTTGTCAAACTTATATTGGGAAACCTCTGCTAATCGATGGTTATAAGTTTGATTTAAGAGTTTATGCCCTAATAACCTCCATGGAGCCATTACGAATCTTCAGATATAACGAGGGTTTAGCTCGATTTGCGACTAGTAAATATGTGGAGCCCTCTCCGGATAATAATGCGGATCTTTATATGCATCTAACAAACTATTCGGTAAATCGGCGGAATTCTCAATATGATGTATGTGATAATGATGAATGTGGCAGTAAGCGAAAATTTAGTGCAATTAACAATTGGATGCGTCGTCGTAATTATAACGTCGATGAGTTTTGGTCACGTATCGATGATATTATAATAAAAACCGTTCTAAGCTCGTGGCCAATGTTGAAACATAATTATCACGCCTGTTTTCCATCACATGATAAAATTCAAGCTTGTTTCGAGATTTTGGGTTTTGACATTCTGGTCGATTCAAAGCTGAGGCCATATCTGTTGGAAGTAAATCATTCACCAAGTTTTCATACTGACGAATTGGTAGATCGTCAAGTGAAGAGACCTTTAATCCGGGACACATTGTCATTGGTGAGCACAGCTTTGGTGGATAAACGGCAAATTTTGAGGGAGGATCGCAAGCGAATAAAGCAGAGGCTGTTAAAAGTGCGCCAGGGAGATGTGTAAGTATGATGACGATGAGATGAGAAGACATTCATATGATCTCTTGCTTAGAAGGAAGACATGATGACCGCTCTTATGATGTTTTTGTTAAACATTGCGGGGTTCTAGAAATTAAGCCAAAAACAAAGTTTATTTTTCTCCTCCAGTTTTGTAGTTTGTCTGAAGACAATTTGAGGATATCCAATTTTTTCCAGATCCGTGCACCCTACGTCCCCCCGAAATAGTATTTATTATGATGTATCGTCATTTGATATCCAATCGACACGAGGCGCATATCGTTATTCATGGTTAATCAAGGGCTACATTTTGCCTATTGGTAATTTTTGACTCCGACGTCATTTTAAGTTTTTGGCGGTGTGTAGGGTGACCTATTGATTTTTAAACCCTCCATTAATGGGAATTACCAGAATGGATGTAGCAAAGATTTCGGTTTTCTGGGTGTTTGTCCGTTTGGATTTTATATTATTTTTTTAAAAAAAAATTAGGCGATTTTGTATGGGAGTTACCGGAAAGCCCATATTCATTTCTAAGTCAGTTTAACAAAATAATTAAACTGTTCAAATTTCAATATCCTTCAGTTTGCTGTCTGGAAGTGAAGGAGGACATATTAATTATTTAAAAATAGGTAATTTTGTATGGGATTTATCAGATATGGCTTATTCTGTTCATTACTTAATTTTGGAAAATATTATTACTGGTTAATTTTCATTACACTCAGTTAGGGTTTACTCGAGTTATCCTGCCCATTAGCCATTCAGACAGACGGACATGGCTCAATCGACTTAATACTTCCTGAAACGAAATTGGTTTTAAAATACATGGGGTATAAAAACAATTACATATGTATTATAAAATGTATTCCAATTTTTTGGATGATTAATTTCAAATTGCTCAAGGATCCGCAAAAAAACCTTTAAAAGTAGCAGACCCTTTCTAGGAATTTTTTGGGTTAATTTTGAAGGTATATAGATTAAAGAGTTACTTCATATCGATTTGGGGTTTTAGAAATGCTAGACGCAAAAACCCTTTAAAAGTAGCAGACACTTTCTAGGAATTTTTTGGGTTAATTTTGAAGGTATATAGATTAAAGAGTTACTTCATATCGATTTGGGGTTTAAGCAATGCTAGAGAATCATGTAAACCGATATTTGCAAAAACCATGTTTTGGAAAAAATTGCGTTTGAAACGTTATTCGCGCGGTTATGTTTCAATTGTTAAATATTTTAAAATTAAAAGATTTTTATTTTAATTGTGAATATTTTAGAATAATATTAAGAAGTGAATTAAAAAGAATTATATTTTTTTAATGTATGTGAAATTCTTGATACAAATTAGTTAACTTTGTTTTTATATTTACAGTTACAAATAATAAGGACATTTTGTTAAAAAAAATGCATTTCAATTTATTTTGTTAATTAAGTAAATTTTTGTTTTAGTACAGACATTTTTTTATTATCGTTATTTAAAATAAATTTTAAAATTTTTTATTAATATTACAAATTTTAAAAAACCAATTAAACCAATTTTAAAGAATCATAATTTTTTTTTGTTCAAATAAAATTTTTGAAATTTATTACGTACATTTTTTTTAATTCGCAAATAAAAAAATAGTAAAAAAAAATGTTGTTTGCAATTGTGGGGCAAATCCACGTATAACGGGCCTAAACAGGCTAATTATTGGTTTGTTGGTGTGCAAGCATCTCCTTCTTCGAGGAGATCAGATTGGTTCCAATTGACCCATTGTGACACCCTTTGGGCATTTACGCTATCCCTTCAGCGCGTGAGCTGCCTGATTGCGTGCCAGTTGTCGATTGGGAATGCGGAGTTTCAATCCAATCCGCCCAGTTGATGATTTTACAAAAGTGGTCGATCCTCCCGATTTTTTTTTTAGTACAGACATTTTTTTATTATCGTTATTTAAAAAAAATTTTAAAAAATTTTATTAATATTACAAATTTTAAAAAACCAATTAAACCAATTTTAAAGAATCATAATTTTTTTTTGTTTAAATAAAATTTTTGAAATTTATTACGTACATTTTTTTTAATTCGCAAATAAAAAAAAAAAATAAAAAAAATGTTTGCAATTGTGGGGAAAATCCACGTATAACAGACCTAAACTGGCTAATTATTGGTTTGTTGGTGTGCAGGCATCTCCTTCTTCGAGGAGCTCAGTTAGGTCCCAATTGACCCATTGTGACAACCTTTGGCCATTTACGCTATACCTACGCAACCTATGCTATCAGCGCGTGTGCTGCCTGATTGCGTGCCAGTTGTCGATTGGGAATGCGGAGTTTTGACCCAATCCGCCCAGTTGATGATTTTACAAAAGTTGTTGATCCTCCCGATATCCAAGGGTGTAAGTTCCTCTATACCATTTAACATGAGTTTCCCCAGGGTTTCCAGTCTTCTTCTGTATAGGGCTGAGCAATCGCATATAATGTGATCGGTAGATGGTTCACTTCTGCTATTCCCGCAGTAGTTACATTCGCTTTTTGTTGAGAATCCCATTCTGTTCGCATGTCTGCCTATGAGTCCATGTCCCGTCAGAAAGGTAATAATTTTCCTTACCTGGTCCCTCTTAAGACTTACCAGGTACAACGTACGCTTCGCGTTGTATTCTGACCATGACTTTTTGGGCTTTCTGCAGGTTTCTTTATCTGTTGTTTCTTCCATCTGTTGTTTGCAATTCTAAACGTTAGATTTCCGATAGTACTTTTACAGGTGGATATAGGACAAAGTGCTACGTGTTTAACGTCGCTTTCCGGCAGGGCAGAGTCCTGTCGGGCCTCTTGTGTTTTCTCAGGGTTCGCATTAAGTCCCCTGCTGGCTCACCAGTTTGCCAGGATGTAAATATAGTCCTGCATCTTTTTTTCGAGGCAAGGTAGACTTTCCCCAGAGACTCAGAGTGATATGTCGTCTGCGTACGCTACTACTGTGCATCCTTCCGACTCCAACCGTTTGAAAACGCTGTTGACGGCAAAACTCCACAATAGCGGCGATTATACTCCCTTTGTGTATGCATGTTGGAGATTTGTGCCGATTGAGTTGTTATAATGTCGTCCATGATTCTCTCAAGAGTTTTCAGAAGGAATGATGTAAGACTTATAGGTCTAAAGTCCTTCGCTTTGGTGGGTGATGGCTTTCCCACTTTTGGGATGAAGACCACCTTAGCCGTTCTCCATCGTATTAGCAGGTAGGACAATTTTACACAGACGTTAAAGATAGTCCAGAAAAAGTAAAAGTAAATATACTTAGTTTTAATAAAAATTGGTCAATGAATGTCTACAAGCAATTATGCAGCAATTATGGACAATTAAAAAAAAATTATAAATTTTTTTAACACTTTTTTCAAACTTTAAGCTAAGCAATTACCGAATTACTCTTATTTCCTTGCTTGTATGTTTGAACGTAATTTGATGTTTTCTTATATTACCTTTTTTCTTGGTTTATTACAATCGTTATCTTTGAAAAGACTAACGCAGTATTAAGCGTCGATTCAATCGTCGTGTCTAGTAAGAGCTTCTCAAACAGTGACGTTCGCATTCGTCGATAAACAAGTAGGTGCCGTTAGTTGTGAATCTAAAAATAGAAAGCGTGTTAATTCACAACAACGCGAGAAGCTATCCCATACCTCATTTATGCGGTGTAAAGGGAAATTAAGTTTAAGTTTAGTTTTGTTTTGTGGGAAATGGAAATATTGAAATTTTTAGTCTCACCCGTCACAGCCAAAATTAAAGAGTTTAGAAACATTGTTACTTTATATAATAAACCCGTGATACTTTCCAATAAAAACAAAGTCCCAGCAATTAATAATATAGTGAAAATTTGTGGCCATCCATTTTAATATTGGAGTATATTATTATTTGGTCACACCCGTCACTCCAAAGCTAAAGAGCAATTTTTGCAATGCATGACAAAAATAGAAAGCGACAACTAAGCAATAAAATTTAAGGAAATTAAGAAAAAAAATATTACATATAGGAAAAGAAAAGATGCTAAGAAAATGTGGGTTTTCTCTTAGTTCATCAAAACCGAATTTCTGTTATTAAGAAAGTCTTCAAAGATGTCTCTCTCAATATGTGTATTAGCACTTTTAAATAGACAAATTACTACATTGCTAGTTTTAAATGTTCACACAATAACCCTTTCATATTGCAGCACCCAAAGATCTGTAATTGGCGGCAGTTCCATTAACGATTTCACAATAACTTCCACTGTAAATCGTACAAGTGAATGTCCACTCAGCGCTTTGGCTCAACAAATTGCCTGGGAAGAAAGTCACTTGGGTGATTTCAGACGTATTATGCCTCCCAATGATCCTACCAAACTTAATTACTATTGCCAATTCTATGGTCAACAAAATCAAGCCTCTATTTTTGCCGACACAGCCGCCAGTAAGAAACGTGAAGAGGTTGCGAAAAAATTACGGCTAGAATTGGAAGCAAAAAAGCGTAAACAAAACGAAATTTCAAATCGTCCCTGTGCAATGAAATTCGAAGATCGTCGCCGCAAACGTTGTGCAATACCCAGAGTGGTGGTAGAAAGGCACCGGCAGACACAGTTGCGGACTCAAGCCCATTGGACACCGGGATTCATATCGATAGCCGAAGAGCGTCTACGGTTGACTTACATGCAAATGAGAAGTGATCTCGTAAAAGATATGAAAATAACCGAAAGTGTAAGTGTACATAGAAGAGCTTAACTAGTTCAATAAATGTAAAATATTAATGGTTTCATATTATAGATCTACGAGGGTCTCTATAATGCGGGCAGTTTAAGTCATACAGATAAGATCAAGTTCCCCGACATTTATCGCAGTCTTGAAAGTGGCTGTGATATATTTGTGACATCTTAGGAAATGCTCTTGTACGATGTAGTGATTTTGAAATATTTATTTTGTATTTTATTTGTTGCGCAACATACACCACAGTTGTGTTATTAATATTCTGGCGGGGTAAATTTACTAAAAGTTACAATTTATTTAACGACATTCGCCTTTTCACTATTTTCTTCTTCAAAGTTAAAATAAATTCATGAAATTTGCTTTTGAATAACTTCTAATGGCGAAAATCTTATAATTAATATAAAATATTCGTCTATTGACTAATTTCCCAGTAGGAAGTGTCTGCAAGACATCCTCAACGATAGGTGCATGACCATAGTAAATCGTTGATGACACGTAGGGGACCGTCTATGCAAATCGTCGACGAAATTTTCATACAAGTGTCCGCTTTGTTATGGCTGATAAGCGACAATGTCGGTCAAATTGTCGTTGATGCCTAAATAAGCGACATGTCGCCCACACAATCATGCACGACATAATGACCGACAATGTGGGTCAAATTGTCGTTACCAGTGCTTAATAATTTAAAATAACAAATTGAAGTAGTTTTAATGAAAACGTTCGATACATGAACCGTCACGCACTTCTGTTTCCAACAAACTGAACATTTTTTCCATCTACTTTCCTTTCTACAATTTTATGTCGTTATTGTTCCGTGACATTGTTTTCTCGACAAAGTTTTCTTGGATCACATAAAGTATTTGAACATTTAAATGTGAAAAGTATATTCGTATATCATCAGTTACAGTTACAGTCACTTGGGTGACTAAGTGAAAACCCAAAAACTGAAGTCAAAAATGTTGTAATTAATAGGGGTGATCGGGATAAAAAGAACACTTCCGTACATTGGCTGCTAAGTCAAGAATAAGCTAAGGAACGAAATGGTGGACAATAAGTGGAGTAGGAACGAGATTGACTTCATCGGAGCCGACTGGTCCAACGGCGTCAAGATTGTCGAGCGCGCAAATAAGAAAACCTTGGCATTACTTACGGGCGAAATCGACAAGACAAAATATAGCTGGGTTCGACATGAGCGTCATACCTCAACTTTCACTCCCACTCCGACAGGTAGTTTCGGTGTGGATTCCGCGTCCTGTATGAGAAGTGGAACGAACACTGCAACTTTTGGATACTGCACGTCGACCTCCACACTGAGTTATGGAAAGTAATTTCCACAAACCCCTGTAGGGAGAAGATAGGCTTCGATATGAAGGCAGCAGAGGAGAAGGTAAAAACTAAATAGCATTTTCACTAGGAAAGGTTTACACTTTATTCTCTCTCCTAAGCATAGCAACGGGGATATCACCACAATAAACACGGACACATCAAAAGGCAGTATTCTTCGGTTATCATCTATGTACATTAGGGTTCGAATTCAACAAGTTATTCACATCAAATTCTAATAGTTCCATAGCAAATTTTTCGGTCAATATCTTCCGTTCGCGCATCATGGTCAAAATTAGTGGAAAAGGAGAAAAAATCTACATCACCCAACTGACCTGGAGTTGCCCCTTGAGGTGTAAAATATATCACTGACCCCCAGTCATTTTTTCCTTCTAATATTTTTCCCAAACATAACCTATTGTTTTGCAACCCCAACATTTTCTTAGAACATATCTACCTTCTACTTTTAATCCATAAGGAGGCCCCATACATATATAACATATATAACATATATGTTGTTTAAAAATAATTTTTTATGAAATCAGCTCCTGTCGCTTCCATTGTGCTATTGTAGACGGGGTGCAATGTATGTTGTTGGAAAAATTAGTGGGGTAAAAGGACGAATAAGAGAGGTGAGAGATTGTTAGAGTACATATTACTAACCTACCTTAAAATCTGTAAAAGGAAAGCTCCCCCACTTTTCGGAATAGGTTGTTCGAAACGGTAATAGATATTACTCTGACAAATATGGACATATCAAGAGTAGAGTGATGGGAAGTCGCAAATTTTTAATTTTTGCCATTGATGTAATATGCCATAGAAAAAAACAAACGAACGATATGGGTGGAATGTCGATGTCTGTAACACCGAAACTGTTGCGGATTTTTAATAGTTGCGGGACAATTACTGATATAGAAAATTTAGTCTATGAAATGACGAGGATACTGTATGACGGTTTTAAGGAGTCATGTCTTTTACTGACCCAGGTGGAAAATCTAAGCGAGTGTGATGGAATGAAGAGTTGAGGCATAAACGGAGGACCACAAGGAAGTTGTTCAACAAGGCCAAACAGTCTAAAGAGCAAACGGATTGAGACGCCTATCGCATAAGCTTCAACAAATATAAGAAGGAGCTTAAGCTGGCTAAGTGATCTTCATTGGTGGATTTCTGTGAAGCCATTGAAAGCTTAAGTGCGGACTCCCGCTTCAGGTTATTACACTCAAAGTACCACAAGGTACTTGGATTTGCACAGAAGCCAAATGGTGATTGGACTGAATCCGACAAGGTTACTTTGGAAATTTTGATGAATTCGCACTTACCGGAATGCGAGAAAATAGCTAACACGGCCGCCTGAGGTGGCGAATTCAGTTCCTGGAACAAAGGTGAACGACGTGATAAGCGCGGAAAAGGTAAAATGGGCTTTGGAAAGCTTTTAACCCTACAAGTCTCCAGGAATGGAAGAAATTTATCAGGCTATGCTGCAACAGCAATCCTTCGTCATTGATCCGATCCTAACGAAACTGCTAAGAGGGTATCTACCGTTATCAGATATCCCTATTTAATGGAGAAGGTATTTTTTTATACCCAAGGCTGGCAAATCAATATACCGAAATTAAACTTACTTAAACTTAATTTCCCTTTACACCCCATGAATGAGGTATGGGATAGCTTCTCGCGTTGTTGTGAATTAACACGCTTTCTATTTTTAGATTTACAACTAACGGCACCTACTTGTTTATCGACGAATGCGAACGTCACTGTTTGAAAAGCTTTTTACTAGACATGTCGATAAACTCGACACTTGATACTGATACAAAATTGCTGTCGACAACATCGAGGGGAGGCGGGAATCGAACCCGCCGAAAATTTTATTATTTTTTATCTTATTAATTTCGTTACGCTAATTCAGGCAAATGGACCACTGTGCAGTGTCGTGTTTTAATACAAACGGAGGCCAAAAATAAAGGAGTTATCATAAAAGAAGGAAAATTAGTATACATTGCTTTTATAAATAGGAAAGAAAAAAAAACGAAGTTTTGTGAAAATCTGCCCAAGGACACGGCCACCTCCCATATATCCTGAAATAAAAAGAACTTACATTTTTCAAAATTGTTAACATTAAACCAAATTTGGCTCAATATATTTGACGACTGTTTTGAATTATATCAAATTATTTCAAAAGACATGCTCACCTCTCATATATCCTGAAATGTGAAAAGCTTATATTTTCCAAAATTGTCGTTAGTATTGAACTAAATTTTGCTCGATTTGTCTGTGATATATTACTGACAACTGTATTAGGTTATACCAAATTATCTCAAAGGACACGCCAACTTTCCATATAACCTGAAATGGAAAAAAAACTTATATTTTACAAAATGAGATACATCACATAATTGAGAATAAAAGCGAAACGCGATAATCGATGTCTTATATGTCTTATTTTGTTCATAGGTTAAGACTTAAAAGCTTTATCCATTTCGACTTTCCATTAACTTTTAAAAATAATTTTGTAGGCAAATTTTTTATTTTTTCCCATAAATCTATTTACAACTTCTAAACTGTTGATTATGCAGAGAAATTATATATGAAACGATTAAAGGAATTTTAATTCTTTTCGGAATTTTGTTTCATCAAAATTGGAGTAGTCGTTCTTGAGTTATGCCGTCAAAACTTGTCTGTAGGAGCTTACAAGCTTTTACTTCAAAGCGGCATGGGCTAACATACATATTCCAATCGAGCTCAAACTTTGGCTATCCTAAATTAAAATTTGTACGATGTGGTGGGATATGTGGTGTATGGTTTGAGTATTGTATACTTAAGTGGCGTTTCTCGACTTCGAGGGGGCTTTTAACAATCCAACTGGAAGCGTTAAGGGCTACTGGGACACTTTCGATGCTTAACAAATGGATTTTTTCTTTGCTGTCAAATCGCATAATCAACTCCACTCTTATCTCGACCACTACGAGGAAGCTAGCGACTAGCGGCACACCTCAAAGTGGAGTGCTGCCCCATTTTATGTGGCTACTTGCGGTAAGATACAAGCTAAAGCTGTGTACAGACGGTTGTCTTACAATAATGGCAGAAAAATGTTTAAAAAATTTCTAACAGCCGTTTAAAGTTAAAATTTTCGTCTTGCAACGTTGTCAGAAAAAGCATTCTCAGTGCCATGTAAGACAATAAATCTGTTAATCGTGTGAACACATTACGTTGACATTGTCAGGTTAGTGTAAGATAATTGTCAAATGCATTTGACGACGGCAACAAGGCAACAATCAGAAGATCCGGCAAAAGTAACTGATGTGGCAAATTTTTGTCATACAACAAGCAGACAATCGGGTAAACTGACAATTTTTGTTTAATTATAAAAAAATTAATTTTATTGTCTGGCAATGAAATTCTAAGTATTTCTTACAAACTTCTGAACTGACAATTAACCTTTTTTAAACAATTTCTCTGTGTCATTTCTTTGGCAGATCTGACAACCGTCTGTACATAGCTTAAGACTAAAACATTCTACATTTTAAATTCATTTTTGTTTTATGAAATTTCGTTTTTGAATTAATCGGCCTTATTCCCGTAGTCGACGTCGTCTTGTGACGACGCTATAAAATCGGTATTCTCGTAGTCGTTTTCGATAACTATCGGTTACTATTGACACAAATTTGGTATTCTGTAAGGAAATGTGACGACGACTCTGAATCTGTCGTCACAGTTGTTAGTAACGACTTGAAACAATTTGAAGGAATAACTTTAGTTTTTGTAAATTTAAAAAAAGGGTTTGTTTAATGGCGTCAAGAATAACAATGTCGAGTAACAAATAGGAGCTTGGAAACAAAATCCCTCGTAGGTACAAGGATTTTAGCTAATTTTAAGGGGTTATGTGAGAAAATTGGTGAAAAACAACTTAATTCCTTTGGAGCGCCTTTAAGAATCCTTTGCGGTTGTAGTTACGAATCTGGTTTTCTTTATTTGTAGCAAAAATTTTGATATGGTTTCCATCGACATCCAATTACTCCAGTAAATCCTGTTTTGTTAAAAAAATGTAGTTTATGCTTCCGATTTGTCATCTTCAGTTACTTCCAATTGTATCCAAGGTGGACAAATCACCTCTCTAATGCATTTAGGGTTTCGACAGGAATCTTGCAACTACTGGCTGCACTTACACTTAGGTTGTAAGGCCCTTGTCCAAGGGACCTTAATGTTGCTGACAACTTAATTATGACTGAAACATATGTCCTGAGTTTACTTTTCATGATAGGAACTATTTCTATAGGTACTATTACGTAATTAAATGCTTCCTTATTAAGACTTAAGTAGTTCTCGAATCTAAAAAAAGTTGGAAGGCCGGCCAACAGATAACCTCAAATTACGATTTAACACCGATGAACATACTCGTTATTTGGCAAGTTTAAGATCATCGGATCATAGTCGAAGTATTATCCTTTCCAGTATAAAATATTTCTTGCTTTCCTCATCGCTTAAATTTGATTCGGGCACAAAAATATTTTTTCACGAAACACAATAAAAATCAAAATAAATCAGCTGATGTAAAAAAGTTACATCAGCTGTTGTCAATTCTTTCATGTTACCGATTACCAGTCGACGTCGTCTCATTGTAGTTACAGAATTCCGAAATAGCATTGATGTGACGACGATGTTGAATCGAAGTGACATTGACATAAAAACGACGACGATGTCGACGACGACTACGGGAATAGGGGTGAATGTCTGTGTTTGTCTATAAACGACATAGTTGTTTTTAAATTAAGACTATTTGCGGCTTAATGGTATATTTGTAGCACGAAATATAAATAAAATCATTTAACTAGAACCTACGAAAATCTGAATATTAGAGAAAATTAAGTAAAGTTGATCGCAGCTTTTCACGAAAAGGCTGTAAACTAGTGTTACATTACAGCTGACATCTTTAACGTCGAATACAGTTTTATCAGTTCCCGTCTAACCCCTACAAGAGATTTCTCCAACTGGTTCAGAAAATACAAACGAATGTTTATAAACAAATGTTGGTATTTATATATTTTTTAGGTATTTGTTTTATTTAATTACAAATAACTTATATCCTTATAATTCTTTTATATATAATATTTATATATAATTATTACCGTAGTGTTATTACTTTAAGTCCAAAGTAATAATGTAATTTGTTTTATTTTCTTTATTAATTATTTTTCAGTATTAAATATTTTAGTGTCATAGTTTACTATTTTAATTGATCAATAATAATTTTAATGTTACGGCATAAACAGTATTATTAAAATTTGTTTTTATAATTTTATTTATGTTTGTTTTTTTTTTTAATTATTATATAACATTAAATAAATAAAAAATAGTGGCAGAAACAAAAACTATAAACAGTTTTCAAATTGTTGCCAAAAACCTATACTATGTAATTTACAAAGTTAAATAAAGTACATTTTGTGGGAATCAAAACTAAGATAAGGTAGGACATGATTGATGATGATTTAGGATGATTTTGTTTAGAGTTTAGCTTGTTTTTTAACTTGTATTAAAAACCGCTGTGAAAATCTATAAATTACGTTATATTGCTCAGTGGAGTTAAAAGATTTGAATAATAAATGTTGAATACATGTATAATATAAAGGTGTATTTAATAAGGTGACAGCACTGGAACAACTACTAAAGGCGCTGCAACACAAAACAAGGACATTGGACGAACTATAAAATTGTGTTGACAGAAGTCGAACAAAAAGTAAACAAATCAAACTAAGGGCAAGAACAATTGACAATCTAAGACCCACATTCTGGAAAAACAATTCGGTTTGAAAACAGACCAAAATCAGTAAAAAGTATAGGTTAAAAGTACCGATTTTGGCCTGTTTTCAAACGCGAATTGTTTTCCAGAACATGGCCGTTAAGAATAGAATTACGGATATTTGTTTACAAAAATTTTAAAATTTGTATAAATATCGAAAATTGCCAAAAATTTATTACTGGTTTTTTAAAATGGCCAGTAATTTTTGTAACAATTCTATAGAAGTAGTTGATCCAAATAATATAATTGTTAGCATAAAATATAGCTATAAGCGAAATTGGTTTTAAAAATGTATCCTATTTTTTTTTAGCTGTTTGAGAACTTAAAATGGAAAAGTGTAACACATTAAAAGAGTCAAGTTAGACCCCAGGTATATTTAAACAAAATTTTAGGGATTGAAGATAATTGTATTTTTTTCCTTTCGGAAGAAAAAGCTACGCAAAAATCGCCTTTATCTGTTTTAGAGAATTTTTAACCATTATCGTAAGATATTCTTTTTTTTTGCTTATGAATTGGACAACGAATTTTTTGCACTAAAATACCAAAAATATCAGCATACTTAAAATTAAAAAATATGCACTAAAAACACATAAAATATGCAATTAAAAAATTATTTTAATTTTCATGAATTTTGGCAAAGAAGGATACAAAAATAATTTGTATACACGTAAATGTACTTATAAAATTAATATTAATTTTAAATCCATGTCAAATCGTAGTTGTGGAGCTCCTTTACTGCTTTGCCAAATTTTTCGAAATTTTTGGTATAGTACAGGGTGTTTCAAAAAATAGTTTCAATTTTGTGAATCGATAAAATAAAAAAATAAGATGCCTTTCAAAAAACTGTATTGATTACACACTGTGATAAAATGGAAAAAATTAAAGGAACTTAGGGAGCGGCCTAGTGCATGTTGCAGGTCTAGTCGATTACAACATGACTCTGTATACCAAAGTTTCCTAAAAACCTTAAAATCTTGACTTACGGTTTTTCGAATCTTTCCTCACTTATGAGTTTATAACATGGTCAATAGATATCTTATTTGAAAAGAAGAGTCTTAGACCTTTAATAACTTAATCATTTGTACACAAATTATTATCAGGAAATATGCGTTTTACATATGACAAAATGCACTTTCTGAGTAATATAATAGACATTAGGGTAACTTCATAAAATAGTAGCTATGAAGGCATTTTTTAAAAATAGTGAAAAAAATCGCAAAATTTTGTGATTTTGAGGAAAATACCGACAGATGCGACAAGTTATCTATATAAATAAAGTCTAAGACTCTTCTTTCCAAAACCATTAAGATATCAAAACTCGTTTAAGAATTGACTTAGTTATAAGATCATAAGTGAGGAAATATCCGAAAAACCGGTTTTTGTACCGTAAATGAAGATTTTGAGGGTGTTAGGAAACTTTGGTTAACAGGGTCTTGTTATACTAAACCAGACTTACAACATACACTAGGTCACTCCCCAAGTTCTAAATGCCTGTTCCAGAGTGTTATCAAAGCGCAATATTTGGAAATTTTTATCTTAAAAATAATATCATCTAAATGTAAATCTTTGCGTTTACTGCATTCATAATTCGAGCAGTTAAATTTCAAATGACAGTTCAGCAAGTCGATTCCGTAATATTTTCTTTCTTCATTTGGGCGCTTTCGAATTGAAAAATTCGTTACACATTTTCTTCTATTCAATGACCTTGGTCACCACGATTTTGAGTTTTGTAGTGCTGAACTGGTCTCTCGAAATCTGTTGACCCATTTTATAATGCGAAGGCTCGCATTCTGCAGAATCCTCTTGCGATACTGTTGCAGAAACACCGTTTTGTAAAACTCTCTCAAGCCCAGCGGGCGGTCATCTCCAGAAAAACGCTCCATAGTGACTAAATTCCCTAGAGCCAGGCTTCTATTTCCCGCGCCCCTTAGACTTAATGTGTTCTCATAGTCAGCTAAACAAATAAAAACTTCCTTTTGAAACACCCTGCATTTGACTGCATTAAGCCACACTCTCAATCTTGTTATAATAGGCTCTGAAGGAAGCGGAATACCAGTTACATCTTTCATTCAAAAACTGTACATTCGATATTAGAGAATTCAGTTCAATAAAAAGACTTCGATAATAAACTTTAATTCAATAAACAAGATACATACAACAGCGTTGTAATCCCCTAGCCGCCTTTACCATGTAGGCGCAGCATCGGTACTTTATTTTTGTCGAAATTACCAACAAGCCTGGATATCGGTATAAATATTTTGTAAATAAATAAAGTAACTTTTACCAAAAGATGTCCCACAAAAAGTTAAAGGCGTTTTACTTTTTAAAGTGGTTGTTAACTATCAAAGCAAAATTATGCAACAAAAACATGCATTTATTGTAAAAATTGCTAAAATATGCGCATAAATATGCAGCAAACTAATATTTTGCGTAGAATATGCAAAAACGATTGAATGCCATTTTTAAGGAAATTTCATTCGGCCTTATTCCCGTAGTCGTCGTCGACGCAAAACGACGTCGTCTTGTGACGACGCTGTAAAATCGGTATTCTCGTAGTCGTTTTCGATAACTATCGGTTACTATTGACAGAAATTTGGTATTCTGTAAGGAAATGTGACAACGACGTTGAATCGAAACGACTCTGAATCTGTCGTCACAGTTGTTAGTAACGACTTGAAAAACTTTGAAGGAATAATTTTAGTTTTTGTTAATTAAAAAAAAGGGTTTTGTTTAATGACGTCAAGAATAACAATGTCGAGTAACAAATAGGGGCTTGGAAACAAAATCCCTCATAGGTACAAGGATTTTGTCTAATTTTAAGGGGTAATGTGAGAAAATTGGTGAAAAACAACTTAATTCCTTTGGAGCACCTTTAAGAATCTTTGCGGTTGTAGTTACGAATCTGGTCTTCTTTATTTGAAGCACAAATTTTGATATGGGTTCCATCGACATATCCAATAACTCCAGTAAATCCTGTTTTGTTAAAAAAAAATTAGTTTATGCTTCCGATTTGTCATCTTCAGTTACTTCCGATTGTATCCAAGGTGGACAAATCACCTCTCTAATGCATTCAGGGTTTCGACAGGAATCTTGCAACTACTGGCTGCACTTACACTTAGGTTGTAAGGCCCCTGTCCAAAGGACCTCAATGTTGCTGACAACTTAATTACGACTGAAACATATGTCCTGAGTTCACTTTTCATGATAGGAACTATTCTATGGGAACTATTACGTAATTAAATGCTGCCTTATTAAGACTTAAGTAGTTCCCGAATCTAAAAAAAAGTTGGAAGGCCGGCCAACAGATAACCTCAAATTACGATTTTAACACCGATGAACATACTCGTTATTTGGCAAGTTTTAGATCATCGGATCATAGTCGAAGTATTTTCCTTTCCAGCATAAGATATTTCTTGCTTTCCTCATCGCTTGAATTTGACTCGGGCACAAAAATATTTTTTCATGAAACACAATAAAAATCAAAATAAATCAGCTTATGTACAAATGTTACATCAGCTGTTGTCATTTCTTTCATGTTATCGATGACCAGTCGACGTCGTCTCATTGTAGTTACAGAATACCGAAATAGCATTGATGTGACGACGATGTTGAATCGAAGTGATATTGACATAAAAACGACGACGATGTCGACGACGACTACGGGAATAGGGGTGATTATTCGTAAAGATAACTTAACCGTTACATTTTTAGGACATCCAGAAAATATATGCATTTGAAAAAAAAATTTTTCCCTACAAATAATGTTTCTTATAAACCGGGGGCTCCATTTTGATTTTAGACCCACGGTTTCTTGGGAAAATATTCTTAGAATTCATTGTAGATAAAAAATTTTTTTTTCCTTCATTTAAATTGACTCACTCTAACGGAGCATCTTTTATGTCACTGCCCTGCTTTTGGTGAGATATGAAAAGTTTGGTCATCGTGCACTTGTAGGCAATACCTGTCTATCAGAAGGCGATTTGCGGAACATCCATGTCTTCATCAGATCAACGAAATGGCTTGAGAGCGATTGATTAGGGTTAGTCGGTGCAAAAATTTGTGAGTCCAAGTGAGCTGTGATGAACGCGGTTGCCGAATTTCATATTTTTCATTAATTTCATATTTTGAAGAAAACTCTAAAAATTTAAGTGATTTTCTCAACTAAACCTAAAACTTACTCTTGTTCTTTTTAAAGTGTATTTTTACTTTTTATACCGTGATATGTTTTTAAAGATTAGAGCAAAAAGTTCATCGGATAATGAAATGCCATAATGTCTAGACACCGAAGGTATAATATCATATAATAACCTTGAAACAGTTGGAGATTTTAATAACAAAATCTCCGACGGATCCTTAAACACTCAGAAATAGAACTCAGCTAAAACATCTGAAAAAAACAGAGAGAAAAATAATATCTGAAAAAAATGCCACAATGACCAAAACGCAATCCCAAAAAAGTTGTTCTGTGTACCGGAATGATTCCGATAACACTGTTCTACCAAAAAAAAAACACTTTTAATTTTTCTGGGTATCTGAATGGTCATTCCTATGGTTATTGATATCATGTTTTCAGATTTTCTTCATCAATCACAGTTTTTTTATAATTTGGATTTGTTTTCTTTTCTTTACGTTGCATTAAAGTAATGAAAACTTAATTTAATCCAGCAGAAGCTTTTCTAAATACAACAACCGTTATAGTAGAGCTTTAAACATAAAAAAAAGAACTAGTATGTATTTTCTATTAGTTAATAATGTAATGTCTTTATTTTATGCTGAATATCGTTGCAGTCTCATAAAATACTCCAGCAGCTGTCGGCGAGCATAGTAGGCATCTATTTTCCTTCGTAACGCTTTTCTAAAATTTAAATGCCTTTTCGTGGAACCTTTCACCATGTTCATCGGAGATGTCGCTGCAGCATTAATGGAATAAATTGAAATGAAAGTGATAAGAACATAAAATGGCTTAATAACTGCACCCGAACAGGCATGTTGCTGATGTTGCTAACTGTTTCTACTAAATTTTTCAGCAATCGTCCCCATACAAATTATACATTCATAAATAAAAAAACAAAACTTATTTCCAAATAACCAAAAACTATGCCTGATAGCAAAACTCTGATTTCGTATTTGAATTTCAATTGATATTTTTGAATATCAACCGAAAAATTTGAATTGATGGTTTTGATAGCATTTGAAGAGTTTTGAATTTCAAATGGATTGTATGAAAATCAAATAAAATTTTTGAATTCCAATTAATTTTCGTTGAATTTCAATTGCAAATAATGTATTAGCAATAATAGAAATGATCTTAAACCGAACGATGAAAACAAAATAACATTTTGCAAAAATCAAAAAAAGGGAAAAAATAAAAAAGTACCGTTTTCTGACCGTTGAAATCCTGTAGTTTTGGATTAAGATGAAATTAAACATTTAAAATATGTCATGTCTACGCCTAAAGAATTGACTTTTTAGAAAGTCCAATATTATTATTGGCAAATTTTGGTATGTCCTATTTTTCAAAATATTACAGAAAGCCGATTCAAAGTTCGAAATCTTATTAAGACATACAGCAATTACAATTAACATTGACGATAATTAGAGGAAGAATTATTCGTTTTTCACTACCACTTCAACGTTCAATATTTTTTTTGCCTTTGCCTAATGGCACGCCTAATTTTTGAAATCAAAGGAGACGTATTTTATTAAAGCGATTCTGATAACATTGTGTAAAAGAATTAAAAACTGAAATTTTATAGGAAAGATTATAACAAATTTAAACGTTGGGTTTTATGCGATCGTAAGCACTATAACCTTCTATATTATCCGTCATTCCAAGGAAGGGCATATGAGCACTATTAATGGGAAACGGGAATTGTTAAAGTCTATTCAAAGTACATTTGTAATGTTTCAGTGTGTTACTAAAAGTTCGTCAATATAAACATTAAGTTGATTTGATACAAACCTCCTTACATTCATTTGTGGTGGTGTAAGTAAGGTGGCATTCAAAAAACATCTTATTGAACTTATAAGAATCATCTCTAAAAACAACAAAACAAACAAAGAGAAGAGCGATTAATGCTATTCACAACGAAATATAAAACAAAGGTACAAAATTACACACGACTTTTTAACGGATTCTTATCGATTTTATGTTTTGTATGGCTGGTTAGATCATAGGGATAACTGTTTTGTATACTTTGTTAGTTTTTCATTTGTTCGATTTTCTAAACATGTCTAAGTAAAAATGCTTACGATTTAGAAGACAGAGTATTCATTTATGGTTTTAATGAAATTAATATTTAAAAAACAACCTTTATTTTTACAAATATATATATAATTTTGTTTTTATGACAATACTATATTTATTTTTTTTAGTTTGAAATGGTTTTTCTCCTTCTTATTTTCTTCATTCGTTACGGTGTGTGTGTTTGAGTTGTAATAAAACTTAACCAACCATATGTTTTATATTTAAATATTATTTATATGTGTGTGTAGTAGTGTGTATTATAAAATTTAACTATTGTTTTTGTTTTTGAGACACACGCACACAATTCCTTCTCCTATACTTGCTACAACAAGTTAGGGAAAAGGATTGCATTAAGAGAGGGGGAGAGCATGGCGGGTGTGCACAAACAAAATGGGGGGGGGGGGGGATGGCTAATTTTAAGTCAAAATATAATATTAATGGTTTTTGGGAGTGTTTTTATTAGAAATAAAAATGTTATTTTTTAATGTAACTATTGTAATTATATATATATATATAGATGTATATGTAGAGTGTACTTATTATTGTTGTATATCTTTCACTTTTAATTTAGTTCTTAAACATGATATAAATTGTTGCTGTTGCTGTTATTTATCCTTCATATATTTCTTAAATAATACATTATTTTTATAATATTCTTTCCTTATAATTGTTGTTTTAATTTTTGTTTTTTTTTTTAATATAATAATTTGTCAAAATTTCTATACAATTTTTAACGTTTTTCCTAATGTTACATATTCATCATGGTTTTTTTTCATGTGTGGGAAAGTTGATACCTTCAGATGTTCTTTTTGCTCAGTGTATTCCATATGTCGACTGTTTTATTTGCATTTACGGTGCTGGCATTTGTTATAATCGATCGTTGTTGTCATATAACCTAAGTATTTTCAATACATTTTCTTGCTTTTGTTTTGTTTGCTTTAATATTATATAAATTTATATATATATATTACTTTTTTTTATACAATCGAGAGGCAGTCCTTTTTTCAGTTTCAGTTGCTTATGTGTACTGCGACAGGGAGTAGAAGTAGAGAATTGCGTACATTATCCTTCTGTTGAGAGGTTTTTAAATTTCTTATTTTCTTTTGTTTGTTTTAATTAAAGATTTCGTTAATTATCACTCATTGTCTCTGTTATATAAACAACCAACACATTGCATTTAGTAAATTTCGTTGCATTGTCATCGAATTGTGTGACAGACACAAATGGATATCGACGTATAAGGGGGGAGGGGGAGTTTCACATATTCATTCATTGTCGTCGTCATTGTGTGTTTTAACATTTAAATTTAACCATTGGTATGTTTTTGGTTGATAAACATTTGTCACAGCACCATTCAGCGAAAACTTCTTTCGTTAGCATTTTAAAGGCGGCCTCTGTTAAACCAACACACGTCCTGTAATCGATAATAAAATAAAGTAAATATGTGAGGTGATCTGCAGGTATTTGTGATATATCTGATATACTCATTAATGTAAATGTTAAGTCTTCTTCATTATTAAGTTATTATGTTGTACTGTGGTGCAATTATAAATAGATTTTAAGAAATTTTAGATCTGGGGGAAAACTTTTTTTTCGAAAATAGTATAATTTTTTTAATAACTGCAGTTAATTTTTTTAAATTTAAAACTTTGTGATAATATAAAATTAAGAATCATGTCAGAATCGTGCAGATGAGCAAAATTGAAAAAGGGCCACGTAAACAAAATTGTGCATTAGGGACTCGAAAAATCCACCCGTCGTTGTTTGATGTAATTTTTGGCATGGCGTATTTGTAGACCCATTTTACTTAAAAAATAAACAAGTAGCATCTGTTACATTCAAAGGCGGGAGGTATCGCGCTATGCTCAGCGATCTTTTCACGCAGCTAACGCAACCTTCGATCTTTTGCGCATTTTGTTAAAAAACCGCATAGTTAGCCGGAAGACATACGACAGTCACGAAAAATTGATTTGACGCCGTTAGACTTTTTAGTCTGGTGCGTCGTGAAAGATAAAAGTTGCACGAATTACGTTCTCTTATTCTGTTAAATCGTTTATAATTGACAAATTTGTTTTAGTCTTTTTTGCATCTTAGCTAATAAAACAAAACATAATTTATGTTATAATCCTTTATATATATTTTTATCCTCTATATTTATCCATAGATTTTGTTCAAATATGATTTGTTTTATATTCTAAGTTGCAGGCTAAACAAAAATCCTTAATGATATATTTTTCTATTTCATTTAAAAGTATTTTTTTATTATAAAATATGGATCGAAAAAATTACCTTTTTAAAAGTACATAAGTACATTTTAGAAGACAAAAATACATTAAAAAAATTAGAATGCCGCTTTTGGACAAAATGGCTGCAAACTAGTGTTATTTTTTATCGGTAATATATTTTTTAAATTAACTGTTCGATTAAAATTATTAGTTTTGAATAAAAACTGTAATATTTATTTTTTGGTTTAATTTGAAAATTTCGAATAGTTATTTAACCACCAAATCATCCCATTTTCGTAAAGCTTGGTCTGTGTTTTTGTATGACAGTTATTCCAATAAATACATATGGGTGTTTTCAAAGTAACGGTCGTTACCAATTTTCGGAGATTTTTTAAAATTCCAAACTAAGCAAATATGCCACTACGATTTCTTAATTTTGGACTTACGAAAATTTAAGCATTGGTAGCAATCGAAAAAATTAATAAAATATTTAATTTTAATATTTTATTTTTTGACCATTAAAAAAGTAACGGTAGTCAAAGTTCCAAAATTAGTAATTTGTAAAAATAGTTTAATGGAATTAAACGAAGGTTTCTCTAACTACAACATTCTGAAGACTATACTACTCATCTACAAATGTAAAAAACAACACTGTAAAATTATCCCAGTCCACCAACTTTTTTGTATCCAGATTCTTTGCCAAATCATCAGTCCACTTGGTCAAAAAAATATTTTTATAGGGGTAAAAATGTATAAAACAACACTGTAAAATTATCCGAGCCCACCAACTTTTTTGTATCTAAATCCATTAACCCAAAAAAACATCTTAATAGGAATCGAAATGAACGAAAATTATGATACTATTGCTGCATACTTGAACTCATTTCATCTCTGATTTTATAGATTTTACTATTTTTTATGGTGATGCTGCATTCGGTTAGTTGATTAGAAAGTAAAAGTAATTTTTTAATCTAGATTATTAATTTATTACTATCCTAAATTACAACAATTTTAATTTTAGTAACATCCTTAATATTAGTTTTATAAACGATACTATACAAAGCTATTAGCCGTTAAAATGTTTTCTAAGCGTTCCAATTCCAAAGAAAAAATAAAGAGTGATAAAACTTGGAAGATTTTATTTTCGTTTTAGATTTAGTTTTTTCTTTTATTTTAAGATTTTCCAAATGTTACAATGGTTTTAAAGTTTTCCAATTACAAAATGATTTCTAATACTTTTTAATTCTTGATGCGATTGAGAGCGTTTTGCGTTTTATGTGGTTTATGTTAGGTATGTTTGTGTGAGGCAGATAGAATGTGATTGAAGTGAGCGATAGGATGTGTTTGAGATATCAAGCGTTTTCTTTAGGCATTCACATGAATTCATCATCACTTACCTATGAAAAAAGAAATTACAGCCAGATTCGCAGAAGACCGCTTCGTCGTTGTCATTTACTTCTTTGTGGCACATGCCGCACGGGTATATAGGTGGTGCATTAGGATTTTGAGGATTGAAGACCATTGGTTGTCCTGGAGGATACATTTTACCGGCACCCATCGTCATTGGTTTCGGCGGACCGCCTGGACCCATTGGGCCCCCAGGACCCATCGGACCACCGGGACCCATTGGACCACCCATAGGACCCATTGGACCTCCTGGCCCCATCGGGCCACCCGGACCCATAGGACCGCCAGGGCCCATTGGTCCACCAGGACCCATAGGACCGCCTGGACCCATGGGACCACCGGGTCCCATTGGACCTCCAGGACCCATTGGACCACCGGGACCCATTGGACCACCGGGGCCCATAGGACCGCCTGGACCCATAGGACCACCGGGACCCATTGGACCACCGGGACCCATAGGACCGCCGAACATTCCTGGGGGACCGCCGCCTCCCATATTGTGATGAGGATGTGGAGGCATGCCGTGATGAGGACCATGTGGACCATGGGGCCCATGAGGTCCATGTGGATGGGGGCCATTCATGCCGCCAGGACCCATTCCAGGGCCGGGACCCATGTTGCCCATGTGCGATCCAGGTCCTTGACCCATGTGAGGATTTCCGCCAGGGCCCATCATGTGATGTGGATGACCACCCATATGATTCGGGGGACCGCCTCCCATACCCATTGGAGGACCACCGGGACCGTGCATCATATGCGGCGAGGGCATACCACTTGGTCCAGGGCTGGGACCATGACCAGGTCCTTGATTCATGTTCTGCGAATGTGGGGGAACGTTGAGATGCGGCGACGGCTGTTGTGGTGGTAGCATTTGATTGGGTGGACCACCACCCATTGAGTTGGGACCACCGCTGCCGCCAGAGGAGCCACCACTACCTAGTGGAACATGCGCGTGCGCATGTGGTGACTGCTGTGGCTGTTGCATAGGAACATTAGGATTCATTTGTTGTTGTTGCATTGGCCCACCACCGCCACCAGCATTAGGACCATTGTTATTGTTGCCGCTGTTGGGTCCACATCCCAGAGGAGAGGTCACAGACGAAGGCCCATTGTTGTTGAGAGGACTAGCACCACCCACGTTGGCCATGGGGTTGTTGTTATTATTGTTGTTGTTGTTACTTGAGTTGCCTGTGTGATGCGGAGAGGCCATTGGACTAGGTCCGGGACCTCCGCACATATTGTTCATGCCGGGTGGACCGGGACTTGGTCCCGGCCCTGGCCCACTCCCGCTCATATTGTGATGTGGCGACAT
Source organism: Muscina levida (assembly GCA_964034835.1). NCBI lineage: Eukaryota > Metazoa > Arthropoda > Insecta > Diptera > Muscidae > Muscina > Muscina levida. The sequence goes on along the minus strand of OZ035880.1, from coordinate 33,704,401 downwards.
TGCAGGAGGCCCGCTGCCGGGCGCTGGCGAAGTTATAGGCACTGACGTGGACGCAGTGGTCGTCGTTGTCGTAGAAGCATTGGCTGAGGAGGACGTACATGATGAAGATGGCGTCGATGATGTCGGCGGCAGGGGTCCATTCGGTGTTAGGCTGGAGGATGAGGGCGAGGGTGGTATACTCAGCCTTGAGGCCGCTGGCGAAAGCATTGGATTCTGTTGTTGACTTTGATTGTGGTTATTGTTGCTACTCGTCGCATGAGCGGGTGAGATGCCACCTTGTTGATTGGGAACCATACCAGGAGGAGTGTGCATTTGTCCCCCAGGTCCGGGACCTGGTCCCGGACCACCAGACATGTGGTTTTGAGGTGCGGGTCCATTGCCCAACGGGCTGTGCATTGGAGGTGGGCCCATCTGGCCGTTGTTCATGTGAGGCGGAGGAAGTTGCGATTGTTGTTGCGGGTGAGGTGGTCCTGGTTGTGATGTGGGTGGACCGAGAGGACTACCCATTGCCCCACCGCCCATAGGCGAACCCATTGGCAGTGAATTCATAGGTGAACATTGTCCCGGTCCAGGACCTGAACCGGGACCACCTGGCATTGGCGAACTCATACCCCGTGGACCATTGGGTACAGGTCCTCCCATAGGACTGAGGCCACCCATGCCCATGGGGTGCGGTGATATGCTGGGGCCACCCATACCTCCCATTGGACTCATACCGCCCATTGAAGCTAAGCTACCCATAGGACTGCCCATCGGTGGACCACCGTGTCCGGGCCGGCCGTGACCCATGTGCGGAGGCATAACCATTGGACCGGGACCCATAGGATGACCGGGTCCGGGGCCACCCATTCCCATTGGAGACATGCCACGCATAGGTGGACCGCCCATACCGTGTGGATGTGAGTGAGGATGTGGAGGGCCGCCTGGATGATGTGGGTGCATATGCGGATGCATATGAGGTGGTGGCCCATGGGGACCTGGCCCCATGCCCATGTGAGGACCAGGGCCCGGACCGAAATGACCTGGCCCAGGGCCACCCATATGACTCATGGAGGACATCGAACTAGACATTGATGGCGGCGTGTCGTCAAATGGATTTGATGCTACAATTGTATCGCCATAACCACCCATCGGCGGAGGTGGCAGCAGATCCTGTGGCGTTGGTGGTGCTTGCGATTGCTGCATTGAAGTGGCAGCAGCGGCGGCCGCAGCTGCTGCTGCCGCCACGGCCGCCGCAGAATTGGCATTCGTCTTTCGTCGCTTCTTGGGATTACTCGGCGCCGAGATAATATCCGAAGGTGGAGGTGGTTTAAAGTCAGGCGGACAAAGTCCACCCGCTGGACCCGGCATACGATATGGCGCCATACCGAGATTATGGGTCATGTTGTTGGTATTTTTCTTCCGAATGGTGGCAGCTTTTATTTAACACCGTCGGAAAGAAAACTGCTTTATGAGGCCTGCTGTTTGAGCAGGCAATAAATCAAAAGGAATGCTGAGGTGGGGAAAGTCAAAGGTGCACCACCAGCGTTGTTGTTTCCTTTTTGTTGGGGGGGATTCCAGCGATTACAATGTGATGAATTTATACGAGTACTGATGAATTGATCAAACGTTAAACATGTTGAGCATATTGCCGACCAATATCTAGGTAGATGAGAAAGTACATTCAGTGTTAAGTAAAATCACTGCGACATAAAATATTTTTGACGAAATTACCTTGTTGTGATGATTGTCTATGTGTTGGGACTAGGCTTTATTAGCCGTCCATGTGGACGGGATAATGATCAATATCGAAAAACATTATGTCCATCTGTCCCTTCGTAATGGCGGAACAGACGATGAAGAAAAAAAATACTGCTACCCAGCTAAAGTTAGATGTCCGTGCAATTATGATTGTTTCACCAATAACAAAATAAATTCAGTACTTTTTCAAGTGTTATTTATTTGCGGCTTTTCGTGGATAATGTTTTCGTTTTCTTTTCAATAAAATTATTATGCCTTATTTTATTGATGTGACGTTCTGCTTCTTCTTGTTTTCAACTACAAATGTATGCTACTGCAGAGATGATAACGTAAGTACTGTGGTACCTTTTTTGTTGTGTACTATTAAAGTATTGTGGTACTGCGTTGGGTCTGGCATACTATTTCTTATGGTAAAAGGATAATATGGGGATATTTATTTAGTGACAATTGTGGCGGAGGTTTTTATAGAGACGTGATGCTAAAATGTATTACTCTAAATCACAAAAATTGTATTGGCAAAATAAATGCTTAATTGTTTCTTTCATAAACTTGTGGTATGCCTTTGTGTTTTAATTCAGTACGTACTTTACTTAATTTATCATTTTTTATTTGTAAATAAATAAATAGGTTAACATACGTTAACATATTTTAAACAAAGTAATAGTTTTTGAAAAGTTGATTGTCATATATGTTATTTGCGCTAGTGTTTTCATTTTTTTTAATATGACCATCCCATCAAAAATCTAATGAATATCAAATCTTAAAAAGTTGTACAATGATTTTTCATTATCCAATTAAAACAATAAATTTTAAAAAAATTTTAAATTCCAAAATCTGTTTGACAACGACTTTTTTTAAAGAAAGTATTATTATTATTTTTCCGTTTAGAATTTGAACTTATATAGAGAAATTTTCTTAAACTGATTTTAGGAATTGTCTGCCATTCAATAGTATGTCCTTATCAGAGAAATATAAATTAGAAATCACTGATCTGGCATGTACTATTGATGTAATGAAATTTTTCTTGGTGCCATGAAATGTTCAATATATATTAATTTTTGTTTATTATTACCAAAGACGAATATGGTGGTACGTTTTTATAAGATCAATTTAAGGGATCCTTAATAAACAAATATTCAGGAAACATCTTCTTGAAAATTGAATGCCATTATTGGAAATATCAGCGTACATTAGATTTCGGGCAATAAATTATATTTTTTTTACATTTATCTTAATATTCGACCTCAGCTCAATGGTACATATAAGATCCGCCCGCGCATATTACCACAATACTTTATAGCAACGATGCCCCCCAGTTGAGCTCGCGAGCGAAAACAGCTTTTTGTGCTTTTACATCTACACATAAAGAGCTTTTGTGCTTTCACACACACACGATTTAATTTGCTTTTCGACTGTTGATCAGTTGTCATGTAGACATCAAGCGAGAAGGTAGTACACGCAAATCGGAAAGCGAATTACAGTATTGCGCAAAATGTTTAACGATGTTTGGAAAAATGATTTTTTGTTTACGCAAAACAGCGTTGGCGAGCCAGTATGTTTGGTATGCCAACGAAATGTTAAGCGTAACCACAAATTTAATGTCGAAAGGCATTACAGGTCTTGAAATTTTAATTGCTAATTTAAAAAAAAATGTTGTTGAAGGAGAATCAGGAAACATTTTAAATATTAATGTTGAAAAGGCGTCTTTTATTGTTTCGCTTGCCTTATCAAAACGCTGCCGTCCTTTTGATGATGGCATTTTTTTTAAGGTGCTCGCTAAAGACGTGCTTGGTTGTTTTGGAAATAAGGGGAGAGAAATGGCCAACATTTTAGAAAAAGTACCATTATCAAGGAACAAAATTACCCGTAATAATTATTTGTAATTTGTAATGCAAAGATATTTAATGTCAGTTGTGACGAAGTGCGTCACTTTTGCACCACACTGTTTGCCGAAATAACAATAAAAGAGCTTTTATGCATACCCAACACACTCGAACAAATCGCATACATTGACGTTGGGCATCACTGCTTTATAGTTTGAAAAACAGTACCTACAACAAAAGTACCTTAATGTAGGAACCTTATCATCTCTAGTGCTACTGCTGCTAAGGTTGCTTCTTCTTCTTCTTGTTCGAAATATTTTTTTTTGTTCTTTTTTTGCACCACCGCTCACTTTCTTTGGCGAGGTTTTTTTTACACTTTGGCTGTTTCTATTGCTTTTTCGAGATTCACTATTGATCAATAAATATTGAATTTCATTTAATTTAACCTCAATTACAGCCAATTCTTTATAAAAATTTGTTCACTAAAATTTGGTGCTGCACTTTTTTTTTCTCCACTTCACTTCTTTTTCGATCAAATAAGCCGTCGTCCTCTTATGTGTGTGCGTGTGTTGCCAGTTTCGTTGCAAAAATTTTTACTACCACACTCTGTTCACTTTATTCTACCGCATTTGTTAGCTGGAGTTTTCGCATTTATTGCGGTCACTTTTGGAATATCGTATGTTTTATTATAGGCTTCCAGTATTTTTCTATCTTTTAGAGTATAATTAATTGATATTCCACAAAATTTTTAATAAAATTTGTCAATTTCCACTTTTTACTTTTGATAATTCTTGTACACAAACACACGCCACTGCAGTGTTGTATTTTCGCTGACTGACACTAGAGGGAAAAATTCCTAAAATATTTTGTGCATAGTTGCTTTTTTGGGTAGTTTCGAACAAAAGGTGTTTTTCAAAGGGGAATGCAACACTGCTACCGACAGTGGGCTAAGAGCTGAATAGTTGTGTTATCACAATCTTAAAATTGGTATTGTAGTGAAACGAATTTTATTGTACCAAAAGAAACACATGTATAATTTGAAAACTAAGATCAAAATACACATATTTGTAGTTGCCATTTCGTGTTGTAGTATAGAGCTGAAATGCAATGAGCCGATGGATATGGGTTAAACACAGGGCGGTTTGCAGTGCACAATTAGTAAAGAGTTTGGATCAGGTATTTTGAAACATGAAGTTCTTATTATCACATTTATGTCTCTCTGTTCACGTTATTATGGCACACGGGTATACATTAGAGTCCTGCACAATTCTCTTGAAACGGCTTTAAGCCAATTCGTTTTTTCCCAACACATGTTTTTGTTTTGATTCTGCAGTCAAGACAACGGTGTTTGTTTTGGTAAAGAAACAAAACAAATGCAAGAGAGCGTAAGAGCGAAAGAGAGTGAGTTTTGATCAAACAATGTTTTGTAAAACAAATGTACTTAAAGTGAGGTACTCACTACCGATCATGTTTGACGATCAAAAATTCATCACTTTTGAATAATTGTTCACAGCATTCATATTTGTATCTGTAACCGTCATTAATTTTAAACAATTTGACTAAATAATATGAAAAATAAGAGAATTTTGTGCCCATTATTAATGATTGCTCTACACCATTTCCAATTAAAATTCAAAGAAAATCAATTGAAATTCAAATATTCCATTTGAAATTCAAATCTCGTCAATTTATATTCAAAAAATTCATTTAAAATTCAAAAAATATCAATTCAAATTAAAATTTTTATTCGCAGTTCGAAAAATATTAATTGAAATTCAAAACTCGTAAATTAAAATTCAAAACACATCAATTGATATTCAAAAATCATCAATAGAAATTCAAAACTCGTCATTTGAAATTCAGAATTTATCAATTGAAATTCAAAAATTCACTTGTTGTAACAGTTTTGAAGATTTTTGATTTTTAATTGACGAATTTTGAATTTGAAATGACGAGTTTTGAGTTTCAATTGATGAGTTTTGAATATCAATTGATGTGTTTTGAATTTCAAATGATGAGTTTTGAATATCAATTGATGTGATTTGAATTTCAAATAGATAATTTGAATTGATATTTTATGAATTTCAAATGGAATGTTTGAAAATCAAAAAAAAATTTTGAATTTAAATTGATTTTCTTTAAAATTCAATTGGAAATGGTGTAGTAGAAAATATGCAATATGTAAATATAAATAAAAAATGGAGCAAATAGGTAAAGCGATGGATTGATTCTATGAAGCAATTTTCACATGTGAATATTTTAAGAGAAATTCGTGACTCTGGACGCTTCAAAATTAACTTTTGACTGACATTTTTTGGTACACACTATCAGTCAAAACCGAAAATGGTCACTGACTGTCACTCAAACATATTTTTTTTGTGATTGACTGACAAAAACAATCGATCACACACGCAATAAATACAAATCTGACCAAAACTGTCGAGCATGATCGTTAGTGTAATATGCATAATAAATATGTTATGCACGAATGTATTAAATAGTTGCTTGTTTTTCAAAATAGAACAATTAATTGTACCAAAAAGTATATGTATTGTACCAAAAAGTATTTTTATTGTACCAAATACTACAATTTATTGTATTAAAGAAATAAAATTAATTGTACTTATATAGTACCAAATATAAAATTTTTTATAACAAATTGTACAATTAATTGTACCAAAAAGTAAAATTTATGGTATTGTACCAAAGTGGACAATTTATGGTGCCAAATAGTATTATTTATTGTATCAAAAAGAGATATTTATTATACCAAAAAGTGATATTTATAGTACCAAAAAGTACAATTTATGGTACACAATAGTACAATTTATTGTATAAAAAAAAAAACAATTTATTTTACCAAATAATACAATTTTTGTACCAATGTAAGCACTTTCTGGTACAATAAATTGTAATAGTTGGTACAATAATATTCTTTTTTCATACATTAAATTGTACTTTGTGGTACATTAAACTGCACTATTTGGTACAATAAAAGTAATATTTGGCGTAATAAATTGTATATTTTGGTACAGTTGATTGTACTTTTTGATACAGTAAATTCTAATAAGTAAACAAATACTTATTGCACCAAAAAAGAACAATACAACACAATGAATGCACTTTCTAGGACAATACATTTTACGAACTGTTAGAATAAAACTTATTTTTGGTACATTAAATTGTACTATTTGGTACAATAAAAGTAATTTTTGGCGTAATAAATTGTACATTTTGGGACAGTAAATTGTACTGTTTGGTACGGTAAATTGTACTGTTTGGTGCAATAAATTGTTCATTTTGGTATCATAAATTACAGTTTTTGTTACAATAAATGTTCTTTTGGTACAATAAATTGTATCATTTAGTATGATAAAATTGGTTTTTGGTACAATGAAAGAACTTATTGGTATATGTACTAAATTGTACTATTTTGTACAGTAAAGTAATATTCGGCATAATAAATTGATTTGTTTAGTACAGTAAATTGTATTCTTTGGTAACATAAATTGTACATTTTTTGTACAACAAATTGTGCTTTTTTATTGTACTATGTTGTACAGACATCAAAGTGCATTAAATTGAACATTTTGGTGTAATAAATTGTACTATTTGGTACAATGAAAGTACAATTTGGCACATTAAATTTTACCATTTGCTACAATAAATGAATTTTTGATACCATGAATTGGTACAATTAAAGTTATTTTTGGTGAAATAAATTGTACTATTTGGTGCAATAGGATTAATTGTTGGTACAATGAAAGAACTTTTTCGTATATTAAGTTGTACTATTTTGTAAAGCAAAGTAATATTCGGCATAATAAATTGTTCTCTTTGGCACAGTAAATTTAACTCTTTGGTACCATAAATTGTACTTTTTTTTGGTACAACAAATTGTGCTTTTTTAATTATTATTGTACTATTTGTACTTTTTGGTACTATTTGGTACAAACAACAATTATTATTGTACTATTTGGTACAAACAACAAAGTACATTAAATTGCACGTTTTGGTATAATAATTTGTACTATTTGGTACAATATAAGCACAATTTGGTACACTAAAATGTACTATTTGTTGCAATAAACTCCTATATTTTTGATACAAAAAAATTTTGTTTTGAATATTCAATGTCGTGCATAACATATTTAAGTCCGTTTGTTCTACAAAACACTGTTTTGATCAAAACTCACACTCTTTCGCTCTCGCTCTCTTAATTTTGTTATGTTTCTTTACCAAAACAAACACCTCCATCGTGTAAATTATGGTTGATTAGTGTACGAGTTTTTGATTTCGATACGACTTAACCGCGTATATCGGGAAAAATTTTATTTTTGGGGGTCGGTAATATATATTACCACGCATGGAGGCACCATAGGAATGGCAGAAGCTATATCTATATATATAAAAATGAAATGGTCCACGTATGTCATACCATCACTTGAGAACGGCTGGAGCGATTTGGCTGATTTTTTTTTATTCGATTCGAAATTTCCCGTAGATTGTTTGTGTTGAAAAAAATCAAATCCAGGTGGCACTAGGGTGGAATTATATCGAAAATTTGAATGCATGTACCAATTCAACTGAAATCTATATATATAAAAATGAAATGGTCCACGTATGTCATACCATCACTTGAGAACGGCTGGAGCGATTTGGCTGATTTTTTTTTATTCGATTCGAAATTTCCCGTAGATTGTTTGTGTTGAAAAAAATCAAATCCAGGTGGCGCTAGGGTGGAATTATATCGAAAATTTGAATGCATGTACCAATTCAACTGAAATTTAGAATAAATATTCGTTTGATCATGAGAAAACATTTTATGTACAAATGGACCCGGTAGATGGCGCTGGGGTCGGTTTACAATCAAAATTTTAACGAATGGGCCAATTTAAATGAAATTTAGAATCTATGTTTGTTTGATCATCAGAAACAATTGTATATACAAATGGACCCGGTAGATGGCGCTAGGGTGGATTTATATCGAAAATTTGAATGCATGTACCAATTTAACTGAAATTTAGAATTTATGTTTGTTGAACCTTGAGAAAATTTTTTTTGTATAAATTGACCCGGCAGGTGTCGCTAGGGTGGAATTATAATGAAAATTTTAACGAATTAAACAATTTGACTGAAATTTAGAATGTATATTTTTTTATTATGAGATTTTTTTTTGTATATATGGATGGACCCGCATTTGATTTGGCTGGGGTTGAATTATTTCGAAAATTTATATCGATTGTCCGATTTTACTTAAACTTAAAATATATGATATTTTGGCCGGTGTTTAGCTTATGATACACTTAATTTTTGGAAAGTCATTTAGTCACTTTTTTTAACATCATAGTTATTCAGAAGTCTATATATAGAAAAAAGATGTACATTTTGAAGTCACCACTAATTGTGAAATCGGTTGACCCCATTTGTCCCAAAATTTCAGTGAAAGTTGGGGATTGCCTGTAGATGGTCACCCAGACCGCAAAAAAGCTTAAAGAAGAATGACTAACTTTTTTAATGGCGCACTTCCTACAGAATTATAGAGCTTCACAAAGAGGTGTTTTGCATTTCGAACTTTAAGGGGACAAACCCGAAAATGGGAAAAACTGTTGCTATCACCAAGACCAAACGGTTAATAGGGTTGTTGAGCCAAATGAAGGGATTTTTGGAAATTAGTACTCCTTGGGATAAAAAGGAGCCACGTGTTATCATTACTCCAACGGAGAATGTTATATGTCAGATTTGCGCAACCGCTTTTTTTTACAAATGAGTCTTGATAAGTGCAACACGTTCAAAAAAGCAGTCTCGATGAGCGCAACTTTTCAATGTATTTGCAGAAATTATATGTATTTTTTATTTGCATGCAATGTTACGCCCTTTGTTCAATGTGAGAGTACAGTTTTTTTTAGTGACGTGAGGCATTTTCCACAAAGTAAAATAACAATTTTCAATAGAGGTTCGGTAAACGCAACAATCTCGGTAACTGCAACCGGCTTGGGCTGCTATCGGTTGCGAAAATCGAGCTCGTACTGTATATGCATAACAAAGAGTAAGTTTTCATCATATCATGGACGAAACTGCTGATCTATTTTAGCAATTTTTACAATAATATATAATAATCTTTTCAATATATGAAGAACGGAATTTGTCCGGAAAAACCTCGCCTTTTAAATTGAAATATTTCAGAGGCCAATGTAATAAACCAATCGGAATTAGATTTCAACTGCACTCAACATCTTTTACAATAATTTGAAGGCAGGACGAAGTCTGCCGGGCCAGCTAGTATAAAAATAAAAAAAAATTGTATGGGGACCACCATTAGAATTGAAGTTAGTGGTTAGATATGTTCGGAGAAACTGCTGAGTTTGCAAACATTTTGTGGGTCGGTCATACATTTGACTCCTCTAGGGGCACCTTTGGGGCAGTTAGAGCGGTTTGAGCAAATGTTATAAAAATTTGAATTTTGTATGAAAGCCCCTCTAGAGGGTGAAGATAGGTGGAAGGTATACTTTAGAAAAATGTTACGAGGGAAAAATAACTGGGGACGGTCATATCTTTTACCCCTCTAGGGGCGACTCCGAAGTAGTTGCGGGATTTCCACACCAACATTGACCATGATTCCTCTACACCACTTCCACCAAATTTTTGGCTTATGTTTTTTTTTTTCAACCACAGAAAATTAAGATGTGAGCAGTATCCAAATCTTGTAACTAAGGATCTCCATATAATACTATATAATAGTGTACATTAGGCATATAACTTTTTACAGTTTTTGAAAATAGGAAAAATGGCATAGCATAGTCGAATAGAGCATAAAAAAGTATTAACTCCCATTATAAATTTTTTTTCTAAATTGCAAAAAGTTTCCGCACCAAACGCAATTACTTTTTTTTCCAGATCATATAGCCATCCATGGTTTTCCTACAAAGGTTACGTCATCCCATCAGCTGTTTTTGACGTTTTGCTTTGTTGTTTTATTTCTTTAGAAATCTTTTAAATTGATTTCAATTACAGGGTTGCCAACACGCAGCAAAACATAAATTTTTTCTAGTAATCTTAACTATATTAACTAATAGTAGGCAGATTATATCCTATTTGTAAATGTATATGTGATGATTAGAGTGACCTCTGGTTATCTGATCATACTTTTGACAAAAATAATGTCGACACACTACAAAAGTCATTGTCCGGCTTTAAAAAAGCAAATTAATTTTTACTCAGACATTGGGTCAAAAAACCATCAGATTTTCAGGAAGTTCAGCGGAGCAACATCAACGCAGAGCGCGCAATCAAAATTATGCAAGACATTTTGCCATTTTGTGAATCACCACATACTTTAAACTTAAAATTTATTTCATATAACAATTGAAAACATTTGTTTTAAAAAAAGGTTAAGAACAAAAATCTGACTTATTTTAGAAATCGCGTTTTGAACCCAAATCACCTAAAAAGGTGATATTCATTACTTGTACCATATTTGCCACCACGAAGTGGTATGCCAAATTTTTCGTAAAAATTCGTTATACGCCTAGTATACATTAGGGTAATAACTTTTTTTGGACAACATTCTCCATAGGGCTTTTCTAATGGCAAATATTGTATTAATGATAAAAAAAACTATTTCAGTTCAATTTGCTAAAAAAACCTTACGCACCGACAGCGATTTCTAAAATGCCTTTAATATATGTTTTTTTAAATTTTTTTAATAACAATTTTTTGTAAATATGGTTTATATATATGTAATTATGTAAACAAATAATAACAATAAATCATTAAAAGTAGGTATTGTAAGATATAAACTTTAGGTTCAAAATACGCGATGTTTTACAAAGCGGATATATATCTTTTACTATTTTTATTTCAATAAAAAAATTTTTTTTAACTTTGATTCAAAACTTTAACGCGTAACCTTTTTTAACGATAGCGAAAAACTAAAAGCGCAGTTCTTAATATTTTTCCATGCCCTACACGATTTTGTCTGGGGAGATTTGATATTTGCAAAAAATGCAAAAAGTTATTACCCTAGTGTACATGTGTTGTTCCCAGAATCAAAACAAACACATATCTTGGAAAAAACAAGTAGGCTTGTGCAGTTCTCTAATGTTTACTGTCGGACAAATGTTTTGTACTCGGATAAATGGTTCATGAGTTATGCAAAATTATGCGAAAAAAATCTTTTCAAAATTAAATGTTATAATTAAAAAGTTTTTTAAAAAAATCTTTACTATCGAAAATATTTTTGAAATCGTGGGACCATTTTACATAAAAAAAAAATATAGTATTCCGATGTTTTTTGTTGGTGTTGCATAGTGTTATCAATCACACTTACACAATCAGCAGTGTTGTAGTGAAAAATCCTCAAAAAACGCCATCGCATTATTTTAAAATCCCTGTAAACTTCATGACTCTGCAATACCGGGCAACAAACTTGACATTTGTGAATCGAAGACTAAACACAAAATCGCAACATACCTTTACCATATTTGCATAATGTCAATGTCCTCTGGAAAGACCAACCGTCGAAAACAAATATTAAAATGCCAGCCAGCCAGCCAGTCAGTCAGCATCATAGTACTAGCAACAAATTATGAGAAATCTACCAATTTGAACTAAAAACAATGAGGACAACTTGTTAAATGGTATTAGATCACCATCGTTAACAACTTCATCATGATCACCATTGACTTTATATTTGGCAAAGTCATTGCATCGCATACAAACAGCAAATACGCAAAAAAATACCGTTGTAAATCAATTGTTCAAAAAACAAACTGAACATTTTTGCAGACAGACTACGGATATGGCGGCACACGGTTTTAACACATTTATTTAGATGGTAAATATGTTGGTGATAGTTTTGGTTGTTGCACTAATTGAATTGTAATACCGACTGAAGGTTATATGAGAGAAACGTAATTATTTGCTACCGGAAATTTGATAATTGTGTTTCTATGTTTTTTTTTTTATAAACGCCCTCTATTCGTATAGTTTCCGCATTAGTTTGGACAATATTTTCCATTAACTTGTGATCGATATTGAAAAGCAGCAATAACTTATATTCGGTTTATTTAACTTTTCTAAAAGACATTTACTTTACTTCATCATCTTAAAGGCATAGTATTATTTTGTGGTTATAACGAAATTTGAATTTTGATCTCATAAGGCACAGTCAAACTTCACCGCCGAAAAGAAATCTTAAGGTAGAATTTGATGACCCACATCTCAACTAATATCAATCTTTAATGAAATTTCCTTAATGCTATAAAAGAACACCCTTATAAATATATTTATATGTTAGCATATGTAAAATTTTTAATTCGTTGTTTTTCTTATCTGTTATCTTCACACTTTGCTGTTATCTTCACACTTTGCCACATTTTCAACAGCTTTATTTGTATTATTTAATATAAATCGACAAAATAAAGTCTTTCCAATGTGTCGTGTCATGGATAGTAAATTTGCGTACAGATTGACGGGAACTTAAAAAAAAGAGAGAAAAAAGTTTGGCATGATCAAATTTTCTTTGTACATAATCATTACAAATTTTAAAAAATTTTGTTTCTAAACAATTTTGCTCATTAAGTATTTGGAAATAAACGATGGTTATTTGTTTAACAAGTTTCCCTTAATGAATTCTCATTAATGAATGATTTCGAACTACTGACAACTATTACTGGACAAACTGGTGCAAACATTTAAAATTTCCCTTTGCTTTTCATTTCAAAGGAAACATTGTTCATACTCTACGAATACATTTATTTATTCCATTATGGCAACATTTGATAAGTACAAATGTTCTTAATATTACAGGAAACCGATTTTGGCAACTCATTGAGACATAAGGACATATCAGCTTTGTTGCAGACAAACTTGTTGTTCTCTTAAAAAGGCTACTTTACTATAATTTTGATTGAATATGGTACCAGTTCTATTTACTGCAGCCTTCCGCATGATCATCTCCATTATAATGTTACAGAGATCTCATGACAGACTATCTCTTTGTCTAAAGCCTCGCTTGGTTCAGTTAGGTTTTTGCCTATTTTCACTGAAGACTTCGTGTCAGTCAGTGTCATCCCGCAAAGTCGTATCAGCTTCGAGGGAATTTCAAACTCAGCCATAGATCTAATAATATCTGTCGTATCGGACTGTCGAATACTTACTTACTTACTTAGCTGGTACTTCTATGCAATCCCAGTAGATTATATACCGCACGGAGAAAAATATTATAAGCGCCTCGATCTTCTGCTCTTCTTCTCCAGTTAGTCACACTGAGTTCTGTAAGGTTCTCAGTAACCTGGTCTTTCCAACGGAGTTTTGGTCGCCCTCTTCTGCGCCGTCCATCGAGTTCATTGTCGAAGACTTTTCGAGCTGGAGCATTTTCGTCCATGCGTACAACATGACCTAGCCAACGCAACCGTTGCACCTTAATGCGTTTGACCACGTCAATGTCAGTGTACAGCTCGTACAGCTCATGATTCATACGACGCCGATACTCTCCGTTAACGATGATGGGCCCATATATTTTACTCTCGAATACCGCCAGAACCGGTTCATCCGCTTGTGTCATAACCCAGGATTCTGAGCCATACATTAAGACAGGTAGAACCAGTATCTGGTATAGCTGGAGTTTTGTTCGTCGAGAGAGGGCTCTGTCATTGAATCGCTTGCTTAGTCCGTAGTAGCATTTATTTGCAAGCAGGATTCTTCTCCGGATTTCTAGGCTGACATTATTTGCTTTGTTGATGGCGGAGCCTAGGTAGACAAAATTATCTACCACCTCGAAATTATAGTTGTCAAGGTTCACGCAGTTTCCCAAACGAGTAGATTCTTTGTTCGTTGAAACTAATAACTTCGTTTTGTCCTCGTTCACCGTTAGGTCCATTTTCGCTGATTCCTTCTGAATACCTGAGAAGGCTGCTGTCACATCCCGCAGTTTTCGACCGATGATGTCTACGTCATCAGCGTACGCGAGTGGCATGTCGGCTTTAAAAAGCATATTAGATAATTTTAAGCCATACATTGCCTTGTTTCTATTGATCTAGGTGCGGCTCGGTGGTGGACAATATACTCCATCGTCGATGATTGGCGTGAGTGATTTCGTCAATTATGCTGCCTACGGGAACGAAAGAGTTCCCTCCATATTTGCAGCACACTCTGAGTGTCCGTGACCAGATTTCCGTCTCTGTCCTCACAGGTGGGGTTCCCTGTTTCAAAGTCTATGCATTTTAACTTTTGGTAGAACTTTCGGGCTTAATTGTAGATATACAGGTTTTCTTTTTTCTTCTAAAGACTTTATTGCTCCCTTCTCTTCTCATTATAACGCTCTCTCACCGCTGGCGTTGTAATTGGCTGCAGTTTTACCCTGTATGTAGCATCTTTTCCTCGGACATTTCGCGACATTCTTCATCGTAATACGGCTTGTTTGAGCGTGGGTTTTCATAACCCAGTACGTTCGTGGCGGCAGTGGTCATAGAATTCGCAATATGTTGCCATTGGATGTTGGGACCGGCCCTGACATGTTGAACAAAACACGTGAATACCTTGAGATCCCAGGTTCAACTCCGGGGTCCAGTTTCTTTCATTGGCGGCCCCCTCGTTATTGTCGACACCAACTTCGAGGTATAAGGGTCGAGTCAATCAGCATGTCTAGTAAAAAGTAAAAGCGTGTTAACTCACAAAATAGAAAACGTGTTAATTCATAACAACGCAAAAAGCTACGCCATACCCCATTCATTTGGTCATTAGGATGTCAGAAACATCAGAATTAGAAGGACTTGTTTTAAGTAATTGAGATATTTGCATTTATGTACGACCGTTTTTTGATCAAATACCACGTGATCAATTTGGTTTCAGGAGGTATCCACGGTGCCATGTGTATATCTTTATGCAGAAATCGGGTTCCACTGACTACAATGTTTTTTTGCCGAAGCGAAGCTAAGCAGTCTGAATCCGTTATCGGGCATCTTCCCGTCCTATTTTAGTATTAAAATCTCCTAAAACAATGTTACTGTCATGGACAGGGCAGCGGTAGAATATTCAAGACGCTAATTGAATGCATCTTTAATATTCTCGTCTGGGTCCTCCGTTGGGACGTGTACACAAATCAGCGTAATGTTAAAATATTTCGCCTTGATGCGGATATCAAGAGATCAAGAGAAGAGAATTGATCGCAAACGGTTTAATGATAAAGCCCTCTCTCGACGAACGAAGATCCAACTGTACCAGATACTGATCCTACCTGTCGCAGAATCCTGGATGATGACGCAGGCGGATCAATCTATTCTGGGAGTCTTCGAGAGAAAAATACTTCGCAAAATATTTGGACCCATCATCCTTAACGGCGAGTACCTCCGTCGAATGAATCATGAGCTGTACAACGACATCGACGTATCCATGCGCATTCAAATAGACCGAATGCGCCGGCTTAGAGATGTTGTTGTTGTTGTGTGAATGGACGAAAATGCTCTGGCTCGAAAAGTCTTTGGCAAAAACTCGATGGGCGGCGCAGGAGGGGGCGACCAAAACTTCGATGGATGGACCAGGTGAATGAACTGTTATCTAAGCTTGGTGCTACGAGCTATCTACGCTTGGAATACTTTGCTACGTGCGGCTACTGATAGATAAATATCTGTTGTTGCTCCCATTAAAGAAGAAGAATGATGGGGATGGATGGACCAGATGTCGAAGTAACTTGCTGACTATGAATCCACATCCAAATTCGTGTCTTTCTACATGGCAGCTATAAAAGTTGTCACATTTCTTTCGTCGTGTGCATCCTTGTCCAATCAATCTTATTGCTTGTATGGCGATGATGTCAGCCTTATATTTGCCGAGGACATCCACCAATTGGATAGCGACACCATATCTGCAAATCAAACATGTCAATGCCTTTCAAACTTGTATGCAAAGATTTTCCAAAATCACCATTTTGGTAATTAAAAAATTGTTAGCATGAAGAGTACCAAGCTTTGTGGATGTTCAGATTTAAGCTAAGTACTGACGGTTGCCAGAAATAGCAATTTTATCAAATTTGCTTATATAACGGCAATGTACTGACATGGACAGTGTTGCCATATAATTAATCTCTGCATATTGTGAAATTAGCAGATGCATAAACTTCGCACATCTGCAAATTAAATCTGTTTGCAATTATCTTACAAAAATTTGCAGGTGGCAACATTTTGCGGTTCAGACGATTATCGGATGTCTGGAAATATTGTTGTTTTAAAATGCTTTTTCTACAAACGTTGCCATACAAAATTTAAAGTGCTCACGGTTGTTGGACATTTTATGAAAATTTTTCGGGCAATAATGTAAGATCTGGCAACCGTCTGTGCGTAGCTTTAGAAAATCTGTTACGTTTGAAGAAATCTTTTACTGTCAAAAAATATCCCAGAAGTTATCCGTACCCTAAAATGATATTCGGTCTACCACAAATAGTTATTAAAATGCTTTTAACAAAAATCGCCTTGTCAACTACGCTATTGCTATCCGAAATGTGTGTTATACTCTGAAAGCTTCAAGGCTAGAGGCCTACAAAAATAACACTGTTATACAAAAAATAATATTTTTCATTTTTCTGGGTGTCTGAATTGTGATTTCTATGGTTATTGTGAGGGCAACCGGAAATATGCTACAGCATGTTTGTTTTTACAACGAGATATTAACAAATGGGTAATGTATTTACATGTTTCATGATCCTACAAGTGTTTTGAGACCTATTTGTTAGAGCATTTTTTGGCATATTTTACCCATAAAGTCATATTTTAACATATTTTGGTTTTAGGATCATATTTAAAAAAAGAAAACCTCCTTTTTTTGAGCAAATTTTAAAACGGCAAAAGTCGCAAAACTAAAGGCGCTTGTAAATGAGTTTCCTGACTTGCGAACTGATGGAGGACTCCTTAATTGTAAAATTTGTAACAACGTTTTTGCAGGAGATCGCAGATTTCAAGTAAAGCAGCATTTGGAAAGCAGCAAACATATTCAACTAAATCATAAAAGTGAAAATAATCAGACAAAACAATTATTTTTGTCAGAATGTTCCGGTAGACTCTCAAAAGAACATGATATTCAGGAAAAACTGTGCTGAGCTTTTGTGTCTGCTGACATTCCACTTTACAAAATAAGAAATAAAAATATAAAAACTCTACTTCAGGAATAAAGGTCATGGCATGATGGTTAGAACACGCGACTACCATGCGGGAGATCCCGGTTTCGATTCCCGCCTCCAGTCATCTACATTTAGCTTTCATTGCCGGCCCCCTCGATGTTGTCGACAGCAAGGTCGCAGTATAAGTGTCGAGTTAATCGGCATGTCTCAAGATGTATTAATAAAGGTGGAGTTATCTGTACAACAAATTTGGCAGTGCAACAACAACAGGCAATTTATTTTGTGTAGTGCCTCTCTAGTGTCAAAATCTCCATACAAAATTTTGACAACCGAAAGGCGCAACTCGGCGAGTATATGTAAGTTGACAGTGCAGAGGCACCAAAATCAGAAAAAAAGTTAAAACCAGCTGGCTGTTGACGCCACCTGTATTAATACATCTTGGCATGTCTAATAAAAGCTTCTCAAACAGTGACGTTCACATTCGTCGGTAAACAAGTAGGTGCCGTTAATTGTGAATCTTAGAATAGAAAGCGTATTAATTCATAACAACGCGAGAATAAGGTGATTATAAAATAGAATAGGGCGATAATTGCAGCCGAAAAGGCATGTTGCTGATGTTGCCCCATGTTTCTAGTAAATTTTTAAACAATCGCCTCCATACAATTTTTTTATGGAAAACAAAACTTAGTTGCAAATAGCAAAATTCTGATTATGTATTTGAATTTCCCATGTCAAATACTCTTAGAAGCACATAATGAAACACAAGAAAAAAAATCCTTGTCGAACAGTGTAATCCATTTCTTCGCCAGAAGTTGCTTGAAAAATTGCCGGCACATGTGTTTGGGAGTCTTCGAGAGAAAAATACTCCGCAAAATATTTGGACCCATCATCGTGAACGGCGAGTACCGTCGTCGAATGAATCATGAGCTGTATGAGCTGTACAACTACATCGACGTGGTCAAGCGCGTTCAAATAAACCGAATGCGCTGGCTTGGACACGTTGTACGAATGGACGATAACGCTCCGGCTCGAAAAGTCTTCGGCAATAAACTCGATGGGCGGCGCAGGAGGGGGCGACCAAAACTCCGATGGATAGACCAGGTGACGGAAATGTTAAGTAAGCTTGGTATGACGAACTATCTACGGAGTGCAAAAGACCGAAGCGCTTGGAATGGTTTTCTACGTGCGGCTACTGATAGATGAATTTCTGTTGTTGCTGCCAGTAAAAAAGAAGAAGAAGAACATGTGATAAATCGAATTAGAGGTATGTGATAGATTTGCTTTATGGAAATTGTGTGATTGTTGGGACAAAGTTTGTCAATTTAAACTTTGTAAATTATTCCTTAACTATCATTGCTTCGATATGAAGAATGCGATGCAAGATACCACATGCTTCTTCATAAATTCCAAACAAATCATACCGTGACAACTCATTCGAATTTTAATTCTGGGGGTTCTACGTAGTTCAAAATTTTGCAAGTAACTTTGCATTATAAAAATTAAACCAGAAACATATAGCTCATTTTCGTGCAAGACCGGCATAACTCAAAGAAATAGATTCCGCGATATATTCATTTAAAATTTTTAATTGACTTCTACCTTGCAAAGAATAGAGGAAATAAAATAGCTTAATTTTTAAACATAAACTATGATATAACGAACAATTCTACAAAATTAACTCAAAATACACGTTTTTTAGTTATGCCGGTGTTGCATCAAATGAGCAGTATGCTTTTTTTGGTTGATGGGTCAAGTGTTACTCTTTTGGAAAATATCAGCTGTGTTCAGCTTCAATGCTAACTCTTTATACCTCATGAAGAAGGAATGGACTAGGTGCTCGCGTTATTAATCTACATATGTGTTTCATATTTTCTTTTCAACTATCTTCTATCACTCCACCACCACATCACCCTATAAATTTGTGTGAAAATAACCCTTTGCAATTAATCATCTTGTTGTTGAACACAATATCCATTGATTAATATCATGCTGGGGCTCTCACACATCACTTTGTTTGTAGCTGCAAATGTTTGTTGTAAAGTGCCATAATGAGATAGGTCGTGTCGGTCGGTCAGTCAGTGCTGTTGTTGCTATTGACCCTCATACCACTTAATGTCCAGTGTCGAAGTTTAATAAGTTTAAATTTAACCAAAAAAAAAAAACAATAATTTTTCACTTAATGTTTTCATAAAAGACTATTATATCTTAAATTGCTATTATTATTGTTGATTTTTGCTTTGCGTTTTGTTTATTTTGAATAATATTTTAAAATGCTTAACTATGTTGGACGCATTGTGATGGAACCGCGGGGGTGAGACTAATGAAAACATTTGTGTGTGCATGCGTGTGTAAATGTGTAACCTCCAATAGTGATTTTAAATGATGTAGTATTTTGATAACAATTTATCGTTAATGGAGCTAGACGAATGCCATGGTAACGTATTTGGGTTAAATACATTCTCGACAAGTGACAGGAAGAGGTCAAAATGTATAAGAGGTGTTATGATATGTATATCAATTCGGTCTGTTCTCTTTCCTACAAGGTGGGGCAAAAGTAATCACCCAACGATGGCTTGAGCGTAGGTCAGACGCATTCGACGGTCAACAGCTAACAGCTAATGCACTGTCTGTACTTTGTAAGGGAACAATTGCTGGATAAAATCAACTATTATTTAAACATAAAAACAAGATGCCCCCAAATGTGGACGACAATCGCCGACGTTGTAGGGACCATGATTTAAGGATATTAACCTGGATTATCTGAAATCTCTATATATATGACTTACATTACTTCCATAAAGGAAATGCGATGGACGGCACACATGACGAATAAATTTTAACATCTTTTACAGCTGACATGCAGAAATACACAAATTTGGAAGAGATCATGCGGTATAACCATGTTAGTGGTCGAATAACTCAGACTAACTTACTTACTTAGCTGGTACTTCTATGCAATCCCAGTGGATTATATACCGCAAGTAGAAAAATATTATAAGCGCCTCGATCTTCTGCGATTCTTCTCCAGTTAGTCACACCGAGTTCTGTAAGGTTCTCAGTAACCTGGTCTTTCTAACGCAGTTTTCGTCGCCCTCTTCTGCGCCGTCCATTTTGTTCATTGTCGAAGACTTTTCGAGCTGGAGCAACATGACCTAGCCAACGCAACCGTTGCACCTTAATGCGTTTGACCACGTCAATGTCATTGTACAGCTCATGATTCATACGACGCTGATACTCTCCGTTAACGATGATGGGTCCATATATTTTACGGAGTATTTTTCTCTCGAATACCGCCAGAACCGATTCATCCGCTTGTGTCATAACCCAGGATTCTGAGCCATACATTAAGACAGGTAGAACCAGTATCTGGTATATCTGGAGTTTTGTTCGTCGAGAGAGGGCTCTGTCATTGAATCGCTTGCTTAGTCCGTAGTAGCATTTATTTGCAAGCAGGACTCTTCCTCTGGGTTTCTAGGCCGACATTATTTGGTTTGTTGATGGCGGAGCCAAGGTAGACAAAATTATCTACCAACTCGAAATTATAGTTGTCAACGTTCACGCAGTTTTCCAAACGAGTAGATTCTTTGTTCATTAAAACTAATAACTTTGTTTTGTCCTCGTTCACCCTTAGGCCACCCATTTTCGCTGATTCCTTCTGTATACCTGAGAAGGCTGCAGTCACATCCCGCAGTTTTCGACCGATGATGTCGACGTCATCAGCTTACGCGAGTAGCATGTGGCTTTTGTTGAATATAGTGCCACTCGTGTTTACTGCAGCTTTTCTCATTATCATCTCCATCAATATGTTGAAGAGATCACACGATAGGCCGTCGCCTTGTTTTATGCCTCGTCTGGTACAGAATGCCTCCGTAAGGTCCTTGCCAATCTTTACTGAAGACTTCGTGTCAGTCAGCGTCATTCTGCAAAGACGTATCAGCTTCGCTGGAATACCAAACTTAGCCATGGCTTCTAGTAATTTCTGCCGTATCGGGCTTTCGAAGGCAGCTTTATAGTCGACGAAAAGATGATACGTGTCGATCTGTTTCTCTTGGGTCTTTTTCAGGATTTGCCGAAGTGTGAAAATCTGGTCAGTTGTTGATTTTCCAGGTCTAAAGGCACACTGGACCGATCAGGTTGGATAACACTGGCTTTAGTCTTTTACATAGCACACTCGACAGGACCTTATATGCGAAGAGTAAAAGCCTGATCCCGCGGTAGTTGGAGCTCACACATGGAACACCTTTTTCTAGCACAGGACATAATACGCTTACATTCCAATCGTCGGGCATGCACTTTTTAAGCCAAACCGTTCGCAGGAGCTGGTGCATGCTCGTTATCAGCTCCTCGCCACCGGACTTGAAGAGCTCTGCAGGCAGACCGTCGGCACCGGCTGCTTTGTTGTTTTTCAGCTGCGATATTGCTCTTCTTACCTCGGCTTGACTTGGTGGTGGGCAATCTAAGCCGTCGTCGACAATTGGCGTGATAACTTCACGTGCGCTGCCTTCTGGAACCAGCAGTTGCTGGAAGTGTTCTCCCCATATGTGCAGCACACTCTGCCATGGCAAAATGCTGGACACTCGGATTAAAAAAAACTGGATTATTCCAAAACAGCTGGACATTTTCAAAAAATTTCAGAACCGTAACAGATGAAGCTGCGTTCATAATGGGAGGAATGTATATATAAAAGCGTTACAACGAAAGCGGAAGCCAGAGCTATAACTATGGAAACCTGGCAATGAAGATGGTCTACAACAACAAAGTGAAGGTGGACATATAAACTAATACTTGATGCAAATAGGTGGTTTAAGAGAAAACATGGGAACATTGAGTATTATAAAACCCAGTTCCTGAGTGGCCACGGTGGCTTTAGAGAATACCTACATTGTTTTAGGATTATCGATACACCTTTTTGTCAGTGTTGTCATGATGTAATTGAAGATGCTGAACATGTTTTCTTCATATGCCCGAGATTCAGTTCCAAAAAAGAGTATGTACATTGTACAACGACAGTTAGGCACTGAAATAACAGTCGGAAATATTATGCAGCTAATGTTGGATTCAACTGCAAGTTAGGGGTTATATAGCAGACTATATCAGGCGCATTCTTCTACATTTCAATAGAGCCTTGACGGCCTTAGCGGATGTTGAATAACCTACCCATCCCGATGAAGAAATATTTAACGGTTGTATCACCGGGATTGGGACGAAGTTTGAGGTGTTTTAGCGTGTTAAAGTCTCGCACATTGTCTTTAGATGATTTCACCTCGTAAAAACAAAAACACTACTGCCGTGTGTGTGAGGACGAGGAGTCCGAGACGATGGAACACCTTCTTTGTAGCTGTCCCTAAGATACTTTGGGAACGGTTATGTTGACGACCTGGAAACTTCTCCTCAGTCTAAGTAGACTATTTATTATGTTTCATGCGCCTTCCATGGCTGATTTGGCCAAGATGATTGGGAACGGTTATGTTGACGACCTGGAAACTTCTCCTCAGTCTAAGTAGACTATTTATTATGTTTCATGCGCCTTTCATGGCTAATTGGGCCAAGATGATT
This sequence comes from Muscina levida, assembly GCA_964034835.1. NCBI lineage: Eukaryota > Metazoa > Arthropoda > Insecta > Diptera > Muscidae > Muscina > Muscina levida. The sequence continues at coordinate 33,681,169 of OZ035880.1, read as the reverse complement.
GGGAGGATGATTTTTTACGACTTTCTCTTTTTTCAACAGATCTCGGTCTGGGAACTGGTTTTTACCAGATTGCCTGTGACCTCAAAATAGGAGAAAAATGGGATAAAATAATTTACAACAGGTTGTCTTTTTCCTTTACCGCATTGAGGAGTTACACACGATAGCTGCATATATTTACTTATTTTCTTGTGTTTACCCTGCCTCATCGAAAAATGCGCGGGTCGAAGTGGAAATGAGATGCATCTATTGTGACGTGTTGTGGGAATTAAATTTATACAACGTGACTTGAACTCCATGCATAAAATTGGATAAACAAAGGTGGGCGGCGGGTACACAAAAGCCAATGGAGTTAAGAAAGAAACAATGAAAACAAAACTCAACTGGCGGCTGCACACGATATTTAGCATTTCACCTTTCAATAGCCGCAAACTTCAGCATACATTTTTCAAATTACGAGTATTTTTTGAATGAAAATTTCTTTCGTTTTTTTTTTGTTTGACTGGTTATTTGTTGCAGCTTTTAAATTATAATTTTACAATGTTGCTCGTTTGTGTGGTAGTAATAAAGAAAAAAATCTCTGCCAAGTAATTTTTGTTTCGAAACTTTAGTATGTACATTTGCCAATGTGATTATAAGTGCATTTACAACATTAGTTATGTCAGAGATGAATGATGATGATAAATGGAGTTAAAACTTGATTGTTAAGAAGGGTCATTTACATTGGATATATGAGACTTTATGAGACATCGCTCTCTCTCTCTCTCTCTTGAGGTAATTCGATCAATTGCACTATTTGAAGGTTGTACATCACCAAAAGATAGATCTGAGGGATTTTATATTAGATTACAGATTGTTTTTAGTTCCAGTTGAAATTGTTGGCGAATATCTTTAAAATTTAAACAATTGTTTAAATCTCTCTTTCACAACTATTAATCCTATTGCTGAAATCACGTCCGCGTATCTCTTTACATTTACTACTCCCCCCCTCCCAAAACTAAAATTGTTATAATTTACGATGTTTCGTTTCGTTTGCAATGCGAGGGAATACATAAATGTGGGACACAATGTGTGCAGACGTACTAAATAGGTATGGTTGGGATGGTTTTTACGCTGCTCTTAGTTTGGCGCTTCCACCTCCTTCCGCCAAATCATGTGAAATTGTGGTAAACTCTTCTTTTTGCGCTGCGGTTGTGGGGGGAGCGGGTCGGGCACTCTGGCAAACAATGTTCGAAAACAATGCAGACCATGTTATTTATTGCCTATGAAAGCCCAACTGCAAAACGCAACATCATTGTCGACGCTGATAATTATCTCAACTACCCACGACGATGATCGTTAACACGTAGAGAGTAGGTCAGTAGCTTCATCAGACGCACCAGACAGCCAGCGCCTGTAGTAGCTGGCTGGCTGGCTACTTTATTGCTTGAATGTTAATAACGTGGATGGTTTCTATTAAAACTGTATTAAAAATTGACGTAAATTGAAGGTTTTATAATAAGCGAAGACGGACGAAAGATATGTTGGCAAATTTATTCTCTGTATTTAGTTAGATTTTTGTGTAGCACAACAATGATAAACTGATATTTAATTACGTCAACAATTGCCAGTGAACCAGTTACGTTACAATACATTACGGAGATTTGGTGATGTTAAGACTTAACGAACGATGTTTTTTGCTCACTTGGCTCACGTTTAAATGAGAGGGCGTGAGAAATGTTGGCCTGAAACATTTCGTGGTAAACCAAATTTTGTAATAAAATATGGAAGGGTTGCCATATAAATGACAAATTTGAAATTTTTTTCAAAAATTTGGAAAATTTGCTGATACATAGCCACTTTCTGGAAAACAATTAGTTTTGAAAACAGAGCAAACTCGTTAGAAAGGTAATACATTTTCAATACCTTTTTACCGATTTTGCTCTGTTTTCAAACCGAATTGTTTTCCAGAATATGGCTGATAGTTATGGAAAAGTTCAGAGACATCGAAAGGGGCAAAATCCCTTTAAATACGTACGAAGTGATGTTTGCAATGTATAAAGAATCAATTTGGAAAATATAATAATTAAAATAATTAAAACTTAAAAAACTTAATTTCCCTTTGCACCCCATGAATGAGGTATGGGATAGCTTCTCGCGTTGTTGTGAATTAACACGCTTTCTATTTTTAGATTCACAACTAACGGCACCTACTTGTTTATCGACGAATGCGAACGTCACTGTTTGAGAAGCTCTTACTAGACACGACGATTGAATCGACGCTTAATGCTGCGAAGTTGCTGTCAACAACATTCGAGTGGAGCCGACAATGAAAGAAAATTTTATTTATTTTTTTCTTTTAAGATGACTGGAGCCAGGTTTGAACCTGCGATCTCCCGCGTGGTAGTCGCGTGTTCTAACCACTATGCCACGGCCGATAGAGATAAAATAATTATCTCTTTTTAATTTGCCCCTTTAAGTTCGTGGTGACCATTTGAAATTTAGTTATCCGTTTAAAAGTTATGGGAAAAATAAAAATTTTCAAAAAACAGGTAAATTTGTATGGGAGGATGTATGTTAACGATGGGAATGTAAAGTGAATCTTGCATAGCAAACCGACTTACAACCTCCTTCGTACTGGCACCTGGACAACGATGTTCATAATATTGTTATATTATGAATAGCGGCTGATAGTGAGCGACGAACCCTGATAGCTGGGCTAGTCACCCGCTTTCAGGTTCTTAACTAGCTATGAAAACACGAGAAAGAAAAAGTAACAAACGGAACCCCCGCAGACGAAAAAAGGACCATGATTTAAGCATATGCACCTGGAACATCCAGACTCTCTATAGAGACGGTGCCTCTATCCTACTGGCGGATGTCCTCAAAAAATATAAGGCTGACATCACCGCCATCCACGAGCTGAGATGGACAGGACAAGGATGTTTGCGACGTAAAAACTGCGACATCTATAACAGCTGCCATGCCGAAAACCACGAATTTGGATGTGGATTTGTAGTTGGCGGGAGACTCAGACACCTTGTCTCGCGATTCAAGCCTGATCCGCAATCCGCCTCAATGCTAAATATTTCTACATCACGCTTATTTGTGTTCATGCCCCGAAGAAAGATAAAGACGATGAGATTAAAAATGCATTTTACGAGCGCCTAGAGGAAACATACGACCGCTTCCCCGGCCACGACATTAAAATGGGTTTGGGAGGCTTTGATGCAAAAATATTAAGGGAAGATGTTCTTGGTCCATCGGTCGATAAATTCAGCATGCATACCGACACGTCAGACAACGGGCTTAGGCTGGTTAGCTTCGCAGCGGAAAGGAACGTGGTATTGAGTGGAACCAGATTCGGGCAATCCCCCGATCAAAACACCCGAAAATCAAATTGATCATGTGGTAATTGATGGCACGCATGCATCTAGTGTCATGGACGTGCGTGTGATCCGTGGTGCTTAAATTGGCTCGGATTATTACCTGTTTGCAGGCAAAGTGCGCACAAGATTGAGCAGAGCGAAATCGGCACGTAACCAAACACAAAGAAAGCTGGACATTGCAAGCTCCAGAGATAGCCACGGCCTAGTGCAACCAGCCCTCCCAACTACTACGACAAAACGCCTCTACTTCTGACGTTCCCGATATACAGTGGCAGCATATTGCGCATTCCATGGCAACCGCCGCAACAATCGTGCTAGGATATGAAAAACGGCGCTCAGACGAATCCTGGTACGATGAAGAATGTCGCATAGCGTCTGAGGAACAGGATGCCGTTTATAGGGCAATTCTACTGCCAATTGCAACTCGGGCTGTTAGGGAACGGCACAAGAAGACAGTAAAACAGGCGAGACAGCTATTTAAACGGCAAAAACTTCAGATGAAGGAACGGGAAAAGGAGGATATAGAGCGATAAAGGGACAGAGGTGAGGCTCGAAAAATGCTATGGTAATGGGCTCCCCCCTGTAACGACAAGGATGGAAATCTATTTCCAAAGTAATAAAAAAAGTGAGGACAAACAAGTGAATAACTATTTCAGTAGTTTAATTGTGCAACAAACCAGTTGACTCTACGAGATAACAGAACTTAAAATATTACAATATTAGTAGAAGAAGGCAACTTTTTGGACTCAAACATTAGATAATTCACAATATGTTGTACTCAATTGCCAACCTATATTTAGAACTGCTAGATCAATTTTGTGAGCAAATAAGACCTTTTTAATAAGCTTACATACCAAATTTCAGCCCGAAAGCTCATAAACTATAGGGACATACAGACGGACACCCCCATAAAGGGGGAATTTGTATGGAAGGTGGGAGAAGTATTCGTCCGATATTGTACATCTTACAACGTAAGCTCCTATTATAGGATTAAAGCTTGCATATCAAATCTCAGCTCAATATTTCCTAACCTACGGCTATAATCGCGGGGGCAGTTACGCGGTCACCCCAAAAAAGGTAGTTTGAAAGGGAGGTGGGAGTAGTTTTTGACCGACATTGCTTATCTTAGAAAATAGCCACCGCTTAGATATTGAATCTTGCGTACAAAATGTCAGCTATATACCTCCTAAAATACGGCAGCAATCGCAGGGACAAACCCCAAAAAGAGAGAGTTTAAATGGGAGGTGAGAGTTGCTTTTGAACGATCGGTCTCATTTTAATACTCAACCTCGGCTTAGAGCAGAAAAGCTTGCATACAATATTTTAGCTTGATTGTTTATAAATTACTACTGCAATCGCGGGGACTGACATACGGAAACCCCCAAAAAGAGGAATTTTGTATTGGAGGTGAGAGTAGTTTTGACGGATCGGTCTCATCTTACTACTTAACCGCCACTTGGTGAAGGGAAGCTAGCATACAAAATGGCAGCTTGATTGCCCTTAAACTACAGCTATAATCGTAGGGATACCCTAAGTTTGTATACTACTCCCACCTAGTTTTTAACCGATCGGGCTCATCTTAGAACTCAACCTTCATTTAGGGCACCAAAGCTTGCGTACAATATTTCAGTTTGATTGCTCTTATATTACTGCTTGAATCGCGGGGACTGACATAAGGACACCCCCAAAAAGAGGGATTTTTATGGGAGGTGGGAGTAGTTTTTTACCGATCGGTCTCATCTTACTACTCAACCTCCGCTTAGTGTAGGGAAGCTCAAATACAAAATTTCAGCTTGGTTGCTCTTAAACTGCGGCTGTAATCACAGAGACAGACCCCAAAAAGGGGCAGTTTTTATGGGAGGTGGTAGTAGTTTTTGACCCATCGGACTCATCTTAGAGCTTAACCTCCGCTTTGAGAATGGAAGCTTGCATTCCAAATTTCAGCTTGATGTCTCTTAAACTGCGGCTGTAATCGCGGGGACAGACGGACAGACGGTCACCTTTAAATCGACTCAGATTTCGATGCTGATTATTTATATATACATATATATTGTCATACCTACCACGCCTCTTTATGGGCGTTACAAATGGAAGAACAAAATTAACCCTACCCTTCACTCTGTTCATGCGCATGGTGAAGGGTAGAAAAATTATTATTATTCCAAAGCGAGGACAAGAATGCGGTTCTTAACAGCGGCATTGTAGTATGTTCTAGTGGGTAGAGTTCACCAACTGGTCAGAATTTCAAGGTGATACTAAATGTAAAACACACACAGGATTCGGGGCTCGATTTGAGCCAAATACTCCTAAAGTGCTCGTATACGCCTAAACACCCGCTCGAATACCAAGCCACGCCCACTCACCTTGTTCCCGAGTCAAATTGGACCGACGCAGGGGATGTAGCCAGATTTTTACATCTAGAGGTTGTGAGTACAATTATTAAATAGATTGACTTTTTTCATAGATTACGTTGGCTTACTTTGAATTGGTCGTTGTTGTTTGCGAGAATTAAATGTCTTGGCTAACCGTTAGCAAATTTTATTCTATTAAAATATTGGTGGTGTACAAATTTTAAAAAATATTTCCAATCCTTAAATAATTGAATTTAAAGTATTACATTCGCTAGCTGCGTTCTGCTAGTTTATTGGCTTATTTCTCAGCAAGTTATTAAGCCGATTATTACAATTTCTCAATAATCGTTTAAGGTTAATCAAACCTGCGCAAAGGGATTTTAATGTTTTTATTTAAACTACAGGTGATCGCATGCAATTTAATTATATATTCGTAACTAAACATTTAATGACATTTTTTTTTATAATAAAAGTGAAATAAAATCCCAAGAGTGGCAAAGCGTCTTTAGTACTCTAAACAGCAATGTCTGTCACAAAAGATTTACAACTTTGTAAACAAGTTGGTCAACCAACAATCATTGTTTTGTATCCCCACACTTACAAACACACACAGCCAGACATTCCTATGGAAATAATTTTTTTGGTAAGCTTAAGTCCAGCTTGACTTGTTGCTTGATTTGTCAAACACCCCAAAAAAGCCATCTGAGAAAATACCTTAAACAATCGCAAAAATATATTTCGGCTTGTTTTTGTTTTTTTTTGGTTAAACCAATGTTTCTGTCTTTAGAAACATTAAAGCTCATCTGTACTCATAGTGTGTGGATGTGAGTTCGCTGGAACCTCTTAGGTATGCCCACATTCTCCAACATGCTAATAATAATGAAGACGACCAACATCATGATGACGATGCCGATAATGGGAATGACGCTTACGCTGATGATAAAGATGATGACGATGATGATGTAGAGAAGCCTCACAAAGTTGGCCAAATGTAGTTGATGCCCACCACCAGTCAGTACTTGCTGACTTGTGTACATACATATCTACAAGTTGTAATAATAACGATGAGCTTGCAGTTTAATAGCCCGGGCGCAACAAAAACAACTAGAGACAACAAGAAAAAAATAACAATTACGTAATGTCCTCCTCATCGTTGTTTTTTATATTTGGGAAAAATCATTGGTTGCATTCATAGATATCGAAAGAAGCTGAAAAAAAACCAAACAAGAAAAGATCAAGACAATGAAGATGAAGCCAGAGTTGAAGCTAAAGCTAAAGCTAAAGAGAAAAATTCACCCAAACAAACATTGAATTTCCATTTCCTTGTTATTTTTGGACTCGCTACTCTTCTACTCCTTCCTCTCTCTCTCTCTCTCCCTTGGCTGATAAAGGCTTCCAACGTCAAAGATGTGGCAGACAGACAGACAGCCAAGGTGGAAACTGGTTTTTGCCACCATGAGTGTAGTGAGTGCATCTTCATCTTTCAGGTTAGAGCCACAGCCAGCACCCAATGTCCATTGATGATGATAACGAGAAAGGGAGAAATTCACAACTTTGTATGTATCCAGCGAGTGAGTAAGTGGAGTTGTCGTCCGTCCAACGATTCAAACATTTGTATCTTTTGGTATTCACGATTGTTCAAGTGGTTTTATTTACTTTTAGGCTGATTTTTTTGGCACCCTACTGAAGAAAGTTCGGCCGATGAACATCTCGAAATGGGTTGATTTTGGCGAGCTGTGTAAATTATAGTTATGATGGTTGCAGACAAACACTCAACTGTCGCATACATACATGGAACCACTACTAAAAAATTCTCCGCCCACTGCCCTGTCAACATTTTCTATCGCAGAAGTCACTTATAAGTGACATCAAGAAGTTACAATTCAACGTCTGCGATACATTTTTTTCATCGTAGAAGTCACTTCCTTATTGAGAAGTTGTTCCCCGCGGACGTTACTTTCAGAAGTTACGTATTAGTGCCTTGTAGAAGTTACGTATTAGTGACTTGTAGAAGTTAAAATTTTCGTTTTTAAATCTATATATATAAAAATGAAATGGTCCACGTATGTCATACCATCACTTGAGAACGGCTGGAGCGATTTGGCTGATTTTTTTTTATTCGATTCGAAATTTCCCGTAGATTGTTTGTGTTGAAAAAAATCAAAACCAGGTGGCGCTAGGGTGGAATTATATCGAAAATTTGAATGCATGTACCAATTCAACTGAAATTTAGAATAGATATTCGTTTGATCATGAGAAAACATTTTATGTACAAATGGACCCGGTAGATGGCGCTGGGGTCGGTTTACAATCAAAATTTTAACGAATGGGCCAATTTAAATGAAATTTAGAATCTATGTTTGTTTGATCATCAGAAACAATTGTATATACAAATGGACCCGGTAGATGGCTCTAGGGTGGATTTATATCGAAAATTTGAATGCATGTACCAATTTAACTGAAATTTAGAATTTATGTTTGTTGAACCTTGAGAAAATTTTTTTTGTATAAATTGACCCGGCAGGTGTCGCTAGGGTGGAATTATAATGAAAATTTTAACGAATTAAACAATTTGACTGAAATTTAGAATGTATATTTTTTTATTATGAGATTTTTTTTTGTATATATGGATGGACCCGCATTTGATTTGGCTGGGGTTGAATTATTTCGAAAATTTATATCGATTGTCCGATTTTACTTAAACTTAAAATATATGATTTTTTGGCATGAGAAATTTTGAATGTATGTTTGGAACCAGCTGCCGGTGTTTAGCTTATGATATACTAAATTTTTGGAAAGTCATTTAGTCACTTTTTTTAACATCATAGTTATTCAGAAGTCTATATATAGAAAAAAGATGTACATTTTGAAGTCACCACTAATTGTGAAATCGGTTTACCCCATTTTTCCCAAAATTTCAGTGAAAGTTGGGGATTGCCTGTAGATGGTCACCCAGACCGCAAAAAAGCTTAAAGAAGAATGACTAACTTTTTTAATGGCGCACTTCCTACAGAATTATAGAGCTTCACAAAGAGGTGTTTTGCATTTCGAACTTTAAGGGGACAAACCCGAAAATGGGAAAAACTGTTGCTATCACCAAGACCAAACGGTTAATAGGGTTGTTGAGCCAAATGAAGGGATTTTTGGAAATTAGTACTCCTTGGGATAAAAAGGAGCCACGTGTTATCATTACTCCAACGGAGAATGTTATATGTCAGCCAATCGGCTTAAAAATTTTGTTTTAGAATACAGTACGAGCTCGATTTTCGCAACCACCGATTATAGCAACACCCCGATTTGCGCAACCGCTTTTTTTACAAATGAGTCTTGATAAGTGCAACACGTTCAAAAAAGCAGTCTCGATGAGCGCAACTTTTCAATGTATTTGCAGAAATGATATGTATTTTTTATTTGCATGCAATGTTACGCCCTTTGTTCAATGTGAGTGAGCAAATGACTGTTATAGTACAGTTTTTTTTAGTGACGTGAGGCATTTTCCACAAAGTAAAATAACAATTTTCAATAGAGGTTCGGTAAACGCAACAATCTCGGTAACTGCAACCGGCTTGGGCTGCTATCGGTTGCGAAAATCGAGCTCGTACTGTATATGCATAACAAAGAGTAAGTTTTCATCATATCATGGACGAAACTGCTGATCTATTTTAGCAATTTTTACAATAATATATAATAATCTTTTCAATATATGAAGAACGGAATTTGTCCGGAAAAACCTCGCCTTTTAAATTGAAATATTTCAGAGGCCAATGTAATAAACCAATCGGAATTAGATTTCAACTGCACTCAACATCTTTTACAATAATTTGAAGGCAGGACGAAGTCTGCCGGGCCAGCTAGTATTTTATATTTATTTCAATTCAAAAATGTATTACAAAAAAAAAATAAATAATTAATTAATGTGAATATTAGAAATAAGATTTTTTTAATTTTTCAGTTCATTTTTGTTGGTTTTTTTTGTACTCTGTCTCGGGCGTGAAGTATGTGCTGTTGACACACTTTATTTATATCCATATCGGTCGAGTTCGAATATTTGGAATGACAGGCATCTATAGGAAAATAGAATTAATTGATTTCTTTATAGTTATAGTTTTATGTGAAATATTACTTTTTATTAGTGTAAATGTTGTAAAGCGTTGGATACTGGGTTTGTCATTTGTTCCACGCCAAGTTAAATTAACGGCCATATCATCCGATATAATGGATTTCGATGTCATTCTTAGGAATGAAGCGAAATCCTTTCCTCCAACTCTATATATGATATTTTTCTAAAATTAAATATGTTCCAAATATACAAATTTATTCATAATTATGGGCATTTAGTATAAGAAAATCGACCTACCAGCTAAGATGTCATTTCGTCGTCCAACAGCAGCTTCGTGTCAAAATCAATAAAGTCCTTGACATCCATGAAAGGCAAGGAAGGTTTTAGAGACGTATCATCCTTCTTACGCATATTTCTTTGCTGCTTGACTTCGGTTTTTAACGCAACGACTTCTTCCGTCAAAGTTTTTATTATTTTTGTATTAGTTTCTTCGAATTTTTCAAATTTTGTTTGCAAAGAACGTAACTCTTGCAAGATCGTTTGTATGGCTCCTTGATCTGAAGACCTAGCCTTTGCTGACAATTCACTCATTTTAATTATATTTTCAATAATATTTCAAATTAAAACACCACGAAACAAATAATTTTACTAGTTCCAAATGCAAAATCTCACTTTAACACTGACCACAAACTGCAGAAAACCAAACAATAATGAACCAATTCGTTAACAACTTCTTTTTTCTATTCTGTTGTTCTCAAAAAATTTTAACAATTCCAAAAACAATATCGCACTTTAGCACTGACCACAAACTGCAGAAGACACAAAAACAATGAACCAGATGTCAACAACTTCTTTTTCTATTCTGTTGTTTTCAACTAATTTCATTTTGCAGTCGCTGCGACTTCAACGTCGGTGATCGCGTTCATTGTTTATCTTTTGCATAACGGGACAACAATCTTTAATTTAACGTCTGGAAGTGACTTAAAAGTGACGCATTTGGCGTTTAACACGTTAACGCGACAACTATCTTTATTTTAACGTACGGAAGTGACTAAAGCGTGACGTATTTGGCGTTGGCGATAAAAGACACTTCCAAATGTTGGCAGGGTAATCAAAAATAAAAATTTCGCCTGCTAACTTATATTTGTATTGCTACCTACTATCTGTGTATTAAATGTTCTCTCTCTGCGACTAAAATACACTTTTGCTACGTCCAATACGTTTATTGATTAAAAATAATAATTTTGTTTTCTAATTACAATTAGCAGATGTCCTCGACAAATACAAGGCTGACAACACCGCCATACTGGAAAGGCGATGGGCGGGACAGGGATGCACACGACGAAAGAACTGTAACATTTTTTTTTATTGCTGCCATGCAAAAAGACACGTATTTAGAAGTAGATTCATAGTCGGCAAGAGGCTTCGACATGTGGTCTCGCGGTTTAATCCTTTTTGTTAGCGCATTAAGGAAAATTATTTTAACATCACGCCGATTTGTGTACTCGCCCCGACGGAAGACAAAGGCGAGGACATTAAAGGTGCATTCTATGAGCGCCAGGAGGATGTATATTACCGCTGCACATGTCCTTAAAATTGTTGTGAGAGATTTTAATGATAAAATATTAAGGAAAGATGCGCTCTTGATACTGCAGTCGGAAAACTCAGTCTACACAACAACACCTCCCATGACAGATTCAGATTGATTGATCACGTGGTAGTCAATGGAAGGCATGTCTCAGCGTTATGGAAGTGAGTGTGATGCGCGGTGCAAACATTGACTCGGATCACCACTGCTGCTTAACACAGAGATAGCCAATGCCTACTCCAACCAACTCTCCCGAGTACTTCAAACAAACCTCCTAGTTCTGATGTTCCCTACACCCAGTGGCAGCATATTGCGAATTATATGGCCACTGCCGCAAATACCATTTCGGGCTATGAAACACCAAGCCCCGGTACGATGATGAATGTCGCGAAATGTCTGAGGAAAAGGATGCTACAAACAAGACAATACTGCATTCAATAGCAAAGCGTGCGGTGACGGAACGCTATAATGAGAAGAAAAGGGAGATGATACGCCTCCTCAGACGGGAAAAGCGTCTATGAAACCGGTAAGAAAGTTTCAGTCGGGCAACCCGACTTACATATACCCTCACCCTCAGTAAATCATAAAATTGTCTATTATATTAATATTATTTCTCGATATCTAAAGTGGGCGGAGTCAAGAAGAAGTGCGGCTAGACTTCCAGTTTTTTTCTCCAAAACATTATCCTGTTATAGCTTCACATAACACAGAATTTGGGCACGCTCATGTCGAGTGTATAGATATTATAACTCCATATCCAAAGTGGGCAGAGTGATACATTTGTATGGGGGTAACAGAAGAGGCGTGGCTAGACTTCCAATTTTTTTCTCCAAAACTTTATCTTGTTATAGCTTTACTTAATACAGAATTTGGGCACGATCGTGTTAGGTGTATTAATAATATTAATCGATTTCTAAAGTGGGTATGGGAGGTACCAGAAGAGGCGTGGCTAGACTTGCAGTTTTTTTTCTCCAAAACTGTATCCTGCTGTAGCTTTACTAAATAAATAATTTGGGTACGATCACGTTGGATTTATTGATATTATTGCTACATCTCTAAAGTGGGCGGAAAGGTACATTTGTATGGGAGGTACCAGAAGGGGCGTGGCAAGACTTCCATTTTTTTCCAAAACTTTATTCTGTTATCCTATGTACCAAATTTTTTATCTTTGGGACTAAAAAATTCTCTTGCCACGCCTTCACTGCAAAAAAAACTCTCCGTCCATTGATCGAATACTATACAAATTTCGTCTGCTAATTCAAATAACGGTCTTCCGTCCATTGGTCGAAAATAAAAATTAGAAAAATGTTAAATTTTTTTTTTTCATCCAAAATTATCAATCATACGATAAAATTCAAAATTTCGTCCAAAAAAAAATTAAGTTTTCCGGGAATTTTCCATTCGAAAAGTCGTTTGGGAATAATTATCCGAAATTTTTCGCAGTTACGTCGTTCAAAACTATCAAATCAAACGACAAAAAGCAAAATTTCGTCGAAAAATAGAATTAAAATTTTTCGAATTTTTCCGAATTTTTCAAAATTTTTTTTTTTATTTTTCCATTCGAAAAATCATTCGTGACACTTGCAAAAAAAATTCCATACAAAAAAGCAATTTTCGGTTTTTGCAATTTTTCGGCATATTTTCTTTTACATAAACCTTCTCCTGGCAATTACGAACAATTGACAAAAAAATTTCAGCAAAATCGGTCCAGCCGTTCTCAATTACTGAATTACTATACATTTTTGCCACCATTTTTATATATAAATTAAAAAAGTTATTAAACATTAAAAACATAATGTTAATTTTGCGCCTCCCTGTGTTATCATATATATGGATTATAGCAATGTATCATCCACTATTCTGTTGCGAACTTACCATGAACATAGGAAGAGGGTATCTATTAGTCAGCTTACTCCTTACTGGATGGAAGAGGTAGTCTTCCAAGAAGTCATCTTGTATTGCATTTCTCAAATTTGTTACTTTGTAATAGTTTTTTTTGTGTGCTCAACACATATGTATGTATTTAGAGTTTCTTCGTTTTTCTTTTTGTGTAAATGTACATACATTCCATATCGACGAATATTTATCACATACAAGTATTTGTTTAAGAGCTTTAGAGATATTTTGCGAGTGCCAAACATAATTAAAAATGCAAAGATACATCACTTACTTATGCTTTATTTTAGTATTTTCACTGCGTTTCGTTTTTTCGATATTGCTGTATATCGCTGGGAGGTATTTCACACATTCATTCATCAGGGTCCATGAGATGCATGAGAAATATTTGCAATGATAATTAATTGCAATTAGTTTACAATTTGTTTGCAAACAGGCAACAAAAAAGAATTTGATTAACAAAAACTGTACATGTTTTTGTGGTAATTCATTTTAAAGTGAATAACTACAATTTTATCTGTGTGTCATAAGATCATATTTCAGATTTGAATATTTTGACACCATATTAGTTAGTGTTGCCAAAATCAATTCTTGTCATAAATTGCACGCAACTGTGCATGATTTGCATTTAATAACGTGACCACATGCAAATTATGCGAAATTATTGGAGCAAATTGAGATTAGGGAGCGCTGCTAGAAAGTATGGTAATCAATCAATTTAGAAATTTATGAAAACATATAAGTAGGAATATGTGAACTCTTTAGCCGTCGCATAATTTAGTGGAAAAATGAGGTTGTATAGCGTTTTTAATTTCTGAGAAGGCTGCATTAAAATCTCACAAATCGCCTAATTGAAATGACTAACGTAAGACCAGAGGTTAACAAACATGCAGTAAAACTGTAAAATGGATTAAAGTGTAAAATGTGTTCATAAATTTGTCCTCAAATGTGAAACGTTCAATTCACTATTTATGGATATTTGTCCACTTTGTATAGGATTACCTAAAGGTTCTTACACGGTACCAACTGAGAATTAAGAAAATTGTCTCTTATTAACTCGAACAAAAATCTTGACAGAAATCATAATTTTAAATGAGTTGGGTAGGCTTCTTAAGTTTCACTTATGAATTCCAAATATTAAAAGTGAACTGGTTCTTGTGGAATATGCAGCCAGCCAGCTTTCTCATCACCTTCTCCATAACTTTAATAAATAGTGTACAGGACTGCCTGATACCTCTTACCGTGTTGAATGGTTCAGAGTGATCCTTACCAATCTTAACCGAGGATTTGGTGATTTCCAAGGCACATCTACAAAGTCGAAATAGCTATGCAGGAATACAAAACTCAGACATGGCTTCATATAGACTATTCCTTAACGGACAGTCGAAGGGAACTTTGTAGTCGACAAAGCGGTGTCGATCTGCTTTTCATGAGTTTTCTTCAGGATTTGTCGTAAAGTGAATATTTGATTTGTACGTAGATTTACTAGGTCTAAAGCCGCAGTTGTTGACTGTTGTTGACTTCAACAACTGACCAGATTTTCACACTTCGGCAAATCCTGGAAAAAGCCCAAGGGAAACAGATCGACACGTACCATCTTTTTGTCGACTATAAAGCTGCCTTCGACAGTCCGATACGGCAGAAATGACTCGAAGCCATGGCTGAGTTTGGTATTCCAGCGAAGCTGATACGTCTTTGCGGAATGACGCTGACTGACACGAAGTCTTCAGTGAAGATTGGCAAGAACCTTACGGAGCCATTCTATACCAGACGAGGCCTAAAACAAGGCGACGGCCTATCGTGCGATCTCTTCAACATTGTGATGGAGATGATAATGAGAAAAGCTGCAGTAAACACGAGTGGCACTATATTCAACAAAAGCCACATGCTACTCGCGTAAGCTGATGACGTAGACATCATCGGTAGAAAACTGCGGGATGTGACTGCAGCCTTCTCAGGTGTACAGAAGGAATCAGCGAAAATGGGCCTAACGGTGAAGGAGGACAAAACGAAGTTATTAGTTTCAACGAACAAAGATTCTACTCGTTTGGTAAACTTCGTGAACGTTGACAACTACAATTTCGAGGTGGTAGATAATTTTGTCTACCTATGCTCCGCCATCAACAAAGCAAATAATGTCAGCCTAGAAATCCGGAGAAGAATCCTGCTTGCAAATAAATGCTACTACGGACTAAGCAAGCTATTTAATGACAGAGCCCTCTCTCGACGAACAAAACTCCAGCTATACCAGATACTGGTTCTACCTGTCTTAATGTATGGCTCAGAATCCTGGGTTATGACACAAGCGGATGAATCGGTTCTGGTGGTATTCGAGAGAAAAATACTCCGTAAAATATATGGGCCCATCATCGTTAACGGAGAGTATCGGCGTCGTAATAATCATGAGCTGTACACTGACATTGACGTGGTCAAACGCATTAAGGTGCAACGGTTGCGTTGGCTAGGTCATGTTGTTCGCATGGACGAAAATGCTCCAGCTCGAAAAGTCTTCGACAATGAACTCAATGGACGGCGCAGAAGAGCGCGACCAAAACTCCGTTGGAAAGAATTTTCAGTCTTCCCCTCTACTTTGGAGCAACTCTGCGCACTCATGCTGTCTCTTCTTCAACTCCTTCTTCTTCCGACATTCATCATCGTACCAGGCATCATCTTGAGAGAGCTTTGGATACCAGAAAGTTCAATTCCGCTTACCTAATGAAAAATTTGACTTAAGTCAGTGGAATTATAGGGCAACTGTGGTCATATGTGTGATACGTACCATAGGGGTGTGAAGAAATTCGTCTATGCCGACGATCAGGTAAAAACTGGTTATTTGCACTACAAATATATTTTATTAAACTTTGTACTACAAAAAAAGAAGGGAGTCAACTCAGAACTTAACCTCCGCTTGGAGAATTGATAATTTTATACCAAACTTCAGCTTGATAGCATTATTAAACCACAGCTGTAATCGCGCGGACGGGATTGACCGTGGCATGATGGTAAGAACACGCGACTAGCAATGCGGGCGAACCCAGGTTCAACTCCTGGCTCCAGGCATCTAAAAAATAAAAAGATAACTTTTTCTTTCATTACCGGTCCCCTCGATATTGTCGTCAGCAACCGTGCAGTGTAAGTGTCGAGTCAATCGGCATTTCTAGTAAAAGCTTCTCAAACAGTGACGTTCGCATTCGTCGATAAACAATTAGGTGCCGTTAGTTGTGAATCTAAAAATAGAAAGTGTGTTAATTCACAACAACGCCAGACAGACGGACACCCTAAAGAGGGTGTTTTTATGGGAGATGGAGGCAGTTTTTGTCCTATCTTGGTCATACATATTAGCACTTAACCTTCGCTTGAGGGATAAAAGCCTGCATTCCCATTGCTTTTACACTACAGCTGTAATAGCAGGGATAGACCTACGGACACTCCCAAAAAGAGGGTGTCCGCTTTGAGGATAGCAGCTAGCCAGCTCGATATGTTTTAAACTATGGCTGTAATAGCAGGGATAGACAGACGGACACCCACAAAAAGGGGATGTTGGGATATGGGAGGTGGTTAGAACCTAATCACCGCTTTGGGAATAGAGTCTTGCCTTCCAAATTTCAGCTCGATAGCTCCTTAACTACGGCTGTATTCACGGGGCCAGTTCCCCAAAAAGGGTAGTTTGTATGAGAGGTGGGAGCAGTTTTTGGCCGATCTTGTTCATCTTACCACTTTACCTTCGCTTAGAGGATAGAAGCTTGCCTATCAAATTTCAGCTCAAAATCTCTTTAACTACGGCAGTAATAGCTGGGACAGACAGACGGACGTCCCCAAAAAGGGGGTGTTTTTATGGGAGGTGGAGGTAGTTTGGGACCGGAAGTGGCATAGTGGTTAGAACACGCGACTACCATGCGGGAGATCACAGGTTCAACTCCTGGGTCCAGTCATCTTAAAAAAAGAAAAAAAAAATTTTTCTTTCATTGTCGGCTCCCCTCGAATGTTGTCGACAGCAACTTCGCAGTATTAGTGTCGAGTCAATCGGCGTGTCTAGTAAGAGCATCTCAAACAGTGACGTTGGAATTCGTCTAAAATCAGACGAAGGACAGACCCCCAGAAGGGTCAGTTTGTATGGGAGGTGGGGGTAGTTTTTGACCGATCATTCTAATCAAGGTCCGCTTAGAAGATAACAGGTTGCATTAAAATTTTCAGCACGATAACTCTTAAACTACAGTTGTAATAGCGAGGACTGACAGACGGATGTTTGTATTGGAGGTCGAAGTAGTTTTTGACCGATATTTCTTATTTTAGACATCAAGGTTCACATAGAGGGTAAAATTTTAAATACAAAATTTTAGCTCTAAGCGGACCTTGATGAGAAAGATTGATCAAAAACCTCTGCTACCTCCCATAAAAACCGCCATTTTTGGGGGTCTGTTCCCTAAAGCTTGGTAGGCAAGCTTTCATGCTCAATTCGCGGCTACAGCATTCCGTAGATAAGAACTACAGCAGTAATCGCAGGCAAAGACCCCAAAAATGGGAAGATGGGAGTAGTTTTTGACAGATCTTGCTCATCTTAGAATTTAACTTTCGCTTTTGGGATAGAGGATTGCATTCAGCTCGATATATCGCAGGGAAATTCAGAGAGACAGACGGACAACTTTAAATCGACTTAGAATTCAATCTATATGTTTTTATATATTGTCATACCTACCACGCCTCCTTATGGGCGTTATAAATGGAAGAACAAAATGAATATGAATGAATATATGAATATACTCTTCACTCCATTCGTGCGCGTGTTGAAGTGTATAAAAAACCTTTATTTCCCTTTACACCCCATGAATGAGGTATGGGATAGCTTCTCGCATTATTTTGAATTAACACGCTTTCTATTTTAAGACTTACAACAAACGCCCCCATATTTTTTTTTTATAGACGAATGCGAACGTCAGCTATTTGAGAAGATTTTACTGCGAAGTTTCTGTCGGGAACATCGGGTACATCGATGGGGCCGCGATGAAAGAAAAGGTAGATGACTAAGACAGGAATTGAACCATGGATCTTCCACATGATAGTCGCGTGTTCCAACCATCATGCCATGGACGGCCAGGTTTTTCCTAATATTACAAAATAAATTAACTGAGAAAACGTAAATGTCCTCCAGCTGTTTAGAAGTTATATTATTTTGTGAGGCAGAAGATACAATCCATACTAATTACTTGGAAAAAATTGACTGAATACAGCGAAATTACAACGAAGATATGTTTATATGTAAAACTAGGGGAATACATTCACTAATTTGTATGGGATGTACCAGTTGGGTTATACAAAGGCTTCGGTTGTCTGAGTTTTTGTATGTACTATTACAAGATAATTTAACTGACCAAATTCAAATTTTTTCCAGTTATCCGTTTGGGACCGGCGGTGGCAAAGTGGTTAGAACACGCGACTACCATGCGGGAGATCGCAGGTTCAAACCTGGCTCCAGTCATCTTAAAATAAAAAAAATAAATAAAATTTTCTTTCATTGTCGGCTCCCCTCGAATGTTGTTGACAGCAACTTCGCAGTATTAAGCGTCGATTCAATCGTCGTGTCCAGTAATAGCTTCTCAAACAGTGACGTTCGTATTCGTCGATAAACAAGTAAGACCGTTAGTTGTGAATCCAAAAATAGAAAGCGTGTTAATTCACAACAACGCGAGAAGCTATCCCACACCTCCTTCATGGGGTGCAAAGGGAAATTAAGTTTTTAAGTTATCCGTTTAGAAGTTAAGGAAAAATATTAATTATCCAAAAAAGGGAATTTTTTATGGGAGGTACCAGAAGGGGTGGGGCTATTCTGTTAATTTACAAAACCATTACTTCATATTGAATAATGTTAATACAGATACATTTTAATAAGGTTCAGTTAAGGTTTATTCGGTTTATACTGCCCACCAGCCAGACAGACGGACACTGCTCAGTCCGCTTAAAATGTCCCTAACACGTCCCCTAAGGGCGTTACAATTTTTCTCGTATCAAATGAAATATACCCTTAGCCCTAAGGGTGAGGTTATAAATTTGGAAATACTTACCATCTATACTATTAATGAACTACATATGTTAGAACATAGTAAGAAACTACCTCCACTGTTTCATGGGCCCATTTAGTCTATTTTAGCTTATCGTGAAATTAGCGTCTCTTTTTCAAAGTATAACATTAAATTTATAATTATTTATTGTACGAATTTTGTAAGTGATCGTTAACTATTTGCTAGTTAACTACAAGTGAAATTTTGTTCAAGTCAAATTGTCGCTTACATAAACAAGCATACAATTTATCATAACAGTCGTTACCCATGTGATATGTAATAAATATGTAGCTAGTAGAGAAAATTACCTTTTAATATTTATATAGTTAATGTTGTTAATAATACATGTTATTTGTTAAGCACCCCTCTCGCTCATGATAATATTATGAAATACATATTACACAAACCACAATATGTAATGCAATTTAACCGTAATATTATCACATTTTCAACCGTGAATGTGCTAATAGCTAAACTTTACTAAATCACATAAAGTGAGCACAGGGTAGTGTTAATTTTATAAAAGCAAATAGTGCTTTACAAAAACAAAACTGAATTATAAAATAAAAGTTATCAATAACAGTCATGAACAAACAAGTCATAGCGAAGTTATATCTTAACTTAAGTCATTACAACATTTCAATAAATAATAACTTTATAATACATGACATCTATCTGTAACTTAGATCGCTATGAAAAGAAGTATAAAAAGAATAAAATGGACCCCCGAAAATAATTTACGACAACCGCAAACGAATTATGGACCATGATTTAAGGATATGCACCTGGAATGTTAGAACACTGTATAGACCAGGTGCCTTCATCTAACTGGCGGAAGTCCTCGAAGAATACAAGGCTGACATAACCGCTTGACAGGAAATCCGGTGGACGGGACACGGGCGCTCGCGCATGAAGACGTACGACATCTACTATAGTGGCTATGCGGACAAGCACGAGTTTAAATGTGGATTTGTGGTTGGCAGGAGACTGCGACACCTAGTCTCAATGTTCAACCCGGTGTGTGAACGTATAGCCACCATAAGAGTCAAAACAAGTTTTTCCACATCACACTTATATGTTTCCATGCTCCGACAGAAGAGAGAAGCGATGAGGACAAATACGAGTTCTACGAGAGTCTAGAAAATGTATATGACAGTAGCCCATTAAAATTGTACTATGCGATTTTAATGCTAAAATAGGCAGGGAAACCGCATTTGAGCCTACCATCGGAAAATTCAGTCTGCACACCGAAACGTCGAACAATGGCATCAGACTGATTGATATCTCTGCGGCAAGAAATATGGTAGTTAGCAGCACTAGATTTGACCATAAAAATATTCATAAGGCAACATGGTTATCTCCAGATAAATTGACGGGGAATCTAATAGATCATGTGGTAGTCGATGGAAGACTTGCATCGAGTGTTCTGGACGTACGAGGGATTAGGGGTCTGACCACTTCCTTACCGCAGTTAAGGTACGCACAAGGCTAAACATACGTAACCAGGCACAACGACATCGGTAAACTGCGGACCACAGAAGTAGCGGACGCCTACTCCAACCACCTAACTCCACTGTTGCGGAATGCTCCAACCCCTGATAATATAACCTTGCAGTGGCATAATATAGCCGACTCCTTAGAACGGGCTGCGAGAAGCGTATTTGGGTACTCAAAGCCGTCTCAAGAAGATGCCTGGTACGATGATGAAAGTCGCAATGCCACGAGAGAGACCGTTGCTGCATACAGGGCGAAACTGCAGCCAATAGCAACGCGAGCTGTTCGTGAACGGCACAGGGAGAAGAGACGAGAGGAAAAAGAAGGAGTTGAAGAAGAGGCAGGATGAGTGCACTGAGTTGCTCCGAAGTAGAGGGGAAGCTCGAAAATTCTACATG
Source organism: Muscina levida (assembly GCA_964034835.1). Classification (NCBI taxonomy): domain Eukaryota; kingdom Metazoa; phylum Arthropoda; class Insecta; order Diptera; family Muscidae; genus Muscina; species Muscina levida. The sequence continues at coordinate 33,659,961 of OZ035880.1, read as the reverse complement.
AGAGTTAAAGCGAGAATGCGTGGAACAGAGTTGCCCTCCTGCAAGTACAGCGATGGTCAGCTAGTGACGGACCCGGATAACGTTCTGAGGATATGGAGAGATCATTTTAAAAATTTATTGGATGCAGACACCACTCCAGAAGACTTCGCTCCAATCCATGACGATGTGGTTTATTGTCCGCCTCCGAGCCGTGGAACTACCGTGGAATAAGCCTATTACCAATTGCGTACAAGGTCCTTTCAAGCATATTGTGTGAACGTCTAAAGCCAATTGCAGAAAACTAATTGGACCATATTAATGCGGCTTTAGACCTGGCAAATCTACGACGGATGAAATATTCACCTTACGGCAAATCCTGGAAAAAACCCATGAAAAGCAGATGGACACCTACCACCTCTTTGTCGACTACAAAGCTGCCTTCGACTCTCCGATAAAAAATAGGCTTTATGAGGTTTATGAGGTTTCTGAGTTTGGTATTCCTGCAAAGCTGATTCGACTTTGCAAATGTACCTTAGACAGCACAAAATCCCCGGTTAAGATTGGGAAGGATCAGTCTGAACCATTCAACACGGAAAGAGGTCTCAGGCAGGGCGATAGCCTGTCCTGTACACTTTTTAATATAGTTATGGAGAAGGTGATGAGAAACACTGGTGTCAACATGTCTTGCACCATATTCCACAAGATCCACATGCCACTAGCCTATGCCGATGATATAGACATCATTGGCCGAAATCTGCGGGATGTTACTGCAATTTTCTCATCACTAGAAAAGGAGTCAGCAAAAATGGGTTTAGCGGCCAACAAGGACAAAACAAAAATAATGATTTCGACGAACAAAGAGTCCTCTTGATGTGGACGCACCGTGTACGTTGACAATTATTGTTTTGAGGTAGTCGACGAGTTTACCTACCTCGGATCTGCCATCAACACCGCAACTTTTTTGTTTTGAAGCCGTGCAATTGTTGTGCTTATCTCGTTTTGGCTCGGTGGTGGACAATCTACTTTGTTCTACTTCTTCTCATTGTATTATGCCGTTATGAATTCTACAACCTTACTAAACTTAATTTCCCTGTACACCCCATGAATGAGGTATGGGATAACTTCTCGCGTTGTTATGAATTTACACACTTTCTAGTTTTTAGATTCACAACTAACGGCACCTACTTGTTTTTTGACGAATGCGAACGTCACTGTTTGAGAGGCTTTTTACTAGACATGCCGATTGACTCGACACTTATACTGCGAAGTTGCTGTCGACAACACTGAGGGGGGCCGGCAATGAAAGACTTTTGTTTTTTTCTTTTCTCTTTAGATGACTGGAGCCAGGAGTTGAAACTGTGACCTTCGGCATGGTAGTCGCGTGTTCGAACCATCATGCCACGGCCAGTCCCAACATCTATTCATGATAAAAATAGGACAAAATAACGTTTCCCAGGTGCCACAGCGTGGAGGTTGTCGGACGAGTCGGCTTGAGATGCAAATTCTCTTTACATTCCCAACGACACCCATTGGATCAACAATGTGCTATGTCAATGTTATGATTCTTTATAAACATTTGGAATTAAAAATTTGCTATTTTATGCCAACTACACAACGCGCATTGTTGATTCAACTACACCCCAAAATAGAAAAACCGAAAGTAACTTCAGTCCACTATTATGTTTCATATAAGAAAAACCACTAACTCTCTCTCTCTCTTGCTCTCTTTAAAGTAAAAATACAATTACATTAAGACCACAACACAATTCATCAATTATTCAAATTTGTTACATTGTCTGTTCTGATAATTTATTAACTGTCATGGAAAATTTCCTTAAAAGTGGGTCAACAACTTTGCAGCATGCGGAAATTAATCCCTTTTCGCCCCTAGCATTAACTCAGACATTTCAGGTTTACACCTAACCCAACAACGATGAACTTTATTGAAGTGTCAAGTTTACAATTTAAATTCACAAAATCGCTCACTCCCTTTTCAACATAATCTTACGTCTCATACCATAGAGATGAACTGCACAAGCACAATGCCAGTCAGCTCATCCATAGCCATCATTCATGTAAGTCCTTCATTTTGGGGCATGAATACCACTTGGCGAATACTAACTAACCATGCCAGATTAATACCAACATAAAATGAAGAACTGACCTCGCCCTTAAACCCGCTAACAACAAGGTAAGTTTCATAACACCAACAACAACAGTTGCGGATAACGTACTAGAGTTCGCATTTCAATGCGATTAAGTCTTATGAAAGATGGCTTGAAATATAAAGCGACTTTACATGAAGGGTATAATTGTTTATGTGGTGTGATGTGGTTTTCGTTCTGTTGGAATTTAATTTGATTTGTTTCTCATTATTTATGGTCATTAAGACCTACTGCCCTGGGGGAGCGTTTTAATAAAGATAATGTTAAAATTTGTTAAAACCATTACTTTTTATACTTGTACTTGATATTTGGTATGTTTAGCATGACCTTAATTTATGTACCCTATAAACCATCGTACAAGGTAAGAAAGGTAATGTTTGCAGTGCTGTGAAATACTGTTGTAATGAAGACAGTTTAAATAGATCGTCACACCATAATAACTCTTTAACCTGGTTCATCCAATGAAATTTTAGTGCCCCCCTCATGCACTGCCCATGGAGTCTTTTGCCTGGAAGCTTTTCGCGCTGTCCCAGACAGCTCATTCGTTTTATTAGGGTGCGCTTGATTGCGTCGATGTCGTTATAATGCTCATAATGCTTACGAAGAGAGAGAGAGAGAGAGTGCCATTAACGGTGATGGGTGCAAATATTTTTTCTCTAATATTCCCAGAACAGATTCTGCGCTGTAAAGCAAAACATGTGGGATCAGTGACTGGAACAGTACACGATTTTCGTTCGTCGAGTGAGGGTTATTTGTTATTACATCGCTTGTTAAGCTTATAGTAGCAGCGGTTTGCGTTTAATTTTCATGTCTTGATTTCTAGTGGCTTTCCCCCTTATTATGTATGTCGTAGTCAAGTCGTATGTTCGACGTTAATTAAATATGGATTGCACAGATAGCAAAAATTTCCACATCATTTTTGGTAACCTTCAGCGAGGATTCCTATAGTTGCTGCAAGTTGTGATGCCTTAGTAACACGCGTTGATTGATATTCATACTGAAACTTATGTCACATCGATCTTACAACGTATATAAAAACATTCTTGGTCAATCTATAGTTGCATTTAAATCTGTGGAAGAACTATTTAAATACAAATTCTAGATGGAGCCACAGAAATCTTACATGAAACTTATATTCATGTTTTTTTCATCGGAAGATCAACAATTCTCAACGCTACTGTTAATTATTACAAAACAACCGATTGATCGAACAATGGGTTTATGAATCTATCAGCTGTTTTTTGACCAAAAAACCATTAAAGTTCCCAAGTAAATCTATTACAAAAACTCTCATGTCGAATGCTTTACATGATACCAATAAAAAGTAAATTCGACCACGCCTACTACAGTTGCCGAAAGTCGACTACGACATACGTAATGAGGGGGATTATATTTAAACTTGAAGAGGTTGCAGTAACATTCCGCAGTCCTCGACTTGTGATATAATAATCTATCTATATATATAATAGGCTTGGGTGACTAACTGTTCACTCCCCAGCCCAATAGGCTAAAGCTAGAACCGTGAAATTTAGATTGTAGGTTTCTTTTATGACATAGGCGCGCACTAAGAAGGGATTTTTGGAAATTCTCACTAAAAGGGGGTAAAATGGGCGTGGCACCGCCTCATACAACTTTAATTTTAAAATGCCTGTATCTTTTGAACCGTTATAGGTACGAAGTTGAGATTTGGTACAAATATCTGTCGTATAAGAATAAATACTTTGTTTGTGGAAAGTGGTCGGTGCCACACCCCTTTTTTAAAAAACGTTATATTGGCCAATTAAATGGACCGATTGCAATTGAATTTTCTATGTGTGATACTGTCCATAGGACCTCTAAAATAGGCTTCATGAAAACATAATTAGACAAAGGGGCGTGGCACCGCCCACACAAACCGAAATTTCAATCGGTCTTTTCTCAAGAGCCATTAGAGGAATAAAGATGAGATTTGCTACATATGTTGCTGATATAAAGAGGATTACGTTTCGCCGGAAAATTGGCGGTGCCACGCCCCTTTCGAAATTCTCGTTATGTCGGTGATATTAATAGAACGATTGTTATAATATTTTCATAATCTATATATTAAAAATTGCCTACTGACAGTAGATAGGATGATGAAATTTTGGGATGGTTGTTCCCTTTTCGAGTAAACGTCAGCTAAGAATGGATTTTTGGAAATTCGTACTTTTAGTGGTAATTTTTACTAAGAAGGGAAAAAGAGTTATACCATCACCCAGATCAATCGACTAATGCTATAATCGCATAAATTTATATGGAAATTCTCAGTATCAAATTGGATTGGTTTTTTTTTAAATCCGATATTCATTTCTGCCACATGATGCTCGCATATGCCGATGATATCGACATTATCGGTCGAACTATGCGAGAGGTAGCAGCTGTTTTCTCATCAGTTGAAAGGGAGTCAGCGAAAATGGGTATGGCAGTGAATGAGTACAAGACGAAGTTAATGGTATCATCGAACAAAGTGTCCACCCGTTGGGGACCCAGCGTGAACGTTGAAAACTATTGCTTTGAGGTAGTGGATGAACTTATCTACCTTGGATCCGCCATGAACAATAACAACAGTGTCAGCCTCGAAATAAAACGGAAAATAGTGCTTGCTAACAGGTGTTTCTTTGGACTACGCGAGCACTTTATAAACACCACCCTATCTCGAACTACCAAAGTCCAGCTGTACCAGGTACTAATTTTACCGGTCCTGTTGTACGCCTCCGAATCTTGGGTGCTTACACAGGCAGATGCAGCTCATCTGGCGGAAGCGAATGGAAATCTTTGATCATTTCGGCCTCTGACTTAGGCACTAAGTTATAAATATATATATGTGTCGTTGTTTTAAAGGCTAATAATAATAATAATTTCTGGGTAAAAATATCGAAAAAGTGATAAAGATTTTACTATCGCCAGACCAAACGGCTAATGATGTAATCATGATAAATAATATGAGCTTGCTCCCTATTGAATTATAACAAAGCAAGGAGGGTTCTCGAAATTCTTACCTTTTAGGGGTAAATAAGGAATAGGTATAAAACTGGAACCATCACATGGGCATGCTTACTATAAAATAAGACGGGGAATCAGTCCATTTTAGTTGTGCGATACGAATGTATCTTTTGAAATTTGTACTTTAAGGGATAAATAGGGACTAAAGTTGTACAAGCACTCAGACCAATAGGATAAACCTCAAATTACATAAATGGGGTGTTCGTTCATCTTTGCAGTTTACCTGTATTGCTAAAATTCATAAGAAGGTTCATTGTAAGTACAAGTGAAGCAATGCAAGCAGGGAAAGCTACCCAGCAGCGGAAAAGACGAGGCATTGTAAAAATATGCCTGCAATCATGCCTTCAAAGGCAGTTTGTTGACATTCAAATACGCCTTCCTTTTCCAGGCATGTATACAGGCTATAAAATGTCCTTCACTAAGCCTAACAAAAAATCCCATACCCATGCACATTTCGCTTCTCAAATGAGACATGTAATGAGGCCTCTTACTAGGGTGAGAAAAGATCCCGAAGACATGCCTTTTTCCCTTCTTAAAACTGGCCTGCGAGCAGGACTACCATAGATACCATAGATATGCCCAAAGGGCATGCAAACTTTCTTGCCTTAAACAGGCCTGTTGACAGTCCTATTAGTAGAAGGCAGAATTGACGTTCATAGCCATGCACTTGTCACTTCTCCGATTAGGCCTGTTGACAGGCCTCTTAAGGGAAGGTAAGACAGATGCTGTTGTTTATGAAAACCACATGTTTGTTATTTGTCGTACAACAACTATATCACGTGATAGCCGAGTAGGTAGCATGCCCAACTATGAGTACTGAGGTCGCGAGTTCGATTCCCGCTGCTGGAGTTAAAAAAAAAAAATTATTACAAATTGTAATAAATATTGTATTAAAAATTTATAAAAAGTAGGAAATCATTTAATATGGAAATAATTCGCATATGTTTTTTTTTTATTTAAGTCCTTCTATAAATGCTCTTTTGCAGGCCTGTAAGCTGGTCTGCAGTAGTAATGCCTCATAGAAGGCCCTTGTTATTAGGACTCCAAGCAGGACATACTAGGCATGCCTACTGAAACGCCTTCAATGAGAAAGGGAATGTGCAGGCCTTGCCTGCCTATGACACCCTATGTTAATTTGAAATGAAGACTGCATTTGAAAGGTAGGGCTTCTGACTGCCTTTGCAGGCCTGTAAGAAGGCATGCAAAGCCCCATTTTTTGCTGCTGGGTAGTATATCATATATATGCGAGCAGAATTTAACTACATATAGACTTTCCGTATGTTCATCACCATTAGGATGTTAAAGAGATCGCGAGATAATCACTCGCTCTGTCGGAATCCTAACTTGGTAGATAATGGATTCCTCAGATTTTGGACTTACTTTGCTGAAGACTTCGTGTCGTAATCGCTTAGAAGGTATACCAAGCTCAGCCATGGCATCTAACATCTGTCGAATTCTGCCCAACTTCCGGCGCCATTAAGCCACAGCGCCTGATCTCACATTCATGGGACAGCCAACGCCACTAAGAGAACAGTAATGTTGAAAAATATGTCAGCTATTTAGTTTTTTTTTTCATATTCGAAATCAGTGGCCCCGAAAACCCCCCTACACACAATATCCGTTAATTTTTTTTTCAGTCTTTTATTTTGCGATCTATTGTAGTACATCAATAATAAGCAAATGATATAACCTTAATATTACGTATGTTTTGAACTCCACTGGGTTCAAAACGTATAAACATTGATGTCATTTTTTCATACACTAATTACATTATAATTATTCATAAATCTAAATATAAATTTATATAAATCTCAATAGACGGAAAGATAAATCTAATAGATGAGATCGTTTTAATCTGTGAATTTCCTCACTATCGTCTAGTAAGGAAATAGCTTATGCATTGGGATGTCTACTAAGTCTATCTAAATAGTTGGCACTAAATCGATTTATATCATTTTTGATTCCGGAAATTCTTAGATCTTTATGAATATTATCATTGGTAACAAAGCGTTCACAGGGAGCTTCCACAATCATTCTAATAGTCTTTGACTGATATAGTGATGATGATAATACCATCACCCTTAGGAATGAGGGTATATATCATTTGATACGACCCACATAGAAGAAGTCACCTAAGACCCTAGGTATCTTTGAACCAAATTCGATTCATGACTTTTTGAGTCGTTTGAGCCATGTCCGTCTGTCTGTCCGTCTGTTTGGCTGTCCGGCTGGTGCGCACGATAACTTTCGAAAAACGCAAACAAATGTTTTGAAATTTTGCAGGAGGTAATATTTTCCCAAAACTACTTACGGTAGTGGGCTACATGGCCCCGCCCCTTCTTGTACCTCCCATACAAATTCATCATTCCGCCCACTTTAGAAATCGAGTAAAAATATCAATACACCCAACGGGATCGTACCCAAATTCCGTATTTAGTAAAGCTATAACAGGATAAAGTTTCGGAAAAAAATTGGTAGTCTAGCCACGCCCCTTTTGGTACCTCCCATACAAATATACCTTTCCGGCCACTATAGAGATGGAGTAATAATGTCAATAAATCCAACGTGATCGTACCCAAAATCTTTATTTAGAAATGCTTTAACAGGATAAAGATTTTGAGAAAAAAAATTAGAAGTCTAGCCACGCCCCATCTGTTACCTCCCATACCAATCGAGTACCGCCCACTTTAGAAATCGATTAATATTATCAATAGAACTAACGTGATCGTGCCTAAAAGCTTTAAAGAAGAAATCTGAAAGCTTAGACACGCTCCTTCTGGTAACTCCCATACAAATGTACGTTTTCGCCTACTTTAGAGATGGAGTAATAATATCAATACACCCAACGCCATCTTGCCCAAATTCTGTATTTAGTAAAGGTATAACATAAGAAAGTTTTGGAAAAATAATCTGGAAGTCTAGATACGCCCCTTCTGGTACCTCCCATACAAATGTACCACTCCGCCCACTTTAGAAATCGGGTAATAATATTAGTATAATAGAAATTTTTATTTGTACTAAGGGTGATGGTATATTTAAGTCGGGTTGCCCGACTGAATCTTTCATACTGGTTTTCGTATCAAATGATATGTACGCTCATCCCTAAGGGTGATGGTATAAAAAATGAAACGCATTAAAGGACACGAGTTAGACCCCAAGTATCTTAAGACCAAATTCGTTTCAGGAATTTTTAAGACGATTGAGCTATGTCCGTCTGTCTGGCTGGCTGACCGAATGTTTGGAAAAATAATATTTCTCCCATAATTTCTAAACCGGCAACTGGGGGGCAATCAGATTTAGTCAGTTAATTTATCTTGTAATATGAGGTAAAACCTCAGAACCCCTAACTATTTGACACTCCCCCTCTGATACCTCCCACATAAATAATCGCTATTGCCCCTTTTACATACATATCTTTTGTATATACACTGAATTCAGACAAGTTTTGCCAAGGAAAGCGTTCATTGAACGTCGATTTACGAAAAAAAGCAGACACGTTGTCAAATTGTACCTTCTAAACAAGTAAGTCAAATTTGTTTACGGTTTTGCTCCACAAGCTGGCAAAAAATAATACATAAGTAATTTTATTTTAATTAAACATCTATTAATTTCACTTACTCAAAACTGAAACAATATCTTATATTGGGTGATGGTATTTATCAATCAGTTTACCTGACTGAAATTTCTATACTGATTTGTTTTTAATTTTACTCCGGATTCGAAATCAGCAACCCCAAAACCCCCTTAGGACCCCCTTATTTTATGCAAATTGGAAGTCTTCTTTATATTAAGGCCAAATTTTTTAAAGATCCGATCTATGTGTATCAGGTGGTCGTCGATGAAAGAAATGTAGATGACAAAGACAGGAATCGCCCACATAAAAGCCTCTTGTTCTAACCATCATGTCACGATCGTCCCCTTACATCATCCCTCTCTAATATCTGTACTCGCTAATTTATTCATTGGAATTTTTTGGGTTTTAAAGCAAATCATCAATTTGTTGTTATTTATATTGACAGCTACTACCAACTTTAAGCACCGCATTTAGCAGCTAACAATGCTCGTACAACATTAAAATCTATTAGCTGGAATTATAAATTGTTTGCAATTTCGGTTATTAACCGCAATGAAAACCACCTGTGGTGGTGATGGTTTCCACCATTTTACTACCTGACTGGTGACTTAAGCTGAATTCCTTTGGGTTGCAGGCGGTTAAATTAACTTTTACTTATGGCTGGTTTGTTGTTTGCAGTATGGTGCATCTAATAATTTATGTGATTTTTATATAACCAAAAAGCCAAAAACAAATGTTAACTCCAACGACTCCAAGCAAAAGGCCTCCCCGAAAATTAAAAAAATAACTACTTTTACTTGAAGATGGGCACCAACACGCCAAGTTGCAGATGCTACCGCCAACGATTATGGTGATGGTGATGCTGATGATACCGGTTGGTTGTAATAAATAATGGGAAAAAAGTTCACTTATGCGAATGTACGACGTCTTGCTCATCCCCAAAGCAAATGAATGGCTGGATGAATGGGTGACTGTAAGTAAGCCATAATGAAAACAGAAAGTGTTAACTGAAAAATGCGAAAAAAAAACTTTAAAAAAATCGAAATGAAAAGAAACACCTTGTAACAATATAATGTGTCATATGCACTCGTATTAAGTAGTTGCCCAGTTGCCAGCACTCTCTTATATAATCCCAGGTTTTGTCTCTCAGTACGACCATGAAGGGGACAATTTGCCGCATGCTACACTGCAATATGATCTGATTTTCAAAACAAAATCTCACACACACTTGATGCTATGTGTTTGTTGTTGTTGTTTTTGTCTTTGCTACCTTAACTCACATTTGGAGTCTTATGGTCGCAACAGGAAATGGCCCCTTGATTGGCTGGCTGTGATATGTCAGGGTTCAGTTTGTAGGTTTTTGATAGTTTGATGATTGCAAACACGATTGGAAATCAAATATTGACACTGTTCGTACATTTGTCTGCTGAGTGCTAGCAATGCTGGGCATTTCCAAGCGAAACACTTCCTATCGGAGACAAAAGTTGTGTTCGAAATTGGTAATTCGCAAAAACACTTTCCAAACATGCAACAAACAAATGAAGCTGCAAAAAAAATGAATTTTTTCGTGTGCACCCAACTGTTGATGTAATGGAACTTGCTGCGAAGAAGACGTAACAAACAAACAAACAAACAAACAAAAAAGTGCCTCTTCAAACAGAGGGGGTGCAAAGACGAGGGCAGTTGTGTGGGTGCAGAAATTAGTTAAGTTTTGAACAGAACGTTACATGCTAAAAATAAATAATATTTTTGGTTAAGAATGAAACCCTTGATTTATCCAAATTCGCTTTATAACAATTGTGACCATAATGACTTTGACCATGGGACCGGCCGTGGCATAGTGGTTAGAACACGCGACTACCATGCAAGAGATCGCAGGCTCAAACCTGGCTCCAGTCATCTTAAAAAAAAAAATTTCTTTCATTGTCGTCTCCCCTCGGATGTTGTTGACAGCAACTTCGCAGTATAAGTGTCGAGTCAATCGGCGTGTTTAGAAAGAGCTTCTCAAACAGTGACGTTCGCATTCGTCGATAAGCAAGTAGGTGCCGTTAGTTGTGAATCTGAAAATAGAAAGCGTGTTAATGCGTGTTAAGCGCGAGAAGCTATCCCATACCTCATTCATGGGGTGCAAAGGGAAATTAAGTTTTTTTTAAGACCATAATGACTAAGCTTTTATAACATCGAACTTTTACAAAGTTGAAAGAGTATTCATTGTGATTAAGATATAAAATAGTAATCCAGTATGAACATTTAGAAGTGTTCGACGAAAAATCGCCTATAGCAGGATGTTGTAATTTAGAAAGAAATTGGCAAGGGCTGGGGATGGAACACCATTTGCAGGCGTATCTTCAGGCTTGAGATTTCCCATTGGGAAATATTATCCTTCAGCATAGCTTACTTGGGTCTTAGTATAAGTCCCGTCTTGATACCATTTTAATATTCTCGCACCAGCTCATTCTACACTATTGGGTCAATTTAGCTTTCAAGCCATTTCGTTGCTCTGATAAGGGCGTGGATGTTATGTAGATCGTCTACCGATAGATAGGTAGTATCCTTGTGATGTACTCGTACTAGCCAGCTTCCTCGTAGCGTGGAGTTAATTATACGATTTGAATTGACCACAAGGTGGAGTGCTATTGCTGTAACTACAAGTGGTAAACGGCGTTCTCAAGAGTTCTAACAGAGAAATGGAAGGAAGATTGTGGCCTATGCGGACGACGTCGTTATCTTAGCTACAGATAGATTTTCTCCGACTTTGAGTGAACTCATACAGAATGACCTACGATCCTTATACAGTACAACACATGATTTTGGGACTCAATTCTGAGAACTGCATGTGAAAGTAGCCCTAAAAACAAGAAGTTCAGCATCATTCGTTTTGTCAAGTTACATGCCATAATAATTTAATATCGATTTGAAGTTAGTAAGTATCGTATAGGGGATTTTGTCACGTTTTAGGTTCTTTTGTTATATTGCCATATGGTGGCGTATGATTATCGTAAGTAATGTCCATGTAAATCATACGCCACGGAGTACAACAGTTTTATTGTAACTGCTACAAAATAAACCCAGTTCAAAATCATTTGATAAATGGAAAAGTGAAACCGTTGCTTATGTAGGGAAACGTTATATGAACACATTAATGGAATTGTAATTTTTAATTTATTTAAATTTTTTTCAGCTAAATCGAACTAGTGGTTCTCAAGTTACGCCAAACAAAATAGCTTAAAACGTGGCGAATTCCCCTATACGATATTTACTTACTTCAAATCGATATTTAATTATTAGGGCATGTAACTTGACAAAACGAATGATGCAGAACTTCTTCTTTTTGGGGTTTTTTTTCACGTGCATGTCTCAGAATTAAGTCCCAAATCAATGAGCTGTAATATGTTGTATCGGAATGGGCCACAAGCTGTGGTTTTAATGTCAACCCACAGAAAACGGAGCTGGTACTATTAACGGGCAAATATCTCATTGAGATCTTTAGATTGCCGGTGTCGAACTGAAACTCTCGTCCGAGGCAAAATATCTAGGCGTCATTTGGATAGGAAACTAAACTGGAGACGCAATACGGAGGAAAGGACAAAAAAAAGGCTTAAATACCCTATACGCCTCTGCAAAGGGCATTTAATCATATAGGAAAAACCTGGGCATTAACTCTGTAGGAAAAAGCTGGGGGCTACAACTTGCAATGGTATATTGTATATACATAGCGGTAGTGCGTCCCATAGTAAATTACGGCTGCCTTGTTTGGTGGGGGGCTTTCGATACGGAAGCAGGCCTTTGGCGGCAGTCGGAGTCGGGTCATGCATCGGAGGATTTTACAAAGGAACGGACTACATATATGGTTCCGTTGTTGAATTTTACATCATGCCCGGAAATAGTGATCCGAGATAAAGAAGATTGGAAAGCTTTCCTGCCTTCCTCGAACACAGTGACATTAGAGGGAACGAGATAGCGGATGAACTGGCGCGAATCATATCACTATTGGAACTAGATAGGAAGTTCGTAAGACGATTAATCGGAATAATTACAGGACACTGTGATGTCAGAGCATTTATATTCAACTGGGAGACGGCACAGGAGGACTATTGCAGACTTTGCGACGATGAAGAGGAAATTGAGACCATTGAGTAATTGCTATTGGCTATCTCCCGCCTTAAAAACAACAAAGCTGCTGGAGCCGATGGTCTCCCTGCTGAATTGTTTAAGGCTGGCGGGGAGGAGCTGATTAGGAGCATGCATCAGCTCATGGAGAACATCTGGCAAGAGGAGAGCATGCCCGGGGATTGGAGTCTCAGTCTGTTATGTTCCATATACAAGAAAGGAGATCGTAGTGAATGTAAGAACTATCGTGGAATAAGCCTATTACCAATTGCGTACAAGGTCCTTTCAAGCATATTGTGTAAACGTCTAAAGCCAATTGTAGATAAACTGATTGGACCATATCAGTGCGGCTTTAGACCTGGCAAATCTACGACGGATCAAATATTCACCTTACGAAAGATCCTGGAAAAAACCCATGAAAAGCAGATCGACACCTACCACCTCTTTGTCGACTACAAAGCTGCCTTCGACTCTCCGATAAAAAATAGGCTTTATGAGGCCATGTCTGAGTTTGGTATTCCAGCAAAGCTGATTCGACTTTGCAAATGTACCTTAGACAACACCAAATCCTCTGTTAAGATTGGTAAGGATCAGTCTGAACCATTTAACACGGAAAGAGGTCTCACGCAGGGCGATAGCCTGTCCTGTACACTATTTAATATAGTTATGGAGAAGGTGATGAGAAAGGCTGGTGTCAACATGTCTGGCACCATATTCCACAAGAGCCACATGCCACTAGCCTATGCCGATGATATAGACATCATTGGTCGAAATCTGCGGGATGTTACTGCAGTTTTCTCATCACTAGAAAATGAGTCAGCAAAAATGGGTTTAGCGGTCAACGAGGACAAAACAAAAATAATGATTTCGACGAACAAAGAGTCCTCTCGTTGGGGACGCACCGTGAACGTCGACAATTATTGTTTTGAGGTAGTCGACGAGTTTACCTACCTCGGATCTTCCGTCAACAAGAAAAATAATGTCAGCCAAGAAATTAAACGGAGAATAGTGCTAGCCAATAGATGTTTCTACGGACTTCGGCAGCACTTTAGTAACACCACCTTATCTCGGAATACTAAGAAACAGCTTTACCAGATGCTAATCTTACCCGTTCTTTTGTATGCTGCCGAATCATGGGTGCTTACGACAACGGACATACAAAACCTGGGAGTATTCGAGAGAAAAGTACTCCCAAAAATGTATGGACCTATCTGTGTCGACGGCGTGTTTCGCCATCGGATGAACCTTGAGCTGTATGAGCTTTACCACGACATCGACGTAGCTAAAAGAGTCAGAATGCAACGACTACGATGGCTGGGTCATGTTGCCAGGACGAATGTAAATGCTCCAGCGAGAAAGGTGTTTGAAGGCGAACCTGAAGGACGGCGCAGAGCAGGGAGACCCAAACTCCGTTGGAAATGGTTATTTTTAATAGTCTCACCGAATCGTCGCCATTTAATGGAGAATCTAGTGAATTTCTCTGTAATTTCTCTGTCCGTAATCTTACTACTTTGTGTACATAGGTAAATCATATTCTCTGTATGTCCATGGTACACTTCACTTCACTTTCCTTAGCAATAAGGTTTAATTTCCCCCTTGCTAGAACTGGGACCGTAAATTTCGCCGAAATTAATGATAGTGGAGGAATTTGCAAATGTTTTGGCTTTTTGGTTCCCATTTGCCCCCATTAACATGAGACCTGTGCACGTCAAGGTATTACGCCAATTTTCGACGACGGTTTAGATTGCCCCCCACCAAGTAAGGCCGAGGTAAGAAGAGCAATATCGCGGCTGAAAAATAATAAAGCAGCCGGTGCCGACGGATTTCCGAAATACCTCTTCAAGTCCGGTGGCGAGGAGCTGATAACGAGCATGCACTAGCTCCTACGCACGGTTTAGCATAAATAATGCAAGCCCGACGATTGGAATCCAAGCGTATTATGTCCTGTGCTGAAAAAAGGGGATCCAAGTGTGTGCTCCAACTATCGCTGGATCAGCCTTTTACCCATTGCACATAAGGTCCTGTCGAGTGTGCTATGTGAAAGACTAAAGCCAGTGTTATCCAAATCTCATCGGGCCTTATCAGTGTGGCTTTAGACCTGGTAAATCAACAACTGACCAGATTCTGGAAGAAACCCAAGAGAAACAGTTCGAAACGTACCATCTTTTCGTTGACTATAAAGCTGCCTTCGACAGCCCGATACGGCAGATATTACTCGAAGCCATGGCTGAATTTGGCATTCCAGCGGAGCTGATACGTCTTTGCCAAATGACGCTGACCGACACGAAGTCTTCAGTGAAGATTGGCAAGGACCTTACGGAGCCATTCTGTACCAGGCGCGGCCTAAAACAAGGCGACGGCCTATCGTGTCCTTTTCAACAAAGTGATGGAGATGATAATGAGGAAAGCTGCAGTAAACACGATTGGCATGGCATGTTACTCGCGTATGCTGATGACCTAGGCATAATCGGTCGAAAACTGCGGAATGTGACTGCAGCCTTCTCTGGTATACAGAAGGAATCTGTGGGTCTAACGGCGAATGAGGTTAGTTTCAACGAACACAAAATCTACTCGTTTGAGAAACTACGTGAATGTTGACAACTATAACTTTGACAAGTAATGCCAGCCTCGAAATCCGGAGAAGAATCCTGCTTACTAATAAATGCTACTACGCCCTCTCTTGACGAACAAAAATCCAGCTATACCAGATACTAGTGCTACCAGTCTTGATGTATGGTTCAGAATCCTGGGTTATGACACAGGCTGATGAATCGGTTCTGGCAGTATTCGAGAGAAAGATTCTCCGTAAAATATATGGGCCCATCATCGTTAATGGAGAGTATCGGCGTCGTATGAATCATAAGTTGTACGAGCTGTACACTGACATTGACATGTTCAGACGCGTTAAGGTGCAGCGGTTGCGTTGGCTAGGTCACGTTGTACGCATGGACAAAAATGATCCAGCTCGAAAAGTCTCGACAAAACTCTGTTGGAAAGACCAGGTTACTGAGAACCTTACAGAACTTGGTGTGACTCACTGGAGAATAAGCGAAGAAGATCGAAGCGCTTATAATATTTTACTACGTGCGGTATATAATACAATAGGATTGCATAAAAGTGCCAGCTAAGTAAGTAAAGTAACAGGAATATTGCTTGCTCCCTCGACAAAGATTTTCGTCACGAACAGACTGGATACAGAGCTCAAAAATCATGAATATATCACCTAAAAAGCTTCGCATAATTATTGAGAAATCAGTAGAATAGAGTTCCTACTATATCTGGTCTTTATCGACTTCGATAAAGTTTTTGAAACAATTGTCTACACTGCCATTTGGAAAGCATTCACCTGGAAAGCGTAGCGAGGAAAATTATAGAGATTATTCAAAAGTTATACAAAAACGCAGGCTGCCCTATTCCATGTCCTTAAACCTATGTGAGGGTAACCGTCAAATATCTCAGACCTGTCTATCTCCTGCAGAGACGACCGGCATTGTTTTTAATTTTTCAAAGTGGTGTACACGTACTCCAGGGATCTGCTAGGCGCTTTTCTATCAGTTAGTAAACGAATATTGTCGCCCTGTATTCCATGATACTGAATTTGCTCCATGGCTGTTCTAATGGCTGCTATTTTGGCCTGTACTATGCTGCAGTAATCCGGTAACCTTTACGACAGTTGCAAATTCAACTCCTCCACAAAGGCTCTACAACCCTCTCTTCCTTCCTTCCGTGAAAATTAGGATATCTTCCCCAAAGTCTAGAGATATAACATTATTAGCATAGTATGTTCTGTCCAAAATTTTCCTCATAAAATCCGGATCGAAAACAGGTTCTGGTACAGTGTTCGACACCTTACATTAAGTCCACTGTCCTTGTGCCTCCATGCTCTCGTGGCGTCTTAACTTGTTGCAATGTTCGCTACTATCTTCTTCGCCTTAATATCTGGGGGTAACCAGTTAAGGTTCATGAACAGTTCCATTTTGCTCAGGTTTTCACACAGTCTACATTTATGATATCATTTAGAAGAAGTTCCACTCCGGATTCCAAAATCTCAGAGAGTAAATTGGGATCCTTGTCGATTAATATTAGTGCTTCGTCATCCGCATATGCGACAGTTGTGCAGCACGAATTGCTGCACGTCGTCTTAAGAAGAGTGTCCAGTGGACACTGCTCGGGTGAAGAAGTACCTGGGTCTTATCTAGAGAAGTGGAGCATACACTTTAACGGCAAACACATTGAGAGCTTTGAATATCAGATAATGGTCCTCAAGAATAAATCTAAAGAAATTAAGCTGACTGCGCTCAAATTGCAAGATGGGAAAGCTCAAACAGCCGCAGAAGCACTCCAGAATGTGTAAGATGAGTTCAGGGATCAATTGTAATGATTGCTGCCGATACACCAAGTATTCACGTTTGACAGGCAAAAAGACAGGTATTGTTGTTCGACTGCAGCAAATGTTCGAAGCGAAATGTCATCCCAAACCCAAGTTCATCAGTTGCCAGCATCATGTGCTGTATCGCGTTCTATGTGTTGTCATGGACGATGAGCTCCATGGGTCGACTAAATCGCCAAACATCTAGTACTTCTTTGTGCAGGATTTGATGAGCAATTATGATCAATTGAAAGCAGCCTTCAGCAATTGTAAAACTGAGATTAAGGAAACATGCGGCTGGAGAGACAGCATGAAGTTTCTCTTCCACCATAATCGTGTCTTCCGTCAATTTACTGATAGGAATGAGACCCCTATTGTAAAGTTTAAGCAGATCCCAAACATCTGCAATGCACGCTGGAACTCTCGTGTCATTCTAGCTCTTCTTGCGTTTATTCTGATGCCTGAAACCCGGCATCAGACTGATATTTACTTTCCTGACAGTCTGGGACGTGTGCTTCCATCAGATAAAGTACATATCGCATTTGAATGAGTTAACTCGCTACTGATCTTTACCTTCATACAAAGCTATTTAACAAGTTTTTCCTAGGCGATTCCATGTCGATTCACTCGTCTACTCGGAAGTTGAAGTGTAACAAAGGGGATCCTGCCGATCAGGATCCAGGTCATCCGCATAAAAGTCTCGTAGTGGCGTAAACAAGATGTAACACCGACATCATTTTTTAAATTGCTTCGTCGAAAGATATTGTAATAATGTTCATGGCACGTGATTTCCGAAGAACATTCGTACCACATTAAACTCTTGGCAATTTGCATTACCGATTTATTGCAAATACCCTCGACAATTGAAAAAAAAACTTCTTTATCTGCCGCGCAGCTCACAGCCCGCTACCAAAATTATCGTTGTTATCTTCGTCGCGTTGTTGTCGTCGTCGTCGTCATCGTCATGATGACGACCATTAACAGAGAGAAGATGATCAAATGTGGCCAGTAAGGCAGACGGACGTATGACCAGACAAAAATTACAACGTACGCATAATCCCTCTTTATGGTGATGCCAAAAAACCATCTAACAACAACAATAACAAAGCAAAGCCAGAGACCGAAACTGAAACCAAAACTGGTAACATTGTAAGCCACTAACAGATGACGCTGCCTATGCGAACGAACGAACGAACGTACATGCGAGCGAATGAACGAACTACCATCATCATCAGCTCAATGGAGAGGAGCTTCGGTGTGACAGCTTGAGACATCAGCGTTTGCTTGGCACCGAGAAGAGACCACCTCTTGTATCGTGATTTTTGGTGGCTTCATCGTCGTCTGACTATAAAGAGGGCTGTTGTGGCCTTTCATTGGCATTCAGTCGTTGGTTCCCTACTTGAAAGCAACTAAATTATATTTTTAATTTAAGTTTTTACTTCTTTCCCCCTCATACACACAAGACTCACAACTATGAACTCCTTCTCCGTGGTAAGTATTGAGCGATTCGCAAACATCACGCTAGAGCGCTGATGCCTTACTATAAAGGATTTAAGCTACGACAAGGATTATGCTGGATCTGCTGACATTGGATATTCTGTTCTCTATCTCTCTCTCTCTCTGCAGTTCTTAGTGTTTGCTTTGGCAGCACTGGTTGTTGCAGAACCTCCATCGGGATATAATTATCAGCGCGGAGGTGGCGGCGGCGGTGGTGGCAGCTTCGGCGGCGGCTTTGGTGGTGGTTTTGGAGGCGGCAGCGGCTTTGGCGGTGGTGGCGGCGGCGGCTATCAGGCCGTAAGCGGTGGCTTCCAAACCAATGAAGGCCAGAACGTTGATCCTCAGTTGTTGGAACAAGTGCGCCAAATCCTGCTGCAGGAAGAGAGCAAGGCCGGTAGCGGCGGCGGTTTCGGCGGTGGTGGCGGCGGCGGTGGTTACCCAGGCGGTGCTCCATCAGGTTCTTATGGTGCCCCCTCACCACAATACGGCGCTCCCTCATTCGGAGGCGGCGGCGGTGGTCGTGTGGTTGGCATCGATTTGGAAGGTGTACGTCAAGCCATCCAGGTCGCCCAATTCGCTCAACAAAGCACACAAGCCGGCGGCGGCGGTGGTGGTGGCTTCGGCGGCTACCCCAGTGGTCCCTCGGGATCTTACAGCGCTCCCTCAAGGCCCAGCGGTAGCTACGGTGCACCATTCTAAGCGGTCAACGTTTAGGTTTTTTAGCATAATGTAGTTAACAAATCAATTTAAACAAACAAAACAATGAAATGCTGCCAAATACTTGAAGAAAAGACAGACAATAAGCGCCGATGGAAACAAACGCCCCCCAGAAAACGGATGGAATTTAAGAAATCATGGATTTTAACGCACAAGAGCCAACTAACCACCTCAAGCACCACCAGCAAGATCGTTAGACGACCACAAGCAGACATCTATAGAAATAGACCACACAGGCTAGTCTCCTAGTCCGTACAACCCAACGAGAAGTGATGTTCGACATCAAACAAACGGATCCATAACACAACACCTTTCACACTCCAAGATCCCCGAAGATCTTTGGACGCCCCCGCCCCCCATGGGGAAGTTGATGTTTGTATGTGCGTGTGTGTGTGTGCTGATTTTGTGTTGTTTCAATCCATTTGCCAACAAAAAGAAAAACAGAAAATTCATGACATGCTCATGATTTTCTTTCGACAAAAAAGAATTTCCGTTTTTCACAAAACAGAATGTGGCTTGACACCGACCGCAAGCGGAAGGTAACTTTAAAGTCGCTACCACGGCGATTTCTAAGTTGCCCTCAATTGTGTCGCCAAGTTGCCACTTCTGTCATTTTCATTTTCATTCCCCTTCGTCCCTCTCCCAGACGTACTCAGTGACTATCTCTAGAATCCGCTCTCGCTGCTGTCTCTATTGCTGCCTTTTCAGTAATTTCCATTTTTCACATTTTCACCCAGCGAGGGCAATTGTTATTATTTTGTAAATAGTTTTTCTTCTTATTTTTTATGAAATAACATTTTTCTAGTTATTAAGTGATGATTTTAATTTTTTTTTATACATAAAAGAAAACTATGAAACAAACAAAGAATGAAAAAAGAAACAACAAAAAAAATTATAAAAAACAATAAAAAAAATAGTAAATTTTGTCACCGTTAAAATGCAATGTCTTTTAATTTATTATCGAAGTAATTAAATGTGGTGGGTAGGGTTCATAAAGTGGGGGATGATATACGCATCTATTAGGAAAATTATAAAATAATAACAACAAAATATATAATAAATATAGTGTCCATCATATATGGGCTATTTTACAATTGGAAAAATCGATTAAACCGACAGTAAAAGTAATTTTATTTACTTTTAAATATTTTGTTAACAATTGGATTAACTGTATCAATTATTTATATTTGACAAATATAACAATTGGAAATTATTTGTATATTTTTTTGTTTGCAAAAAATGTCATAACTAGATATCATAACTAAAAGCCAAAATGAAATCGAAAAATTTTGCTAACCTTTTTCCATTTTTGTGATTTTATTTTGGAATATGTACTTGAATTCTACAAATAGAGGCTTTTGTCTAGTTCTCTAATAAGTTCTTTAAAGTTTTAATATCTTATATTTTTATCATGAGAGCCACACGCCTTCAGATCCTTTACTGGCTATGAAAACACGCCAAAGAAAAATGAACAAACGGAACCCCCCAAATGTTGAAGACCAACGCAAACGAAATAAGGACCATGATTTAACGTTATGCACCTGGAATGTCCGCACCCTCCATAGAGAAGGTGCCACTATCCGACTGGTGGATGTCCTCAAGAAATATAAGGCTGACATCACCGCCATCCGCTCGATTCGGAAAAATTGTGACATCAATTACAGCTGCCACGGCGAAAAGCACGAATTTAGATGTGGATTTGTAGTTGGCGAGAGACTCAGACATCTTGCCTCGCGATTCAATCCTATTAGTGATCGAATAGCCGCAATCCGCATCAAGGCGAAATATTTCTCCATCACGCTGATTTGTGCTCATACCCGGACGGAAGATAAAGACGATGAGATTAAAGATGCACCTTGAGGAAACATACGACCGCTGCCCTGGCCACGAGATTAAAATTGTTCTAGGAAACTTTAATGCAAAAATAGGAAGGGAAGATGTTGTTGGTCCATCAATCGGTAAATTAAGCCTGCATACCGAAACGTCAGACAATGGGTTTAGGCTGGTTAGCTTCGCAGCGGGAAGAAACATGGTAGTGAGTGGAACCAGATTCCAGCACAAAGATATCCACAAGGCAACTTGGGTATCCCCCGATCAAAACACCAAAAATCCAATTAGTGGCAGACTAGACGCATTAGTGTCATAGACGTGCACGTAATCTGTGATGCTAATATTGGCTCGTATCATTACCTGGTTGCAGCCAAGGCGCACACAAGATTGAGCAGAGCGAAAAACGCACGTAACCAAGCACAAAGAATGCTGGGCATCGCGAAGCTACAATGCCCACAGATAGCCAGTGCCTTCTCCAACCAGCTCTCCCAACTACGAGACAATGTCTTTACTTCTGACGTTCCCAATACACGGTGTCAGCATATTGCGCATTCCATGGCAACTGCCGCAACAACCGTGACTGTATGTGAAAATCGGCGCTCAGACGAATCCTGTTATGATGAAGAATGTCACATAGCGGAGGAGATACAGGATGTTGCTTATAGGTCAACGCTACAGCCGATTGTAACCCTGTTACGGAATGCCACATGGAGATAGTTAAGCGAACAAAACGCCAGATGAAGAAACGGGAGAACATGGATATAGAGGGATACAGGGATGGAGGTAAAGCTCCGAAAATTTTACGAGAAAGTAAAATCAAAAGGCTACGATAAGTACCCCTCTCCTGTAAGACCAAGGATGGAATTCTGGTTACACATACGCAGAGTGAGCTGCATATATGAAGAGAACGCTTCCAGCAACTGCTGGTTCCTCAAGCCGATTGTCGGCAACGGCTTGCATTGCCCACCACCAAGTCAAAACGAGGTAAGAACAGCAATAAGCAGCAGGTGCAGACGGACTTCCGGCAGAGCTCTACAAATCTGGTGGCAAGGAGCTGTTAACGAGCATATACTAGCTTTTACGCATAGTTAAGTTTAACGCGTCTATGCCCAATGATTGAAATCTTGAAAAAATGTGATGTAAGCGTGTGCTCAAACTATCGCGGGATCAGCGTTATACCCAACGCATATAAGGTCTGGACGAGTGTGTTATGAGAAAGACTAAAGACAGTGTTATCCAACCTGATCGGTCCTTATCAGACCAGATATTCACACTTCGGCAAATCCTGAAAAGAAGAACAGATCGACACGTACCATCTTTCGACTACTATAAAACTACTTTCGACAGCTCGATACGGCAAAAAAATTTCTCGAAGCCATGGCTGAGTTTGGTATTCCCGCGAAGCTGATACGCCTTTGCGGAATGACGCTGACTGACACAAAGTCTTTAGTGGAGATTGGCATGGATCTTAGAGAATCATTTTATTCCAGACAAGAGGTCGACGAGGTCGAAGGCGTATCGTGTGACCTCTTCAACATAGTGATGGAGATTATAATGAGAAAAGCTGCAGCACGAGTGGCACGATATTCAACAAAAACCATATGCTACTTGCATACGCTGATGACGAAGAAAACTGCGTTATGTGACTGCAGCCTTCTCAGGTATACAGAAGGAATCCCCAAAAATTGGTCTAATGGCGAACTAGGACAAAACTAAGTTATTAATTTCAACAAACACAGAATCTCATCATTTGGAAAACTGCGTAAACGTTGGCAACTGCAATTTCAAGGTGGTAGATGATTTTATTCGACGTAGGCTTTGCCATCAATAAAACAGAAGTGGGGGACTAAACTCCGTTGGATATACAAGGTTGCTGAGAAACTTGCAGAAGTTGGTGTAAAGAACTGGAGAAGAAGCGCAACAGATCGAAGCGCATATATAATTCCCCTTATTATGTATGTCGTAGTCACGTCGAATCTTTGTCGTTTTTCAAATATAGCATCGCTGATGTCGTTTGTGAGACTGAAATATGACTTGTCCTTGCTCCTATCATATTATTCTTCAACAGATGATGAAAAATTCTGTTAATTATTACTAACTTTATTCAAAAAAAAAAAAAAATAAAAAAAAATCCATCGAATTTTGTCGAAAGTCGACTACGACATACGTAATAAGGGGGAATATTTTTCTATGTGCTGCATAAAATTCCATACGACTGCAAAGAAGTGCCAGCTAAGTAAGTAAGTAACTCAAAAAATTACAAAAACCACACCTTGTGAAAATCACAGATATATTGTATTGTTTCAAATCTTTACTCAAATCGTAAAGTTGGTAATTAAACAAAAAATGAATGACTTTAAATTCGTAAAAACAGACTTTTCCGCTAAATAAACAGTCAAAGTGGTAAATACATATAGGTGTGCGGGTAGTATTCGAAGACATTTGGGAAATAGTTTGATAATATTGGCACAAGTTATTAAACGATTTTTTTTAACACATTCTTATTTTTAAACACCAACAACCCTCTTCGTCTGATTCCTTAAAATCAGCCACATAATCACTATCTTGAGTAAGTGATAAAAAAAGTGGGTAATTCAAAATTAGATCTTCATTCATTTCGATTATATTCTATTTTATTCAATTATATAGCTGTCTAAAGTTCATCTGCATCATTTTTTTTTTAAATATGGGTGTGTTCATTAAAGTGGATCAATTTTTATGGGATAAAAAAATGCACCAAACGGTTATCAAAATAGTAATCTATGATGAATTCTAAGCAAATTTCCCAAACCATGGGTCTAAAATCAAAATCGAGACCTCGATTTTTAACGGGAAACTTTTCGCATTGGGGAAAAAAAAGCCACAATAAGACCACAAACCCAACTGCTCCGGAATCGCCCCTAGATGGTTCAAATGTTTGACATTTTCCCCAAACATGCCTACTTCCCATCTTTGGCCATGCCCCTTCTGGTACCTCACATCTAAATACATCATTCCGCCCATTTAAGAAATCGAGTAATAATATCAATACACTACACAAAGTGGTGGAAAAAAATTGGAAGTCTAGCCACGCCCCTTCTGGTACCATACAAATGTACCTTTCCGCCCACTTTAGAGATGGAGTAATAATATCAATAAATTAAACGCGATCGTACCCAAATTCTTTATTTTGTAAAGCCATAGCAGGATACAGTTTTGAGAAAAATGAACTGGAAGTCTAGCCACGCCTCATCTGGTGTCTCCCATACCCATTTGGTACCGCCCACTTCAAAAATCGATTAATGTTATTAATAGACCTAACGTGACCAAATTCTGTATTTAGTACCACAGGATAAAGTTTTGGAGAAAAAATCTGGATGTCTAACCACGCCCCTTCTGCTACCATACAAATGTACCACTCCGCCCACTTTAGATATGGAGTAATAATATCAATACACTCGACACAATCGTTCCCAAATTCTGTACTTTGTTAAGCTAAAATAGGATAAAGTTTTGGAGAAAAAATTTTAAGTCTAGCGACACCCCTTATGGTACCTTCCATACAATTGTACCATTCCGCCCACTTTAGAGATGGAGTAATAATATTAATACACCCATCGCGATCGTGTCCAAATTCAGCATTTAGTAAAGCTATAACAGGACAAAGTTTTGGAGAGAAAAACTGGAAGTGTAGCCGCTCCCGTTTTGGTACCTCCAAAACAAATGTACCATTCCGCCCCCTTTAGATATCGAGTAATAATATCAATATAATAGAAAATTGGGCGTCGGGAGTGTGATGCAAGGTAAAGCTTCTGATCGGTTTAACTTGGCAAACCCAGAGTGATCCTTGCCAATTGCACTTCAAGTCTACTCACAGAGCTCCGTTTTCGTGGTACTACTGCGAACGGAGTACCTCCACGTGGTGACGCCTGGAAACGTGCTTCTGACACCAGTCAGAGCACGGCTAACTGTGAGGGGCGAAACCTAAAACCCAGGCACGTCAGCTCAGAGTGATCCGTACCCTGGTCAGCGTCTGACACAGAATGTGCGGCTGCAATAAAATCCTGGCAGAAGGAGAAGACTGCGACGTGGTGCGCTGGGCTTGCAACCCGCCACTGACGTTTAAACTATTGCAATGAAAAGAAGTAAGATAAGAATAAAACGGACCCCCCAAAATGTTGACGACCACCGCAAACGAATTAAGGACCATGATTTGAGGATATGCACCTGGAATGTTAGAACACTGTATAGACCAGGTGCCTCCATCCAACTGGCAGAAGGAGAAGGAAGTCCTCGAAAAATACAAGGCTGACATAACCGCTTTACAGGAAATCCGGTGGACGGGACACGGGTGCTCGTGCATGAAGACGTGCGACATCTACTATAGTGGCCATGCGGACAAGCACGAGTTTGGTTGTGGATTTGTGGTTGGCAAGAGACTGCGACACCTAGTCTCAAGGTTAAACCCGGTGTGTGAACGTATAGCCACCATAAGAGTCAAAACAAAGTTTTTCCACATAACACTTATATGTGCCCATGCTCCCACAGAAGAGAAAAGCGATGAGGACAAAGACGAGTTCTACGAGAGCCTAGAAAATGTATATGACCGTAGCCCCAGCCATGACACCAAAATTGTACTAGGCGATTTTAATGCTAAAATAGGCAGGGAGACTGCATTTGAGCCTACAATCGGAAAATTCAGTCTGCACACCGAAACGTCGAACAATGACATCAGACTGATTGATTTCTCTGCGGCAAGAAATATGGTAGTTAGCAGCACTAGATTTGACCATAAAAATATTCATAAGGCAACATGGTTATCTCCAGATAATTTGACGGGGAATCTAATAGATCATGTGGTAGTCGATGGAAGGCACGCATCGAGTGTTCTGGACGTACGAGTAATCAGGGGTGCGAACATTGACTCTGATCACTTCCTTACCGCAGTTAAGGTACGCACTAGGCTAAGCATGGCGAAAAACGTACGTAACCAGGCACAACGAAAGCTGGACATCGGTAAACTGCGGACCACAGAGGTAGCGGATGCCTACTCCAACCACCTAACTCAACTGTTGCGGAATGCTCCAACCCCTGATAATATAACCTCACAGTGGCAATATATAGCCGACTCCATAGAACGGACTGCGAAAAGCGTACTTGGGTACTCAAAGCCGTCTCAAGAAGATGCCTGGTACGATGATGAATGAACTCGTCTTTTTAGAAGAAAAAAGAAGGAGCTGAAGAAGAAGCAGGATGAGTGTACTGAGTTGATCCGAAGTAGAGGGGAAGCCCGAAAATTCTACAAGAGAGTTAAAGCGAGAATGCGTGGAACAGGGTTGCCCTCCTGCAAGCGATGGTCAGCTAGTGACGGACCCGGATAGCCTTCTGAAGATATGGAGAGACCACTTTAGAAATTTACTGGATACTGACACCACTCCAGAAGACCCCGCTCCAATCCATGACGATGGTATTAACTGTCCACCTCCGAGCCAGAGCGAGATACGTATGGCCATCTCCCGCCTTAAAAACAACAAAGCTGCTGGAGCCGATGGTCTCCCTGCTGAATTGTTTAAGGCTGGCGGGGAGGAGCTGATTAGGAGCATGCATCAACTCATGGAGAACATCTGGCAAGAGGAGAGCATGCCCGGGGATTGGAGTCTCAGTCTGTTATGTCCCATATACAAGAAAGGAGATCGTAGTGAATGTAAGAACTATCGTGGAATAAGCCTATTACCAATTGCGTACAAGGTCCTTTCAAGCATATTGTGTGAACGTCTAAAGCCAATTGTAGAAAAACTAATTGGAACATATCAGTGCGGCTTTAGACCTGGCAAATCTACGACGGATCAAATATTCACCTTACGACAGATCCTGGAAAAAACCCATGAAAAGCAGATCGACACCTACCACCTCTTTGTCGACTACAAAGCTGCCTTCGACTCTCCGATAAGGAATAGGCTTTATGAGACTATGTCTGAGTTTTGTATTCCTGCAAAGCTGATTCGACTTTGCAAATGTACCTTAGACAACACCAAATCCTCTGTTAAGATTGGTAAGGATCAGTCTGAACCATTTAACACGGAAAGAGGTCTCAGGCAGGGCGATAGCCTGTCCTGTACACTATTTAATATAGTTATGGAGAAGGTGATGAGAAAGGCTGGAGTCAACATGTCTGGCACCATATTCCACAAGAGCCACATTCCACTAGCCTATGCCGATGATATAGACATCATTGGTCGAAATCTGCGGGATGTTACTGCAGTTTTCTCATCACTAGAAAAGGAGTCAGCAAAAATGGGTTTAGCGGTCAACGAGGACAAAACAAAAATAATGATTTCGACGAACAAAGAGTCCTCTCGTTGGGGACGCACCGTGAACGTTGACAATTATTGTTTTGAGGTAGTCGACGAGTTTACCTACCTCGGATCTTCCGTCAACAAAAAAAATAATGTCAGCCAAGAAATTAAACGGAGAATAGTGCTAGCTAATAGATGTATCTACGGACTTCGGCAGCACTTTAGTAACACCACCTTATCTCGGAATACTAAGAAACAGCTTTACCAGGTGCTAATCTTACCCGTTCTTTTGTATGCTGCCGAATCATGGGTGCTTACATCAACGGACATACAAAACCTGGGAGTATTCGAGAGAAAAGTACTCCGAAAAATTTATGGACCTATCTGTGTCGACGGCGAGTTTCGCCATCGGATGAACCATGAGCTGTATGAGCTTTACCACGACATCGATGTAGCTAAAAGAGTCAGATTGCAACTACTACGATGGCTGGGTCATGTTGCAAGGATGGATGTAAATGCTCCAGCGAGAAAGGTGTTTGAAGGCGAACCTGAAGGACGGCGCAGAGCAGGGAGACCCAAACTCCGTTGGAAGGACCAAGTGGTAGGCGACGTGCCACCATCTGGTAGGACTAACTGGAGAACACACGCACAAGACCGAAGCGTGTGGAATTCTTTAATACTTCAGGCCTCAAACTTATGAACCATGTTCGTAAGTTGTAATGGGCCACTTAAGTAAGTAAGTAAGTAATAGAAAATTTTATGTTTTACTGAGAGTAAGGGTATATGTAAGTCGACCCGACTGAAACTTTCTTACTGGGTTTTATCAAAATTTGCTCCCACCGCTCTTACTACCCCAAATACGCCCCTTGAGGAGTCAAATGTATGACCAGGATGTTTTCAACCCCAACAGTTTCTCAGATCATAGCCACCTTCTATCTTCAACCCATGATGTGGTCGCCATAGAATTTTTTTTTTATTTTATAATTTTTTTTTATGAAATAAGCTTCTGCTGCTCCCATGGTGCTTCCAAGGGTAACATGTACGTATTTTTCTCCTTATATCTTTCACCAACATACCTACCCCTTATACTCAGCTCCTAAGGGGGCTCCCATACAAATTGCACTTAAAACGGCCAAAACACAAAAATTTTCCTCAATATAAAATTTCTGTTAAAATTTTTCATTTTTATTGAGAGTAATTAATAGTGCTCCCCATTTCCCGGAAACTCGTATTCCCGGACCTATCCCAGAAAACAAGGATTGACATATTTCCCAGGAATACCGGGATTATCGGGAAATAAAAAAATAATTGTTTCTTCGGCTTGCTAAGCAAAGATGCACAGAATAGCTTGAAATGTTACAGAGAACATAAATAGATATATATTGTCCAAAAAAATTATACTATTTGATGGAATGTTGTTCAAACGCCGTTCCGTAATGAAGAAATTTCTCTTATTTATTCCGGACCTGCAGTTAATTTCGTGTTTCGTACTTAATTAATACATCCAAAAAAGGTTATTTAACAATATCAACATATTACAGAAAACCGTTAAGAATTCCACTTTGAGCCACTTTATGTTAATTAACCGAATCTTAGCATGTAGTTAACAACATCGTTTTTATTTCATACATTTTTTTTTTAGAAATCTATCTCTCAACTTTTTGGTTGTTTGCTATCATCATATAACACACCAAATTGTTATAAGCTTCGGCTGTTGGTTCATACAATGTATTTCTTTTGTATGTAACTATTGTATCGTTGTTATTTCAAAGACATGGATGGTGCTTAGCAACTTTGTTAAATATCTTCCTCACTAACATACATAATTTACAACATAAACCACTCTTTATATCGTTTCATTCCCTCTACAATTTTTAACCTGAGGTGATTTTAATTTTGTTCACATATGATGTATTTATTGTTGTTTTTGTTTATTGCTTTACGACGATAATCACCCAAGTGCTTTATAATTATAACAATTGTTGTCTAAAGAAATTAATAGTAACACCGTTGTTTGTTGTTGGTGTTTTACTGTTACCGTACTTATTAAACTGTATCACGTTTGGGGGCCGGTTGCGAAGTGCCGTGTTAAACTTGTAAAATCATTCAGTCGATGAGTTTTTCAAATTTCGCTAGTAATATTTGTTGAACAAGACTTGTCACCCTGTTACTGAATCCCAAAGGTTACAGGTCATGACAGGTTACATGATTGGTAAAAAAAAGTTAATAAAACTTTACCATTAAAGTGAATGTTGTAAAAATAAAGCTGTGGGAGCCGATGGACAGCAGGCAGAGCTTTTTAAGACCGGCGGCGATGAGCTGGCAACGTGTTTGCACCAACTTATAAACACGATTTGGATCAGGAAAAGCTGCATGTCCGATGATTGGAATCTGAGTGTTCTATATCCTGTGCTTAAGAAAGGCGATCAAAGTACAAGACCAATCCTTAGGAACCTGATTGGAAGTTTTAAATGAAGCTAATACGTTATTGTAGGGTGTCACTGACTGACACGAAGTCTTCAGTGTTTTCACTGACATATTCATTTTCTATCCAAGCGGGACTTTAGAAAAGGCTAAAGTCTGTCATGCCATTTCTTTAACATCATAATGCAGATGATCGTGCGACTGGTACCATATTTAACAAAAGTCACATGCTGGTGGCGTATGCTGACGACATACATATCATTGGCCGTGGATTGCGGAATGTTACTGCGGCCTTTTCGAGCATTGAGAATTAGTCGGCAGCAGTGGGTCTTGTGATAAATGAGGACAAAACTAAGTTTTTTGTTTTAACGAACAAAGAGTCTACTCGTTTGGGACTCTCTTTAACATTGATAACTTTAACTTAAAAGTGTTAGATGATTTTGTCTACCTTGACTCCGCCGTAAACAAAAGTAATAACGTCAACCTGGTACTCAAGAGACGAGTATTGATTGCACACCGCTGCTTCTATCCGCTAAGTATTTAATGATATAGCCCTCTCTCGACGGACAAAGATCCAATTCTAGCAGCGACCAATACTTCGTTGAATGGACCAGGTGAAACAGCAGTTATCTATAATCTATAATCCAATTGGATTATATACCGCACGTAGAAAAATACTGTAAGCGCTTCGATCTTCTGCGCTTCTTCTCCAGTTAGTCACATCAAGTTCTGTAAGGTTTTCAGTAACCTGGTCTTTCCAACGGAACTGGTCTTTCCAACGGAACTTTTCGTCCATGGATATAACATGACCTTCTGACCACGTCAATGTCAGTGTACAGCTCGTAAAGCTCATGATTGATACGACGCCGATACTCTCCGTTAACGGTGACGGGCCCATATATTTTACGGAGTATTTTTCTCTCGAATACTGCCAGAACCGATTCATCCGCTAGTGCCATAACATCAAGCCATACATCAAGGCAGGTAGAACCAGTATCTGATAAAGAGGGCTCTGTCATATAATCGATTGCTTAGTTCGTAGTAACATTTATTACCAAAAAGGATTCATCTCCGGATTTCGAGGCTGACATTATTTGTTTTGTTGATGGCGGAGCCCAGGTAGATAAAAATATCTACCACCTCGAAATTATAGTTGCAACGTTCACGCTATTTCCTAAACGACTAGATTCTTTGTTCGTTAAATCTAATAACGTATTTTTGTCATTGTTCACAATTAGACCAATTTTCGCGGATTCCTTCTGTGTACCTGAGAAGGCTGCAGTCACATCCCGCAGTTTTCGACCGACGATGTCTACGTCATCAGCGTAAGCGAGTAGCATGTGGCTTTTGTTGAATATAGTGCCACTCATGTTTACTGCAGCTTTTCTGATTATCATTTTCATCACTGTGTTGAAGAGGTTACACTATAGGACGTCGCCTTGTTTTAAGCCTCGTCTGGTATAGAATGGCTCCGTAAGGTCCTTGCAAATGTTCACTGCAGACTTCGTGCAGTCAGCGTCATTTGGCAAAGGCGTAACAGCTCCGCTGGAATGCCAAACTCAGCCAGGGCTTCGAGTTATATCTGCCGTATCGGGCTGTCGAAGGCAGCTTTGTAGTCGACGAAAAGATGATAAGTGTAGATCTGTTTCTCTTGGGTTTTTTCCAGGATTTGCCGAAGTGTGAATATCTGGTCAGTTGTTGATTTACCAGGTCTAAAGCCACACTGATAAGGCCCGATCAGGTTGGATAACATTGGCTTTAGTCTTTCACATAGCACACTGGACAGGACCTTATAACTAAACTTAATATCCCTTTGCACCCCATGAATGAGGTATGGAATAGCTTCTCGCGTTGTTGTGAATTAACACGCTTTCTATTTTTAGATTCACAACTAACGTCACCTACTTGTTTATCGACATATGCAAACGTCACTGTTTGAGAAGCTCTTACTAGACACGCCGATTGACTCGACACTTATACTGCGAAGTTGCTGTCAACAACATTCGAGGGAGCCGACAATGAAAGAACAATTTTTGTTTTTTTTTTAAGATGATTGGAGCCAGGTTTGAACCTGCGATCTCTTGCATGGTAGTCGCGTGTTCTAACCACTATGCCACGGCTGGTCCGGACAGGACCTTATGTGCGATGGGTAATAAGCTGATCTCGGGGTAGTTGGAGCACACACTTGGAACATTTTTTTTTTTAGCACAGGGCATAATACGCTTAGATTCCAATCGTCGGGCATGTACGCTTTAAGCCAAACCGTACGTAGAAGCTGGTGCATGCTCGTTATCAGCTCCTCGCCACCGGACTTGAAGAGCTCTGCCGTCGACACCGACTGCTTTATTATTTTTCAGCCGCGATATTGCTCTTTTTTACCTCGGCTTGACTTGGTGGTGGGCAATCTAAGCCGTCGTCTACAATTGGGGTGATACCTTCACGTGCGCTGCCTTCAGGTATCAGCAGTTGCTGGAAGTTTTCGCTCTATATATGCAGCACACTCTGCGTATCTGTAATTTTCCATCCTTGTGCTTACAGGAAGGGAGCCCATTACCGTAGCCGTTTGCTTTTACTTTGTAGTCAAATTTTCGGACCTCACCTCTATCGCTTTATCGCTCTAAATACTTGTTCTCCCGTTCTTCATCTGACATTTTTTTTCGCTTGAATAGCTATCTCGCCTGTTTTTTGTCTCCTAGTGCCTTTCCCTAACAACACGGGTTACAATTGGCTGTAGCGTTGCCCTATAAGCGGCATCCTGTTTCTCAGACGCTATGCGACATTTTTCATCATACCATGATTCGTCTGAGCGCCGTTTTTCATATCATAGCACGGTTGTTGCGGCGGTTGTCACGGAATGCGCGATATGCTGCCACTATGTATCAGAAACGTCAGAAGTAAAGGCGTTCTGTCGTAGTAGTTGGAAGAGCTGGTTGGAGTCGGTAGTGGCTATCTCTGGGGTTTGCAACTTCGCGATGTCCAGCTTTTTTTAGGCTTGGTTACGTGCGTTTTTCGCTCTGCTCAATCTTTTGCGCACCTTGGCTGCACCCGAATAATGATCCGAGCCAATATTAGCACCGCGGATCACACGCATGCCGATGACACTAGATGCATGCCTGCCATCAATTACCACATGATCAATATGATTTTTGGTGTTTTGATCGGGGGATATTCGAGTTGCCTTGTGGATATCTTTGTGCTGGGATCTGGTTCCACTCACTACCATGTTCCTTCCCGCTGCGAAGCTAACCAGCCTAAACACGCTGTCTGACGTGTCGTTAAGCAGGCTGAATTTACCGATCGATGAACCAGGAACATCTTCCCTTCCTATTTTTGCATTAAAGTCTCCCGGGACAATTTTAGTGTCGTGGTCTGGGGCAGCCGTCGTATGTTTCTTCTAGGCGCTCGTAAAATGCCTCTGTAATCTCATCGTCTTGATCTTCCGTCGGGGTATAGGCACAAATCAGCATGATGTAGAAATATTACGCCTTGATGCGGATATTCGATCACTTACAGAATTGAATCGCGGGACAAGATGTTTGCGTCTCTCGCCAACTACAAATGCACATCGAAATTCGTGCTTTTCGGCATGGTAGCTGTAATAGATGTCGCAATTTTTATGTCACGAGCATCCTATCCTGTCCATCTCATTTCCTGGATGGCGGTGATGTCAGCCTTATATTTTTTAATGACATCCCCCGGTCGGATAGTCGCACATATCTACGGAGCGCAAAAGATCAAAGTGATTGGAACTACATATGGATCGTCTACTAGCCAAAGTAGGCAATTTAATCATCGCCAACCTATACATATAAAGTGGAAGGTTTATGTTCGGAACCCAACGAAGATTCCTAAGACGATGTCAGCCATACCACTGTAGTCCATAGAGAGTTCTCTCATATAGCAAACTCTAATATTTTGAATGCATATCCTCAGATAGTGGCCTTATAATGTCGGCAGTAGCATGCCTTTAGGATTAGCAGTCAAAAGGCTGATGTTAAATGGTTTTGCCCAGGATATACTCGATCTCTCGAAGGAGAAGACTTTTTATAGTGCGTTTATGATTATTTCCATTGAACATAATATAATAATGCTCAACATTTTAGTAAATATAATTTGAAAATCTATTTTAATTGTTTACATATATATACATGCCATTGATAACCTGACCCTTGTTATTACATAAATTTATTGTGCATCAAGTGATTTACTCACTCGAGATCTTCACTTCCCAGTAAATTTCTCATAATACATTTTAGTGCCGATGTTTTGTTTTCTGAAGTACTTCATTCGATTTTGTTTCAGTTTTTTGTTTCTTTTTGCCTTCCCCCTCTGGATCCAACCATCAAAAAAAGAAAATGTTGTTGAATACTTTCGTTTTCATTTCTGTTTTGGTTGATCTTATTCGATTTTGTTTTTATTTTTTTTCTCTTTACATTTTAGTTTAGCGTAGAGTGGAGGCTTCATGACTTCGTGGTGAACTATTCATGACTTCATCACGTAGTCATGTTGAGTTAGGTTATGATTTGGATTTTTGTTGTTGTTGTTGTTGTTTGGTTTCAATTTAAAGAGGTAAATGGAGTGCAATTTGTGTTGTCATAAGAAAGCTTTGTATAGTTGTTGTTTGTCTTAGAGAAAAGTGGAACGATGTAGCGAATGAGAGAATATGTAACTGAAATATTGTTACAGATGACCTCATATGAAATATTAATCAGAAGGGGGTTAAGTGAATCGTTATGAATCGTCACGAGAAGACTATTATTACATTATCGGTGATCACATTTTGAGAAAATGTCGGCAATGTAAATATGCAAGATATTAGGAAATAGGAAATTGTTTATAGGTAACAGTTTTAATTTATTTTTATCATGAATAGCGGAAGATAAACGGAACCCCCCAATTGTTGACGAACCCCGCGAACGTAATGAGGACCATGATTTAAAGATATGCACCTGGAACGTCCGGACTCTCTGTAGAGAAGGTGCCACTATCCAACTGGCAGATGTCCACAAAAAATATATGTCTGACATCACCGCCATCCAGGAGATGAGATGGACAAAACAAGCAAGTTATCTATAGAGAGTCCGCCAACTTGCGGATGTCCTTAAAATAATAGGCAGATATCACCGCCATCCCGGAGATGCGATGAAATTTGAATGTGGATTTGTAATTGGCCAGGGACTCAGATATCTTGTCTCGCGGATCAATCATGTTAGTGATCGAATAGCCACAATACGCATCAAGGCGAAATATTTCTTCATCACCCTGATTGGTGTTCATGCCCCAAAGGAAGAATTATGTGATTAATGATGCGCTTTACGAGCGCCTAGAGAAAACATATGACGCTGCCCTGGCCACGACATTAAAATTGCCATGAGAGGTTTAATGCAACAATAGGAAAGGAATATGTTCTTGGTCCATCGATATGTAAATTCAGCCTGCATATTGACACGTCCGACAACGGGTTTAGGCAGTGGCAAAGAACATGGTACTGAGCGGAACCAGATTTCAGCGTAAAGATATCCACAAGGAAACTTGGACATCACCCGATCAAAACACTAATAACACCGTGCAACAGTGGTTTTCACACTAGATAAAGACCATATATACGTGAAACTAGAGACCTTATATAGTAAAACTGCATTCTCAGTTTAGCGCCAGAACGTCAGGATTTTTTTAAAAAGGATTTCAATGTTTCAAAGGATTCACCACTTTCAAAAAATTAAATCAAATATTTCCACGAACCATATGATAACGATATAGGTATCAAATGAAAGGTAAGAACCTCAGCAATGAAAAAAAATAACAGATTTAAATGGATCTGGACCAAAAATGTCAAATATGTCCTTTTAAAGTTTAAAAGCTTATTATCATTTAAATAATTTTTTCTGAAAAAATATATGTGGAAGAAGTTATATGTACATTTTATTAATCTAGCTTTACTAGTTTAGTAAAAAAGAACAGAAATGTTAATCCTGTTTCAAAATATTGTATGTATATAAAAAAACTAAATAAAATTAAATAAAATGTAAACGTTGACTTTGCCGCTTATGCTGATCGTCTGTGCAAGACATATTGTCCAACAATATTCTTCCATCATATAGCATGCACTTTTTCCTCCAAATCGATTTTCAATCTTCGCAATTTCTTGGTGAAAGCTTCCACCATGCTCATCACTGATATTTCCCAAATTGTCGGGAAAAAGGCAAGATGGCTGTCTAGAAAATTAATCTTTTTTGAAATTTTGGGTCCAGATCCATTAAACTCTTTTATTTGTTTGCATTGCTGAGATTTTTACCTTTCATTTGATACCCATATCGTTATCATATGGTTCATGGAAGGCAGCGCACGTGAAGGTATCACGGCTGAAAAATAATAAAGCAGCCGGTGCCGACGGTCTTCTGGCATAGCTCTTCAAGTCCGTTAGCGTTGAGCTTACAACGAGAATGCAACAGCTCCTACGCGTATTATGTCCTGTCCGAAAAAAGGTGATCGAAGTGTGTGCTCCAACTACCGCGGAATAAGCTTATTATCAGCTATGGGCACCACGGCATTGAAAGAATTGCATGTGTTTGTGCTTCCATTTTTTGTTTGTTGTTTTTTGTTGTAACTTCTTTGTATCGATACGAATTCTTATGCACTTGAAGCTCCGAGAGAGCTCCATGCCCATAGCTGCTTATTACCCATCGCATATAAGGTCCTGTCGAGTGTGCTATGTGAAAGACTAAAGTCAGTGTTATCCAAACTAATTGGGGCCTTATAAGTGATTCGGCAAATCATGGAAAAGACCCAAGAGAAACAGATGGACACGTACCATCTTTTCGTCGACTATAAAACTGCTTGAAGAGCCCGATACGGCAGAGTTTGGCCATGGCTGAGTTTGGTATTTCAACAAAGCTATTACACCTTTGCGGAATGACGCTGACTAACACGAAGTCTTCAGTTAAGATTGGCAAGGACCTTACGGAGTCCTTCTATACCAGTCGTTTGACCTCTTTAACATTGTGTTGGTGATGATAATGAGGCAAGCACGAGTGGCACGATATTCAACAAAAGCCACATGATTTTTGCGTACGATGATGACGCTCACATCATCGGTCGAAAACTCATGGGTAAAACTAATCGCGTCAACCTAGAAAGAAATCCTGTTTGATAATAGATGCTATTATGGACTATGTTGGCGATTTAGAGACAGAGCGCTCTCTCTACGAATAAAAATCCAGCTATACCAGATACTGGTTCTACCGTGGCCTTCGATAGCTCAGCGGCGTTGACTAGCAATCCGAAGGTGCCGGGTTCGATTCCCAGCCGGGGCACTGGCAAAATCAACATCGATGAAAAATTAATTACTTTTCAAATACTTTCGAGTTCTCCAGCCAACAAAACTCATCCTAGATGCTTCCACTACAAAAATCTAGATTGCGCAAGGACCAAGGAAAAAGGAAAATGATTTATCAACATCTCATATAAATCAACAAGCCAGCTGGCGCCATCTCTGGTGGAATTTGGCGGTTACAACTCACAACAACAACAACACCCACAGAATAATATTATAAACAGAAGCCCTTTTTTGTCAGAAAAAAAAGCCTGCAGGGGGACTCGTGTATGCTAATGGTACTAAACGCGCACTTGGAATACTCAAAGCGCACTTGGAACACTCAATCTGATTTCTCTCTCCATCTTTTTTATAGACTTTGGTCTAATATATATTGAAAATATATGGTGGTATGATGGTAACAATGTATAATGCATATGTGTATGTTGTTAGATATACAAAACAGATTGAGAATTTCTTGTAATATACCAAAAACTCAAACTTCACTTTCATTCATTCTCTCAGTGACCTCTCAGTGACAGACAGCGCCACTACAAATAATTGTTCGCATTTTTAAAAC
This sequence comes from Muscina levida, assembly GCA_964034835.1. Taxonomy (NCBI): domain Eukaryota; kingdom Metazoa; phylum Arthropoda; class Insecta; order Diptera; family Muscidae; genus Muscina; species Muscina levida. Next base: position 33,622,108 of record OZ035880.1, on the reverse strand, counting down.
AAAGAGAGGGATGGGGATTCTGATTAATATTATTGTGTGATTCTGATTAATATTATTCTGTGCAACACCTAACAATCCTTGACACAAACCTTGTTATCTACAAAGGAACGAAACAGAGTTGGCAACAATGATCGTATTATAATCGGATTATATGCCCGATCGAGTGCCGATAAATTGAAAATCGGTATAAAGAACTATGACCCCAGCTGTCCACCAGCTGTTACAACAACAACAACAACAACAACTGGTTCTACCTGTCTTGATCTTGGGATATGACACAAGCGGATAAATCAATTCTGGCAGTATTCGAGAGGAACATCCTTCGTAAAATTTATGAGCCAATCATCGTTAACGGAGCTTAATCATAATTTCTTTCTACTGCTACAAAAAACTTTAGACTAAGCGGGAAATTGAAAATTTTCTACGTGATTACAATAAAAAGACTTTGTACCATCTGATAATTTTATGAATATGTTTTTGAAGGCGATGAAACACTTTTACAATGAGCTCTATCCTCTAATACCTGTGGACTAATTTACCTGAGCAGGACCGAGGGGTATAGCGAGAGGCTCAGTCACTTACTACCGCGTTATCATGTAAACCAAAGGTAAATGTGAAGACAGACAAATCCTTTGACTGCTAAGGTCGATGACCAATAGAAATATAAAACCAAGGAGCAAAAGGACAAAGAAAATGCTATTTTTAAGCATTACATTGGCAATATTGGAAAGTTTGTAAGAATCTATCCCAATAAATCGGTCCTGAGTGGCTTTATGAGGGTCTCGATCCCTGAAAATCCTGGCGTACCTCCAGTCCAATTAGTTTAATTGTCGACACCCGTGCTTTACAACAAAGTCAATATAGCCAACGGCAGTACATCCAAAAGTGAAATGGTCTCTCAAGAGGCAGGGAGTGGGTAATTATCCCAATTTCAGTTTTTGGGCTGCATACTCTCGGTACTGGAAATACACTCCCCAAGGCAAGTATAAAGGAACAGAAATTCGTCTGGATGGATGTACCATCGACTTTAAAAGCGACATCAGCATCACGTAGTTCGCAAGAATGGATGTACATACCTTCTACCTCGAAAGCGGCAGCAGCTGTAAAGTTGGCAATGTATTACGTAGTGATTAATTCGCCAAGAGGACTCGTGCCGACGACTCAACTGCAACCAGCAGTAAGAGACCAAAAAAAGATGCCCACCTGGGCAGCGACCCATCACTTCAGCCTACGATAACAATCCTGATGGTAATTTGGTTCAAAATTAAATAAATTATGATAGTGGACAAAAGTAGTCGATGCAAGGCTGTTGACGCTTGGAATAAGTAAACAAATGCTTAGCTAAAACTCGCCCTAGAGAATCTTGGTTAAATTTGTCAAGGTGCTAAAATAGAATGGATGTCCAAGGCCTATCTTTCGCTACGACCAGTGATAGCCGAAAACATCCCTCTTCCTTGTTAAAATGTTCCTGTAGACATACTTAACCCTGCTCTGAACACCAGATGTTAAAATCAATATAAGTGTCTGGGTGAATATATCTTCAGTGTTCAGTGAAGAACAGGCATCCGAGTAAAGGTCGATGGCGAGACATTGGAAAAACAAAAGGAATGAGTCGTTTGTGTTTTAAATCTTGTATCGTCGTGTAGACCTGACCAGATAATGGGCTTCACCCCACTAGAGCATACTACTATGCCGCCGTTAAGGCCAGGATCTAATTCTCAATACGCCACGAAATATTCAAATTGTGCATTACTCTTGTGTGGGGGTACCATATTGACTGACAAGTACAAGCTCGAGACTTGCACTTCGTCTAAGACTCCATGGTCGGAGCTCGTAGAGATGTACTTCTTTACTTCCACGGAGGAGACCCCCCCCCTGCGGAAAAACACAAGGAATGTAGGGTAAAGTTGAAGTTGAGTTTCGGCTTCGTTAGATTCTGACTCCCTGAGTGAGGAGTGCCAAAAGGACTTTCCTGAATCTCGCCGTAAAGAATCTTTGTGAAATTAGGCCAGGCGCTAAACTAGAATGGATGTCCAAGCCTCATCTTTCGCTATGACCAGTGTTAACCGAAAAGATCCCTCTTACTTAAACTTACTTAATTTCCTTTTGCACCCCATGAATGCGGTATGGGATAGCTTCTAGCGTTCCTGCGTTTTCCTGCCTAAGGCCAATCTAAACTTAAACCCAAACCCACTAGTCATCCATCCTATCTCTCGTTAGGCTGCGCCACACCATACATTCCTCCATATTCCTCAAATTTCCCCTGCCATCTCACAACCACACACTCAAAATCTAAACACAGGGTTACTTAATTACAGATTTAAATATGACATCCAGAGGGCTAGCTGTGGTCTAACCCCAGGCGTACACTACAACATCCTGGTATACAACGCCAATACACACCACACTCAATGAGACAGCGTAATATCAATACCAAAAAAACTATCACAACGGATTAATGGATGAATTGCTAGTATTGTATATACTGTCCCACGCCCTTAACCTGGGGACGATGGCTTCAGAGTGAGGTAAAACAAAACCAGTAAGAAAGTTTCATTCGGGCAACCCGACTTACATATAACATCTTACTTAATTTCCCTTTGCACCCCATGAATGAGGTATGGGATAGCTTCTCTCGTTGTTGTGAATTAACACACTTTCTATTTTTAGATTCACAACTAACGGCACCTACTTGTTTATCGACGACGACGAGGAGACCCCCCCTGCGGAAAAACACAAGGAATGTAGGATAAAGTTGAAGTTGGGTTTCGGCTTCGTTAGATTCTGACTCCCTAAGTGAGGAGTGTCAAATGGACTTTCCTGAATCTCGCCGTAAAGTATCTTGGTGAAATTAGGCCAGGTGCTAAACTAGAATGGATGTCCAAGGCTCATCTTTCGCTACGACCAGTGTTAACCGGAAAGATCCCTCTTACTTAAACTTTCTTCATTTACCTTTGCACCCAATGAATGAGGTATGGGATAGCTACTCGCGTTCCTGCGTTTTCCTGCCTAAGGCCAATCCAAACTTAAACCCACTAGTCATCCATCCTCTCTCCCGTTCGGCTGCGCCACACCATACATTCCTCCATTTTCCTCAAATTTTCCATCTCACTACCACACACTCAAAATCTAAACACAGGGTTGCTTAATTACAGATTTAGCTGCGGTCTAATCCCAAGCGTACACTACAACATCCTGGTATACAACGCCAATGCTCACCACACTCAATGAGACAGCGTAATATCAATATCAAAAAAACTACCACAACGGATTAATGGATGAATTGCTAGTATTGTATATACTGTCCCACGCCCTTAACCTAGGGACGATGGCTTCAGAGTGAGGTAAAACAAAACCAGTAAGAAAGTTTCAGTCGGGCAACCCGACTTACATATAACATCTTACTTAATTTCCCTTTGCACCCCATGAATGAGGTATGGGATAGCTTCTCTCGTTGTTGTGAATTAACACGCTTTCTATTTTTAGATTCACAACTAACGGCACCTACTTGTTTATCGACGAATGCGAACGTCACTATTTGAGAAGCTCTTATTAGACACGCCGTCAACAACATTCGAGGGGAGCCGACAATGACAGAACAATTTTTTTTTAAGATGACTGGAGCCAGGTTTGAACCTGCGATCTCCCGCATGGTAGTCGCGTGTTCTAACCACTATGCCACGGTCGGTCCCTACATATAACAACGCCCTCATTTGTATGGGATGTACCAGAAAGGGCGTGTCTAGACTTCCAAAATTTTTATCGAAAACTTTATCCTGCTTGAACTTTACTAAATACAGAATTTGGGCACGTTAGATCTATTAATAATATTAATCGATTTCTAAAGTGGGCGGTACCAGATGTGTTTGGGAGGTACCAGATGGGGCGTGGCTAGACTTCCTTTTTTTTCTCAAAAACTGTATCCTGCTGTAGTTTTACTAAAAAATGAACTTTTGAACGATCGCGTTGGATTTATTGATATTATTACTCCATCTCTAAAGTGGACAAAAAGGTATATTTGTATAGGAGGTACCAGAAGGGGCGTGGCTAGACTTCCAGATTTTTTTCCAAAACTTTATCCCATTATAACTTAACAAAATACAGAATTTGGGCCCGATCGTGTCGAGTGTATTGATATTATTACTCGATCTCTTAAGTGGGCGGTGTGATACATTTGTATGGGAGGTACCAAAAGGGGCGTGTCTAGACTTCTGGATTTTTTCTCTAAAACTTTATCCTGTTAAAGCTGTACTAAACACAGAATTTGGGTACGATCGCGTTGCGTGTATTGATATTACTCCATATCTTAAGTGGCAGAAATGTACATTTGTATGGGAGGTACCAGAAGAGGCGTGTCTAGACTTCCAGATTTTTTTTTCCAAAACTTTACCCTATTATAACTTAACAAAATACAGAATTTGGGCCCGATCGTGTCAGTGTATTGATATTATTACTCGATCTCTAAAGTGGGCGGAGTTATACATTTGTATGGGAGGTACTAGAAGGGGCGTGTCTAGACTTCAAGATTTTTCCTCTAAAACTTTATCCTGACAGAACTTTACTACATACAGAATTTGGGCACGATCGCGTTAGGTATATTAATAATATTAATCGATTTCTAAAGTGGGCTGCACCAGATGTGTATTGGAGTTCCCAGATGGGACGTGGCTAGACTTCCAGTTTTTTCTCCAAAAACTGTATCCTGCTATAGTTTTACTAAATAAAGAACTTCTGAACGATCGCGTTGTATTAATTGATATTATTACTCCATCTCTAAAGTGGGCGGAGAGGTATATTTGTATGGGAGGTACCAGAAGGGGCGTGGCTAGACTTCCATTTTTTTCCAAAACTTTATCCTGTTATAGCTTTACTAAGTACAGAATTTGGGTACGATCACGTTGGGTGTATTGAAATTCTTACTCGTTTTTTAAGGTGGGCGGAATGGTGCATTTGTATGGGAGGTACCAGAAGGGGCGGGGCCATGTAACCCATTTGCAATACCGTAAGTAGTTTTGAGAAAATATTAACTCGTGCAAAATTTCAAAACAGTTGGTTGCGTCTTTCGAATGTTATCGTGCGTACCAGCCGGACAGACGGACATGGCTCAAACGACTTAAAAAGTCATGAATCGAATTTGGTTCAAAGAAACCTAGGGTCTAAAGTGACTCCTTCTATGTGTTACACTTTTGGGTCGTATCAAATGATATATACCCTCATCCCTAAGGGTGCTGGTATAAATTTTTTTTTCAAATATGATTTCAAATCATTGCATTTTCTAACATACTAAGAAACATTTGAAACTAAGTGAAACTGGTCAATTGAATGAATGTGTAAATTATTACTGCACACTGATGACACTATTACGCGTTCAACTGAAATGTGAACAAAAATCTCCAAACTAGTCTCAATTATTATTGTCAATGGTCGCTGTCGTTGTCACTGTAACCTTAAGAAACCGCGAAATAAAATCCTTTCACTTTTTTTTCCTAAAGAAAATTCAACTCAATCGATGAATACTATTTCGTGTGCTCCATGCAGCATCTTTATGTGAGGCCACAAAGTGTCCGTCCACTATGCAGCATTGCAGCATCATTATGCACCACTCTACATGTGATGATGCCCGTATATTTTGAAACTGGGTTTGCAGGTGATGAGCAGCAGTCGTCGGTCATACAGCGACAACCAACGGTAGCCATTGTGGTACTGTCTATATGGATTTCGATACTCATTTATGTGTGGTAGGGTGGCTGTAAATAATAAATATTCTTGGTACAAACTACAACACGTATAAAATGTCATCCCTTACGCATCTAGGCAACATTCGCATTTTAAGTTTAAGGAAAGTTGAATCTTCCGAATGGACCATCAACGGCGGAGTCGCAGCCATCAATAAATTAAAGTTATGTTTAAAAGGTAAATGTCAGTGGTTGCACTTTCGAGCCAACATACAGTTCAATTTTAAGTTATATTTAAAACTTGGTGACCCGACAAACATTGTTCTGCCATACAACTTCGGACCCGGCAAACTTTGTCTCGCTCCTAAGGTAACGAATTCATATAAGCTCCAGGGGCATAGTAAGACACAGTTAATTCAACTTTTAATGTCATTTATTTGAATTTAATCGAAATTAGTGAAGAGCGATCTGATTAACAATGTATTTGCCAATACGCGAACAGACAACGTACGGCTGATCTTGCGAAAAGCAGTGAAATTCGAGATTGATCCCATAAATTTTCATTGATGGGTTTTGCAATTTATTGATTGTCATTGCAATAGCCAACAGAATGGGAAGTTGAATTCGCTTGAATTTGGAAGGGAAGATCGGTGGTTAGAATAATAGGAATTCGTGGGATAAGGATTTCCTCTTCTTGGAATTTGCCCCTGATGAACGTCGCTTTAATCACATTGATGATCAGTTTCTTGACCGACAAACGCGTACCGTTGCACAATTTAAGATTATTCAGATTCCGCAACATGCTTATGATCGATCCCACCTTCAGCAGTAAATTATGCGGCGGAGTTCCTGACACATCTAAAAAATTCAAAAATTCTGTTGGATAGTTGGTCGCCTCACTCTCGTTGGTCACACTTTCAACGGATTTGTACGAATGCGGTTCTCCATCGATTCGACTTTGAATAATAACATTCAAGCTTCGCTGCTATTCCGTTCCGTTCACTTATCCAATCTAGATTTTTATAATTTTTAGCAATGCCGGGGAAAACTTTGGTGATGAGTTCCTCCTTTGACGATGTAAACTCGAAAAAATTTAAAGGGAATGTCATCCAGTTGAAACATCAACAGGAATTTGGCCATTACCAAGTGCCAGTAGCTGTCTTGAAAATTCAGTTACACAAAGATGACGACTTCAGGCATGCGTTAATTTCATAAGCAGCAGTAGATTTTGGGACGACGGGAAGCGTTTGACGAAAATATCATAGCCACAGCAAATCATCTCGAATCACCTCATGAATTCTTCATAGTTCGGTCTACTGCCTCCAAAACTCGTTTATGTGTCATCGTGCATTCATCCCAAATGATGATTTTGCACTCTCGCAACAATTTCACTGCACGTTGGCTTGTCAACCATGAGAAGATTCATCAGCAGCTTCAAAGCGTAAAGTGCAGGTCGGCCGCGTTTTAACAATGTGGCAGAAATAACAGCGGATGCAACAGCTAACGGAATTTGCGATCTTGACCAAATGTTTCCAGAATCAAAGAAATGACGAATGTCTTGCCTGATGGAGCATTAAAAAAGTAAATGCCTCCCGTTCCATCGCCAACAACCTCCATCAGCGAATCGTACACGTTCGTTTGCTCGGCTTTCAATGGCGGCACATTTTCCCGGACTCTTTCAGTCAGCTCATCTCGATCAATGCTTGATCTCGTTACAATTCGTGATTGAATGCATCGTGCATCGAACGATTTGACGCTGGTATTTCAATTTCGACAGTAGACTGCCGCACATGAGCACGCACATGTCTTCGATCAGAAATTAATTTCAAGATCGAAATTCGAACTTTAATGGAGAATGAAAACGAAGTGATGTTACAAGTCATCACTTCGTTTTCATTCTCCAAACCTTCAAACAAACCTTTTGTTCTATTGACCATTTTTAAATTGAGGTGATAGCCATCCTCTCCACGTCAGAACATCAACGGGTATTGAAGTGCATCATATGACCGATGAGTCATGCCTCTGTTGTCTACCATCCCGACGCTTGAGAACAATATCGCATGATTTCACATTCTTCCCAACAATCATCACTGCGACTTCATTTATACTGGGAGCATTGAATTGTCCTGCATGGCAACCAGTGGGTCTTTTGTCTGCTCTGATAATGATTTTGTATCGTCGGATTGTATTCAATGCGGTTTTGAACAATACGACCAATGCATTATTCTCATGCAGAAGATTTTGAAATTTTTCGAACATTTCGTGTTTAATCTTTTACCATAATAATCCCAAATTTTTCAAGCATCAAAACGAATTTTCCACCTTTACGTCGACACAAATCATTAAATCAAGCGAAACAGTGCAAAATTTCGTCGAAAAATCTTAATTTTTGGAGTTTTTACGGAATATTTCGAGTTTTCCACTAAGAATTTTTCTATTATCCGAAATATTACAGATTAACATCGTCCAAAATTATAAATTATACGATAAAATTCAAAATTTCAAATTTACGTTAAGTGTATGAAATGATACATCAAATTCGGCTTACGATCAGAAAAGTGTTTTTTTTTTATTTTATTGTTTAAATATTTTTGGTCAAATTCAAAATTTCGTCGAAAAAAAATTAAATTTGTTGGCATTTTTCTATAATTTTTCGACAAAATTTTTCTATTTTTCCATTCGTAAAGCCACTACGGAACAATTGCACACAAAATTTTAAACAAAGATTCAATTATCGATTTTATTGAAATCAAGCATTACAATGCAAAATTTTTTAGAAAATATCCGTGTTTTTCGGAATTTTCCGAGTTTTCCACCAAAAATTTTGCTATTTTTCCATTCAAAAAGTCATTTTAATTATCCGATATTTTTCACAGTTCCATCGTCTAAATTTATTAAATCATACTATAAAATGCAGAATCTCGTCGAAAAAACAAATTCAAACTTTTTGAATTTTTCCGGATTTTTGCGAATTTTTCAGCAAATTTTTTTTATTTTTCTATTCGAAAATTCATTCCGTAACAATTGCATACAAAAAGGCAATTTTAAATTTTTTCCGGCGGATTTTCCCAAAATTTTCTTTCACATAAACCTTCTCCTGCAAAATCGGCCCAACCGTTCTCAATTGATGAATTACTATACATTTTTGCCACCATTTTATATATATAGATGAAAAGAGTCCAGCTATATGTCGTCAAAAAAAAAACAGCTGTGGCGAATTCAAGATTACAGTTTACAACCGTATGTTTCATAAGAACCTAAGAAATTTTAAGTAACGCGGTCTGATTTATTTACTATAGTTTATTTATTATTATTTATATTTCAGTATTCCAGAATCAGTTCAGCTTCAACAATTGTTTGTGCCACCCTAATGAGTGTGTGTGTGTGTTTCTGAACATTCATATGAATGCATTAGAGTCTGCCTGGAATCTCTCAAGTCATGTCTGGCTTAAGTTAAGCAACTGCCACAGCTGCACTTAAAAACGTCATTACAACCACTTCACTGGCGGCGGCGGCGGCGACGATAATTATGCGTACGAAATCCAACAAAAAAGCAAAAACGAATTGCACATTATGCGTTTGCAATTGTTTTCTTGAAGATTCCCCAATAGAGTTACCAAATAATGCAGGTAATGGAAAATTGTGAAGATTTTGCAATTAAATGATGTGTAAAAATTATAATTTGTTAATAAATTGTTTAGATTACAATTCAACTGAAAGTTTTGTTATTTTTTCTTGTTGGCCAATGTTAAATGCTGAAACCTAAGGTTGTTGGTAATACGTCGTTGGGCAGCGTTGTTCGTGATATTTTTTATTATGAATAGCGACGAACTCGCCTTCAGGTCCTTTCTGGCTATGAAAGCACGAGAGCTGCCATGCCGAATAGCACGAATTAGAACGAGGATTTGTAGTTGGCGAGAGACTCAGACATTTTGTTTTGTGATGCAATCCTGTAAGTGATCGAATTGCCGCAATTTGCATCAAGGCGAAATATTCCTACATCACGCTGATTTGTACTCATGATCCGATGGAAGATAAAGACGCTAAGATTAAATATGCATTCTACGAGCGCCTAGAGGAAACATGCGTCCGCTGCCCTGGTCACGATATGAAAATTGTTCTGGGAGACTTTACTGACAAAATAGGAAGGGAAGTTGTTCTTGGTCCATCGATCGGATCTAGTGTCATGAACGTGCTGTGATCCGTGGTGCTAATATTGGCACGGATCACTACCTGGTTTCAGCAAAGGTGCGAACAAGATTCAGCAGAGCGGAGAACTCACTTAACCAAACACAAAGAAAGCTGAACATCGCAAAGCTGCAAATCCCAGAGATAGCCACTACCTACTCCAACCAGCTCTCCCAAATACTACGACACAACGCCTCTACTTCTGACATTCCTCATACACAGTGGCAGCATATTGCGCATTCCATGGCAACCGCAATAACCGTGATACGATATAAAAAACGGCGCTTAGACTAATTCTGGTACGATGAAGAACGCCGCATAGCGTCAAAGGATGCCGCTTATAGGGAAACGGTACAGCCAATTGTAACCCGGGCTGTCAGGGAACGGCACAAGACAGCACAGACAGTAAAACAGGCGAGACAGTTATTTAAGCAAAAAACACCAGATAAATGAACGTTAGAACGAGCATATAGAGGATATACAGTGGTAGAGGTGAGGCCCGAAAATTTTACCAGAAAGTAAAAGCAAAGGCTACGGTAATGGATTCCCAGCATGTAAGGACAAGGTTAGAAATCTGGTCACAGATACGCAGAGTGTGCGGCATATATGGAGAGAACACTTTCAGCAACTGCTGATTCCAGAAGGCAGCGCACGTGAAGGTATCACGCCAATTGTCGACGACGGCTTAGAATGCCCCCACCACCAATTTGAGCCAAGGAAAGAAGAGCAATATAGCGGCTGAAAAATAATAAAGCAGCCGGAGCCGATGGACTTTCGGTGGTGGTGAGGAGCTCATAACGAGCACGCATCAGCTGCTACGCATGGTTTGATTTAAAAAGTGTATGTCCTGTGCTGAAATAGGTGATCCAAGTGTGGGCTCCAACTACCGCGGGATTAGCCTTTTATCCATCGCATATAAGCTCCTGTCGAGTGTGCTCTGTGAAAGACTTAAGCCAGTGTTATCCAAACTGATCAAGCTTTATTAGTGTGGCTTTAGACCTGGTAAATCAACAACTGACCACGAAGTCTACAGTGGAGATTTGCAAGGACCTTACGAAGTCATTCTATACCAGACGAGGCTTAAAACAAAGCGACTGCCTATCGTGTGACCTCTTCAACATAGTGATGGAGATGGTAATGAGGAAAGCTGCAGTAAGCACGAGTGGCACGATATTCAACAAAAGCCACATGCTACTCGCGTACGCTGATGACGTAGACATCATCGGTCGAAAACTGCGGCATGTGACATACAGAAGGAATCAGCGAAAATGGTTTTAACGGTGAACTATAACAAAACGAAGTTATGCGTTTCAACGAACATAGAATCTACTCGTTTGGAAAACTGCGTGAACGTTGACAACTATAATTTCGAGGTGGTAGATAATTGTATCTACCTAGGCTACTCCATCAACAAACCAAATAATGTCAGCCTCGAAATCCGGAGAAGAATCCTGCTTGCTAATAAATGCTACTACGGACTAAGCAAACGATTCAATGACAAAGCCCTCTCTCGACGAACAAAAAACCAGCTATACCAGATTCTGCCTGTCTTAATGTATAGTTCAGAATCCTGGGTTATGACCAGGGCCAACAAAAGTATGCAATGCATACTTGCATATGCACGTGCATATTACAGTGTTACCGGCATATTTTGGGGGTTTATGCATATAAAAGCATATTTAGGCGTTTTAAGGTGTTTTTTTTTTACTTTTCGTATATATTTTTCGCAGTATATACAACAGGCGTCCGCAACTGGGGGCGCCTATCTTTTGTTGAAGAATTAATATTAATGAATTAATATCTTCTGCAAAGTCTGTATATTTTAAAGTATGAGTTTCCGGCACTAACTAAACTAAAGAAAATTTTTGGTTTTTTATTAAGGATTCCGTCGTCAAGAATTTCAATGAGTTCTATCTAGCATTGCGTTGCCACCAGTTCCATCCATTACTCGTAGGTATAGTTGGCAGAACTATAAAATTACGTAAGGAAAGTTGTGAAGCTGAAGCTATGCGTACATCCAAGAGAAATAGTCAATTAGCGTTTAATTTTTCAAATATGACAAAACACATAGCATTGCGAGAAAAAACTTTTATACTTTTTATATTAATCAATAGCGGAAATCAAGAATATGTGAGAAAAATTATGGTGGAGGCGTATACATAATAGCGGTATTCACCGTTTGAGTTAAGTTTACAACTCTGGGTTATTTACTACTATTTTATACTACAAAGCGTGAGTGTATTTTTCGTATGTATTGTAAATTAATAAATCAGCTGATATTTGTTTTTGTTTTCATTTTAAATATAAAAAAATTTAAAGTTACCAAAAATTCATAAATCTACTGAAAAAGAAAAAATCGTAAATTTTTTAGTGCAAAATGCAACTGATAAAATCGAATTCGTGCAACTTATGGAGTTTGAGGGTACCGCAGATACAAGTGACTATGAAACAATTGTCCAAATTTTAGATGCTCAAGTTATTACATTATTTCGGTTTCCGTACCGCCGTGGAGTTTCGAATAAGGTTCCGAAATCACTAAAGTGGTTCTAAGATATCTTAACTCAATTAGATGACAACAGATTTTTGCAAATGGTGAGGGTTAGCCGATTTGAATTCAATACACTCGTTTCTATGATTTCTGATGATACAGAATTTAACCAACCCAATTCTTGCGAACAATTTCCTGTTGAGTACCAATTAGCAATAGTCCTATACAGACTCGGGTCATCTGGAGAAGGAGCCAGTATAAAAAAAATTGCGGCTTTGCGGGTGTTGGCGATGGCGGCACGATCGACAAAATAACACGACGAATTTTTAAAGCCCTTCTCAATTTACAGTCAAAGTATATATCTTGGCCTAATGCAGAAGAAAGAACAGAAATTGTGGCAGATACATATAATGAACTTCCATTCTGCATTGGATATGTTGATGGTTCTGAAATACCTCTTGCTGAAACTCCAGTGATTGATGGAGTATCGTTTTTTTCAAGAACACACAAATATTCAATAAAAGCCCAAGTTGTTTGTGATCACACACTTCGCATAAGACACGTCGTTGTTGGAAACCCTGGAAGTGTTCACGATTCTAAAATTTTTAAGAATTGTGTCCTCTATAAAGAATCCCAAAAACTTTTTTCATCTCATCAATGGATAGCTGGAGACTCATTATCACCAACTGTAATAACACCCTACCGAACTAATTCAAATCAAATGGACAGCAAAATGAGAAAACAGTTTAATAGGAGGCATAGTTCATATCGAGTTAGGATAGAACATTGCTTTGGAATGTTAAATGAGAAGTTTAATAGCTTTAAAAACTTAAAAATGCGCATTAATTCTCCTCAAAGCCATTTATTTTGTTGCCAATGGATCATTGTATGCTGCATTTTGCACAATATTTTATTGGATGTAAGAGGAGCGCAAATACCGGTGGAATTATTTAAAAACGAAGAGACCGACGAGGAACCAGACGAAGAGCAAGATGTGTGAACAGAAAACGCAAAATATGAATTTAAACGGCAAGCTATTTACAGTTTATTGTTTAATTAATTTGCCGTATACATAAAAACTAAAAAAATTTATTCATTAAAAAAATAAAAAGCAACATATTTAATATAGAAATAATTCATTTTACTTAAAAATATTTTTTTAAACTCGACTTTGAGAGCCATATTTGTATCGCATTTCTATCTCGAGTCGTTCGATCCTCTCCTGCTTTTCTAGTTCTAACATGCGTAAACGTTCTTCCTTTTCCATTTCTAGCTTACTTAACTCAAACTTTTTTATTTTCTCCTCACATTCGGCTGCAAATTTCTTTTCATTAAGTTCAAATTCCTTTTTGAACTTCTCTTTTTCAAAATCAATTTTTATTTTTAAAATAGAATTTCTTTCACTTTGAATCAGAGAAAGTTGATCCAATGAACTTTTTGGTGCAGCTCTTTTTAGCTTTGATGCAAACTCATGCACAATTTTATTTTTTTGATTATGTTCCTTCTCAACTCGTGATTGCAAAGTTGGGGTTTTGGGTAAAGACACAGAACCTGCAGATGAAGAGGGAACTTCGATGCAATCATTTTCTGTTGTTGCAGCGTGTGGTTCGCCATATTGATTGATTGCAGATAAAGAGTGTGCTTCGATGCAATCATCATCTATTGTTGCAGTTTGTGGTTCGGCGTACTGTATGACTGGCGTTAAACAGTATTCATCCACATTTTCAAAACCGCAGAATTCCATTTGGTCTTCAAGCGTTCTATCTGAAATAGGCGTGCTATTTAGTCCCAAGTTTTGTGAAGTGGCACTATCATATATTTGAAAAGGGAACTCGAAGTTTTTCTTTCCAAAAAATTGTTTCAGTTCATCGTAGAAACGACACATCTTTCTCAACTTATCTGAAAGAGCAATGCTTAAGAATCATCATTGCAATTATATTACAAAAATGGTAGAAACATTTTACAGAAGAAACCCCTTCAGTTTCAAGCAAACCTGATCCGGTGGATTTTCTCCATGTCTCTGCTTTATTGAAAGTAGTTTTGAGGTTCTTAACTTTCCAACGCACGATGTCCCAAGTTACGTCGATTAGTGCCGATTTCAAAAATTTTCTGCAGAAAATTTGTGCCGTTGGCTTCTAAAATTTGCATAATAATTAATAAAAAAATTAAGCAAATAAAATAATTAAACTTACCTCCAAATCTGGATGCTCCTGCAAATATTCTAATAGCTGATGAATTTCATTATCAGTCCACCTTTTATTGCAGATTTTCTCGCTTTTCTTTTCACGTTTAATTTTTTATCCATATTTTACGAAACTCTTAATAGTTATCACAATATTTGAAATCAAACCAAATATTTTTGCCGGCAAAACGAACACCTGTTTTAGTCTGGTAAATTCAACACGCACGTTTACTATAGCTCTTTGCAGGATTTTTTAACCACAGCGTAGTAAATTGTAGTCTAATACATTTTGTTGTTGCAGTGTTCTAAATGTTAGGACTTTAACTACATTAACATGATTAACAAGGTCTACAAGGGTACTTTACTACCAAGGGTGAATACCGCTAATATTTATTATACTTAAAAGATTAAGTACTCCATTGAATTCACTCATGTTATATTGTTTACAGTAGAGTAACTAATCAATAGTCTGAATGGAAGAACTTCATTTAATTTTCAACTATTTGTAATGTGTTTTTATTACAAATAAAATGTATTCAAGGAATAAAAATAAATACGACTCAAAATCTTTTGAAGGCATTTTTTAGTGATTTTCGTGCTTATCTTATTATAAATTATAGTATATGACTGAGATAAGAGAAAACAATATAGTGATATTTATTAGTTGAGAACTTAATTCAGCATCATGGTGAAATTGAATGTTAACGAAATATAAATTTCTTACTAAATGGTTAGATAAAACGATAATATAGTTTATAAACTGTCTCTAACAAGTTCGTTGTCTTACACATATTTCATAATACAAGCGATACAAACATTCGATGTTGTATTTTACTGATTGTTTATCTCCCCCGAGGTGTTTCACCTGTTGACGTCTTATAGTAAGGCAGATCTAGTTAGTCGCGGTTACAACTGGATTTTTATTCCTAGAGACAGAGGGGTTTGCATTTACTCTCGTATTTTATTGTAAAACTTCTTGGCAAGCGATAACCATCTTCTAAATGTCTGAGTATTATTATCTGCTTTATTGTCAGAGCAAGACCAAGACTATCTAATTGGCTTTGTTTAAGGGCAACCCTGTCAGTGAAACATGTACATATTTACAATATAACCGCAAGTATTCCGACAATCGTCGTCGCCATAAGAAAATAAAACAAAAGAGATAGAAGAGACCGTACCGCAAAGCCATAATCACCGACAATTGAAACAACTTTTTGTCCATCTCTTTAAGCTATTATTAAATGGTTTTGTATTATGTCATAATGTAGTTCAAAAAACAAAATAACTTCACCGGAGCAGTAAAAGCACTGCATAGTAAATAAAATTCAGCATTTACCACAGTCAACAATAATTTTGTAGGCCAGCAGCTACCAATCAAAAAAAAAAAAAAAACACACACCAAAAGATACTATGTTGGATGGACACCGGTTCACCAAGCAGCAGAGTTTCACAATTTAACTATACGCCTGGCGACGTTCATCTCTAGAGATTTATGGTTTCAGCGTCAATGTTCTTGTGATATTTGCCCCAATGTTGGTGGTTGCATTGATTTTCATTTAAAATCGAAATGCGAACTCCTCGCGTACTCAATGCATTCGATTGCCCATTAGTATAATGCAGTAGGTATACCTCTCGTATGATTTGAGTCCATTGATGCCATCAATGCCAACATCAGATTTCAAGTACGTTTTTGTAGAGCGCTATTGAACAGCGCGTTACACAATTATAGCTGTTTAAGCGGGCAATTGATGGTATTGAACTAGGTGATGTTTCATCATCACGATCTCGTTCTGTAAATATGTTCAAATATAACATTTTTAATGATTTCTTAACATAATCAATTCAAGAATATTGATGGACAAATTGGGAAAATAATTAATGTCGCAAACAGTAAGAGACATTATTTTGACGTTATGATACATATGATAACTAAGTAAAAGACGGTTCAGACACACGTGTATGTGTATAAGTTTATACAATCCAAAAGAAAATTCTTTGATTATGATTTCAAACATAATAATTTCATTGAACATTGAAGAGTTTTTATTTTTTCGAAACTATGGAGATTATGTTGTGAGAATGGAGATAGCTATAGCGTAATATTTGCTACATAGTTTTCTTCCCTTTTTTCGAGTAATAACACATTTATTTCATATGAATTTTAATGCCGGACGGCAAAGATATACACTTAGCCTTTGTAAGCAACATTTAAATTTTTTTCAAATTATGCTAATCTCTAATCGATAAATATGTGAAAGGCAGAGTTGATAAAGATGTTGAGTACTGTTATACTTTTGGCCCATTACACTTTTTGGTAGATAAATATTTAATTTTTTTCCAGAACCAATTGTTAGAATGCTCAATAGTCTGGAGGGAATTAGAATCCGATGATTAGAATCTGAGTGTCCTATGTCCCGCGCTTAAGTAAGGCGATCCAAGTGTGTGTACCAAATATCGCGGGATTAGCCTTTTAGTGTGTTATACTTTTAGTGTGTTAACCTTTTAGTGTCTAATGTGTTATGTGAAAGCCTTAAGCCCATTTTGGCGAACCTAATTGGACCTTATCAGTGTGGCTATAGACCTGGTAAATCCACGACCGACCTGATATTTACATTACGACAAATCCAGGAGAAAACCCAAGAAATGCAGATCGACACCTACCAAAAGAGCTGTTAACTAAGCTTGGTGTAACGAACTGTCTACGGAGCGCAAAAGACCGAAGCACTTGGAATGCTTTTCTACGTGCGGCTACTGATGGATAAATTTCTGTTGCTGGTGCCAATTAAGAAGAAGAAGTGCCTTGCCTATTCCTACCTCCTCTACACACTTCGCCGGAATTACAAATGGTAAATGGGGTTTCGTTGGAAGTCAATTGTTTCCGCAAAACTTACTTTTGGACAGAAGTGCTTAAGCTGAAGTACGTACGCTACAAAATAGATATAACTTGATATAATATCTCTACAATTTGATGGTGGAATCACGGGGCAAAGAAAGTCAGTTCTTTAAAAAGCACCAAATGGAGATAAAAAACAAATAATCCTTTTATCTTAAAAAAAGGATCAGATAGGATTTTGATTCAAGTGGATAATTAATGTACAATTGATTCCTAACAAAACCCCATTGACTGTTTTTGTTACCATTTTAGGAAGGAAGTTATAAAATGTGCTATAGAAGTCGTTAACTTCATCAAAAAAATCATATTGATTTAATTAGGCAATATGAGAATTGCGTTTCTCGAAAAACGGGAACAACTTAACCAGTGGTTAACCAATTTTTACAAGCGTTTAACTCGTGACTGCATCCACTTTCTGTGAAATAGATTATAAAAAAAATTGGTTATCTAAATAAAATAGTGGTTAAAAATTTCTGCAAACTTAAGAAATAGTGCGAAAAACTTGAAAATTTTTCTATTTCGAGGCAGAAGAGATGAGAAGTTATTTGTAGAACTGTATATACTGTTAAAAGATCTGAGATTTTCTTTGTTTAAAAACATAAAATTTATTCACTTTTATCGGAGAGGGCACAAAAATCTCTATATGCCTTTGGAGAGCCTTGACCAGCCTTGATGCGGTTGGGAAGCTCTGCTTTAGATATTGCTCTGTGTATCAGCTGATGTCTTATACTATGCTATGATATATTATGTCATGACTGATTCCGCCATTAGTCTGTATGTTTGAAGTTTTAGTTGATGCATACCATCACATACATATCCATACATACTATAAGTCTTCGTACACAAGTACGGAATCGTGCTACAATGCTTTTGTCTAAGTATAGATGCCAGTCTATCAATGCAGCTTGAATGGATGTCAGCTGTAGTAGTCTCCCCTCACCAATTGAGGGCTGTGGATCAAAGAATTTTCAAGAATAATAATTATCTTAATAAATCCGTTAGAATCCAGAATCGAATTTCTCAGACACCTACGAGGCGAGATTGCAGTTGTTTGCTTTCTGACATACCTCTATACAAAACTTTGACAACCGAATGGCGCATCGAGGCGAGTATATGTACGTTGAGACAGTGCAAAGAGATCAGAATCAGAAAAAAAACCCTACGGGAAAACAAACTAACACATAACTAGTCATGTTAATAGTTCCTGGTAGGTAGAGACCAGTCCTAGTTCTTCCCCGCATGTCTATGGAACTTTCTACTATCCGTAACCTGTGGACGTGTCCAGATAGCATTCAGCTCTGCCTGCTTTGTAATTAGAATTGAACAAGACCATAAATCTCATGTTTGTGCAATACAGAATCCACTCCCGAGACGGGATTTAATAGGCACTGTAAATTACATTCAGCATATGGTATCGGTTGGTATTGGTTACAATTGACATTTGATATCTCGGGTAAATGCAGCATATCGTTTGAATTGCGTTAATAAGAATAATGCTGGACAGACTGCATATAATATTTGGAAATGCATTTAAATTAAAATTAATATCTTCGAATTAAATTTTAATGTCGTGGCCAGGACAGCGGTTATATTATTCAATGAGGTACTCATATATTTTTTGTTTGAGCGCATAGGACCCTTCTAATTATTATATTATTAACTAGCTTTCCCGGCTCGCGTTGCTACACCCGTACTTACAATTAAGCATCTTATGACTTTAGGCAATACAGGTAAAAAGCCAATGCTTCATTAGACGAACGAATACCCCCTTTATGTGATTGTAGCTTTATCCCATTGGTCTAAGTGATTGTAGCTTTATCACATTGGCCTGAGTGATTGTACCGCTTTAGTCTCTTTTGATCCCTAAAAGTACGAATTTTAAAAGATATATTCGTATCGCACAACTAAAATGGAATGGTACCCCCTCTAACTCCATAGGAAGCATGCCCATTAGGTTGATTCTTATTTGGCAAAAAAAAAATGTTTTTGGAATTTTTCATGGGCCAAGTTAAAATTTTATTAAGACGTACAAAAAAACTATGTGAATTTTTTTAATTTTTTTCTTAAAGGTTTATTGGTCGCTACCGGGGTTCGAAATTCAAAATTTTACCGTCATCCTGAGGGATAAGCCGAATAACTCGAGTAAACCTTAACTGATCCTTATGAAAATTTTTCAGTATTCATATTTTCCATAACGAAGTAATGGAATTGTAAATGGGCAGAATTGCCCCACCCCTTCTGGTACCTCCCATACAAAATTACCTATTTTTTGATAATTAATATTTCTCCCATAACTTTCAAACGAACAGCTGGATGGCATTTAAACTTGGTCAGTTTAATGACCTTGTAGTAACAGATAAACCCCCAGAAAATCAAAACCTTTGTCACACCCCTTCTGGTACCTCCCATACAAATGACCGAATTAACCCCCATATTTTTCCCTACATATCTTTTTAGTAAAAATACTGAATTCAATAAAATTTTGTGTGAGATGAACACATGCTCAAAAGTGACTCGTGAGTGAATGTGGACTATACCGGTCAACCCCTTCTGGTACCTCCCATACAAAATTCCCTTTTTTTGATAATTAATATTTCTCCCATAACTTTCAAACGGACAGCTAGATGGCATTTAAACTTGGTCAGTTTAATAACCTTGTAATAACAGATAAATCCCCAGAAAATCAAAAGTTTTGTCGCACCCCTTCTGGTACCTCCCATACAAATGACCGAATTAACCCCCATATTTTTACCTACATATCTTTTTAGTAAAAATACTGAATTCAATAAAATTTTGTGTGAGATGAACACATGCACAAAAGTGACTCGTGAGTGAATGTGGACTATACCGGCCAACCCCTTCTGGTACCTCCCATACAAAATTACCTATTTTTAGACAAATTATTTTTTACCAACAATTTCCAAACGGACTGCTGGATGGCATTTAAACTTGGTCAGTTTAATTACCTTGTAATAACAGATAAACCCTCAGAAAATCAAAACCTTTGTCACACCCCTTCTGGTACCTCCCATACAATTGACCGAATTCATCCTGATAGTTTTACATAGATATGCTACTTATTTTTGATTTTTTTCATAGGTTAACTTAAAATGTTATTAAGAAGTACAAAAGAACTCGCTTCAGTGCCCTGAAATCCATGCGCAGTTTTAAACGTAGAAGTCATATAATATGACTTATGCATGGTATTTCAGGACTTCCCCGAAATATCAAACAGCAACCATACCATTACAAAAAAAAACATAAAGAATTCTGCGGATGCTATTTGTTTTGCCCAAAATCAGCTTAAAGAGTTTCAGCCACGAGATGACTACAAAGAGCTACTTAAGCTGACAATAATATTCTGCGGGATGTTCCAAAAACACCAATATTCTTCAGAGCACCAGCAAGTCTTCACCGTGCTAGATGGATGGCTAAGGCAATATATTCCATAAAAATATATTTATTCAGAGAGCAGTTCAAGCTAAAGGAAAGCGAATTATGTGAAATACAGGATGTTTGCATTTTTATAATTAATATTTACCTTAAATAGTGGTTTGAATCCACTTCTGGACCTCCTGCTTCAAGAAATGACCCCCAGTTGTTAAAAGACTTGAAGTCTTATGCAACAATTATTAAAGAGATAGCGGCAATAGTCTTAAAAAAAATTCTAGGTCATCTCTGGTATTTGTCGGAAGAGCTAGATGGATTTGCTTTTTTTGATGACAAAGTTTCTCATGAAATTAAGAAGAAGATGGTAAATGCTTACAACATAGAAGGAGTAGATAATCCAGAAAAACGAGTTACAGTAGATGAAAACCTACTACATTCTAAAAGTCTTGAGCATTTTGTATCCAACAATACTCTTAAATTTATCAGCAGAACGGGTATTATATCGGGTTTCCTAAAAAAAAATGTTGAAGATTGTTGCAGACTGTAAATTAAGTAAAGAATTAGTTCGGTCTATGAGGGTTTTTAACGATATTGCTGAACGCGAAGTGGCCTTGATGCAGGAATACAATAAATTGCATACACATAATGAAGAACAGAAGCAGTTACTATTATTATTGGTGAAAGAATTTAGAAAAAAATATTCAGATCCAAAAAAATCTACCATGTGTAAATAATAATATATTTTACAATATTTTAAAATTTAAAGAAAATTGTAAGCAGTAAATGCAGTTGTTTATAATTATATTTTTTAATGTTAAGTTTTTCATGCAATGAATTGATGTTTAATATTAATATATTAAATTTTTATTTTAATATTTTTTTTTAACTGTTTAATTTAATTTTTATTTTTGAAATGTATCTTTTTAAATAATAACACAACAAAAACTGATGAACAAATTTGAAATAAATCATTTCTTATTAACTGTACTGTAAAAATTCCTAAGTTGGATTGCAAATTAGTGGAATGGGGCAAGACAATAGCGTTCCATTATCTACGTTGAATATCATAAAACATTCATTGAACTAGATTTATATTTAAGATAAGCATTAGTAAAATTACAATAAGGGTATATCTTTACCAAAATATAAATTAATTCAGCATAATTACAAAAAAATGTATGTCAAAATATGGGGGTTAATTCGGTCATTTGTATGGGAGGTACTAGAAGGGGTGTCACAAAGGTTTTGATTTTCTGGGGGTTTATCTGTTATTACAAGGTAATTAAACTGACCAATTTTAAATGCCATCCAGCTGTCCGTTTGGAAATTATTGGTAAAAAATAATTTGTCTAAAAATAGGTAATTTTGTATGGGAGGTACCAGAAGGGGTTGGCCGATATAGCCCATATTCACTCATGAGTCAAATTTATGCATGTGTTCATCTCACACAAAATTTTATTGAATTCAGTATTTTTACTAAAAAGATATGTGGGTAAAAATATGGGGGTTAATTCGGTCATTTGTATGGGAGGTACCAGAAGGGGTGTGACATAGGTTTTGATTTTCTTGAGGTTTATCTGTTATTACAAGGTTAATCAAACTGACCAAGTTTAAATGCCATCCAGATGTCCGTTTGAAAATTATTGGTAAATAATAATTTGTCTAAAAATAGGTAATTTTGTATGGGAGGTACCAGAAGGGGTTGGCCGGTATAGTCCACATTCACTCACGAGTCACTTTTGTGCATGAGTTTATCTCACACAAAATTTTATTGAATTCAGTATTTTTACTAAAAAGATATGTAGGTAAAAATATGGGGGTTAATTCGGTCATTTGTATGGGAGGTACCAGAAGGGGTGTGACAAAGTTTTTGATTTTCTGGGGGTCATTAAACTGACCAAGTTTAAATGCCATCCAGCTGTCCGTTTGAAAGTTATGGGAGAAATATTAATTATCAAAAAATAGGTAATTTTGTATGGGAGGTACCAGAAGGGGTGGGGAAATTCTGCCCATTTACAATTCCATTACTTCGTTATGGAAAATATTAATACTGAAAAATTTTCATAAGAATCAGTTAAGGTTTACTCGAGTTATTCGGCTTATCCCTCAGGATGACGGTAAAATTTTGAATTTCGAACCCCGGTAGCGACCTTTAGGGGCCTTTAAGAAAAAAATTAAAAAAATTCACATAGAGTTTTTTTGTACGTCTTAATAAAATTTTAACTTGGCCCATGAAAAATTCCAAAAACATTTTTTAAGACTCACCCTAATGCCCATACACCATTATTGCTTTGGCCGTTTGGTCTGGGCGATGGTATCAGTTTACCCGAAGTTTTCGAAATTTGATAAACCCCATTTGATAGTTCTCTAATTCTATAGGGAGCAAATTTCAATATATGTATACATTTTCGTAACTCTACCTTTAGGTATTTGATCTGGGTGGTCATCAGTTTTATCCTTTTTTCGGTATTTGTACAACTTAAGAACGAATTTTAAAATTACTTCATATCGCACAATTTTTGAGACTATACCTTTAGCCGTTTATTACCAGTTGTATCCCTTTTCAGTCGTTTTTACCCCTAAAAGTATGAATTTCGAAAACCCTCCTTGCTTCGTTCTATTTCCATAGAGAGCAAGCCTATATAACTTATCTTGATTACATCATTAGCATTTTTACCCAGAAACATCGGATTTAAAATAAAAAATACTTTAATCCAATTTGATAGTAAGCATTTCCATATCAATTTGGTTTAGGTGATGATACAACTTTTATCCCTTATTGGTAATTTTTAGCCCATAAAAGTTCGAGTTTCCAAAAAACCGTTCTTAGCTATTAATATGACCGACATAACAATTGTTTCCAAAGGGCCGTGGCATTGCCCATATCCCAGCGAGACGTAATCCCCCATGTACCATTTACATATATAGAAAATCTCATCTTCATACCTTTAATGGCTCGCGAAACATGACCGATTCAAATTTTGGTTTGTGTGGGCACGCCCCTTTGTCTAAGTATGTTTTCATGTAGCCTATGATAGAGACCCTACGGATAGTACTACACAGTGAAAATTTCATTGCAATCAGTTCATTTATTTCGCCCAGATAACGATTTTTTCAAAAGGGGCGTGGCACCGCCAATTTTCCAGCGAGACGTAATCCTCTTTATATCAGTAAAATATGTAGCAAATCTTATTTTCATACCTCTAAAAGCTTTTGAGATAAGACCGATTGAAATTTCGGTTTGTGTGGGCGGTGCCACGCCGGTTGTCTAATAATGTTTTCATGTAGCCTATGATAGAGGCCCTTTTACATATAGAAAATTAATTTGCAATCGGTCCATTTGTATGGCCAATGTTACTATTTTTTTAAAAAAGGGGTGTGGCACCGCCCACTTTCCACAAACAAAGTATTTTTATACCCTTCACCACTAGCATAAACAGAGTGAAGGGTATATTAATTGTGTTCTTCCATTTGTAACGCCCGTAAGGAGGCGTGGTAGGTATGACAATATATATATATAAATATATAAATGATCAGCATTGAAATCTGAGTCGATTTAAAGGTGACCGTCTGTCTGTCCCCGCGATTACAGCCGCAGTTTAAGAGATATCAAGCTGAAATTTGGAATACAAGCTTTTATCCTCAAAGCGGAGGGTAAGTTCTAAGATGAGCCCGATCGATCAAAAACTACTCCCACCTCCCATACAAACTCCCACTTTTTGGGGTCTGTCCCTGCAAGGGCAATCAAGCTAAAATTTTGTATGTGAGCTTCCCTACACTAAGCGGAGGTTGAGTAGTTAGATGAGACCGATAGGTAAAAACTACTCCCACCTTCCATACAAAATCCCTCTTTTTGGGGGTGTCGGTATGTCAGTCCCCCCGACTACAGCAGTAATTTAAGAGCAATCAAGCTGAAATATTGTACGCAAGCTTTGCTGCCCTAAATGGAGGTTGAGTTCTACGATGAGCTCGATCGGTCAAAAACTACTCCCACCTCCCATACAAACTCCCACTTTTTGGGGTCTGTCCCTACGATTACAGCTTTAGTTTAAGGACAATCAAGTTGCAATTTTGTATGCAAGCTTTCCTACACCAAGTGGAGTTGAGTAGTAAAATGAGACCGATCGGTCAAAAACTACTCTTATCTCCCATACAAAATCCCTCTTTTTGGGGGTGTCCGTATGTCCGTCCCCGCGAATACAGTAGTAATTTTAAAGCAAGCCAGCTGAAATATTGTATGCAAGCTTCCCTACCCTAAACGGAGGTTGAGTATTAAGATGAGATCTATCGGTCAAAAACTACTTTCACCTCCATACAAACTCTCCCTTTTGGGGTCTGTATTTTAAGAGGTATATAGCTTACGTTGTAAGATGAGCAATATCGGACTAATAATCCTTCCACCTTCCCCTTTTTGGGGTTGTCCGTCTGTATGTCCCTGTAGTTTATGAGCTTTCGGGCTGAAATTTGGTATGTAAGCTTCTGTACAGAAGCAGAGGTTAAGTTCTAAGATAAGCAAGATCGGATTTAAACTACAAAATTCATAAAAATTTGCTTTAACTCACCAACTCATATTGACAAAAAACGGATGTGTGAAACTAAAAGTAACGTCAACTTCTCACCAACTCCCCTGTTTTGTGGTACAAAGTTTAATAAAATATAGTTGTAGTGCGAATAACCAGTTTCATTTTATGGTGAAGGGTATCTGAGCTCCGGCATAGCCGAAGATAACCGCCTTACTAGTTTCTTATAAGACCGATATAGGTAAATCTCGACTTCGTACCTATAATGGTTCAAAAGATACAGTAATTTTAAAATTCCAGTTGTATGGGGCGGTGCCACGCCCATTTTACCCCCTTTCAGTCCGAATTTCCAAAAAATCCCTTCTTAGTGCGCGCCTATGTCATAAAAGAAACCTACATTCTAAATTTCACGGTTCTACCTTTTGCCGTTTGGGCTGCGGAGTGATCAGTCAGTCACCCAAGCATTTTATATATATAGATTATATGAAATTATTTTTTGTGCGATAAAACCTCTGGCAATGTACTCTTATTTTGACATACCGTCGAAAAATTGACTGACTCAGCATTATATGTTAATTTAGCTAAATGAATAGAATAGGGGGGTAGTTCAAACTGTATCTTCTTTTCTTAGAGATACCGAAAATATGAAAATACCACATTTTATGATTAAACTATGTGCGATGAATATAATTTCATACTTTTATCATCTAAAGTATATCTCTTTAATAGCCTTATATACAATATAATCATAAAAATTATAATGGCATAGTATTGTAAAATTTTCAGCAAATCTTAAAAGTCGTTTCCTTACTTAAGTGTTTTGTGTATTTTTAAATTGATTAGAAATTTTGAAGTGATACCTTTAGAGTACAAAGATCAGTTTAGTCCATCTTTATAACATCTTCCATAGGATGGAGAATATTCTACGTTTGTCGCTCTATATGCATGAAATGATAATACATAACTGGCATTCCATATATTCTCAGTCGTCATCAAAATCTGAGTTGAATTTAGAACAGATCAGAAGCGAGTCTATAATTGTGTTATTCATTGTCATATTTTTATTTAATCTTGTTAATCTTGTAATAACTTTACGTTTTATATATTTTTACACAACTGCACAGAAAAGGATCGAACTAAAAAATTAAAGAAAAAAAAACAAAATATTTCATAAATGTATTTTCATAAATAAATAATTTTTTCTTTGTATCGCAAGCAAACTTAGTTTTGGGTGATATTTGACATTATTACAATTTTAAACTGAGCCATGCGAATTCACGCAATTTGAAAAGGTATCATTACTATTTTTGATCAAATTACTTTCATACGTGAGGTAATTTTATAAGAACAATATCCACTATACTAAGACTATACGTGAGAACAGAACTGTAAAGATAATATGAATTGTAAAATCGTATCCGATAACGTCCATATCAGTGTTGAAGACTAAACTGACTGATATACATTGAATAACTATATTTTAAGATTACTTAAATTCTCTCATAGATATTATGACATATGGATATTAGAGTGTCTCGTTTATGTTTAATTACATTTGATGTGTTACCTTATCAAAGTGATTTCAGTAATCGGTTCGGAACTTAGATTTTAGATGGTATCTGTCAAATGTTTCACATCTAATGCTAGAAGAAGTAAGGCGGTTATCTTCGGCTATGCCGGAGCTCAGATTCCCTTCACCATAAAATAAAACTGGTTATTCGTACTACAACTATATTTTATTAAACATTGTACCACAAAACAGGGGAGTAGGTGAGAAGTGGACGTTACTTTTAGCTTCATACACCCGTTATTTGACAATAATTTGGCAAAAGTGCAGAATATGGGGCGGGAGCCCAAAAATAAAAAAAGAAATGTCACTCCCCCCCAAATACGCCCTAAAACACGAAA
The DNA here is from genome assembly GCA_964034835.1 of Muscina levida. NCBI lineage: Eukaryota > Metazoa > Arthropoda > Insecta > Diptera > Muscidae > Muscina > Muscina levida. The sequence goes on along the minus strand of OZ035880.1, from coordinate 33,594,864 downwards.
ATCATGGTCAAAGTTGGTGTAAAGGCCCAGGGGGCCTGGAGGGCCTAAAAAAGGGGCCCCTTGGGTTCTATAATAACCCCTCATGTGTGGGTACTCAAATGAAAGATACTGGTGGTGTATCTTTCACCAATGGTGGTGTTTTTAAGTTCCTACGGGTCGAGTAAGAGCCATAAATTTCCGGGATAAACCAAAAAAAATATTGAAAAAATTTGAAAAAATCATGGAAAATGTTAGAAAAATTTAAGGAATTAAATTGAAAAATTCTAAAAAAAAAGAAAATCTAAAAACCGCGCGATTTAAAAAAAAAGTCCTGAAAAAACCCCGTAAAAAATTAAAAAAAATAGTAAAAAATCATGGAAAATTAGAATAATTTAAGGAAAAGAATTGAAAAATTCCATAGAAAAATAAAATGTCATCAAAAATGTGTAAAAATTTTGGATTTTTTTTTTAAATTTTTAAGGTTTTTTTAATTAAAAAAAGAAAATTGAGAAAAAAATTTAAAAAAATAAGGAAAAAATCAAGAAAAAGTCCAAAAAGAAATATTTGAAAAGAGAAAATTGATTAAAAAAAAGGATAAAAGTGGAAAAAATATTAAAAAAGCAATGTTTTGAGATGGGTGGAGTAGCGCCGCAGGCAAAAATTTTTCTTTTTGGTATATTCCGGGAAAAATATTTTTTTTTTTTTTGTTAATTATAGTGAAAATGGATATGTTGAGAGTAAGAGTCGAGTGATTTTTTTAAAAATATTTTTTTTTGTATATCCCGGGAAAAAATATTTTTTTTTGTAAATTAGAGTGAAAATGGATATGTAGAGATTAATAGCGCCGCAGGAAAAAAATATTTTTAAAAAAATCGCGCAATTTTTTGGTAAATGGCTCTAACTAAAAATAACATCGTTGGATTCGTCTCGAAAATATCTTTAATTTGAGTACCCGCACATGGGGGGTCATCATAGTACCGAAAGGGGCTCATTTTTTGACCCCCCCGGGCCCCATGGGCCTAAGCGCCAACTTTGACCTACCATTCCGATGTTTGGGGACCAAGACGAAACCAATGACATATTTTTTTTTTATTGGGCTCCCGCCCTTATTCTGCTCTTCAGCTAATTATTTTTATCGATTTATTCGATTTACCGATAAGTTTATGAGTTACAGACGGACAACCCCAAAAAGGGGAAGGTGGAAGAAGTATTCGTCCGATATTGCTCATCTTACAACGTAAGCTCCTATTATAGCATTAAAGATTGCATATCAAATTTCAGCTTGATATTTCCTAACCTACGGCTATAATCGCGGGGGCAGTTAGATATTGAATCTTGCGTACAAAATGTCAGCTTTATACCTCTTAAAATACGGCTGCAATCGCAGGGATAAACCCCGAAAAGGGAGAGTTTGTATGGGAGGTGAGAGTAGTTTTCGACCGATCGGTCTCATTTTAACACTCAACCTCCGCTAAGAGCAGAAAAGCTTACATACAATATTTCAGATTGATTGCTCTTAAATTACTACAGTAATCGCGGGGACTGACATACGGACACCCCCAAAAAGAGGGATTTTGTATGGGAGATAAGAGTAGTTTTTGACCGATCTTTTACTACTCAACCTCCACTTGGTGTAGGAAAGCTTGCATATCAAATTTCAACTTGATTGTTCTTAAACTACAGCTGTAATCGTAGGGATACCCCAAAAAGAGGGAGTTTGTATGGGAGGTGGGAGCAGTTTTTGACCGATCGAGCTCATCTTAGAACTCAACCTCCATTTAGGGCAGCAAAGCTTGCAGCTCGATATCTCTTAAACTGAGGCTGTAATCGCGAGGACAGACAGACGGTCACCTTTTAATCGACTCAGATTTTTATGCTGATCATTTATATATATATATTGTCATACCTACCACGCCTCCTTTTGTTCCTTACAAATCTAGAAAAAAACCGGTGACCATATTACAACATGACAACTTCCAATAAAAAGATACATTTCTCTATTGTAGTTTACAAAATAATAGTTAAAAATAAATGCTCCACTACGCTGATTTTAGCATTTTTCTACATGCATTTAAAAATAACTTCTACTTTTTTCCGGTTTGCCATCGCATGTTTTTTCCTAATAGTTTTGAAACAAAAATTTTTTCAAATTACTTTTTTCTATGCAAAAAACCAAAAACGGTAGTCAGAAGAACTATACTCAGCTGTAATTGGTAAAAAAAAATTGCTGGATTAAGCGATGCCATTTTCTGATCGAAGAATTCATATTTTAGTGGCTTAGTATTAAAATGTAATACTTTCAAAATGTCTGCCATCATATGGACAAAAACTTTGTGTGCTACGTCTTGCTACTATAAAAAATTATATAAAAATTAAAGATCGAAATGTGTTGTTTAGATTTCTGTAACAAAAATGTTGCGAGTTTTTGCAGATAACTCAGTAAAGCGATTTCAATGTCAAAAAGGCGTTCTAAAAATTCAAAAATTTTAGATGTAAGGAAAATAGGCGTGTGATCCGTGATCCAATTTTTATCCAGTAATATCATCTTTTTGTTTAAAATAAGAGTCCCCTATCCTACCAACTATCATTAAGATCTAATAAGAATTGCGAGATTTGAAGATTTCAGTTGTATGGAAGGTGGACGTGACAATGGTTTGATTTTGACCAAATTTTGAAATTTTCCTAATCTGATCAAAATTGTTGTGTGTGCTAAAATTCATTGCTCTACGATTACTTAAATTTGTTTTCAAAAAATGTAGAGCAGCATATACGTAAACTTTTTGAAACTGTCGATTCGCATTAGCCGTTATATTCGTTGAATGAAAGAAGAAAATCAATACTTCCCACATATGACAGTTATGTGGTACAAAATCATTTGTAATTTCTTGCTCATCTTAAAACTCAACCTACGCTTAGAGAATAAATGATTGTATACCAAATTTCAGCTAGATAAATTAAGGCTGTAATCGCGGGCAAAGACAAAAATACCTTTTTAAAAAAAAAAAAAATAATTTCCCTTTGCACCCCATGAATCAGGTATGGGATAGCTTCTCGCGTTGTTGTGAATTAACACGCTTTCTATTTTTAGATTCACAACTAACTGCATCTACTTGTTTATCGACAAATGCGAACGTCACTATTTGAGAAGCTCTTACTAGACACGCCGATTGACTCGACACTTATACTGCGAAGTTGCTGTCAACAATGAAAGAACAATTTTTTTTTATACCATCACCCTTAGGGATGAGGGTATATATAATATCATTTGTGCTGTCCGGCTGGTTCGCACGATAACTTTCGAAAGACGCAATGAAATGTCTTGAAATTTTGCACGAGTTAATATTTCCCCAAAACTACTTACGGTATTGCAAATAGGCTACATGGTACCTTCTGGTACCTCCCATACAAATACATCATTCCGCCCACTTCAGAAATCGAGTTATAATATCAATACACCCAACGGGATCGTACCCAAATTCTGTACTTAGTAAAGCTATTAGAGGATAAAGTTTGGGAAAAAAATTGGAAGTCTAGCCACGCCCCTTCTGATACCTCCCATACAAAATCACCTTTCCGCCCACTTTAGATATGGAGTAATAATATCAATAAATCCATCGCGCTCGTACCCCAATTCTTAATTTAGTAAAGCTATAGCAGGATACAGGATAAAGTTTTGGAGGATAAACATAGAAGTCTAGACACGCCCCTTCTAGTACCTCCCATACAAATTTACCACTCCACCCACTTTAGAAATCGAGTCATAATATCAATGTAATAGCAATTTTTTTTATTTTACTGAGGGTGATGGTATATGTAAATCGGGTCGCCCGACTAAAACTTTCTTACTGGTTTTTTTTAAGATGACTGGAGACAGGTTTGAACCTGCGATCTCCCGCATGGTAGTCACGTGTTCTAACCACTATTCCACGGCCGGTCCCAAAAAGACAACCCCATAAAATTAGAGCTTTTTATCGTATGGGAGGCGGGATTGCTGGCATACCAATTTTCAGCTCGATAGCTCTTAAACTACTACTGCAACCGCGGGGAGTTTGTATGGTAGGTGGGATTAGAACTTGACCGATCTTCCTCATCTTAGATCTAAACCTTCGTTTGGAGGATAGAAGTTTGCATACCAGCTCAATAGCTCTAAAACTACACTTTTTTGCAATTTCGAAAAAAAACAAATAATGGGAGTTAATACTTTGTAATGCTTTATTCGACTATGCTATGCCATTTTTCGTATTTGCAAAAATTGTAAAAAGTTATATGCCTGATGCACATCTTAGAACTCAACCTTCGCTCAGAGGATATAAGCTTTCATATTATAATTTCAGCTCGATTATTCTTAAACTTCTACTGTTATCAAAGTGACAAAATAGGACCAATTTGTGCGGGAGGTGGAATAGTATTTGACCGACCGTTCAGAGGATTGAAGTTCGATATATCATAAACTACGGACACCCCCAAAAAGGGGGAGTGTGTATAAGAGGACGACGTAGATTTCTCTAATCTTACTCATCTTAGAACTCCAGCTCCGCTTAGAGTGTTGAATATAAATAGCTTTTAAACTACGCATTCTTAGACCCCAAACAAGGGGAGGTTGTAACTATGGGAGATGGGAGTTGTTTTTGACAGATCTTGCTCTTTGAGAACTCTAACTCCGTTTAGATGATATAATCTCATACCAAATTTCAGTTCGACAGCTCTAAATCTACGCCTGTACTTACAACTTCCTCAAAAAAGTGGACGTTGCACAGTGGCACCGCCCCATATATTTCTTGAAAAAAATAGAAGGAGTGGTCGTACAGCAATAAAATTTTGCAGAAACACTTCTCTGGGCTAAATTAAGAAATTTTGAAAAAATCTTGGAAAACCGCCTACTGCCACATCCACCTCCCATATAACGACACTTGCCAAAATTTTTATTTCTGGACCTAGGGATTCGAAATTCGGGAAACTTCTTAATTGAGTTTTCCTTATGAAAAAAATTGAACATATTGGGGATGAAAGTTGTAGATTTTAGGTGTTTTTCTTTCCTGTCTAGAATCATATGAAAATTTCATATAAGTTAAAAAATTTTAATTTTTATTCAAAAGTTAAACATGTGTTGTCTCCATACAAAAGAAGAGAATATCCCCAACAACCCTCCTCGAAAGATATTAGCATTAAAATACACCAAAAATATCGCACAAATACATGCATTAAAATCGATGTTACTAAAAGGGACGGTATTTGGCGGTAAATTTTTTTTTCTTAATTGAAAGTACAGACTCGGACCTTTCATTTTGAGGGTATATATCATTTGATACGAAAAAAAGTGTAACGCATTAAAGGAGACGAGTTAGACCGCAAGTATCTTAAGACCAAATTCGTTTCAGGACTTTTAAAGCCGATTGAGCTATGTCCGTCTGTCTGGCTGGATGGCTGGTCAGCAGGATAACTCGAGTAATCCTTAACGGATCGGTATGAAAATTTATCAGTACTAATATTTTTCAGAGCGAACTTATGGGATTGTAAGTGGGATGAATAGCCGCACCCCTTCTGGTACCTCCCATACAAAATTACCTATTTTTGGAAAATTAATATTTCTTCCATAACTTCCAAACGGACAACTGGAGGATGTTTGAATTTGGTCAGTTTATTTATCTAGCAAAAGTAGACAAACCCTAAGAAAACCGAAACCTTTGCCACACCCCTTTTGGTACCTCCCATACAAATGACCGAATTAACCCTCATAGTTTTACATACATATTTTTTTTGTTAGTAAACTGAATTCACTCAAATTTTGCCTATGATGTTCGCTTATGAAAATTTGAATTAGGAATGAATATGGATTATTAAAAAATTACAAAATTACCTATTTTTGGAAAATTAATATTTCTCCCATAACTTCCTAACGGACACTTGGGGGTAATGAATATTGGTCGATAAATTTATGTTGTGATAGGAGGCGAAACCTCAGAGAGCCTAACTATTTGACACACCCCTACTGGTACCTGCCATACAATTGACCGAACCCACCCCCAAAGTCTCACACACATATCTTTTTTGTAAGTACACTGAATTCAGTAAAATTTTGCGTAAGGTGCACGGTTATGAAGATTTTAATCAGGAATGAATATGGACTATATCGGATGACCCCTTCTGGTACCTCCCATACAAAATGATTATGTTCGGAAAATTAATATTTCTCCCATAACTTCTAAACCGTCACCTGGGGGGATAATAAAATTTGGTCAGTTAATTTATCTTGTAATAGGAGGAAAAGCCTTAGTAACCCTAACTATTTGGCACACCCCTTCTGGTACCTCCCATATAAATATATGGGATATTTCCCCTTTTACACACGTATCATTTTTGTATGTACACTGAATTCAGACAAATTTTGCCAAAGTAAGCGATCATTAAACGTTGATTTACGAAAAAAAATCAGACACGTTGTGCTGCCACTAATTGTACCTTCTGTACAAATAGATCAAATTTTGTATGTTTTTGCTCTACATGCAGAAAAAAATAATACATAAGTAATTTTATTTTTAAAATCTATTAATTTCAATAACTCAAGACTTAAACAATATCTTATATTGGGTGATGGTACTATTTATCAATCAGTTTCAATCAATTTCAGTCAGGTAAATTTCTGTACTGGTTTTGTATAATTTTTGATAAAAGAACAAAAGTTCTTAATTTGGACAATAATTTTAATCTAATTTCATTGAATAAATTTCCATTGACTTCTGTTAGTTTTTTTAACTACAAAATTTCACTTTTCATAAAAAACCTTGTTGAATTTTTCTTATCCAAATATTTCTTTACAAAACCAAATTATTAAAATTTTGATTGTTTTCCCTTCCCCACCAGCTTTGAACACGATGCGCAGCCATTTGTCCCCAACCCGCACGCTGCCATATTTTGGCTCATGTATTTTTATTCCCAAATTAAAGAAGACAATCTCAACTTTTTATAATTCTGTGTTGTTTTCACTTATCGGGAAGAAAATGTGGAAAAAATATAATTTTTCCTTTATTAGTTTAGAGGCCCAAGCAGTTTGGCCTTTTTGCCTTATCATGAAAAGGTTAGCAAAACCAGATTGGTCCTTGCAACATCATCCAACTACATATCTGGCAATTGACCGAAAACTGTGCGTGGGGCTTGATTCTTACCATTTATAATAAATACAATAAATTAGATATCTTGAAAACACTGACATCGAAAGTGGAAAATCAATTTTACATTATTTGTTTTGTGTGCTCTTAAGAATCGATTAGAGTTTATTGATTTAGGACTACGTATATTTAAAAGATCTAAACTGTCCCAAATTGTTTGAACACAAAAGATTTAAGTAAATATGTAAGTGTTGTCCAATCTTATTATCACCACTTGTTTGTCGATTGATATCATCTATTTGTAATTGATTAATTTTCCGACTGCATGCGTAAGGTTATTGCGTGAGCGCTGATAATGAAATTCACCTGTATATTGCTTATTACACGATTATGATATTTGAGAGCTATTAAAAAAGAATTTTTCCCAAAATAAAAACAGTTTCGTACCGGCATCTACCGAAACGTTACTGTGACAGTCAGACAAAGTCAGAGTTTTTATTATTTGTGCAACCAAAGATCATAAAAGTACTTTCATTATAAACCAAAAAAAAAAATACAAGATTCATTTCCACTTCGTTTTCCAATCAATTTTCGTGTCAGCAGTTTCGCTGCCTGTAATTTTGGATACTCTTTGTTTATTGCTCTGTGATCTAACAAATATTTAAAAGTTGCATTTTTGTTTTGTGCATACCAATTTAAATTTGTAAAAATTAACATTTAACATTAAGAAATTATTCTAAAATTCAAAATTATTAATTCTGAGCTTAAATTTGTAATTACTGAATTTCATTAAAATATTAAAATTTATAATCTTCTCGAATTTCAAGTAAAATTTATGATTCTTCATAAGATATTTTTCTGATTCCATATTAATAAGCTTTCAAAGAAAAATAGTCTACTTTCCTTATCAATTTGATCAACATATAAAATTGCAAATTGAGCCACTCTAACTGGTATATATTTGCATAGATCGTTCTGATAAATTATTACTGATAAAAAAAAACGTCAAATCACAGCAGTAAATATAAATGTGAGAAAGTTTTATAAATTCCACTTATGTCTTAAGATTTCTCTTAGAAGTAGCAAACGCGAAACGAGAGGTAGACTTCTTACAAAGCTGACGGATAAAATCGTAAAGTGACTAAAGGATACGGTACAAAAAATAATACAACAACGAAACGAAAAAGGATACCAATGACCTAAATATATAAAGTGAATTTCAAAAATATTATTACCACAAAAATGTCGTTACTTAACGCCACTACAACATTGGCCACTCTGGCTACCAGTGATATTCGTCAGTTCGCTTTCAATGCCGTCGATTATAGTGTGTTCACTTTTATGCTGTGCATATCCGCCGGCATTGGTGTCTACTTTGGCTTCTTTTCGAAAGGCGAGGATACAACCGAAGAGTATCTACATGGTGGAAAACAAATGAAAACTCTGCCCATAGCCATATCCTTGGTGGCAAGTCAATTGTCGGGTATCTCGATTATGACTATACCAGCTGAAATGTATACCTATGGCTTAAACTGGTTCTTCAATGTGGTCTCCATGATCATTATAGTACCAATGTTGGTCTGGGTGATAATACCGGTGTTCTATAATAATAACATATCAAATTGTTATGAGGTGTGTGTGTGTATGTTTTAAAAGTTATTGCAGTGTCAGTGTTAATTTGCACCAATTGTCCTTTTACAGTATTTGGAAATAAGATTTAATCGCAAAACACGTCAAATACAAACGTTGGCCTTTATGACTACTCTCTTCCTAATGCTGCCAGTTTTCATTTTTATACCAGCATTGGCGTTTTCACAAGGTAAGTATTAATATTATGTTGTTTTTAAAAATATGTATGACAGCAGCTTAAAAAAATTATTTCAATATCCTGTATATTTTAACAAATTTTTAATGACTCAACAGATAAGTTACAATTTTTAAAAAAATAAACTAAAAAAAAAAAAAAATATTTATAGAAAATCAGAGTTTTCATTTGAAGTTTTAAAAGTAAAATTAAAATTAAATTTGTATATATGTATAAAATTCATATTTCTCCATTAAAATTCGATAAATTTTAATTAAAAAAAAAATTATAAAGCAAAATTTCCATTTAAAATTTTATAAGAAAAGTTGTTGTTTAGAAGTTACCAATTAGAATTCAGAAAACACCACTTGCGATTTTATTATTATTATTGGCCTTAAAAACCACTCGGCAGCTTATTTTTATCTTAACGTCTATGTCAGAGGCCGTAATGATAAGAGATTGTCATTCGCTTCTTGTCCAACCGTTTCACAGTGGGTAAAAAAGATGCCTCTGGACAAATCAACTTTAAGACTTCAAATCTAAGTCGATTTGCGAGATTTTTTTTTAAAAAATAAAGGTGAGATTGTTCCGAATCGATACAACAAGAGACATTTAAACAAAAAACAATTTGAAATTTTATTCATTTCACAAAAAAAAAAAAAAATAAAATTATTTTATTGTCTTTCAAACGTAAACGGTATTCCCGGTCCTTTTCCGGGAATCCGGGATTGATATATTTCCCGGGATACCCGGGAAATAAAAAAACTGCGGAAATTCCGGTCCGGGGGCGAAGAAGTTTCTATTATTTTTTTCAGTTTTCCTGTCTATCCCGGACCGGCGTTTTTAAAATTCTTTTTCAAATTGGTCGCACGGCATTGGTAGAGAATTTCCACGAATTTCTGTGACGTTTGCTTCATTTTTTCAGTTTTCCTGTCTATCCCGGACCGGCGTTTTCGCATTTTTTAAGCTAACATCACAAAAATTGGTGGATATGCTCTGTTAATGTTGTTCCTCAATACTCGCGACCCATTTAAAAAATTATTTTAGAAATTTTCTATCAATCAATTTTTTTATTTCCTGGGATTCCTTGTAATACCGGGATCCCGGTACAAGCCTAGAGCACTAATTTTAATAACATTAAATAAGAAAAAAATACTACCCTAAATTTATTTATAACATTAAAAAAAATTGTTTTTGGTTTGCGGTTTTGTATCTTTTTCTTTACTCAATGAAATTTTAAAATTTATCCAAACATGACAGCGATCGAAAGACAAAAAAAATTTTTTTTATTGTGAAATACTTCAAAATGTTTTTATTTAATGTCTCTCGTTGTAACAATTCGGAATAACCTCACCCTTAATTTAAAAAAAAGATCTTGCAAATTGAATAAAATATTAAATCTAAAAGTTGATTTGTCCAAAAGCATATTTTTTCCCCCTTTGCAGCTCCATTCAGTTCTACCAAGCAGCGTCAGTGATTTCTCCACCTGTCCCTTCCAACGGTGTCGGAGTCTCCCTCTATTGCGTCGTCCTTTGAGGTCTTGGTAGTCTAGTCAGCGTAATCGTTGTACTTTGATTCTCTTGGTACAGCTCATGGTTTTTCCGAATCATGATCTCACCGTTTTTGCGGAATATTTCCGCTCAAACACCGCCACATGAGCTGCATCCGCCTGTATAAGCATCCAAGGTACAGCGGCGTACAGCAGGACCGGTAGTATTAGTATCTAGTACAGTTGATCTTTGGTGGTTCGAGATAGGGTGGGGTTTATAAAGTGATCACGTAGCCCAAAGAAACAGCTGCTGGCGAGTACTATTCTCCATTTTATTTCCGAGCTGACACTGTAGTTTTTGGTCCATGGCAGATCCGAGGTAAATGAATTCATCCACTATCTCAAAGTAATAGTTCCCGACGTTCACGTTGGTAAAACTTCAGCTTGTCCGCTTTTTCTGCCAAACCCATTTTCGCTGACTCTCTTTCCACTGACGAGAAGAATCCTGTTACCTCTTGCGTCTTCCGACCGATAATGTCGATATATATGCGTGCAAAATGTGGCTCTTCTTAAAGCTGAAAATCTGCCAGACATATTCGCCGCTGCTTTCCGCAACACCTTCTCCATCACTATGTTAAAAGGTATGCCTGACAAACCATCACCCTGTCTAAAACATCTCGTTGCATCGAATGGCGCAGATAGATTCTTGCAAATCCGAACAGAGTATTGCGTGTTCGCAAGGATACCGCACTCAAGCAAGGCTTGGTATAGTCGATACCTGATGCGACTATCGAAGGCTGCTCTGTAATCGACAAAGAGGTGGTAAGTTTCGATTTGCTTTTCAAGGGTTTTCTCCACAACCTGACTTAGAGTAAAAATCTGATTCGACGTATATTTGCCTTGTCTAAGTCTACACTGATAAGGTTCAATCTGGTTTTTCACAATTGGTAATAGACTTTCACACAATATGCTAGAAAGGAATTCGGTTAAAGGTTTATTCAACGATAGTTTTCACTCTCACTACGGTCACCTTTTTGTAGACAGGACACACGGCACTGAGATTCCAGTTCTCGGGTATGCTCTCCTGAAGCCAAATATTTTCTAAGAGATGTTGCATGCTTAAAACAAGCTCTTGTTCACCCACCTTAAACAACTTAGCTGAAAAACCATCAGCCCCAGCGGCTTTGTTGTTCTTTAGGCGGAATATGTCAGTTTTCATCTCAGCTTTGTTTCTCGTAACTTGATCGGGAGATATCCGCTTCCGAAATTCAATTTAAAATTCTGAATTTCAATTATTCTGTTCTGAATTTCAAGTAGAATATCTGATTTTCAATTGGTATTTTCTGAATTTAAAGTAGAATTTTCGAAATTTTAAACGGTGTATTCTGAATATCAAATTGTATTTGTGATTTTTAATTGGGTTATTCTATAATTAAAAAAGAAATTCTGATTTTTTAATATTTTTTTATAATTAAAAAAGAAATTCTGATTTTTTAATTTAAAACTCTTAATTTCAATTGTTCTTTTCTGGATTTCAATAGAAATTCTGAATTTCAAGTTGAATTTGGCAATTTCATTTGGTCTTTTCTGAATATAAAGTAAAAATTCAGATATTCAATTGTACGTTTCTGAATATCAAATAGAAATTCTGATTTTCAATTTAAAATTTTGAATTTCGATAGATCTTTTCTGAATTACAATTGTAAAAGGTGTAGATAAAGTATTATATAACTATTTTAACCCTCCGGGTACCTTCAATCCGCCCAATTGTTTTTATACCATCACCCTTAGGGATAAGGGTATATATCATTTGATACGACCCAAAAGTGTAACACATAGAAGGAGTGACTTTAGACCCTAGGTTTCTTTGAACCAAATTCGATTCATGACTTTTTAAGTCGTTTGGGCCATGTCCGTCTGTCTGCTGTCCGGCTGGTTCGCACGATAACTTTCGAAAGACACAACCAAATGTTTTCAAATTTTGCACGAGTTAATATTTCCCCAAAACTACTTTCGGTATTGATAATGGGCTATATTGCCACGCTCCTTCTGGTACCTTCCATACAAATTTACAATTCCGCCCACTTTAGAAATCGAGTAATAATATCAATACATCGAACTCAATTATTCCCAAATTCTATATTTAGTAATGCTATAACAGAATAAAGTTTTGGAAAAAAAAATTTAAAGTCTAGCCACGCCCCTTATGGTACCTCCCATACAAATGTACTTTTCCGCCCACTTTAGATATGGAGTAGTAATATCAATAAATCCAAGGCGATCGTATCGAAATTTTTTATTTTAGTAAAGCTATAGCAGGATAGTTTTTGAGAAAACAACTGGAAGTCTATCCACGCCCCATTTGGTACCTCCCATACACATCTGGTACCGCCCACTTTATAAATCCATTAATATTATTAATAGAACTACCGCGATCGTGACCAAATTCTGTATTTAGTAAAGTTCAAGCAGGATAAAATTTTGGAGAAAAGATCTGGAAGTCTAGACACGCCCATTTTGGTACCTCCCATACAAATGTACCTTTCCGCCCACTTTAGAGATGAAATAATAATATCAATACACTTGACAAATTCTGTATTTAGTAAAGCTATAACAGGATAAAGTTTTGGAGAAAAGATCTGGATGTCTAGACACGCCCCTTCTGGTACCTCCCATACAGATGTACCACGCCGCCCACTTTAGAGATGGAGTAATAATATCAATATTCTCGACACGATCGTGCCCCAATTCTGTATTTTACTATGTTATAACAGGATAAAGTTTTGGAGAAATAGTTGGAAGTCTAGCGGCGCCCCTTATGGGACCTCCCATACAAATGTACCTTTCCGCCCACTTCCGAGATGGAGTAATAATATCAATACATCCAACGCTATCGTGCCCAAACTCTGTATTTAGTAAAGCTATAACAGGATAAAGATTTGGAGGATAAACCTAGAAGTCTAGACACGCCCCTTCTAGTACCTCCCATACAAATTTACCACTCCACCCACTTTAGAAATCGAGTAATAATATCAGTATAATAGCAATTTTTTTTATTTTACTGAGGGTGATGGTATATGTAAGTCGGGTCGCCCGACTAAAACTTTCTTACTGGTTTGATTTTCAATTGTTCATTTCTGAATTTCAATTAGAGATTTTGAATATCAATTGATCTTTTCCGAAATTCAATTTAAAATTCTGAATTTCAATTGTTCTGTTCTGAATTTCAAGTAGAATATCTGATTTTCAATTGGTATTTTCTGAATTTTAAGTAGAATTTTCGACTTTTAAACGGTGTACTCTGAATATCAAATTGAAATAGTGATTATTAATTGGTTTATTCTATAATTAAAAAAGAAATTCTGATTTTCAATTTAAAACTCATAATTTCAATTGTTCTTTTGAATTTCGCAATTTCATTTGGTCTTTTCTGAATATAAAGTAAAAATTCAGATATTCAATCGTACGTTTCTGAATATCAAATAGAAATTCTGATTTTGAATTTAAAATTCTGAATTTCGATAGATCTTTTCAGAATTACAATTGTAAAAGGTGTAGATTAAGTATTAGATAACTATTTTAACCCTCCGGGTACCTTCAATCCGTTCAAACGTTTTTTTAAGTTAAAAAATTTCTGTTGATCAAGAATTTTAAATATGCGATGGATTCACACAATGGATTCACACAAAACTGTCGTATAGAGCAAAATTATGTTTTTAATGTTAGAAAATTATGAGAGATCGAAGATTAGAAACAAAACAATTTAACTTCAATATACTCAGTGTGTTTTTTTCCATGTGACATATCTATAGTTTTATAATTTTTTTCTTTTTTCTTCTTTTTTAGTTACTGGCATCAATATTCACTTGATTAATGGAATCGTCTGTGCTATCTGTGTATTTTACACAATGTTCGTAAGTTACAAATACGTGTATAATCTACCCCATCATTATATTATGAGTATACATTTTAACATTCTCTTTCTTTCTTCCATGAAGGGCGGTATTAAAGCTGTTGTCTGGACAGATGTGGTACAAGCCGCCATCATGGTAGTATCCGTGACACTTGTAGGTATATTGGGTGCCATAAAAGTTGGTGGCTTTTCAGAAGTAATACGTAAGGCTTATGAGGGATCTCGACTAACAGCAGAGTAAGTTTAGCTACAATACTTAAAAAAAATACAAAGTTTTTATTTCAATATTATTTATGTTTAACCAACAGTTTTACCTTTGATGTCACCACTCGCTCAACTTTCTGGAACTGTTTTATTTCGTCCACCATCATGTGGGGATCTTATGTGGGTCTCAATCAAAGCTGTGTCCAGAGAATTGTATCATTGCCTACCCTGAAACAAGCCAAACAGTAGGTTTAACTTTTAACAGGTATCCTGCCTAATTATTTACTGACCTTTTTTTTTGTTTTTTTTACAGATCTCTGTTAATATTTGGTATTGGTTTCATGGTCATCATGTTCTTTAATTGTTTCACCGGTATTGTCATGTATGCCCGCTATTACGATTGTGATCCTATATCTGCGGGTTTTGTCTCCAAACCCGATAAAATGATGCCCTTCTTTGTCCAGGATGTTGTGGGTCATATCAAGGGTATGCCCGGTGTGTTCATTTCCTGCGTCTTTAGCGCCGCTCTTAGTACAATGTCGGCGGGCATGAATTCCTTGGCCGGTGTTGTGTACTTCGATTATATTAAGCCCCACATTAAACACACCGAACGTCGTGCAAATGTAATAATGAAGTCCTTTGTCCTTTTTACTGGAATCTATTGCATTTTTGCTGGCACCATTGTGGAAAAATTCACATCGATTTTACAAATAGTCTATTCGATTGGTGGCGTTACATTTGGTTCAGTTTTTGGAGTATTTATGTTGGGGATGTTAATGCCAAGAGCTCATGGCCGTGCAGCATTTTGGGCTGTGGTCAGCAGTATGGTGGGCATGGTGATAATTGTGGCCGGCGCACAGGGAAGACTTCATTATGAAACATTGCCTACATCGGTTGAAGCGTGTCCAGCATTGAATGTAACCACAACGTAAGTATGCAGATTCGTATTTGTACAAAGAACGTCGTATTTATACTAAGAACGTCTACATCTGAAAAAATGGTTCTTATCTGCTGATTTCTTAAAATTGACTTTTTAACAAATCCAAAAACCAAAACGATCAAAACGACAAGACTTCAACAAATCCGAAAACCAAAACGACAATCTTTTTAAGATTTGAGGCTTTTTGATTATCTTCTTTACAAAAATCGGTATAAAGTTCTTGTATTTGCTCTTCCTCTAAAATTTAACGCTTAGCTCGTTAGCATGGAGCTTTATAATTTCAAATGACCTCTTGGCACGCAAGTCTGGCTCTCTATTTGAGAACTGACTTTCGAGCACAGAACTACAATATTTCAAATAGGATCTCAGCCAATTCTGTGTTTAATTTTTCTGTTCCACAATGTACTTTTTTGTACCAAAGTATGTTTATGATGCTAAAAGAACCTTCATTGTACAAAAAAGTATGTTTATTGTACCAAAAAGTATTTTGTTTGTTCCATGAAGTACTTTTTTGTACCAGAGTACTTTTATGGTATTAAAACACACTTTTTTCACAAAGATACTTTTCTGATCAAAAAAGTATTTTTTGTACCAGAGTACTTTTATAGTACTAAAAAGTACTTTTGTTGTCCCAAATATTCTTTGCTTGCGAGCGAAGAACTACAATATTTCAAATGGGCTCTCAGCCAATTCCGTGTTTCACTTTGCTGTTTCACAAAGTACTTTTTTTTGCCAGAGTAATTTATAGTACCAAAAAGTACTTTTATTGTCCGAAATGTACTTTTCCGTCCCACTAAGTATTTTTTTTCTACCAGAGTACTTTTTTAGTACTAAATAGTAACTAGTACTTTTCAGATCTACAAAGTATTTTTTGCACCAGAGTACTTTTATAGTACTAAAAAGTACTTTTCGCTGTCCCAAAGGTACTTTTCTGTATAACAAAGTATATTTTTCTACCAGAGTATTTTGTCCCATAGTATTTTGTTTGTTTCACCAAGTACTTTTTTGTACCAGTGAACTCTTATAGTTCTAAAAAATTTCTTTCTCTTTCGAAATGTACTTTTCTGTCACAAAAACAAAGTATTTTTCTTCTACCAGACTACTTTTATGGTATTAAAACATACATTTATTGTCCCATAGGTACTTTTCTGATTTACTAAGTATTTTTTGTACCAACGTACTTTTATTGTACTGAAACGTACTTTTATTGACTTAAATATACTTTGCTTGCGAGCCAAGAACTACAATATTTCAAATGGGCTCTCAGCCAATTCCGTATTTCACTTTTCTGTTCCACAAAGTATTTTTTTACCAGAGTACTTTTATAGTACTAAAAAGTACTTTTATTGTATCAAAAATACTTTTATGTCCTACAAAGTATTTTTTTTTCTACCAGAGTACTTTTATGGTATTAAAACATACATTTATTGTCCCAAAGATACTTTTCTGGTCTAGAAAGTAGTTTTTGTAAAAGAATACTTTTATAGTACTAAAAAGTACTTTTATTGTCCCAAATATACTTTACTTGCGAGCAAAGAACTTCAATATTTCAAATGGTCTCTTAACCAATTCTGTGTTTCACTTTTCTGTTTCACAAAGTACTGTTTTTGTACCAGAGTACTTTTATAGTACTAAAGAGTACTTTTATTGTATCAAAAATACTTTTATGTCCCACAAAGTATTTTTACCTGCCAGAGTACTTTTAAAGAACCAAAACGTACTTTTATTTTTAAAAGGTACTTTCCTGATCTACAAAGTATTTTTGGCACCAGAGAGCTTTTATAGTACTAAAAAGTACTTTTATTGTTCCAAAGGTATATTTCTGTACCACAAAGTATTTTATAGTACTAAAAATACTTTTATTGTTCCAAATTTACTTTTCTGTACCAAAAAGTTTTATTTTTCCTACCAGAGTACTTTTATAGTACTAAAAAGAACTTTTATTTTTCCAAATTTTTTTTTTGTACGACAAATTACTTTTGTTGTTCCGGAGTACTACAAATTATTTTTTTTTATTATACCAAAATACTTTTAATTCAAAAAGTACTATTTTGTACCATGGTACGTTTATTATACTAAAAAGTACTTTAATTGTCCTAAAAGTGTTTACAAATTCTTTTTGTACTAGAATACTTTAATACACACATAGTACTTAGATTACTTTTATAGAACCAACAAGTACTTCGTTGTTCAAAAAAGTACTTTTTGTACCTAAAAATGTTTCTGTTTTTTCTGTTTCACAAAGTACTTTTTTTGTACCAAAGTACTTTTATTGACCCAAAAGTACTCTTCTGTTCCACAAAGTACTTTACCTGGGTAGTACTAAAAAGTACTATTATTGTTCCAAAATGTATTTTATTGTTCCACAAAGTACATTTTTTGTACTTTTATTGTATTTTTTATTGTGTTTTGTTGTACAGAAAAGGTAACATCGTCAAATTGAATAGGCTTCTGGTATTAACTCCCAAACCAAATCAGCTCTCGGTTCGCTCATTTCATGATTATTTAGTTTATAGCTTAAAAAATAATTGTTAAATATTTTCAAACAAAAATCCATATATTCTACTTATTCTATCTTTTTTTTTCTTTATTTTTTAGGCCAAAAACTTCTTTCTTGGTGGCCACGAACGTGCTGCATGACATTCCCGTCGAAAAATCTTTCAACATACTCGATATATCGTTTAATTGGTACGTTACATTGGGAACCTTAATTGTATTTGCTGTGGGTATACCACTGAGCTATATCTTAACCCCAGAGAAGGGCACCAAACTGAATCCCAAGCTGCTGTCACCAATTATTAGGCCATTCGTCAGCTACGAATTGGCCCAAGCCGAAGAATTGCCAGAGGTTGTTAAGTGTTAGAATGTTATTACGTATTGTATTGTACTATTAACATTAAGACATTACATGCAATTACATGTAAGCAACATGCTTGTACTATGTACATAACTAATTATATGTAAGAATTAACTACATACATCGATATGAATAATGTAGAAAGAGCGTATCAGGTTTTTATTACGAAATCGAGTTTTTTGCATATTATTTGTAGGGGAGTACCAAAAACATGTTTCATACAAAAAGAATTTAGTTATGTTAATGAATAATAAAAATGATATACATACATTAAAAAACAGCCCTAACTGTCAAAAATCTTACAAAATCTTTTCGATTTTTTTCAGTATTTTCTCCTCCTGTAAACTATAAAAGATTAAGATACGCTATTTGACTTTTAGCCATCGATATTCTGTAAATTACGCTTAAGTTGTAAGATCAATTAACTCAGGAAAAAAGTTTACATTTAAGTAATAGACATCAATAAAATACAATATTAATGGAAATTTTAATGATAAACTATTCTTATTTGTTTAAAATTTAGGGTAATATTCGTAATGAATTAATTGAATTAATTCATTTAGAAATTTTCCTTCCTTGCCTCGCAGGAGGACCAATGAACGACTTCAAGCAAATACGAAATTCGTTTAAAAAAATTTATATTATTTTGCAAATCTATGAGACGCACGTACTTAGGTACTAAATAAGCCGCAGTAAGTTATACCTTATGAACTATTTTCTTACTATTTCTTATCAATTGAATGTTTGTTATAGAGAAGTTCTTAAAAGAAAATCTAATTTGTAATAGGTGAGTTAAACTTTCTGGTTTGTTAAGTTTCCTTTGGAAATTATTAGAAAATATAAAGTTTTTTTTAAATATCCTAAAGTTGTTCGTTTGGTTGTTATGGGAGAAATATAAATTTTCCAAATACGTATTTAGATAATTTTGTATAGCAGGAACCAAATGTCAGATTTGAAAAGGTTACTAGTGGACCCGGCAATGCTTCGCTATTGCATATTAACTTATAATATATTTCACAGAATTTTCTTCTACAAAGTACTTTAAAAATGGTTCTTAAGCTTGACAAAAATTTAGTACATTATGTAACTAATTTCAAGTAACTTATGGAAGTTAACCAAGGAAGTTTTATTGTTTCATATGCTAAATATCTTAGGCTCTATGACATTCATCAGCAATGTCATATCTATAGTGCCGACATGTAGATTAAGTTTTTTCCGTATGTTGGGCGAAAAACTACTTCTTTCACTAAACGGAAACAGACTTTCCGCTAAAGTTCAAAATTAAATTATTATTTTTATCTGTAGAAGCGGGAACCGTTTGTATACTATCTCTTACGGCGTAAAAACAGCTTTATCATGTCTTCTTCTCTCACTGATCAAGAATATTGCCGAGTACTATATTTGTATTGAACTCGTATTACCATTTCTTGAGATATTTCGGCCGCCAAACATTTGACTTAACAAAGTGATGATCTGTATGACGTGTTACGCCGCCGTGTTGGAACTATTCCTCCTCCGAATTATTTGAAATGACATGAGAAATAAAAACCAGTGCAGAAATTTCAGTCAGGTAAACTGACTGATAAATACCATCACCCAATGTAAGGTGATAATGTTTAAGTCTTGAATTATTGCAATAACGCTTACTTTTGCAAAATTTGTCTGAATCCAGTGTACACACAAAAATGGTATGCATGTAAAAGGAAAAATATTGGTTATTTATATAGGAGGTACCAGAAGGGTTATGTCAGATAGTTAGGGTTGCTGAGGTTTTGCCTCCTATTGCAATATAAATTAACTGACCAAATTTAATTAATCGGCAGGTGTCGGTTTGGAAGTTATGGGTGAAATATTAATTTTCCAAAAAAAATAGGTCATTTTGTACGGGAGGTATCAGAAGGCGTGAACCGATATAGTCCATATTCATTCTTGTTGATTCATATTTTTATAACCGTACAACATACGCATAATTTGATTGAATTCAGTGTACTTACAAAAAAGATATGCATGAAAGATCGAACAAATGACCGAACTCACGCCCATAGAGATTCAGCGTCCCAAATTACCTTTAAAACAATATTCAGTTCTTAAACAACAAATGCCTTGTTCCCTTGTGTAATTAATAATTCTACAATTAAAAATCAAGCCCCATCTGGCTTAATGTCATCTATTATTAAGAATTTTATACTTCAAAATCAAGTGCCACAAGGCTTAATAACATCTACAAATAAGAATTCCAGGCAAGGTTTTTCCGCTATTGGATCAAGCATTTTGTACTGGACTTAAGAAAATCCGTACTTACCATACTTTTGACACCGCTTGGGAATGATTTAAGTACGGAATACTAGATTTTTTTTTTTGAGTGTACCGACAACATATATAACAAATCTCATCTGATAATTCATGAGATATATCCATTGTATACCACGCCCTTTTTTTTCCAATAACAATCAAGTACATCCAATAGGTCATCAGTTACCTATGTAAAATTTTTGTATCAGTCGGTCTATTAGCAAAGCCGTCAGAGCGATTTTTGAAAAGGGGGCGTGGCACCACCCACTTTCACCCTGGTTATAATTTGAACTGTATGAACAAAATATATACCAAATAGCATCTTTATACTTCTGATAGTTAATGAGATATAGCCGTTTAAAGTTTCAAGAGGTATGCCACGCCCACTGATCCGATCCCGCCCGTTTTTATACACTCATCCTACGGGTAGGAGGGTATATATCATTTGATACGACCCACAACATATAGAAGGAGTCACTTTTAAACCTAAGTTTCTTTGAACCAATGTCCGTCTGTCTGTCCGGCTTTCGAAAGACGAAACAAAATGTTTTGAAACTTTGCACGAGTTAATATTTCCCCAAAACTACTTATAGTATTGATAATGGGCTACATGGCCACACACCTTCTGGTACCTCACATACAAATGTACCATTCCGCCCACTTTATAAATCGAGTAATAATATCAATACATCCTACGCGATCGTCCCCAAATTCAATATATAGTAAAACTATAACAGGATAAAGTTTTGGAGAACACAGGATAACATTTTGAAAAAAAAAACTAAAAGTCTAGTCACGCCCCATCTGGTACCGCCCACTTTAGAAATCGATTAATATTAGTAATAGATCCAACGCGATCATGACTAAATTCTGTTTAAAGTGAAGCTCAAGCAGGATAAAGGTTTGGAGAACCAATTTGGAAGTTTAGCCACGCCCCTTATGGTACCTCCCAAACAAATGCACCATTCCGCCTACTTTAGAGACGGAGTAGTCATATCAATACACCCAACGTGATCGTGTCCAAATTCTGTATTTAGTAAAGCTTAATCAGGATAAAGTTTTTAAGATTCGGGTCAAATATCCTCAATAGCAACTTCGATTTCGTGTTTCAACGCTTCAATTGTCTCTGGATGCTTTGTGGAACGTTTATTTTCAATGGGTCCCCACAGAAAATAATCCAAAGGGCTCAAATCACAGCTCCGAGGTGTCCAATTGACATCACAATTTAGGCTGATTATTCGATTTTCAAAAACAGTACGTAAAATGTCGACGGTTCCATTGCTGTGTGACATCTGGCACCGTCTGATTAAAACCAAATGTCGTCTATGCTAGTTTGTTTCCAAAATTTTAAGATATACTAGCTGACCCAGCAAACGTTGTTCTGTCATACAACTTCGGACCCGGCAAACTTCATCTCACTCCTAAGGTAACGCCTTCATATAAGATCCAGGGTAAAAGTAAAACACAATGTGTTTAATGTGTTTTGTTTGAATTTGAGCGAAATCAGTGAAGAGCGATCTGATAAACAATGTTTTTCGCTTTGTTTGCCGGCGTAAAAAAAATAATGAAGGCGGTATGACAGCACGCGAATAGGCAACGTACAGCTGATCTTGTGAAAAGCAGGAAAATTCGAGACGGATCCCGAAAACTTCCAAAGATTGACCATGCGATTTATTGATTGTTATCGCAAAACTAATCTTACGGAGAGTTGAATTCGCTTAAATTTGGATGGGAAGATCGGTGAGAATAATAGAAATCAGTGGAAAGAGGAATTCCTCTCCTTTGAATTTGTCCTTGATGAACGTCGTTTTAATCACATTGATCATCAGTTTCTTGACGGACAACCACAATTTCACAATTTCGGATGATTCAGATTCCGAAAAATGCTTATGATTGATCTCACCTTCAGCTGTGAATTATGCGGCTGAATTCTGTCGGATAGTTGGTCGCCTCATTCTCGTTGTTCACGCTAACAACGGACTTTTATGAATGCAGTTCTCCATTAATTCTACTTTGAATAATAACAATTAAGCTATCGACGTCCTTATTCTTCGCTGGTAGTATGGCCCGTTCACTAATCCAATCTAGATTTTTATAATTTTGTGCAATGCCGGGAAAACTTTTGTGATGAGTTCCTCCTTCGACGATATAAACTCGCAAAATTTTCCTGGGAACGCCTTCAATCCAGTTGAAACATCAATTACCAAGCGCCAGTAGCTGCCTTGAAAATTCAGTAGCCGATGGTTCGTTTTGCAACATGACTCTCATGATCTTGTCAATTTCAACTTCATGACATGCCGCCACAAAGACGACGATTTCAGGCATGAATTAATCTTATAAGCAGCAGTAAATTTTGGGATGACTGAAAGCGTATGACGAAAATCTCCATGCTGCAATATCATAGCCCCACCAAATCGTCTCGAATCACTTCGTTAATTCTTCATCGTTCGGTCAGCTGCCCCCAAAGCTTGTTTATGTGCCATAGTGCATTCATCCCAGATGATGATTTTGCATTCTTGCAACAATTTCGCTGCAAGTTGGCTTGTCAACCGTGAGAATATTAAACGGCAGCTTCGAAGCAGAATGTGCAGTTCGACCGCCTTCTAACAATGTGGAACAAAATTTGCGATCTTGACCGAATTGTTGCCAGAATCAAAGAAATAACGAATGTCTTGCCTGTCTCACCGGGTGCATCGATAAAGTAAATGCCTCCCGTTCCATCGTCAACAACCTTCATCAGCGAATCGTACATGTTCGTTTGCTCGGCATTCAACGGCGGCACATTTGTTCGGACTCTTTCAGTCAGCTCATCTCGATCAAAATCTTGATCTCGTTGCAATTCGCGATTGAATGCATCGTGCATCGAACGATTGGGCGCTAGTGTTCCCAATTTCGACAGTAGACTGCCGCACATGTCTTCCATCTGAAGTCAATTTCAAGATCGAAATTCGATGTTGTCGTGCGAACTCTGTGCGAAATGTCGTCAGCCATGTTGTCCTCGGCAGATGATACGTGGCTATGATGATCGCAAACAATCTAGAATTTAATTCGCTGGAGCAGAAACAGTTGCTTCCCAATGCGTATCGTTTTCGAGCAAATGCAAACGTTAGCGAGCTTCTCGAAATGTGGCAACTGATTGAAACGAATAAAATTGAGACGCTCCGTTTCGACCTAGACGTACATGTCAACGTAGTACTGTTGAAATAACCGGCGATATCTGAACAGATGATTGTCAACGTCTTGCCAAACCATCAATCGATATGCATAAGAATTTTTTTCTTCTCCTGAAATACGAATTCGAACTTGAATGGAGAATGAAAAATGATGACTTGTAAAATTACCTTTTATTATACAGGTGACAGCCATCCTCTCCACGATAGAACATCAAGAGGTATTGAAGTGCATCATATGACCGATGAGTCTTTTACACGTTCCTCAGTTGTGCACCATCCCGACGCTTGAGAACAATATCGCTTGATTCCACATTCTTTCCACCAATCACCACTGCGAATTCATTTATAGTGGGATCATTGAATTGTCTTGCATGGTCTGCTCTGCCAATGATTTTGTGGCTGTCAGAATGCATTGCACTCAATGCGGTTTAGAACAATCGGAGCAATGCGTTATGCACATGCAGAAAATTTTGAAATTGTTAGATAATTTCTCATTTATTATTTTAACATAATAAATTTCACAATAATCCGAAATTTTCCAAGCATCATAACGAATTTTCCACCTTTCCAACTTTTTTAGAGTTCTTCCGGAATTTTTTGAGTTTTCCACCAAGAATTTTTCCATTATCCGAAATTTTTTAATATAATTTTTATCAAATCTAGCAAAGCAATGCAAAATTTTTTAGAAAAAATCCAAGTTTTTTCGGAATTTTCGCTAGTTTTCCACCAAGAATTTTTCTAATTTTCCATTCGAAAAGTCATTTTGAAATAATATCCGAAATGTTCACAGTTACATCGTCCAAATTTATTTATTCATCCCATAAAATGGAAAATTTCGTCGAAATAAATATTCAAATTTTTTGAATTTTTCCGGAATTTTTTAACAAAAATGTTCTGTTTTTCTATTTAAAAAATCATTCTGTAACAATTGCACACAACATTTCATACAAAAAGGCAATTTTCGATTTTTCATATTTTTCGACTTTTCCGGAAGACTTTCTTTCACATAAACCTTCTCCTGGCAATAATGAACAACTGAAAAAAAGTTTGAAAAATTGGCTCAGCCGTTCTCAATTGATGAATTACTATACATTTTTGCCACCATTTTTATATATATAGATTTAGAAGAAAGAGGTTATAAAGAAAATACTGCGTTTTTTGTTTTGCTGGCTCCACAAATCGCAAAAACTTAACATATTTCACATTTTTACATTAACTTTAAATAGTATTTTTGGTAGATTTTCAAGAAAATAAGTGAAATATTCCCACTTCGAACATCGAACATGTTAGAATTCGATCGAGCATTTTCGTCAAATTGACATTTAATTTCAGTCATTTAATGCGATGCACTTTTCTCGTATCAAATGATATATACTCCTATCCCTAAGGGTGAGGATATAACAATTTAATGAAATACTGGCGTCGATTTGTTGTTTTAATTTTGTTGCATATTGTTGGGGTGAAAGAAAATGTAAAGTTTTAGAAATTTCCTGCAAGCATTACTTTTGAAGCTATAAATTGGGCCCTTAACATCAATATTTAAATGTGTTTGTGTTTTTAAAAAATGTAAATCATTATTGTGTGCCCTTAGCTCTAGGTATGGGGAGAAACAATAGTGTCATTATCTGTCAAAACTTGTAAATTAAATTAGTCTAACGTTCAAAAGAAAATCGAAAGCCGTTTGGTATCCATTCTCTCTAACAGGTGCAGGTGAACTGCCAATGTTGTATACATACCCCCCCGTGCAAAATGTTATCAGATATAAAACAACTCGTACGTACATACATATAAAATGTGTGAGACTATTCATCAAGATATAACGCACGTGTCACATGAGACATCAGACCTATCTAAGCGTTTTATTATTAAGTAAGTATTTGCATAGATGACACAGTGATTGTTGAGACAAGTGGTACGATCTGCCGGAGTATTGAATTTTCCGGAATACGAATAACACTATGACACAAAATCAAACTTTTTGAAAAACACCCGAACGTGACTATATAGGTTCGATAGTACAACCGGAGCTGAGTAAAACCCTAGCTCAGTTTGGCTAGATTGGCTACCAAAATTTTTTTTGGCCCTCGTAACTTTTTGAAATTCTTTGGATCCCTTGAAAAAAGGTGACATCAGTTTTTGGCCAACAGTTTGTACAGTCGTCTCTGGGCCTTTTTCCAACCAATTGCACAACACCCACACATTACTCGCGCAGTAATAATACCTTGCTAGATCTTTTCCTTGTTTCTAACTCCTCATGCATACTTTTGTATGACCAAATCTCTGCACCATGCTTTTCTAACCATGACCTAATTTTTCTTACGTATGATTTCCAAGCGCACCGTTCTGAGCACACTTACTCATACAGAGATTTTAAGCATATTAATTATAATTTATTAGAAGAAAGAATTTATGATACTGACTGGGATAGCATTTTTTACATTCCATCAGTAGACGACAAGCTTTGTTTTCTTCAAGACAACATCTTAAATATTTTTAATGCTACAGTTCCTCTTAAAACGCGAGTAATTACGGTTAAGGCTAGACCTTGGTTCTCGGACACGATCAAGCATGCAATTATAAAAAGGGATATAACTTATTCCAGATGGAAGCGTTTTAAAACACCTGAACTGCGAGATGAGTATTGTGCTGCCAGAAAAGAAGTTACATAACAGGAAAATTAAACAAGCTAAAACCGAATATTTTTCAAGTAAATTCTTACTTGCATTGGACTCCAAACAAAAATGGAAAACAATCCGCGAAATTGGCATTGGAAAGCAACATAATAATAATTGCCAGGTTGATGTTAACATGCTCAACACTACTTTTACCAGCACTCCTACTGTCGTAGTAAACAACAACTTTTACAATTTTGGAAATATTTTGCAAAGTAATACAACGGACTTTGAATTTACTACTGTAAATAACATTGATGTCTTATCCTGTTTTTCTGAAGTTAAATCTAACGCCACAGGTTACGACAATATTGATCCGAGGTTCCTACGAATCCTTCTGCCGTTTATTTTAAATTATATAACGCACTTTTTTAATACCATCATTACCACTAGTACATTTCCAACAATGTGGAAACATGCTAAAATTTTACCAATCCCGAAATCTAATAATGAGTACAGACCAATTGCCATACTTTGCTTTCTCTCTAAAGTATTCGAAAAGCTCCTTCACAAACAAATCAGTGGACACCTCAACTCTAATTCATTAATGCATGAAAAACAATCAGGTTTTCGTCCAAACCACAGTTGTACTAGTTCTTTATTGGAAGTATCTGAAAACATAAGAAATGAATTAGAAGATCGTCATATTACTTTTCTAGTCCTTTTGGACCACTCCAAGGCCTTCGATACGGTAGATCACACTAGATTATGTATGAAGTTAAATCATTTTTTTAATTTTGCGCCCACTGCTGTAAAGCTTATACAATCCTATCTCTCTGGCCGCACACAATCTGTGCACGCATCTAACTGTGTTTCTGAAAAACTTCCATGTACAAAAGGAGTACCACAGGGATCAATTTTAGGGCCCATACTGTTTTCTGTATACATAAACGACTTGCCTCAACAATTGTCATTTTCTAAAATACATATGTACGCTGATGACGTGCAACTTTATTTAAGTTGTCCACCTAATTCTATGGTTGAGCATATTGAAAAAATTAATAGTGATTTATCTCGAATTCATTCCTGGGCAACGGCAAATGGACTATGCCTTAATCCTCGAAAATCGAAATGTCTGTTAATTCATAAAAGGAATTTTGTTTCCACTAATCTTGATGTTGATATACTGTTAAATGAAAAAATTGAAATTGTTAAGCATGCTAAAAATCTTGGCATAGTATTTAACAATAACTTAAGTTAGTCGAATCACATTAGCACAGTTGTTGGTCAAACTTACTCAAAACTTAGAGCGTTATGGTCAACACAAATTCATACACCTCTTTCAATACGAGTACTACTTGCAAAGTCATACATTCTGCCTGGATTATTCTTTGGCTGCGAGCTATTCTCAAACTGTGATTCGTCTAGCAAAAGAAAACTGAATGTTGTATATAATAATACTATTCGATATATATATGGTTTGAAAAGATTTCAACCTGTCTCTCATGTATCAAATTCGCTATATGGAGTCTCTTTTAACAACCTTTTAAACATTAAGACTCTTTTGTACCTTCATAAAATTATATTTACTCGAAAACCATTATACCTATTTCAAAAACTGCAATTTTCTAGATCCAACAGGGGTAAGAAGCTTACTCCATTAATTCACCGTAGTCTTGTGTCTGATTGGCAATTCTTTATTCATTCAATTCGTCTTTGGAATGCACTACCACACAGCCTCCAAACTATCAGTAACGCTAATAAATTTAAAAAACATATCACTGATTTTTATAAAACCCACGATAATAATAATTGAATACTTTTATATGTATAAAATAAACTTGTGTAATAGTTTTTTCTCTTCTTTCTCTCCTTATATTGTTAAAACGATAAACGATTTTATATTTATTTTTATCATTCTTCTTTTAATTTTACTTATTTATTAAGTTTTAAAACCTTTTTTTGTTACAAAACATTTTTTAACCTTTTAATTCCTGTACTGTAATTATAAGAAAATTTCTTGTTGTACAGGATATGAAATAATAAACAAATACAAATACAAATACAGTGTTTAATCGAGCTTTTTTTTTTTCTTAAGCAAAGTTGTAGCTAATAGTCCGTTTAAGAAATTGATATAATAAAATTTCCCAAAAAATTAGACTTCCCTCGTTTATTTTCAAAAAACTTCGAAAAAAATTCTAATTTTTTCACTATTTTGAATATAAGTCGTAGGGAGTCCAGATTTTTTGCATACTCTATTCAGTGAAATTGTGGTTTAGGTAACACCGAAAAACTTCTCTGAACAAACCCATGCAATCTGAACAAGTCTAGGGGTATTAAATGGATCTCAAAACACACTACCTATTTTAAACAAATCAGTTTTTTAGGAGTTTTGGGCCATTGTGCAAAGTTTTTGCTTGGTATATTTACCAAAAACTTACTTATTGTGTAACTGAACAACTTCTGTAAACAACCAATATGATCGGAATACTCCACCCCTTTAATTGTTCACAAAGAGCATTAGGGTGTTCCTTACATGGCATTTTTTCGAATTTCGTTTAAAATATGTAGTAATTGCGATGTTGGTCATCAATTTTGTATCGATACTTAGGCATTAGGGTGTGCCGCAATGGGGTTAAAGTTCGAATTTGTTCTCAAATAAGTTTATTGCCGCTGAGTATTTTTATTTTGTATACAGACTCAGTAGTAATAAGCCGTTCAATAGCTGAAGTGAAGACCTAAAATAGTATGTCTTTACTTTTGCCCTATCTCTTATAGACGCCAAGATATTTGATGTAGAAATATGGGTATTTTTGAAAAATATTATTAAAAATTTTGAAATTGGATTCCGAAGTAATTTATTATGGGCAACTATATATTTCAACTTTTTAAGGCTAATCAAGTTAAAATCTTCCCGAGATATCAGGCGTTAAAAAACGAATTTTTAACTGTAGGCATAGCAATGTCTAATGAACTTTTGTTCCATCTGAATACTTAATGTGTCTACTTACCAATAATGATATTTATGATAAAAATAAAAATGGACCATTGGATATTAATGGTTTTGGTGACATTCGTAAGCAGACACAATGGATATTCAGGTAAAACAAAAGTTCATTAGTCATTGCTATGCTTTTTAAACCCCTGAAATCTCGAGAATTGACAGAGATATTGATAATAATCACATATACTATTTGAACATATAGATTTTAACGTGATTAACCTCAAAAAGTTGAAATATATTGTTGCCCATAATAAACTAATTAGGAATCCAATTTCAAAATTTTTAATAATATTTTTCAAACATACCCCAATTTCTACATCAAATATCTTGGCGTCTATAAGAGATAGGGCAAAAGTAAAGACATACTATTTTAGGTCTTCACTTCAGCTATTGAACGGCTTATTACTACTGAGTCTGTATACAAAATAAAAATACTCAGCGGCAATAAACTTATTTGAGAACAAATTCGAACTTTAACCCCATTGCGGCACACCCTAATGCCTAAGTATCGATACAAAATTGATGACCAACATCGCAATTACTACATATTTTAAACGAAATTCGAAAAAATGCCATGTAAGGAACACCCTAATGCTCTTTGTGAACAATTAAAGGGGTGGAGTATTCCGATCATATTGGTTGTTTACAGAAGTTGTTCAGTTACACAATAAGTAAGTTTTTGGTAAATATACCAAGCAAAAACTTTGCACAATGGCCCAAAACTCCTAAAAAACTGATTTGTTTAAAGTAGGTAGTGTGTTTTGAGAGCCATTTAATACCCCTAGACTTGTTCAGATTGCATGGGTTTGTTCAGAGAAGTTTTTTGATGTTACCTAAACTACAATTTCACTGAATAGAGTATGCACAAAATCTGGACTCCCTACGACTTATATTCAAAATAGTGAAAAAATTAGAATTTTTTCGAAGTTTTTTGAAAATAAACGAGGGATGTCTAATTTTTTGGGAAATTTTATTATATCAATTTCTTAAATGGACTATTAGCTACAACTTTGCTTAAGAAGAAAAAGAGCTAGATTAAACACTGTACAAACTGTTGGCCAAAAACTGATGTCACCTTTTTTCAAGGGATCCAACGGATTTCAAAAAGTTACGAGGGCCAAAAAAAATTTTGGTAGCCAATCTAGCCAAACTGAGCTAGGGTTTTACTCAGCTCCGGTTGTACTATCGAACCTATATAGTCACGTTCGGGTGTTTTTTTTCACTGTTGCACTGTGTAATTAACAGTTTTATTTGCTTGTTCTTAAGCAAAATTACGACGATTAATTGAGAGATGTGAAAGTCTGATATAATCTAAAGGTGTACTCAGACTATGCTATCTACCAAAATTATATTGTACCAGTAAGAAAGTTTCAGTCGGGCAACCCGACTTACATATACCATTACCCTCAGTACAACAATAAATTTTCTATTATGTTGATATTATTACTAGACTTCTAAAGTGGGCGGAGTGGTACATTTGTATGGGAGGTACTAGAAGGGGCGTGTCTCGACTTCCAGATTATTTCTCCAAAACGTTATCATGTTATACCTTTACTAAATACAGAATTTGGGTACGATCCCGTTGGGTGTATTGATATTATTACTCCATCTCTCAAGTAGGCGAAGTGGTACATTTGTATGGGAGGTACCAGAAGGGGCGAGGCGATGTAGCCCATTCACAATACCGTAAGTAGTTTTGGGAAAATATTAACTCCTGCAAAATTTCAAAACATTTGGTTGCATTTTTCGAAAGTTATCGTGCGCACCAGCCGGACAGCCAGACAGACAGACGGACATGACTCAAACGACTCAAAAAGCCATGAATCAAATTTACCTAGCGTCTTAAGTGACTCCTTCTATGTGTTACACTTTTGGGTCGTAACAAATGATATATACCCTCATCCCTAAGGGTGATGGTATAAAAATTCAGGTTGCAACATTATTATTGTTTATTAACAATTTTTATTTTTAACTGACAAATTTCACTTAAAGCCGATTGTCTTTTTATACCATCACCCTTAGAGATGAGGGTATATATCATTTGATACGACCCAAAAGTGTAACACATAGAAGGAGTCACTTCAGACCCTTGGTTTCTTAGAACCAAATTCGATTCATGACTTTTTAAGTCATTTGAGCCATGTCCGTCTGTCTGTCTGTCTGTCTGTCTGTCTGTCTGTCTGTCTGTCTGTCTGTCTGTCTGGTGGCTGTCCGGCTGGTTCGCACGATAACTTTCGAAAGACGCAACCAAATGTCTTGAAATTTTGCACGAGTTAATATTTCCCCAAAACTACTTACGGTATTGCAAATGGGCTACATGGCTCCGCCCCTTCTGGTACCTCCCATACAAATACATCATTCCGCCCACTTTAGAAATCGAGTTATAATATCAATACACCCAACGAGATCGTACCCAAATTCTGTACTTAGTAAAGCTATTACGAGATAAAGTTTTGGAAAAAAATTGGAAGTTTAGCCACGCCCCTTCTGGTACCTCCCATACAAATTCACCTTTCCGCCCACTTTAGATATGGAATAATAATATCAATATACTCGACACGATCGTGCCCAAATTCTGTATTTAGTAAAGCTATAACAGGATAAAGTTTTGGAGAAAAGATCTGGATGTCTAGACACGCCCCTTCTGGTACCTCCCATACAAATGTACCACGCCGCCCACTTTAGAGATGGAGTAATAATATCAATATTCTCGACACGATCGTGCCCCAATTCTGTATTTTATTAAGTTATAACAGGATAAAGTTTGGGAGAAAAAATTGGAAGTCTAGCGGCGCCCCTTATGGGACCTCCCATACAAATGTACCTTTCCGCCCACTTCAGAGATGGAGTAATAATATCAATACATCCAACGCTATCGTGCCCAAACTCTGTATTTAGTAAAGCTATAACAGGATAAAGTTTTGGAGGATAAACCTAGGAGTCTAGACACGCCCCTTCTAGTACCTCCCATACAAATTTACCACTCCACCCACTTTAGAAATCGAGTAATAATATCAATATAATAGCAATTTTTTTTATTTTACTGAGGGTGATGGTATATGTAAGTCGGGTCGCCCGACTGAAACTTTCTTACTGGTTTTAATACTTTGCAACAGTCACTTTGTACTTAGTTGTAAGATACACGACCAACATGTGGTCTTTATGGGTCCAGCCCGTAAAGAGGAGAATATTGCGGCTGTAGTGATGCAGTACGCAGCATCTTGACCTTTCGTATGCAGCAAATTTCCGGTTAGTTGTGGATCTATCAGGTCTTAAGTCACATAATGGTTCCAATCGAGTAAAATGTTACATTTTTTAAGTGTCACCATGTTAAGACCGTGACTCGGCTTTATACGCTCACACGCAAGTCTCACATTGCATCCTCATGTGTGTGTTATGTTAAGTTAAAATTCTATATTTACACATAATGATACAGTGAAATTTTGGTTCGTTTTAACTGGTTATCGGTTAAGGGTGTGTCGATTGCTTGACGAAATTTGTATAGCTTTATCTAGCGACAATTGAGATAACGACACCAAGTGTAGACAACGATATTTAGCATTGTTGCTTCTGGCACATGTCTTTCATTGTCGTAAATCACAGCTTATCCAGCAATTCAAGCATCATTTCCATGATCATACTTAATTGCTAAATTTTAGCAAATGTCTGTAAACATAGCACCTCAGAAAGAAATTCAACATAGACGTTATTTAAGTAATCCATTTATTTAATGATCATGTAGATTTTTCAGAACATGAGACGTTTTTTGGCATGACAACAATGAACGAAGTACTATTTCATTTCAATTGATGAATTTTGAATTTCAATTGACGAGTATTGAATTTCAATTGACGAATTTTGAATTTCAATTGATGAATTTTGAATTTCAATTGACGAGTATTGAATTTCAATTGATAGGTTTTGAATTTCAATTAGCGAATTTTGAATTTCAATTGACGAGTATTGAATTTCAATTGATAGGTTTTGAATTTCAATTGACGAATTTTGAATTTCAATTGACGAGTTTCGAATTTCAATTGATGACTTTTGAAATTCAATTGATGTGATTTCAATGGACGAGTTTTGAATTTCAAGTAATGTTTTTTGAATTTTAAATCGAAAAATTTGAATTTGAATTGATGTTTTTCGAATTTCAAATGGAAATGGTGTACAGTGACGAATACTTTTTGTATACCAAATTGTATCACTTTGGGAGTAAAATACAATTTTGGCACGCACCACAGTGGCATTTCGGCGGAAAAAATAGGGTTTTTCAACTTTCCAATTTCAAAATTTTAATGATTTGGTTTTGTAAAGAAATATTTGGATAAGAAAAATTCAACAAGGTTTTTTAAGAAAATTGAAATTTTGTAGATAAAAATACTAACAGAAGTCAACTGAAATTTATTCAATGAAATTAGATTAAAATTATTGTCCAAATAAAGAACTTTTTGTGTGTGTACGTTTATAGCTATGGCTTTTGTTTTATTTTTTAGTCAAAATATAGCACTTACTCTTTTATAAGAAAAAAAATAATTTCTGATCTCAAACCGAACTATGACAATATCATAATTCAATACAGATCAACAAAAAACCAAATCAAGACGATGATACACTGACGGTACGCAGAACGGGGTTGGCACTTTGCCAACAACAAAACTCCTGTGCAATTGTGTCCGATGGACATATGCATAGGCATGTGCTTGTGTGTGTATTATGTTGGCATGTTGTGCGCTTCGAGGATGCTTTCTTCGCACCGTTGGGAAAAGTTCTCATTTGCTTTGAGATGCTTTCTTTCCTTAAGGTTTGTGATGATGGAGGAGAAGGCACAGCAAAGGGCGCTAACGAGACATTGTGGTTAATATCGAAATGACGTCATACGCCTTACCTGCTGTCAACAAAATACATTTCACACTCTTGACTAAAAACCTATTGGCAATAATAAATAATTGCCAATAGAACTGATCTCAAACCGAACTATGACAATATCAAAAAAAATTATTGAAATTTAAAAAATAAACTTATTATTATAATTTATCAAAAATAATACTAAAAAATATCAACTTTTCACTTTTTGATGGAAAAAAACTTTATGTGCTTTGCCTTGCTTAGCCCTCTAACTATTAAAAAATGAAAGGTCCGAGTCTGCACTTTCAATTAAGAAAAAAAAAATCACCGCCAAATACCGTCGCTTTTAGTAACATCGATTTTAATGCATGCATTTGTGCGATATTTTCGGTGTATTTGAAGGCTAATATCTTTCGCGGAGGGTTTTTGGGGATATTCTCTTCTTTTGTATAGAGACAACACATGTTTTACTTTTAAATAAAAATTAAAATTTTAAAATTTTCATATGATTCTAGACAGGGAAGAAAAACACCTAAAATCTGTTTAATTTTTTTCATAAGAAGAACTCATTAAAGAAGTGTCCCGAATTTCGAGTCCCTAGGTCCAAAAATAAAAGTTTTGGCAAGTGCAGTTATATGGGAGGTGGGTGTGGCAGTAGGCGGATTTCCAAGATTTTTTTCAAAATTTCTTAATTTAGGCCAGAGAAGTGTTTCTGCAAAATTTCATTGCTGTACGACCACACCTTCTATTTTTTTCCAAGAAATGTATGGGGCGGTGCCACTGCCATTCGGCCAATGGACCGAAAATAAATATTTTAAACCATCTTACCATTTTACCATCTGTATACCAATTTGTATTCCTCAAATACAGTGGGACCACGACCAATGATCGAAAATAACAATTTCGTCTGCAGAGTTGTAATTTTAGTGTCTACACCATTTCCAATTGAAATTCAAAGAAAATCAATTGAAATTCAAAAACTTTATTTGATTTTGAAATTCAACAAATATAAATTAAATTTTTCAATTTAAAATTGAAAAATATCAATTAAAAATTAAAACTCGTCAATTGAAATTCAAAACACATCAATTGAAATTCACAAATTTTCGAAACTCTTTCAACTGATGAGGTTTGAATTTCAATTGACGAGTTTTGAATTTCAATTGACGAGTTTTGAATTTCAAATGACGAGTTTTGAATTTCAATTGATTAATTTTGAATATCAATTGATGTGTTTTGAATTTCAATTAATATTTTCCGAATTTCAAATGGAAAATTTAAATTTAAAGTGAAATTTTTTTAATTTCAAAAGGATTTTTTTAATTTCAAATGACGAGATTTGAATTTCGAATGGAATATTTGAAATTCAATTGATTTTCTTTGAATTTTAATTGGAAATTTATATCTTAATGTCTAAGGCAGATGCCGAAATGATAAAAGATTTCCATTCGCTTCGATATTGTGCGCACCGTCTCCAATCAGTCCTACCAAGCAGCGTCAGGGATTCCTCGTCCTAGTACTTCCAACTTAATCGCGGTCTCCCTCTTTTGCGCCGTCCTACGAGGTCTTGATAGAATACCTATCCTCATCCATCCTCATGAAAGGCCTAGCCAGCCTAATCGTAGCACTTTGATTCGCGTCATCCTGAATTCGCCATTCACGCAAATGGTTCCATATATTTTGCGGAGTATTTTTCTTTCAAACACCGCCAGATGAGCTGCATCCGCCTGTGTAAGCACCAAAGATTCGGAGGCATAAAGCAGGACCGGTAAATTTAGATAGGGTGGTGTTTATAAAATGCTCGCGTAGTCCAAAGAAACACCTGTTCATGAACACTATTCCCCGTTTTATTTCTAGGCTGACACTGTTGGTTTTGTCCATGGCGGATCCAAGGTAGATGAATTCATCCACTTCCTCAAAGCAATAGTTCTCAACGTTCTCACGCTGCGTCTTTTCGTCATTTACCGCCAAACCCATTTTCGTTGACTCCCTTTCAACAGATGACAAGACAACTGTTACCTATCGCATCTTCCGACCGATAATGTCGATATCATCGACATATGCGAGCAGCATGCTGCTCTTATTTAATATGGTGCCTGACATGTTTACCGCTGCTTTCCTTAACACATTCTCCATCACTAACATATCGTTACCTTAATATACAAAGGCCCTAACTCATGAAAAACGAAGTTTACAGGAGGAGGAAAAAACTTAATAAAACAAGAAACACACCAGATACAAAAAAATTTAAAATGCAGTTTTTATTATTAACATCAGACAAATTCAAAATTATAATCATTTTTTTAATTTTAATTAATTTGTATGACTTAGGGCTTTTTGGGTTTGAATTTTTGAAAAAAAAATGAGTTGGGGCTTTTTCTTGCACAACTTAAAAGAAAACAAAATAACATATCAATTCATATTTAAGTAAAACAAATGTTGGAATTTTTTGTACATATTGTGTGGGTATGAGTTAGGGCTTTTTTTGTACATATTGTGTGGATATGAGTTAGGGCTTTACATTATTAGCTTATAACTTCGCTATTTTTCAACGCATCTCCGTAAATTTTTTATGGAAGGTGTATCTGATGGTCTGCTCTGTCAGAATCGACAAAAAACTCGATTTCAAAAAATTATGAGTTGGGGCCTTTATATATTAAGGTAACAATATGTCCCGTCGTATCGAATGACGCTGATAGATCCTTGCCAATTCGAACAGAGGATTTGGTATTCGGAGGGGAAGAATTATACGAGACGAATTATCTTCGCAGGGATATCGCACTCAGACATGGCTTTGTATAGTCGATTTGCTTTTCATGGGTTTTCTCCAGAATCTGACGTAGTGTAAATATCTGATCCGTCGTGGATTTGCCTGGTCTAAGCACTGATAAGGTCCAATCAGGTTTTCCACAATTGGCTTTAGACGTTCATACAGTATGCTAGAGAGGACCTTATACGCTATTGGTAAAAGACTAATTTCACGGTAGTTTTTACACTCACTGCGGTCAACTTTTTTGTAAATAGGACATAGCACACTGAGATTCCTATCCTCTGGCGTGCTCTCCTGACACCAAATATTATCTATGAGCTGTTGCATGCTGAAAAAAAAAAATCAGTTGGAAGACCATAAGCCCCAGCGACTTTGTTCTTCTTTAGGCGGGATATGACAGTTTTTATCTCAGCTTGGCAAGGAGGGGGACACTCAATGTTATCGTCTAGGATTGGTACACAATCTTCAGCAGCCAACTTTTCAGAAACCAATAGGCTGCAGAAGTCATCTTAACATATTCCCAGTACGCTCTCGGACACAGTAACGAGATGACTATCCTTGTCTTTACAGAAGGGAAAACCTGTTCCATGTACCCTACCATTTATCTTCTGGTTGAATTTTCGGGCTTCACCTCTGTTTCTGTATTCTTCAATCACATTATTCTGCTGCTTCAGCTCTTGTTTTATCTGCCGGCATTCGTCATCATACTAGGCATTATCGTTTAAGGGCTTCACATACCCCAGTACAGACCGCGCAGTCCTTTCCATCGATTGGGCAATATGTTGCCATTGCTCGCTAGTATTTTCGGGAGTTGGAGCATCACGAAGTAGTTGAGTGAGTTGGTTGGAATATGCGTTGGCGTTGGCAGACCACGGCAGTTTAGCGATGTCCAGCTTTCTCCGTGCCTAGTTACTCAGGGTTTTCGCCCTGCTTAGTCCAGTACGCACCTACGCTGCAGTGAGGTGGTGATCCGAGATGATATTCACACTGCTGATCACTAGTACGTCTAATACACTTGACGCGTGTTCCTATCAATCAGTCTGATTCCGTTTGGCGATGTATCAGTATGCAAACTAAATTTTCCGACTGTTGGCCTAAAAAATATAAATATTTTGTCTGCAAATTTGAACCTATACTGCCGAATACTATGTGTATTCCAAATTGTACTCATCTGGAATAAGTAGGCCATGCCCACTCCGTCTACTAATCAATGAAAAGTTTGTATGCATATCAATATATGTCTTGCCGAGTACTCTGTGTGTATCAAAAAAAATGTTTAACCACATATATACATATATAGCCTAGGCCCCTAGGTAAATTTTCATACAATACACTAACTTCCCAGCAAATTCCATTGATAGGTTCAGTCGTTTAGACGTGATTCAGACACAAACAACCATTCACATTAAAAATATTTATAGGGAATGCCACATACCTATAGTGTTAAAATACTTGCATTCTTCAGAAAACCGGTTTCCGGTTTATTCGCAAAATGCCTTTTTCCAACAAATCGGTTTTCGAATACATTATTTACTAAAAAACCGGGTTAACCGGTTTCGATCGGTTTTTTGGAAATTGTCAAATAGAACCATATATGCAATTATATATAAGATTATTAGGAAATTTTAACTTAGTATATAAGCCATGTTCTGGAAAACATTTCGGTTTAAAAACAGAGCAAAATCGGTAAAATTGTAATACTTTTTAATGCATTTCTACCGATTTTGCTATGTTTTCAAACCGATTTGTTTTCCAGTGGAATTTATATTACTCACATACGTTAAATACGTATCCTTACATTGAACAATTAGCATGGTTTAGAATTAAGGTATTAATATGACCACAAATTAACCTCTTTTCTACGATTAGGCGCATAGCATAGGAAATAAAGGCACAATGTTTTTCATATGAATATCGATGGCTTCGCACTCATTTCGAGGTGAGATCCCAATCTATTTCAAAATTAGATCCTAACTGTAACTGGGTGATTTCTGAACTATTGTATGGTTATCATAGCATAAGCTCCTTTTTGCGATCGGACACTAAGTTAAGGGGATAACTGAATTTAAACTTGTTTATCTAAGTTAAGGAGATAACTGAATTTAAACTTGTTTATCTAAATATGGGCGGGACCGGCCGTGGCATAGTGGTTAGAACTCGCGACTACCATGCGGGAGATCGCAGGTTCAAACCTGGCTCCAGTCATCTTAAAAAAAGAAAAAAAAAAAAAGAAAAATTTTCTTTCATTGTCGGCTCCCCTCGAATGTTGGTGACAGCAACTTGGCAGTATTAAGCGTCGATTCAATCGTCGTGTCTAGTAAGACGTTCGCATTCGTCGATAAACAAGTAGGTGCCGTTAGTTGTGAATCTAAAAAATAGAAAGCGTGTTAATTCACAACAACGCGAGAAGCTATTCCATACCTCATTCATGGGGTGCAAAGGGAAATTAAGTTTTTTTTTTTTTTTTAACTAAATATGGGCGGCTTCCTATCCATTACAAGATGAGTTCCCAACTATATCTAAGTCGCATTGTCCTTTTTCGCGATTGGATGCATAGTTTAGGAGATAGCGACAATTGAATGATGACAATTTAAAGATGAGAGGAAACAGTCATCTAACAGCATTTTCCAAACAAAATATCGTATTGCATAAGGAAATTTTAATAAAAGCATCCTTTGAGATTTGCCTGAAAATATCGGATAAGCATAAACAACCTTCTTTGCCGATTTACCTATAATTCACCTACCAAGTTCAGTAAAATACTGCTCTTTGGAAAACCGGTTAACCGACATCAAAAAACCGGTTAAACCGGTCATTCGAAATTGGCATTTTTGAAGAAACCGGCATACGGTTTCGGAGAAAAAAACCGGTTAGACGGTTTTCGGGTTCGGTTTTGAACACTCTACACATACCATATCATGCATGTGTTCAAATCTTATGACTTTACTGCAATTAATGTTGTTTTTACGATTTATATTAATTGTATGTTGATAAGATGCTTCTAAAAAATTATATTACGTTGCATACAATTTTTTCTGTAGGTTCAATGGTTTCTTCAAAATTTGTGATGTTGATTAAAAAACAATAATACGAAAGTTAATGCATTTACAATGTTGGCTTGTGTTGATCATGTTGGTCATCGACAGATAGACTAACAGTATTCGGTCAGCATTTAAAAGGTACTTTGAGCGTTTTAAAATCCACTAAAGGCTTTGTTTAGTCCCTTCCTTTATATATCATAAACTCACTGAAATTATAGAGAACAAGTCTCTATGATCAGCTAGAGAATATGTTGTTAGCGATTTTTTAACACCCAAAAATATCACCCTTTGTTAGCAAAATATGGAAGTACAGCCAGCAGCGATTATTTAAGATAACCGAAATTTTTTATAGAGATTAAAAGCATCATCCGAATGTCTTGAAATGTTATAAATTGTGGTGGTAATGTCAAATTTCACCCAAAAGTCTCAAATGTGATTAAAGTGTTAAGACCTCTTCCAAACGACGGAAACGATAGGCAAAAAAATATAGAATATAATTTAAAAAAAATTACAATAAATGGTGCAAGAAAATATCATATTATAAGACTCAATATATCCTTAAGACTCCTGCCACATATCCTTAAACAAAATGACCACCTTAAATGCCACCACACACGCCGCCATCACGGTCATAAGTGATATAAGTCAATTTACTTTCAACTCTGTCGATTATACAGTGTTCTCGCTTATGTTGGCCGTTTCCGCCGGAATTGGTGTCTATTTTGGGTTCTTTTCGAAAAGTGAAGATACTACCGAAGAATATTTACATGGCGGTAAACAACTAAAGACCCTGCCCATTGCCATATCACTGGTGGCCAGCCAGTTGTCGGGCATATCGATAATGACAATTCCATCCGAGATGTATTATTTCGGCATGAATTGGTTTTTTAATGTGGTCGCAGTGCTCGTAATAATACCCATTTTGATTTGGGTCGTGGTACCAGTGTTCTACAACAACAACATAGTTAATTGTTATGAGGTATGTTATATGCACATCTATGGATGATGAATATTCGAGTGCGAGTGAAATTTAACATGAATATCATTATCATTATTGCAGTATTTGGAAATGAGATTTAATCGCAAAACTCGGGAACTACAAACGGTGGCTTTTATGGGAACCCTTTTCCTAATGTTGCCCATATTCATATTTGTGCCAGCAATTGCATTTTCACAAGGTAAGAGAACATTATTATTGTGATGTGTATTTAAGATCAGAGATGATAAAATAATTTTTTTGTTAGAACGTGGGGATATTATATTCCCCCTTATTATGTACGTCGTTGTCGACTTTCGACAATATTCGATTGTTTGTTCGTCTGTCAAACACATCAGCGATGCCATATTTGAAAAACGACAAAGATTCGATGTGACTATGACTTACATAATAAGGGGGATTATTAGAGTTATATTGGTCGTTGGTGTATATTATTATGTTATTTTCGTGTGTACTCTTAAGAGTGAGCCAATATTCATCTTCTTCCTCTAATATGGCAACGAAGTTTTGGTTACCCACTTCTGCGCGGCCCGTCGATTTTATTGCCGATGTTTTTACTTTTTTTAGAAGACTCCCACAATACATTGACCCGCTTGATTACCCAGGATTCTGCGCTGTAGAGCAAAACAGGCAGGATTAGTGTCTGGTAGAGTTGGATCTTAGTTCGTTGAGACTAGACTTTGTAATTAAATCGCTTGCACAGTGTATAGTAGCAGCGGTTTGCGATCAATACTTGTCTCTTGATTTCCAGGGTATTATATACTATTTTTGTTTACGGCGGAGCTAAGACTGCTTCTCAATGCATGAAAAGGCCGCAGTAACATCCCGTAGTCCTCGGCTAATGATATTTGTATCATCGGCATACGCGAGTAGCATATGTATTTTGTTACAGATGGTACCAGTCGTGTTTAATGCAGCCTTTCGCATAATAATCTCCATTACGATGTTGAAGAGATACCATGAATGACTATCGCCACGTCTAAGGTTTCGCTTGGTTGAAAATTACTCTGTTTTTTCTTTTTTTCACCGATAACTTGACCGACACGAAGTGTCATCCCGTAAAGTCGTATCAGCTTCGTGGAGATACCAAACTCAGCCATAGCATTTAATAACTTCGCATTGTCGAATGCAGCTTTGTCATCGATAAACAGATGGTAGATGTCGATACGCATTTATTTGGGTCGTCTCCAGCATTTGTCGTAGTGATTATATCTTGACGAATGCCGATTTACCAAGTTAAAAGCAACACTGATAAAGTCCAATCAGTTTCGCTAGGATGGGCTTTAATCATTCAAATAATACATTAGACAGGAACTGAGATGGGTTAAAAACTGATCCCGCGATAGTCGGTACACACACTTGGATCGTCTTCGACATAAAACACTCAGATTCCAATTATCGGGCATGTATTCCTTAGCCAAGCCGAATTTATGATCTGGACCATGCACGTTGCCAGCCCATCGCCGCCGACCATTTAAATCTCTGCCGGTAGTACATTGTCTTCCGCAGCTTTATGGTTTTTAAAACGGGGAAATTGCCGTCATAATCAGGCATAGTACTGCCTTCTCTAGCCAATAAGTCTGCTGATTCGTTCCCAGATATCTCGCAATGTTCCGGTTATTTACACAGGGGATTATCTTCCTGCTAGTATCGATTCCGTTGCCCTTTTAAATTCCATTCTGTAACTGTTGGGACTGGTTCTATAAACTTTTCAGTTTCCTTCTGGTAACACTTCGCAGGGTTTCCATTTGCACATTCCACCTCATTGGTTGCGATATCTTACCTGAAAATGTATGAGGGCAAAACAAAGGTTAAGAGCTTTAAGCTTTTCAGATCTTACAATATTAGTACTTTTATTGTACTTTCTTTTGTACTAAGGAACTTTTTTTGTACCAAAAGGTAATTTTATTGGCCCAAAAGCATTTTTATGTTGCACCAAGTACTTTGTTTTGTACTAAAGTTATTTTTGGTACAAGAAGGTACTTTTAATGTACTTTTCGGTACAAAGTACTTTTTTTTTGTACCAAAGTACTTTTTTGTACAAAAAGTACAATAAAATAACTTTTTGGAACAAAAAATTACTACGGAACAAGTACTTTGTGCAACAGAAAAAAGCTTTTGGGCCAATAAAAGTACTTTTTGACATAAAAAAGTACTTTGTGCCGAAAAGTACATTAAAAGTTCTTTGGTTAAAAAAAATACTTTGGGACACAGAAAAGTGCTTTTTACAAAAAAAAACAATAAAAGTACTTTTTGGTATTTTCTTGCATTTGGATTTTATTCATTGAGGTGGCTCGCGAGCTGTTCTTTTCCTAAAAATTAGCTCTTAGCTCGCGAGCCAAGAGCCCAAGCAAGGAGCTGGCTCGCGAATCAAGAGCCATAAAATTTAAAATAAGCTCTCGAGCTGGCTCTTGGCACGCGACCCAACTCTTTATTTATGGCTCTTTGCTCGCGAGCCAGCTCTTTATTTGGGCTCCTGGCTCGCGAGCCGAAACCCGAAAAGAGCGAGCCAAGACATAATCTGGTTCTTACCCTCTCGTCTTTCAAACTCCTGACTCTGTTACCAACAATTCGGTGTTCGTGGACTATGGCTACATCCGAACTATGACTCTTGAGGGTCGTAAGGAAATTTGCCACAGCAGCTACACATTGGTGCAAATTC
Organism: Muscina levida; assembly: GCA_964034835.1. NCBI lineage: Eukaryota > Metazoa > Arthropoda > Insecta > Diptera > Muscidae > Muscina > Muscina levida. Next base: position 33,551,173 of record OZ035880.1, on the reverse strand, counting down.
ATCTGCACCACTAGTAGCTCCTTTGGGGTTTTTCTTACTGGCTATGGAGGGATGGCGGAATTACGAACTTAGTCGTCTTAATGTGTGGTGGGATTCACACTGTGGCGACCTGCCGATGTGGAAGCACAAATCTAGGAAGAACTTCTAGTCTGGCACCACGCCAAAGTTCACCAAAACTGTTCAACGTGATTTTGAGACCCTTGAAACCCTTCGACCAGTACGCAGTCAGGAAACTGACCTGCTCTGTGCCAAGTTTTAAAGCGTTGAGTTTAACGTCGGAGTCAGCCTTGTCCACTACAGGCACGATAAGCACCAATAGATTCAATGGACTGGTATTAGGCAACCCAATAGGGGCTCCAGTTGTTACTAAAACAAAAATATCCGAATCGAGGGCAATATCCTTATTGCATTTGTTATGAACTGATTTTGATTTGACTTTACTGTGAAATTTTATATCATATTAAATAAAAACCAGCAACAGTTAAGTTCTTATTTGTAATTGGATAACTAGCAACTATAATTATATTCACATATCGCAAAGTGATTTTATATATTTGAAGTATTTGTTTATATTATTTAATATATGTGTGTAGTTTTGAGTGTCAAATACTAACCTGTGCAATGCAACTACAGGGTTCAACTACTTGACATTTTTAAAAATCCGGTTTTCGAGTTGTTAGAAAAAATAAATTTCCTAAACATCCGGGTTTTGAAACTGGCTTTTTCGGATTTTATCCATTGGGCGAAATTTAAGTAAAAGTGAGTGTGTTTTAAACTTAAATAAATTTGTGTTATATTGATTTCATATAATTTCTGATTTTAAATTATTACTCCCATCTGAACAAATCTATATTTGAAAATAATTTTTTAATAACATATTCTTAAAAACTATTTTTTTCGATAGTTCTGCTCGAACTTCTTGTCTATTTTGGTGGGTTATCTTCATTTTAATTATATTTGACATATTGATTGATATATTAATATAGATGAGATCAGTGAAGACCAGGAGACCAGGTATTAGAAAGAACAATAAGAAGTTGTCAGCACACATAGACCGGGTCAAATTTTCAAAATGTTCCAAAAGTCGTATTAACTTGTATAGAAGTTCATATAACGTCCGACATTACGTTTCAGACAACTGTACATGAAAACCTCTATCTGAAATCATACAATTTATTATTGGTTTGAGATTGAAGTCGTTTTTTTGCAGTTGTTTATATTATTTGTTGAACAAACTCTCATTAAACAATTATTTTAATTAAAAAAAAAAACGGGTAATTTAACTGGATTATACCATTAAGTCGGTTATTCCGACCGATAAACCGATTTGACAGTTTTCGGTTTGAACACCCTAGCCACAATTCGCATACATGATGTACTCTACTGCCTAGAGTTCGTATGTCATAGAATAGTTTACACACCATATTCCGGACATTAGCAGATTTAGTTAGTAAGATAAGTAAATAACGCAAAAAATGATATAAAAATCTATCAGCTGATAAGCGAATAGTAGTAATATAGTGCAATAAAAGGAATGACGACAAAACGATAACAACAATAAATAAAAATGTTAAATAGTAAGAGTATTCAACAACGGACTACAAAATCGGCAAACTGGAATTATCCATAATAAACTGAAGTTTTCCGGTCATTGCGAGCACACCATCAGTTGTCACAGAATGAATTTTGGCAAAAGAAAGGTTATTTACATTGAATGATTATAAAATCTGCTGAAAAGTATTTCACCAGTAGTGCGTTTTTTGAGAGATAAAATGGCAATAAGGTCGAATCTGTGATCTACTGGGGTAATCAGTTTTAAATATTCTTCGGTTTGTTTGAAAATGCAAGGGACCCATTACAACTGACTTATTTCGTATATCAAGCGAAGTCCGGGTATCACTGGTCTGCGCTGTCCTTTTGGTAGTTGTTGAATTCTGACTTTTTTGGCTACGTCAATGTAATGATAAAGCACATACACCTTATGGTTCATTCGATGGCGAAACTTGCCGTTGACACAGATATGCCTTTTCTCTTGAATTCTCCCAGATTTTGTTTGTCCTCTGATAATGATAATATATTTTCGGCAAAGGGTAGAGTGACATGCTGCCACCAGTCTTCCTTATCACCTTCTCCGTAACTATATTGAATAGGGTACAGGACAACCTATCACGCAGCTTGGGATCTACTTCCGTATTGAATGGTTCAGAGAGATCCTTAGCAATCTTAATAGAGAATTTGGTGTATTCCAAGGTACATCTGCAAAGTCGAATTGGTTTTGCAGGATTACCAAACTCAGACATGGTCTCATAAAGCCTATTCCTTATCGGAGAGTCGAAGGCAGCTTTGTAGTCCACAAAGAGGTAGTAGGTGTCGATCTGCTTTTCATGAGTTTTTTTCCAGGCTTTGTCGTAAAGTGAATATTTGATCCGTCGCAGATTTGCCAGGTCTAAAGCCGCGCTGATATGGTCGAATTAGTTTTTATGCAATTGGCTTTAGACTTACACAATATGCTTAGAAGCACCTTGCACACAATTGGTAATAGGCTTATTCCACGGTAGTTTTTACATTCACTACGATCTCCTTTCCTGTATATATGACATAACAGACTGAGACTCCAATCCCCGGGCATGCTCTCCTCTAGCCAGATGTTTTCCATAAGCTGATGCATGCTCCTAAACAGCTCCTCGCCTCCTGGCTTAAACAATTCAGCTGGTAGATCATAGACTCCAACAGCTTTGTTATTTTTAAGGCGGAATATTGTCACACGGGTCTTGCTCTGGCTCGGAGGTGGCCAATTAATACCATTGGAGACGGGTCTTATGGAGTGGTTTCCTTATCCAGTAGATTTTTGAAATGTTCTCTCCAACTCTTTAGAGCGTTATCCGGGTCCGTCACTAGCTGGCCACTAGCTGTCCTTGCAGGAGGGCAACCCTGTTCCACGCATTCTTGCTCTAACTCTCTGGTAGAATTTTCGGGCTTCATCTCTACTTCGAAGCAACTTTGTACACCCATCCTGTCTCTTCTTCAGCTCCTTCTTTTTCCGTTTAAAAAGACAAGTTGCCTCTCGTCTCGTCCTCTGCGGTTCACGACTCGCGTTGCCATTGGCTGCAGTTTCGAACTGTTTGCAGCATCCGTCTCTCTCGTGGCATTGCGGCATTCATCATTGTACCTGGCATCTACTTGAGAAGGCTTTGAGTACCCAAGTACGCTTCTCGCAGTGCGTTCTATGGAGTCGTCCATATATTGCCATTGCGACGTATTATTATTAGGGGTTGGAGCATTCCGTAGCAGTTAAGTTAGGTGGTTGGAGTAGGCGTCCGCTAACTCTGTGGTCCGCAGTTTACCGATTTCCAGCTTTCGTTGTGCCTGGTTACGTACGTTTTGCGCTATACATTGGGAGTACCTTAACTGCGATAAGAAAGTGTTCGGAGTTAATGATCACTCGAACTCCCAGAACACTCGATGCATGCCCTCCATCGACTACCACGTGATCTAACTGAGAAATCATCAATTGATCTGGGTATATCCATGTTGCCTTATGAATATTTTTATTGTCAAATCTATTGCTGCTAACTACCATATTTATTGCCGCAGAGTATTGAATCAATCTGATGCCATTGTTGGACGTTTCAGTGTGTAGACCGAATTTTCCGATAGTGGGCTCAAATGCGGTCTGCCTGCCTAAAAAAAAATCGCCTAGTACAATTTTGATGTCATGGCTCGGGCTACGGTCATATACATTTTCTAGGCTCTCGCTTTTTTTCTTATGTCGGACAATGGGCACATATACATAAGTGTTATGTGGAAAAACTTTGTTTTAACTCTTATGGTGGCTATACGTTCATCCACATCCAAACTCGTGCTTGTCCGCATGGCCACTATAGTAGATGTCGCACGTCTTCTTGCGCGACCACCCGTGTCCCGTCCACCGGATTTCCTGTAAAGCGGTTATGTCAGCCTTGTATTTTTCGAGGACTTCCGCCAGTTGGATGGAGGCACCTGGTCTATACAGTGTTCTAACATTCCAGGTGCATATCCTCAAATCATGGTCCTTAATTCGTTTGCGGTGGTCGTCAACATTTTGGGGGGTCCGTTTTATTCTTATCTTACTTCTTTTCATTGCAATCGGTTATACGTCAGTGGCGGGTTGCAAGCCCAGCGCACCACGTCGCAGTTTTCTCCTCCTGCCAGGATTTTATTGCAGCCGCCCATTCTGGGTCAGACGCTGACCAGGGTACCGCTCACTCTGAGCTGACGTGCCTGGGTTTTGGGTTTCGCCCCTCACAGTTAGCCGTGCTCTGACGGGTGTCAAAAGCACGTTTCCAGGCGTCACCACGTGGAGGTACTCCGTTCGCAGTAGTACCACGAATACGGAGCTCTGTGAGTAGACTTGAAGTGCAATTGGCAAGGATCACTCTGGGTTTTCCAAGTTAAACCGATCAGAAGCTTTACCTTGCATCACACTCCCGACGCCCACCTTCTTGACATTAGCAACAGTTTTATTCACGTTTTCATATTAATTTGATAATACATTCACACAATCGATGGAGACCATGAGCAAGCAATACATATTACATGCGTCACTTTCGGATAAAATGCCAATATAACTTTTGCAGCCTTTACCATGTATAGAGCTGCATCCGTCACAAAGCGATATATAACTTTATAACTTTTGCAGCCTTTAACAATATAACTTTTGCAGCCTTTACCATGTATAGAGCTGCATCCGTCACAAAGCGCAAAACATTATTCTTATTAAGGTTGACGTCCAGATTTTTTATGGCGTCGTCACACAGTCAAGCAATTGTCGAGTAATTGCAAGACTGCTGTATGTATTAAAAATTTGTCACTTGCAACTTCCTTGTCAGAACTTAATACGCCTACTATAACGTTTGCTACATTTCTGCCTGTCGCATCTATAGTTTTATCTATTGAGACCCATCTGCTGCAATTACTTTGCAAATTTGGCTGTTACATTTGCAAAAAGCATAGTTGTAAATACTTCCTTGTTTTTAAGAACGACAAGTTAATGTGAAAGACAAAAAATATGCTTAAAAAGGGATATTTTTTTATAAAAAAAATATGCCCTAAAAAACATGAGATATGCTTTTTCAAAAATGCTTTTAAACCCAAAATATGTCGAAATATGACTTTATGGTAAAAATATGCTAAAATATGCTCTAACAAATAGGTCTCAAAACACTTGTAGGGCCACGAACCATGTATATACTTTACCCATTTGTTAATATCTCGTTCTAAAAAAACATGCATTTGCATATTTGTCCTGGTTATGTAGATATTTCAGCGCCTCTCTCTCTATTCAATTAAATTGTGGTTCAATTACAAATAGCATTTATTAGCAAATAAATTAAATTCACCATGGATGACTCGATTACTTGCCTTTTTACCACCAGAACTGTAAAATTGAGGCAAACGAAAAAAATGCACCCTTTGCTTACAAACGGCAACGTTTATTACAGATACCCCTGATTACGTACAAATGTTAAGAGAATCATCATGAAACGTTATAAATTGTAGTGATGAGGTAAAACTGCACCTAAATGGCTCTAATGTGATTAAAGTGTTAAGACCTCCAAATAACGGAAAAGCACCGTGAATGACGGAAGTTAAACGAACAGATAATACAAAATTTATTAAAATTTCAATTGATATACCGCGCAAAAAAACGATAGTAAAACGTGTCAAATATCCTTACGTGTCCTGTCACATATCCTGCAAAAAAAAATGCCCATCATAAATGCCACCACACACGCCGCTACCACGGTCATAAGTGACATAAGTCAATTTACCTTCAGTATTGTCGATTACACAGTGTTCACACTTATGTTGGGAGTTTCCGCCGGAATTGGTGTCTACTTTGGTTTCTTTGCTAAAAGTGAAGATACCACCGAAGAGTATTTACATGGCGGTAAACAACTGAAGACCCTGCCCATTGCCATATCACTGGTGGCCAGTCAGTTGTCGGGCATATCGATAATGACAATTCCAGCAGAGATGTATTATTTCGGCATGAATTGGTTCTTTAATGTGGTCGCTATGATCATTATAATACCCATTTTGAATTGGGTCGTGGTACCGGTGTTCTACAATAATAACATAGTAAATTGTTATGAGGTAGGATCCTTGAAATGATGGATGGATGGATGGAGAAGTTTAAAGTGAAGATAAATTTAAACATGGTTATTATTACAATTGCAGTATTTGGAAATTAGATTTAATCGCAAAACTCGGGAACTACAAACTGTGGCATTTATGGGCACTCTATTCCTAATGTTGCCTGTTTTCATATTTGTGCCAGCAATTGCATTTGCACAAGGTAAGAGTACATAATTCATTGTGAATTTCGAATCGGATATTAACCGACAGTTATTTGGAAAGAACGGAAGCAGTTTAAGTTTAAATGTAGTATCTTTAGCAACTCATGTATCACAAACTAAATCAAGAAGTATTTACAGTACGCCAAGTGACTTTGGTCAGATCTATAAAAATAGTTCTCATACCTCATTTAAAGTGTTTAAAGAGAAATTAAGTTTATATAGTCTATTTGCAACATCGTCTTGACTCCATCCCTAGAGTTAAGCATGTATGCAATCATATATATATTCAGTAACTAGTAAACAATCTTACTTACCTCTTCCTTTTTTTATCCAAAAGTTTCTGGTGTTAACATTCATCTCATCAATGGTATCGTGTGTGCTATCTGTGTCTTCTACACAATGTTTGTAAGTAACTCTTATTCCAAACATTTTGCATTTAGTCGTTTTTTTAATCTACATATTACTTCTTTCTATTTCTTATTCATATAGGGCGGCATTAAAGCTGTCGTCTGGACCGATGTAGTACAGGCCGCCATTATGGTCATCTCAGTGGTACTTGTGGGAATTTTGGGTGCTATTTCTGTGGGTGGATTCGGTGAAGTTTTTCGCATAGCCCAAGAAGGTGGACGTTTGACACCAGAGTAAGTTAAAGAATGGGGAAAGAGTTGTGGATGTTTTTTTTTTTAATTTTTGTCTATTATTTTCATACAATCTTCACAACAGCTTTACTTTCGATGCCACAACCCGTGCAACATTTTGGAATTGTTTTACATCCTCCGTTGTGGCAATGACAGCATATGTGGGTCTTAATCAGAGCTGTGTTCAACGACTTGTCTCCTTGCCTACTTTGACACATGCCAAACAGTAAGTTCTATGGTGTTATGTTCTAATTTTGTAATACGAAAATAAATATTTTTTTAATGTACTTTAAAGAATATGATTAACCCTTTCACAGTACATTACATGATTTTGGGACTCAGTTCTGAGAACTGCACGTGAAGTAGCCCCAAAAAGAAGAAGTTCTGCATCATTCGTTTTGTCAAGTTACATGCCATAATAATTAATTATCAATTTGAAGTTACTAAGTATCGTATAGGGGAATTTGTCACATTTTAGGCTCTTTTGTTTGACATAACATAAATACTATATGGTGGCAGATTGATTATCATAAGTAATATTTCACGTAGATCATACGCCACGGAGCATAACAGTTCTATTCTAACTGCTACAAAATATGAACAGATTAATTGTAATTCTTATTTTTTTTTTAATTTGTGTCAGCTAAATCGGACTGGTGGTGGTGGAGCCTAAAACGTAACAAATTTCCCTATACGAAACTTACTAACTTCAAATCGATATTAAATTATAATCGCATGTAACTTGACAAAACGAATGATGCAGAACTTCTTCTTTTTGGGGCTACTTTCACGTGCAGTTCTCAGAATTGAGTCCAAATCAATGAGCTGAAAAATGTTGTACTGTATATGGGAACCAGGGTTATTTTTTTATATCCAATGGATTTTTATACCGTCACCCTTAGGTATGAGGGTATATAGCATTTGATACGAGAAAAAGTGTAACGCATTAAAGAAGACGAGGTAGACCCCAAACATCTTTAAGACTCCGGACTTTTAAAGACGATTGAGCTATGTCCGTCTGTCTGGATGGCTTGTGGGTACGATAACTCGAATAAACCTTAACTGATCCGTATGTTAATTTATCAGTATTAATATTTTCCAAAATAAATTAATCCGATTGTAAATGGACAGAATAGCCCCACCCCATCCAGTACCTCCCATACAAAATGTCAAATTTTTGGAACATTAATATAACTTTCATCTTCTTCTTTAATGGCAGCAACAACAGAAATTTATCTATCAGTAGCCGCACGTAAAAAAGTATTCCAAGCGCTTCGGTCTTTTGCGCTCCGTAGATAGTTCGTCACACCAAGCTTAGATAACAGCTCTTTAACCTGGTCCATCTATCGGAGTTTTGGTCGCGCCTTCTGCGCCGACCATCGTGTTTATTGCCGAAGACTTTTCGAGCCGGAGCATTTTCGTCCATTCGTACAATGTGTCCAAGCCAGCGCATTCGGTCCATTTGAACGCGCTTGACTACGTCGATGACGTTGTACAGCTCAAACAGCTCATGATTCATTCGAAGAAGGTACACGCCGTTAACGACGTTGGGTCCAAATATTTTGCATAGAATTTTTCTCTCGAAAACTCCCACAATAGATTGATCCGCCTGCGTCATTACCCAGTATTCTGCGCTGTAGAGTAAGGCAGACAGGATCAGCGTCTGGTCGAGTTGGATCTTCGTTCGTCAAGAGAGGGCTGTATCATAAAAACGCTTGTTCAGCGCATAGTAGCAGCAGTTTGCGATCAATACTCATCTCTTGATTTCTAGGCTGACATTATTATTTTTGCTTATGGCGCTGCTGAGGTAGACAAAATCATCTACCACTTCAAAGTTACAGTCGTCAACGTTCACGCAGAGTACCAAACGAGTAGACTCTTTGTTCGTTGAAACAAATAACTCAGTTTTGTCCACATTATTCACGAGACCCTCTTTTGCCGACTACTACTCAATGCTCGCAAAGGCCGCAGTAGAATCCCGCAGTCCTCGGCTAATGATATCTATATCATCGGCATACGCGAGCAGCATGTGACTTTTGTTAAAGATGGTGCCAGTCGTGTTTACTGGTGCCTTCCGCATGATCATCTTCATTATGATATGCAAGATATCGCATGACAGATATCAGGTTCGCTAAACTGGGCTTAAGTCTTTCACATAACACACTAGACAGTGCCTTGTATGCGATGGGTAAAAGACTGATCCCGCGATAATTGGTACACATACTTGGATCGCCCTTCTTAAGCACAGGACATAAAACACTCTGATTTCAATAATCGGGCATGCATTCCTTGAGCCATATCGTGTTTATGAGCTGGTACATGTACGTTGCCAGCTTATCGCGGCCGGCTTTAAAAAGCTCTGCCGATAGTCCATCGGCTCCCGCAGTTTTATTGTTTTTAAGCCGTGCAATTGCCGTGCAGAACTCGTTTTGGCTCGGTGGTGGACAGTGTACTCCATCGTCGTGTGATTTCGTCACTTATGCTGCATTCGTTCTACGGGAACGAGTAGAGTTTGAAAGTGTTCCCTCCATATTTGCGGCACACTTGCAGTAGGGATCCCTGGTCCAAAAACCTTTACTTTTTAACTTTTGGTAGAACTTTCGGGCTTCACCTCTATCCCTGTAATTTTCGATATCCTTGCTCTCTCTTTTCTTTCATAGTCGCTTTTTGCGCCTGAAGAGGCGTGTCATCTCCCTTATCTTCTCATTATCACCGTCACTGCACGCGTTGCCATTGGCTGCAGTTTTGCCCTGTATGCAGCATCATTATCTTCAGATCATGCTTGTCTGAGCATGATCTTGCATAACCCAGAACGATCGTTGCGGCACTGGTCATAGAATTCGCAATATGCTGCCACCGGTTGTCGGGAACATCAGAATTAGGGGTGTTGCTTTGTAGTAATTGAGAGAGTTGGTTGGAATATGCATTGGCTATCTCGGTGGTATGCAGCTTCATGTTATCTAGCTACCTTTGCGTTTGGTTACGAGCGTTTTTAGCACTACTTAATCGCGTGCGTACCTTGGCTGCAAATAGGTGGTGAACCGAGCATCACACGCACGTCCATAACACTTGAGACATGCCTTCCATCAATTACGACGTGATCAATCTGGTTTCTTGTATTTTGATCAGGAGATTTCCAGGTTGCCTTGTGGATATCTTTATGCGGGAATCTGGTTCCACTCACTACCATCTTTCTAGCCGACGCGATGCTAACTAGTCTGAATCCGGTATCGGAGGTGATGTTGTGCAGACTGAATTTTCCGACTGCTGAACCAAGAGCATCTCCCATTCCTATTTTAGCGTTAAAATCTCCCAGAACAATTTTAATGTCATGTGCAGGGCATCGGTCGTTTATGTCCTCCAGGAGTTCATAGAGTGCGTCCTAAATGTCCCCATCGTTGTCTTCCGTTGGGGCGTGTACACAAATCAGAGTAATGTAAAAATATTTCGCCCGTATGCGAATGGTGGCTATACGGTCACTTAGGGTTAAACCGCTAGACCAGGTGTCGAAGTCTCTTGCCGACTATGAGCAGCTATTAAAAATGTCACAGTTCTTTCGACGTGTGCATCCCTGTCCATCGCATTTCCTGTATGGCAGTGTTTGATAGAGGTACCTTCTCTGTAGAGAGTTCGGGCATTCCAGATGCATATCCGTTGTCTTTATAACGTTTGCGGGGGTCGTCAACATTTGGGGGGGGGTCTTGTTTTTTTTTCGTGTTTTCATAATAATTGTTTTGCTTAAGGAGAGTAGCTAATTAGGCCACCGCGCCCGATCCTATCTTCTTGGGTCTGCCAAAGCCACTAAGAGAGACATTGTGTTGAGCTTCAGTAATTTCTGTTACCTACTTTTTACTTTTACGATTAGGTTCCTCAACATTTCGCCTTCTCACATTTGCTACCACTGAACGGATGTTCAATGGCATTGCCTGGGGAATACGTGATAACTCGGCCGTTGTAAGCTGCTTGGGGACCTCCAAAAGAGAGATTCTGGTTACTCCCAGATGAATAACCATTAAAAATACTCAAATTAGAAAAAATCCCCTATCACACTTTTATGAACTTAATCATAACTTGTAAGGAGCGAAGTCTAGCCACGCCCCTTATGGTACCTCTCATACAAATGTACAATTCGCACCCACTTTAGAAAACGAGTAATAATATTAATAAACCAAACGCGATCGTGTCCAAATTCTGTATTAAGTAAAGCTGTAGCAGGAAAAAGTTTTGGGGAAAATAACTGAAAGTCTAGACACACCCCTTTTGATACCTCCCATACAAATGACCGAATTGACCCTCATAGTTTTACATACATATATTTCATTATATGTTATTACATTTCGCTTATGAAAATTGGACTCAGGAATAAATATGGACTATATTGGTTCACGCCTATTTGTACCTATTTTTGCAAAATTAATATTTCTCCCATAACATCCACGCGGACACTTGAAGGGTAATAAAAATTGGTCGGTTAATTTATATTGCGATAGGAGGCAAAAATCTAACTATTTGATAAACTCGTTCTGGTTCATCCCATATAAATTATCGATATACGAGTTTGTATTCAACAACTTTATTTAATTAATAACCTTTTCATTGCAGTTCTTTGCTTATATTCGGTGCTGGATTCATCATTATCAAGTCCTTCAATTGTTTTGCTGGATTTGTCATGTATGCCCGCTATCACGACTGTGATCCCCTCACGGTGGGACTCGTCTCTAAGGCCGACAAGCTGATGCCCTTCTTTGTCCAGGATGTTGTGGGTCACCTTAAGGGTATGCCAGGCGTCTTCATATCGTGTGTGTTTAGTGCTTCGCTCAGTACCATGTCAGCGGGTATGAATTCACTGGCCGGTGTCGTGTACTTTGATTATATTAAGCCTCACATCAAACACACGGAACGTCGAGCCAATTTGATTATGAAAACATTTGTGTTTTTCACGGGCATGTATTGTATTGCTGCCGGTTTTGCTGTGGAGAGGTTTGCCTCGATTTTACAATTGGGTTACTCAATTGCTGGTGTTACATTTGGTTCGGTCTTTGGTGTCTTCCTCTTGGGCATGTTGTTGCCGAAAGCTCATGGACGTGCGGCATTTTGGGCTGTAGTTAGTAGTATATTGGCCATGGTGGTTATAGTGGCTGGGGCTCAGGCAAAATCACATTACAAGCCATTGGCGACAACAACGGATGCTTGTCCTGGATATAACATTACAACGACGTGAGTAAACGTTCTGTATTTAGAACATGAAATTTTATACAATTGATTTTCATAAATAAATCCAAAAAAAAATCTCTTCATTCCAGTCCGGCTACATCACGTGTACTGCAATTGAGCCTGCAACAAGAAGAGAAACCATTCAGTGTATTCGATATATCTTTCAATTGGTACGTCACAGTGGGAGCCTTTATCGTCTTTGCCGTGGGCATACCCCTCAGTTTCATCTTGTCACCCGAGAAAGGTCACAAATTTGATCCCAAACTTCTGTCACCCATCGTCCGACCATTTGTGAAATATGAATTGACTCATGTTGAAGAAATGACTGAAAACGGTGGATTAAAAGAGAAATGTTAAATTATAACGTCAGTTTTAGTTAAAATTTTTTTGGAAAGCCGTTATTAGTTCTATAAGTTATTTGTACAAATATAAAGTTAAAATTGTGATAAGACTCTATCTAGTAAGAACGAAAGTTTTATGAATAAACACAAAAGTTATGTTTAAATCATAATCTTGTTGATGTTCATCTTGTAATTTCTCAGTAGACTCTGGAAATTTTTCATCACGACATTATTAACATAATCGCAAGCAAGCGGCAGGCATAATTTATTGAACACAAAACAAAGCTTTTTCACCTAAAGTGCGAATTCATGACATTTCTGACGTTTTCTGTTTATAGCTTAATCAACATATAAATCTTTTGTATACATAAATATAAATTCAAATGGTTGTTATCTCCCTTATATTTGTATATTTGCTTGGTGATACTATTTTTAACAGGAGGTCTGGCCAACGAGACAAGGCCAGATTTTATCTGGCAATTAGAAGATGTAGGGGGTATGAACTGGCGTTAGCTGTTATCATCCTACAAATAAGCGAACTCATATCACACCCCCACATCTGGGTACTGATGGCGGCTGGTAATTTTGAATGAAATGTGATTTGTTACTGATTAATTAATCCAGAACGAGAGTTTGCTACAATTGTGTTCGAAATGTTTCATATAGAATTAATTTTTTGGGAAACAGTTTTCCAAAGAGGCATTAGTTTTACACGTACGTACCCGTCGCAATTTTAATAATCTTTTTTATATATAACAACTTTATTTGAACTTTTAAGTATAATTTAACCATTTTTATACCATCACCCGTAGGGATGAAGGTATATATCATTTGATACGACCCAAAAGTGTAACACATAGAAGGAGTCACTTTAGACCCTAGGTTTCTTTGAACCAAATTCGATTCATGACTTTTTAAGTCGTTTGAGCCATGTCCGTCTGTCTGTCTGTCTGTCTGTCTGTCTGTCGGGTGGCTGTCCGGCTGGTTCGCACGATAACTTTCGAAAGACGCAACCAAATGTTTCGAAATTTTGCACGAGTTATTATTTTCTCAAAACTACTTACGGTATTGCAAATGGGCTACATGGCCCCGCCCCTTCTGGTACCTCCTATACAAATACATCATTCCGCCAACTTTAGAAATCGAGTAATAATATCAATACACCCTACGGAATCGTCCCCAAATTCTGTATTTAGTAAAGCTATAACAGGATAAAGTTTTGGAAAAAATTTTGAAAGCCTAGCCACGCCCCTTCTGGTACCTCCCATACAAATCTACCTTTCCGCCCACTATAGAGATGGAGAAATAATATCAATAAATTAAACGTGATCGTACCCAAATTCTATTTTGAGTAAAGCTATAACAAGATAAAGTTTTAGAGAAAAAAATTGGAAGTCTATTCACGCCCCATCTGGTACCTCCCATACACATCTGGTACCGCCCACTTTAGAAATCGATTAATATTATTAAAAGACCTAACGCGATCGTGCCCAAATTCTGTATTTGGTAAAGTTTAAGCAGGATAAAGTTTTGGAGAAAAAATCTGGAAGTCTAGACACGCCCCTTATGGTACCTCCCATACAAATGTACCTTTCCGCCCACTTTTGGGATGCAGTAATAATATCAGTACACCCAACGCAATCGTGCGCAAATTCTGTATTTAGTAAAGCTATAACAGGATAAAGTTATGGAGAATAAATCTGGAGCCTAAACACACCCCTTCACGTACCTCCCATATAAATGTACCACTACTCCGCCCAATTTCGAAATCGAGTAATTATATCAATAAAATAGAAAGTTATTTGTTTTACTGAGGGTAAGGGTAAATGTAAGTCGGGTTGCCCGACTGAAACTTTCTAACTGGTTTTAATTACAAATCGATTATTTTCAATAACTCAAGACTTAAACAATATATTATATTGGGTGATGGTATTTATCAGTCAGTTTAACTGACTGAAATTTCTGTACTGGTTTAAAAGCCCTTTAAGACTAGTTACTTGCTGGTGTCTTTCCATCAACTTTTCGACATAAAAACGTTCTCACAGAAAAAAAATGTGTACAGCTAACATATGGAAGAAGACGCAGCAAGCAATATCAGCAGTTCAGTGTTCAAATTTAAAATCGTCCGGTAAGATATTGTTTAAGTCTAGAGTTATTGAAATTAACCGATTTTTAATTGGAATTATGCACTTATGTATTATTATTTGGATGCCTCACTTGCCAAATTGATTAACTTCACTTTTTAATTATACCATCACCCTTAGGGATGAGGGTATATATCATTTGATACGACCCAAAAGTTTAACACATAGAAGGAGTCACTTTAGACCCTAGGTTTCTTTGAACCAAATTCGATTCATGACTTTTTAAGTCGTTTGAGCCATGTCCGTCTGTCTGTCTGTCTGTCAGTTATACTGACTGATAAATACCATCACCCAATATAAGATATTGTTTAAGTCTTGAGTTATTGAAATTAATTAATTAAAACCAGTTAGAAAGTTTCAGTCGGGCAACCCGACTTACATTTACCCTTACCCTCAGTAAAACAAATAATTTTCTATTACATTGTTGGGTTGTGGGTTGTGTTTAGGCTTCCAGATTTATTCTCCATAACTTTATCCTGTTATAGCTTTACTAATTACAGAATTTGGGCACGATTGCGTTGGGTGTACTGATATTATTACTACATCCCTAAAGTGGGCGGAAAGGTACATTTGTATGGGAGGTATCATAAGGGGCGTCGCTAAACTTCCAATTTTTTCTGCAAAACTTTGTTCTGTTAAAACATAACAAAATACAGAATTTGGGCACGATCGTGTCGAGTGTATTGATATTATTACCCTATTTCTAAAGTGGGCGGAGTGGTACATTTGTATGGGAGGTACCAGAACGGGCGTGTCTAGACTTCCAGATTTTTTCTCCAAAACTTTACCCTGCTTGAACTTTACCAAATACAGAAATTGGGCGCGATCGCGTTAGGTCTTTTAATAATATTAATCGATTTCTAAAGTGGGCGGTACCAGATGTGTATGGGAGGTACCAGATGGGGTGTGGATAGACTTCCAATTTTTTTCTCCTAAACTTTATCCTGTTTTAGCTTTACTAAAAATAGAATTTTGGTACGATCACGTTTGATTTATTGATATCATATCTCCATCTTTATAGTGGGCGGAAAGGTAGATTTGTATGGGAGGTACCAGAAGGGGTACTTTATCCTTTTATAGCTTTACTAAATATAGAATTTGGGGACGATCCCGTAGGGTGTATTGATATTATTACTCGATTTCTAAAGTGGGCGGAATGATGTATTTGTATAGGAGGTACCAGAAGGGGCGGAGCCATGTAGCCCATTTGCAATACCGTAAGTAGTTTTGAGGAAGTAATAACTCGTGCAACATTTCAAAATATTTGGTTGCGTTCTTCGAAAGTTATCGTGCGAACCAGCAGGACAGCCAGACAGACAGATAGACGGACATGGCTCAAACGACTTAAAAAGTCATGAATCGAATTTGGTTCAAAGAAACCTAGGGTCTAAAGTGACTCCTTGGATGTGTTACACTTTTGGGTCGTATCAAATGATATATACCCTCATCCCTAAGAGTGATGGTATAATAATATCAATACATCCAACGGGATCGTACCCAAATTCTGTACTTAGTAAAGCCATTACAGGATAATGTTTTGAAAAAAAATTGGATGTCCAGCCACGCCCCTTCTGGTAACTCCCATATAAATGTTCCTTTCCGCCCACTTTAGAGATGGAGTAATAACATCAATAAATCCAACGCGATCGTTCAGAAGTTCTTTATTTAGTAAAACTAAAGCAGGATACAGTTTTTGAGAAAAAAAGGAAGTATATCCACGTCCCATCTGGCACCTTCCATACACATCTGGTACCGCCCACTTTAGTAATCGATTAATATTATGCAAAGATCTATCACGATCGTGCCCAAATGCTGTTTTTGGTAAAGTTTAAGCAGGATAAAGTTTTGGAGAATTCTGATTTTTGTTATGTTATAATAGGACAAAGTTATGGAGAATAAATCTGGAAGCCTAGACACACCCCTGCTCGTACTTCCCATACAAATGTACCACTACGCCCACTTTAGAAATCGAGTAATAATATCTATATAACAGAAAATTATTTTTTTACTGAGGGTAAGGGTATATGTAAGTCGGGTTGCCCGACAGAACTTTCTAACTGGTTTTAATTACAAATCGGTTAATTTCAATAACTCAAGACTTAAACAATATCTTATAGTGGGTGATGGTATTTATCAGTCAGTTTTTCTGACTGAAATTTCTGTACTGGTTTTTAAAAGCTTTACATTTAGACCAAAAAAAAAATCAAATTTTTTCTGTAAAAAAAAACTAAAATAATAAAACCTGCTGTCGATTTTGTGTACCTCTGATTGATGATGTAGTTCCAGGGATCAAGTTTAAAAGCTCTGTCTTACATTTGTCGAAAAGAGACACCACATCCAAAGTAATGCATTTTATGCTGCCTTTTGTTCCCTTTGATACTCGCTTATGCAAAAACATTCCGCTATCGGAATCTTGGTAGTCAGTTTCTTATTCACTCAATTCGGTAGATGAAAAATATTGAAATGATGTTTTATCTCTGTTTTGCAGTTTACACTTAACATGAAGAAAAAGTTTTTAGAAATCCTTCAATTTAAATAAAAACATGATCATTTGATAGATCGAAAAAAAAGTTTTTGTTTTCTCCCCCTAGTTTTGTAGTTTGCCTGAAGACAATTTGAGCACATAAATTTTTTTCGGATCTGTTAGAAGGGAAAAATGGAAAAAATTGTATCCCTCTAGAGACACCATGGGAGCGGTAGGAGCTGATATCTTTAAAAAAATATAAAAAATAAAAAAAATTATGGGGACCACATTAAGGTTTTAATATAGAGGGTAGATATATATTGAAATACTAATAGGGCAGTCATACATTTGACTCCTCAAGGGACACCTTTGGTGTAGTTAGAGCCAGAGTACGTATTGACTCGCTCTTTTAGGCTCTCGGCTCGCGAGCCTGAAACCTCAAAACTACAAAAGAGCTCTCGGCTCGCGAGCCAGGATCCCAAATAAAGAGCTGGCTAGCGAGCTAAGAGCTATAAAATTTCAAATGAGATCTCAGCTCGCAAACTAGGAGCCAAAAAATTTCAAATGGGCTCTCGGCTGACGAGCCAAGATTCCAAAAAAAGAGCTGACTTGAGAGCCCATTTGAAATTTTGTGGCTCTTGGCTTACGAGCCAGCTCTTTAATTGGACTCTTGGCTCGCGAGCTAAGTAACCAAAATTAATTACCAAAAGTACTTTTATAAAAGTACTTGTATTGGCCCAAAAGCACTTTTTTGTTGCACAAAGTACTTTTGTCTACCAAAAAGTACTTTTAATGTACTTTTCGGCACAAAGTCCTTTTTTACCAAAGTACATTTTTATGCCAAAAAGTACTATTATTATACTTTGCACCAAAAAAGGACTTTGTGAGCTTAATACCAAAAGTACTTTTTTATGCCAAACAGTACTTTTATTGGCCGAAAAGCACTTTTATGTGTACTTTTTTTGTATGTGTACTTTTTTCGGTACAAAACTAAAGTACCTTGCACCAAAAAGTACTATTAACCAAAAAGTATTTTTTTTGGTATAAAAAAGTACTCTGGTAAAAAAAAACTTTGGGCAACAAAAAGTGTTTTTGGGCCAATACAAATACTTTTTGGCATAAAAAAATACTTTGGAAGAAATATTATTTTTCCAAAAATAGGTAATTTAGTATTGAAAGTACGAAAAGGGCTCGTTCATAGTTCATATTCCTGAGTCAACTTTTTATAAGCATACATCTCATACAAAATATGACTGATATGTATGTAAAACAGCTATGCCCAATGTCAATGTATGCGATTTGTTCGAGTGTGTTGGCTATGCGTAAAAGCTCTTTTATTGTTATTTCGGCAAATAGTGTGGTGCAAAAGAGACGTCACAACTGACTTTAAATATCGTTGCATTCCAAATTACATGTTATTTTTGTTAAATATAATGATTGAGACTTCCGAAAATTTCTACCCTTACTTCCAAAACAACCTAGCACTTCTTTAGCGAGCACCTTAAAAAAAATTTCATCATCAAAAGGACGACAGCGTTTTGATTACGCAAGCGAAACAATAAAAGACTCTTTTTCAACATCATTATATAAAATGTTTCCTGCTTCTATTAAAATTTCTCTTTCCTCATCTACAATATCGAAATATGGCAAGACCTGTAATGCCTTTCGATATTAAATATGTGGTAACGCTTAACATTGCGTTGGCATACCAAACATACTGGCTAATTACCGCTGCACAGTGGTTCCTTTTTGGTTTTTTTTGGAATTAATTCTGTAACTTTTGAACGGATAATGCTATCTTGATGAAATTTGAAATAGTTAAAGCTGAGGTGTTTTCGAGATGATTTGGAAATATTTGGCTCCCTAGGCGGTGTGGGGGCCACTGCGTGGCCCTCCAAAGTTGGTCACCTCGGGTGTTTCAAAATTTCAAATGCTTGAGGAATGTGCATTTATGAACCGATTTAAAAGATATTTTGCATTTAGATAGTGCTTCGAAAAACCTTCAAAAAACATGCTTACATGCACATGTTATCTCATTTATGTCAAGAGATATTTGAGAAAATAAAAAAAATTGTGTCATTTTTGGACGAGGTTGATTTGGTATTTTTAAGGGTGTGAGCTCAGTTTTTCCTTGATTTTAAAGATATTTATATCGTTAGTTAGTTTATAAAATTCTGAATGAAATTGCTGAAAAAATTATGCAAATATTTTGTTCCAAACAAAAGTTATTAGCATCGCAAGTAAAAGTTTCCAAAAAAAGGCATATTTTTACTGTTTTTTTGCAAAAAGGCGACTACATTCTTTCGTTTGTAAAAAAAATATTTCTTCCGGGAAGTGGCAATTTCTTAATTATTCCTCATAGAAATGTTGATGCAGATGCATTTTATGCTAAATTTGAATCAGTTCAGCAAAATGGTTCCCCGGCAAGGGAAGTCAAAAATACCCCATTTTTGAAAAAAAAAATTTTTTGTTTTTGAAAATTCTCAAATCGCAAAGCGCCAACGAGAAAGCTCATTATATATTTTTTTGACCACATATGTGGACTAGTTAACCGTAACGTATTTCAACATCCCTGCCATAAACAAAGACAGTGTGGCCATTTTAGTAAAAAATTCGGAATTTTGGAACATATTTTCCCCGTTTTGGGAATTTGGGTATTTTGTTAAAAGATATGGCAACATATTGCTATTCGTTTTTTAAGGACAATTTTATGTACTTTGTTTCAATATTTCGTTAAGATATTCCAGTCCGTTTGAATTTTACGCTATTTTTCATATAAGATATTATTTCTCCAAAAAATACGTTTTGACCAAATTTTATATTTGACTCAGAATCATGCCCGAAATAAAATGTGCTTTTAATTAATTTTTGTAAATTATTAAACTCTATGTAATTCCCTTTCCACTGATATGCAATACTTGTACGTCAAGAGTTTAATTATTATTTATAATTATAATCAAACTTCACTACCTCTGTAAAAAAAGTATATATCGTGAAACATACATATATATGGGGGCTATATCTAAATCTGATCCGATATGCTTAGTTTTGTTACCACATTAGAATAGTGTGAAGAAACTAAGATGTGCAAAGTTTTGTTAACATCAGAGCAAAAATGTGGTTTTTGGCAACAATAATCTAAAAAGGTTATGCTTATTTGTATGGGAGGTACCAGAAGGGGCGGGGCAAGTGGACCCATTATTTCAGTATATACTTCACGCTGTCAAATAATAATACCATCCAAATTATAGCTTCGTAGAGCCCTCCAGCATGAAGTTAGTGACAGAATAGTGGTTTTAGTAAAATAGGTAATTTTGTATGGGAGGTACTTGAGGGGGCGTGGCTATTTCGCCCATTTTCCAACCAACATTACGACTAGAGAATTTTATGCCACTGGTAAATTTCTGTTCAAATTGATTAAGAACTACTCCAATTATCGTCTTAACAATTTACCCAGCCGGCCAGACGGACATAGCTTTATTGGGTTAAAAAGCTCCAAAACTTATTTTTTGTAAAGAAATCTAGGGTCTCAGTTATATGTTCTGTTGTGTTTAACTTTTTCCCGTTTAAAATTATATATTCTCTCTACCATGTAGCTGAGCTTGTACAAATGTTATTCAAAATTTGTTAAAAATTGTAATAATAACACACAAAATCCACAAAAACATATAAATATTGCATTAAAAATCAAATTTTTAACTTAAAAAAATAATTTTGCTTAACATATTTATGCAATTAGAGACATTTTTAGTACACATGAGACTAAAACATCATTATGGAGTCGTTACTTATTAATAAAACGTACAAGCTCATAGACTCTTTAATTAAGTTATTTATGATTTATAAATCCCTATGCACATGAATGCGAGACAAATTACGAAAAATGTCCCTTATTGCATAAATATGTTAAGCAAAATTATTGTTTAAGTTAAAAATTTGATTTTTAATGCAATATTTATATGTTTTTGTGGATTTTGTGTGTTATTATTACAATTTTTAACAAATTTTGAATAAAATTTGTACAAGCTCAGCTACATGGTAGAGAGAATATATAATTTTAAACGGGAAAAAGTTAAACACAACAGAACATATAACTGAGACCCTAGATTTCTTTACAAAAAATAAGTTTTGGAGCTTTTTAACCCAATAAAGCTATGTCCGTCTGGCCGGCTGGGTAAATTGTTAAGACGATAATTGGAGTAGTTCTTAATCAATTTGAACAGAAATTTACCAGTGGCATAAAATTCACTAGTCGTAATGTTGGTTGGAAAATGGGCGAAATAGCCACGCCCCCTCAAGTACCTCCCATACAAAATTACCTATTTTACTAAAACCACAATTCTGTCACTAACTTCATGCTGGAGGGCTCTACGAAGCTAAAATTTGGATGGTATTATTATTTGACAGCGTGAAGTATATACTGAAATAATGGGTCCACTTGCCCCGCCCCTTCTGGTACCTCCCATACAAATTAGCATAACCTTTTATAGATTATTGTTGCCAAAAACCAAATGTTTGCTCTGATGTTAACAAAACTTTGCACATCTTAGTTTTTTCACACTATTCTAATGTGGTAACAAAACTAAGCATATCGGTTCAGATTTAGATATAGCCCCCATATATATGTATGTTTCACGATATATACTTTTTTTACAGAGGTAGTGAAGTTTGAATCTAATTATAAACAATAATTAAACTCTTGACATACAAGTATTGCATATCAGTGGAAAGGGAATTACATAAAGTTTAATAATTTACAATAATTAATTAAAAGCACATTTTATTTCGGGCATGATTCTGAGTCAAATATAATATTTGGTCAAAACGTATTTTTTGGAGAAATAATATCTTATATGAAAAATAGCGTAAAATTCAAACGGACTGGAATATCTTAACGAAATATTGGAATAAAGTACATAAAATTGTCCTTAAAAAAACGAATAACAATATGTTGCCATATCTTATAACAAAATACCCAAATTCCCAAAACGGGGAAAATATGTTCCAAAATTCCGAATTTTTTACTAAAATGGTCACACTGTCTTTGTTTATGGCAGGGATGTTGAAATACGTTACGGTTAACTAGTCCACATATGTGGTCAAAAAAATATATAATGAGCTTTCTCGTTGGCGCTTTGCGATTTGAGAATTTTCAAAAACAAAAAATTTTTTTTTTCAAAAATGGGGTATTTTTGACTTCCCTTGCCGGGGAACCATTTTGCTGAACTGATTCAAATTTAGCATAAAATGCATCTGCATCAACATTTCTATGAGGAATAATTAAGAAATTGCCACTTCCCGGAAGAAATATTTTTTTTACAAACGAAAGAATGTAGTCGCCTTTTTGCAAAAAAACAGTAAAAATATGCCTTTTTTTGGAAACTTTTACTTGCGATGCTAATAACTTTTGTTTGGAACAAAATATTTGCATAATTTTTTCAGCAATTTCATTCAGAATTTTATAAACTAACTAACGATATAAATATCTTTAAAATCAAGGAAAAACTGAGCTCACACCCTTAAAAATACCAAATCAACCTCGTCCAAAAATGACACAATTTTTTTTATTTTCTCAAATATCTCTTGACATAAATGAGATAACATGTGCATGTAAGCATGTTTTTTGAAGGTTTTTCGAAGCACTATCTAAATGCAAAATATCTTTTAAATCGGTTCATAAATGCACATTCCTCAAGCATTTGAAATTTTGAAACACCCGAGGTGACCAACTTTGGAGGGCCACGCAGTGGCCCCCACACCGCCTAGGGAGCCAAATATTTCCAAATCATCTCGAAAACACCTCAGCTTTAACTATTTCAAATTTCATCAAGATAGCATTATCCGTTCAAAAGTTACAGAATTAATTCCAAAAAAAACCAAAAAGGAACCACTGTGCGCTGTTTTGCGTAAACAAAAATTCATTTTCCCAAACATCATTAAACATTTTAAGTTATACTGTAATTCGCTTTCTGTTTTGTGTGTACTACCTTCTCGCATGTGTATGTGTGAAAGCACAAAGCAGTTTATGTGTACAAACACGTAAAAGCTCAAAAAGCTGTTTTCGTTCGCGAGCTCAAGCGGTGGCCATAGCTGATGTATAGCTATGAGGTTGAAATCGGTCAATTGCATGGGAGGTGCCAGAAGGGGTGTGACAAAGGTTAAAATTTTCTGATAGTTTTGTCTACTATTACAAGATATTTAAACTGATCAAATTGAAATATTCTCTAGTTGTCCATTTGGGTGGTATGTGAGAAATATTAATTTTTTAAAAATAACAAAAGAGGTCTGCCTATATTGTCCATATTCATTTCCGAGTCAAAATTGCGGAAATTTCACGCAAAATGTTATATGAAATGATATATACCTTCATCTGTCATCTAAGGCGTGTTGTCCACCACGACAATGACCCATTAGTGTTCCTATAACTTCAAATATTCTAGCTCTTGGCAAGTTAAGTAGCTGCTTAGTCCTCTTTTCGTTTACAAGTTGGTGTGAGTCCCCATTTATCATCGTATATATAATCGTCCCTTTGCCTCGTGTGCAGACGACAGGATGAAATCGGCATACCAACACTTTCTTTTGCCAGAATAATCTGTGTACTACAGCATTGTCTATCTAGCTCTTCCGCCAAGCAATTGCCCCAAATGTCGCTATGCCCCATAACTCAGAATGAAACTGATGTCAACATATTCAGACATCACCCTTAGTGATAAAAGGCGTTCCTTCACTGTCAGGAATGAATCAAACATGGCTTCTAGGAATTTGAATGCAGACTGGCTGCCTGTATAGATGTAGATTCTTCGGTGGGTGGTGACACTATTTATCTGTAGTTCAGTGTAGTAAGGTAGTCCTCAAGTAAAGCAGTGATTTCCGCCTGAAACACGCTGCAATGGTATGGCAGCTTGTTTTATGTTTCCTTCCAAATGTTGGATATGACTACCAGCATGAGGCAGCCTCTGAAAATTACTTCTTACCAAATGCAAGACAGGTAGGTATATGCCTCGTGTAATTAGACTGGAATTATTATTCAAACTGAGCCTAAAACGTGCCAAATTCTCCTATACGATACTTACTAACTTCAAAACGATGTTTAATTATTTTGGCATGTAACTTGACAAAACGAATGATGCAGAACTTCTCCTTTTTGGGGCTACTTTCACGTGCAGAATCGAGTCCCAAATCAATAAAAAATTTACTGTGTTATAGACAACATGGAGACATTTTCGTCTTTTATCAACAAGTCCATATCTATTTGTGTTAGATATAGCATCATTTCAGGCGCAATGACATCATACCATTTAACCTATATGACACAAACTTAGTTAACAATCAAAAGTAATTGGGATAGTCATAAGCCTTCAAGGGTTCAGCCGAATCACTGTATCGCTGTACTGTTGCTATAGTAATCTACTCACCGAATCTATTCATATATGGCGTGAGATCTAGCTAGAATTAACAATGCTATCTTCATGGAGCTTTATAAAATTTTCCTATCCCTACTATCAGCAATAGCATTTAACGACCGCAATAAGAGCGATACAACAGAAGCAAGCGAGCACAAAAATATCCATTATAAATAACACCAAATATAACAAACCTTTAAGATTTTTTATTTTATTTGATAGAATAATCAACTACTTATTATATTGTACAATTATTAGGTAAATACAATCTGTGACGGTGGTGTTTTTATCTACAGAATATTTTAGTCAGCCCACCATTGTTTAACCCAATAAAGTATATCTTATCCAGTGTGAACCGACTTAAAATACATTGACCTTATAGTTGCTGACGATGTTGTTTCGTCAAGAATTTTGGTGTAGTTGACAAACCAGCAGCAGGTAAACATTTTTAAGTATAAACTTTTAATCATTATAATATGAAAAGATATTAATAGGTCAATATTGGGATAGGCAGTGTGGTGTCCATTTGGGGATGAGGTATTTTCTTAAGTTATCGCACATTATTCACATAGGGAAAATACGAAACCATAAAGAATTCTCCAAGCCATTGCCATTGGGCATCTATCGATTGGTACCTAAATAGGATACAATATATAAGTTACCAAAATAACTGATTGGACCATGTCAGTGTGCCTAAAGACCTGATAAATCCACATCCACTTGGCAGAAATGGGTCTGGTGATTAATGAGGGCAGTACAAAGTTATTTGTTTTAACGAACAAAGAGTTTACACGCTGCGTGAACATTGACAACTATAACTTTGCAGTGGTAGATGATTTTGTCTACCTCGGCTCCGCCATAAACAAAAATAAAGTCAGCCTGTCATGCTCTATAGCGTAGAATCTTGGGTAATGAAACAAGCGGATCAATCTATTCTGAAAGTCTTACTTACCCATTACAAACGTGGTTCATAAATAAGAAGTCTGAAGTAATATAGAATTCCACGCGCATCAGCGTCACGTCGCCAACCACTTGATCCTTCCAACGAAGATTGTGTTTCCCTGCTCTGCGTTGTCCTTCAGGTTCGCCTTCAAACACCTTTGTCGCTGGAGCATTAACATTAACAAAGTGGTTGGATCCTGACTCTTTTAGCTACGTCGATGACGCGGTGAAGCTCATACAGCTCATGGTTCATCAGATGGCTAAACTCGCCGTCGACACAGATAGGTCCATATATTTTTCGGAGTACTTTTCTCTCGAATACTCCCAGGTTTTGTATGTCCGTTGTCGTAAGCACTCGAGATAAGGTGGTGTTACTAAAGTGCTACCGAAGTCCGTAAAAACATCTATTGGCTAGCACAACTCTCCACTTGATTTCTTGGCTGACATTATTTTTCTTGTTGACGGAAGATCCAAAGTAGGAAAACTCATCTATTACCTCAAAACAATAATTCTTAACGTTCACGGTGCGTCTCCATCGCGGGGATTTTTTGTTCGTCGAAATCATTATTTTAGTTTTGTCCTCGTTGACCGCTAAACCCATTTTTGCTGACTCATTTTCTAGTGATGAGAAAACTGCAGTAACACCCTGCAAATTACCGCCAATGATGTCTATATCATCGGCATAGGCTATTGGCATGTGGCTTTTGTGAAATATGGTTCCAGACATGTTGTTTTTCATCACCTTCTCCATAGCTATATTAAATAGGGTACAGGACAAGCTATCACCCTGCCTGAGACCTCTTTCCGTGTTGAGAGTGATCTTCACCAATCTTAAGCGAGGATTTGGTGTTTTCCAAGGTACATTTGCAAAGTCGAATCAGCTGTGCAGGAATACCAAACTTATCGGAGAATCGAAGGCAACTTTATAGTCGACAAAGAGGTGGTAGGTGTCGATCTGCTATTCTTGAGTTTTTTTTTCAGGATTTGTCGTAAAGTGAATATTTGATTTGTCGTAGATTTACCAGGTCTAAAGCCGCACTGATGAGGTCCAATTTGTTTTTCTACAATTTGCTTTAGACTTTCACACAATGTGCTCGAAAGGACCTTGTGCGCACTGATTAGGTCCAATTTGTTTTTGTACAATATGCTTTAGACGTTCACACAATATGCTCGAAAGGACCTTGTACGCAACTGGTAATAGGCTTATTCCACGGTAGTTCTTACACTTACTACGATCTCCTTTCTTAGATATGGTACCTAACAGACTGAGACTGAGAGACCAATCCCCGGGCATGCTCTCCTCTAGCCAGATGTTCTCCATGAGCTGATGCATGCTCCTTATCAGCTCCTCCCCGCCTGCCTTAAACATTTCAGCAGGGAGACTATCGGCTCCAGCCGCATTGTTATCGTCATAGATTGGAGAGGTGTCCGTATATCTTCAGAACGTTATCCGGGTCCGTCACTAGCTGGTCATCGCTGTCCTTGCGGGACATTCCACCAATTCTCGCCTTATCTCTGTGATAGAATTTTCGGGCTTCCCTTCTACTTCGAAGGAACTCTGTGCACTCATCCAGTCTCTTCTTAAGCTCCTTCTTTTTCCGTCTAAAAAGACGAGTCGCACCTCGTCTCTTCTCCCTGTGCCGTTCACGAACAGCTCGCATCTTCTTGCGACGGCTATAAGGACCCAACTACGCTTCTCGTAGTCCGTTCTATGGAGTCGGCTATATATTGCCACTGCGAGGTAATATTATCAGGGGTTAAAGCATTTCGTAGCAGTTGAGTTAGATGGTTATAGTAGGCATCCGCTACCTCTGTGGTCCGCAGTTTACCAATGTCCAGCTTTCGTTCTGCCTGGTTACGTACATTTTTCGCCATGCTTACCCTTGTGTGTACCTTAAATGCGGTAAAGTAGTTATCGGAGTCAATGTTCGCACCCCTGATCACTCGTACGTCCAAAGGGTATATATCATTTGATACGACCCAAAAGTGTAACACATAGAAGGAGTCACTTTAGACGCTAAGTTTCTTTGAACCAAATTCGATTCATGACTTTTTAAGTCGTTTGAGCCATGTCCGTCTGTCTGTCTGGCTGTCCGGCTGGTGCGCATGATAACTTTCAAAAGACGAAACTAAATGTTTTAAAACTTTGCACGAGTTTATATTTCCCCTAAACTACTTCCCTTCTGGTACCTCCATAAAAATGTACCAAACCGCCCACTTTAGAAATCGAGTATTAATATCAATACATCCAACGCGATCCTTCCCAAATTCTATATTTAGTAAAACTATAACAGGATAAAGTTTTGGAGAAAAACTGAAAGTCAAGCCACGCCCCTTTTGGTACTCCATACAAATGCACTATTCCGCCCTCTTTAGAAATCGAGTCATAATATCAATACACCCGATGCGATCGTGACCAAATCCTACATTTAGTAAAACTACAAAGTTTTGGAGAAAATACTGGAATTCTAGCCACGCCCCATCTGGTATCTCCCTTATCCATCAGGTACCGCCCACTTTAGATATTTATTATTATTAATAATAGATCCAACGCGATCGTGACCAAATTCTATTTTTACCTGGTCTACACAGTGTTCTAGCTTTCCTGGTGAATATTCTCAAATCATAGTCCTTAATACGTTTGCGGTGGTCGCCAACTAATAGCAGGGATGTGGCTATTCTAGCGCCCAAAATATTACTATTGGTAAATTTCCATGAACACCAGCATTTAGCCGGAAGGACAGACGGATATGGTTCAATCGTCTTAAAAAGTCCTGAAACGAATTTGGTCTTAAGACACTTGAGGTCTTACAAGTCTCCTTTAATACGTTACACTTTTTCTCGTATCAAATGATATGTACCCTCATCCCTAAGGCTGAGGGTATAAAAACAAACGCCGCCGCTAACTGTCGTACCACCATAACACCCTTTTGTTTAAAATATAAAATATTAAATAAAATACAAGTAAATACAAATTGTTTAAGATAATAAAGAACAACGAAAAAGATTAAGTTAACTTCAATGTCAAGGCAAGGCATTTTATAAAATACACTGATAATTTTAGATTTTAGCTAAAAGTAACAAATGTGATTAAAGCGTTAAGACCCACCCATCAACTCGGCGGAATAGAGAGCGAATGGCAAATAGGAACCGTAAAAAAAGGATAACAACAAAATCACAACGAGTGATATTAAAAACACAATAAGTTTTAAGGTTGCCTAAATCCTCAACTAAACTACAAAATGTCAATTCTAAATGCCACCACAACTGCCGCTACTGCGGTGCTTATCGACAAAAACCAATTTACTTTCAATACCGTTGATTACTCAGTGTTCACATTCATGTTAAGCATATCCGCCGCAATTGGTGTGTATTTTGGATTTTTCTCGAAAGGAGCGGATACGACCGAAGAGTATCTTCATGGTGGCAAACAATTGAAAACGTTTCCTATTGCCATATCATTAGTGGCCAGCCAGTTATCAGGCATATCGATTATGACAATTCCATCTGAGATGTATTACTTTGGTATGAATTGGTTTTTTGGAGTGATTGCTATATTTGTTACGATACCCGTTTTGAATTGGGTCGTAATCCCCGTGTTCTATAATAACAAAATATCAAATTGTTATGAGGTGAGTTTCGTTGGCGGAAGACTAAGATCTAGTAGCGTGAGTGTCCTTTTAACGATAGAATTTTTGTTTCAGTATCTAGAATTGCGTTTTAATCGTAAAACTCGCCAACTTCAAACTGCTGCCTTTATAGTAAATCTCTTCTTGATGTTGCCTGTGTTTATATTTGTACCAGCATTGGCGTTTTCACAAGGTAAGTAGACATTCAGTATAAGGGGCTAACCTTTCATATACATAATGATTTGTAATTGTAGATCAGGTTATAACATTTAATTTTACTTCATAATGGTTTTTATACTCTTCACAACTCGCTCGAACGAAGGGTATATTAATTTTGTTCTTCCATTTGTCACGCCCAAAAGGAGGCGTTATAGGTATAACAATATATGATCAACATTGAAATCTGTCGATTTAAATGACCATCTGTCCGATTTCAGCCGTAGTTTAAGGGATATCGGACTGAAATTTAGAATGCAAGCTTCTATCTCACCTCCCATACAAACTCCCTATCTGTGCGATTTCAGCCGTAGTTTAAGGGATATCGAACTGAAATTTAGAATGCAAGCTTCTATCTCACCTCCCATACAAACCCCCTATTTTTGGGGTCTATCTCAGCAATGATAGCCACTAATAGCTATCGAGCTAAATTTTGTACTCAAGCTTCTATCATCTAAACGGAGGTTGAATTCTGAGATGAGCACAATCTGTTAAAAAACAGAAAGAAAGTTTCAGTCGGGCAACCCGAAATACATATACTCTCACCCTCAGTAAAACATACAATTTTCTATTATTTTGATGTTATTACCCATTTTATAAAGTGAGCGGAGTGGTACATTTGTATGGGACGTACCAGAAGGGGCGTGGCTAGACTTTCAATTGTTTTCCAAAACTTTATCCTGTTACAGAATTTGGGTACGATCCCGTTGGGTGTATTGATTTTATTACTTAATGTCTAAAGTGGGCGGAATGATGTATTTGTATGGAAGGTTCTAGAAGGGACGAGGCCATGTAGCCATGTAGGTTTGGGGCTTACCAGCCAGACATACGGACATGGTTCAAACGACTTAAAAAGTTATGAATCGAATTTGGTTCAAAGAAACCTAGGGTCTAAAGTATACCCTCCTACCCGTAGGGTGAGGGTTTAACTACTTCCATCTCCCATACAAACTCCCCATTTTTGGGTCTATCCCTGTAATTATTGCCATTAAGAGCTATCGAGCTGAAATCTTGTACGCAAACTTCTATCTTCTAAGCGGAGGTAATTTTCTAAGATGAGCAAGGTTAGACAAAAACTACTTCCACCTTCCATACAACCTCCCCCATTTTGGGGCTGTCCGTCTAACTAGCCTGGCGATTACAACCGTTGGTTAGGAAATATCGAGCTCAAATTTGATATGCAAATTTCTATCCTCTATCTGGAAGTTAAATTCCAAGATCGGACGTAAACTTCTTACACCCTCCATACAAACTTCCCCTTTTTGGGGAATGTTGGGCCCATATATTTTAAAGAGTATTTTTTACTCGAATACTGCCAGAACCGATTTATCTGTTTGTGTCATAACCAAGGATTCTGAACCGTACATCAAGACTGGTAGCACTAGTATCTGGTATAGCTGGATTTTTGTTCGTCGTATCGCTTGCTTAGTCCGTAGTAGCATTTATTAGCAAGCAGGATTCTTGTCCGGCTCTTGAGGCTGACATTTTTTGTTTTGTTGATGGAAGAGCCTAAATAGGTAGATAAAATTATCCTACACCTCAAAATTATAGTTGTCAGCGTTCATGCAGTTTCCCAAACGAGTAGATTATTTGTTCGTTGAAACTAATAACTTCGTTTTGTCCTCGTTCACCATTAGAACCATTTTTACTAATTCCTTCTATATACCTGAGAAGGCTGCAGTCACATCCCGCAGTTTTCGACAGTTGATGTCTACATCATCAGCGTACGCGAGTAGCATGTGGCTTTTGTTGAATATAGTGCCACTCGTGTTTACTGCAGCTTTCCTCATTATCATTTCCATCACTATGTTGAAGAGGTCACACGATATGCCGTCGCCATGTTTTAGGCCTCGTCTGGTATAGAATGGCTCCGTAAGGTCCTTGCCAATCTTCACTGAAGACTTTGTGTCAGTCAGCGTCATTCCGCAAAGGCGTATCTGATTCGCTGGAATGCCAGACTCAGCCATGGCTTTGAGTAATTTCTGCGGTATCGGGCTGTCGAAGGCAGCTTATAGTCGACGAAAAGATGGTACGTTTCGATCTGTTTTTCTTGGGTCTTTTCCAGGATTTGCCGAAGTGTGAATATCTGGTATGTTGTTGATGTACCAAGTCTAAAGTCACACTGATAAGGTCCGATCAGGTTGGATAACACTAGCTTTAGTCTTTCACATAGCACACTCGACAGGACCTTATATGAGATGGGTAAAAGTCTGATCCCGCGGTAGTTGCAGCACACACTTGCATCACCTTTTTAGCGTGTGATTTCGTCACTTATGCTGCCTTCGGAAACGAGTAGAAATCGAAAGTGTTCCCTCCATATTTGCAGCACTGTCTGAATGTCAGTGACCAGTAGTGTTTTTGTCCAGCATGAGTCATCCGACTCATATATAGAAAAAAATTCGAACGTGGTAAATTGCTAAAATGTAGCAGAAATACCATGTCCATGAGTTGATGAATACTTACTTATTGGAAGGCATACCTTCTAAAACAATATTTTTAAGCAGATTGACTGACATATAACAACTTCCTTTGTTGGTGTACTGGGCGATTGTACCTTTAGTTGTTTGGTATGGACGATGATAACACTTTTCTCCCTTCAGATTGCCCAATTACTATCACAGTATCATCTCATTTCCGGTTTTGTCCTCCTAAAAGTTCGAAATTCCTTCATATCAAGCGTTTGCTACATAAAATAAATATTCGCCGCAATATTCGATGGTACCAATTTGATATGAGTTCACAGCGCACTTAAATATATACTTCGCCCCATATTCGCTATTTTACCTTAAGCAGTTTGCTCTGGGACCGGCCGTGGCATAGTGGTTAGAACACGCGACTACCATGCGGGAGATCGCAGGTTCAAACCTGGCTCCAGTCATCTTAAAAGAAAAAAAAAAGAAAATTTTCTTTCATTGTCGGCTCCCCTCGAATGTTGTTGACAGCAACTTCGCAGTATTAAGCGTCGTTTCAATCGTCGTGTCTAGTAAGAGCTTCTCAAACAGTGACGTTCGCATTCGTCGATAAACAAGTAGGTGCCGTTAGTTGTGAATCTAAAAATAGAAAGCGTGTTAATTCACAACAACGCGAGAAGCTATCCCATACCTCATTCATGGGGTGCAAAGGGAAATTAAGTAAGTAAGTAAGTTTGCTCTGGTTAGGTTAGGTTTATCTTTAAGGGGTAACAATTTTAACTACTCTCAGCTCAGCTCTGTAATTCTATAAGACGCATTCCCATTTAGATTTTTGCGATTCTACCTTTAGTCTGGGTGATGGTACAAGTTTTACCCCTTTTGAGGCATTTTTATCACTTTTTGAAAAATTTTGAAAAATGCCTTCGGATATGGATTTGTGCGATTATAGCTTTAGTCGTTTGGATTGCGTCCTTTTTTTTACCCCTAAAAGGACGAATTTCGAAAAATCACTTCGTGGTCAATGGTACCGGATTTATTCCTTTTTGGCCTTATAACCCCAAAAAGTACGAATTTTGAAATATAAAAACTATTTTTTAACAGATAAAGGCATTTTTTTATTTATTTTTTGTTTTGGACCGGGATTTCCCGGGATCCCGGGAAAATTAAATAAAAATCCCGATTTCTCGGGAAATGAAAAATGCCGGGAAATCAAAAACACTAGTGACCAGATTTCCGTCTCCGTCCGCGTTGCCATTGGCTGCAGTTTTGCCCTGTATGCAGCATTCTTATCTTCAGACATTTCGAGACATTCCTCATTGTACCAGGACTTGTCTGAGCGTAATTTTTCATAACCCAGTACGGTCGTTGCGGTAGTGGTCATAAAATTCGCAATATGCTGCCACTGTGTGTCGGAAACATCAGAACTAAGGGGATTTGTTTGGAGTAATTGAAAGAGTTGGTTGGAGTAGGCATTGGCTATCTAGCTTTGTGATGTCTAGCCTCCTATGCGTTTAGTTACGAGTGTTTTTACCACTACTTAATCGTGTGCGTACCTTGGCTGCAACTAGGTGATGATCCGAGTCAATATTTGTACCGCACATCGTCCATAACGCTTGAGACATGCCTTTCATCAATTACCACATGATCAATCTAATTTCTTGTATTTTGATCGGAAGATATCCTGGTTGCCTTGTGGATATCTTTATGCTTACATGTTTATTGCAGACGCGAAACTAACTAGTCTGAATCCGTTATAGGAGGTGTTGTTGTGTAGATTGAATTTTCCGACTGCTGAATCAAGAGCATCTTCCCTTCCTATTTTAGCATTAAAATCTCCCAGAACAATTTTAATGTCATGTGCAGGGCAGCAGTCATAAATATCCTCCAGGCGCTCATAGAATGCATCTTTAATGTCATCGTCTTTGTCTTCCGTCGTGGCGTGTAAACAAATCAGCGTAATGTAAAAATATTTCGACCGGATGCGAATAGTGGCTGTTCGGTCACTTACAAGGTTAAACCGCGAGACCAGGTGTCGAAGTCTCTTGCCAACTATGAAACCACATCCAAATTCATGTTATTCTGCATGGCAGCTGTAAAAGATGTCACAGTTCTTTCGACGTGTGCATCCCTGTCCCGTCCATCTTATTTCCTGTATGGGGCGATGTCAGCCTTGTATTTGTCGAGGACATCCGCCAGTTGGATAGAGACACCATCTCTGTATAGAGTTCGGACATTCCAGGGGCATATCCCTCAATCATGGTTCTTATATCGTTTTGCGGGGGTCGTCAACATTAAGGAAGGTTCTTGTTTTTCCATTTTTTCGTGTTTTCATAATAATTGTTTTGTTTAAGGAGAGTTTATTAGATTATTAGGCCACCGCGCCCGAGCATAGTTTCTTGGGGCTGCCAAAGCCACTAAGAGAGCCTGTGTTGAGCTTCAGTAACTTCTGCTACATAATACTTCCTAAGACGCATCGTTGGTAACATGCCGATTAGGTTACTCAACATTTAGTCTTCTTACATTTGCTATCACTGAACGGATGTTCAGTGGCATTGCCCGGGGAATACGTGATCTCTCGGACGTTGTGACCTGCTTGGGAACCTTCAAAAAGAGCTTGTGGTTATTCCCAAATGAATAACAATCAGAAAGACTCAAATTAGAAAATTCCTCATTCCCCAAGAGCTATCGAGCTGAAATTTGACGTGATGGGCTAATAGTTCGTCCAACTGTCATATCTGAACTTCGACATAGCCGTAGATAATTACCGTACTAGTTTCCTTTCCGTTTAATACTCTAAATCCAATATGTTCAACCCTTCTACTAAAAAGAATAATTTAACACTCACCTTCTTAAATCTTACCTACAGTTACCGGTGTAAACATTCACCTGATCAATGGAATTGTCTGCGCCATTTGCTCGTTCTATACAATGTTTGTAAGTATATTGTCAATTATTCCTAAGATATTATTTTGAATTTAAATCGTTTTGATTAACCACAAAGGGCGGCGTCAAAGCTGTTGTCTGGACCGATGTAATACAAGCTGCAATTATGGTAATATCCGTGGTACTGGTGGGCGTTTTGGGTGCTGCAACAATGGGTGGCTTCGGAGAAGTCTTTCGCATAGCCCACGAGGGTGGACGATTGTCACCTAAGTAAATGTTTGACATTTTTCATAAATCTTACATATAAACAAATTAAATGTAAATTATGTTTCAGTTTTGCATTTGATATATCAACTCGATCAACTTTTTGGAATTGTTTCATTTCATCCGCCATTGGGATGACGGCTTACATAGGACTTAACCAGAGCTGTGTCCAGAGACTTGTGTCGTTGCCCACTTTGACCCAAGCCAAACAGTAAGATTTGTCGTATTATTTTCTTATGCATTTTTATATTATACCGCATTTCCTTTTCCTACCAGCTCTCTGCTTATATTCGGTGCTGGCTTTCTGATCATTAAGTTTTTTACACCCTTCGCTGGCATTGTCATGTATGCTCGCTATCGTGACTGTGATCCTTTGGCTGCCGGTTTCGTCTCAAAGGCCGACAAACTAATGCCCTTCTTTGTTCAGGATGTTGTGGGACATCTTAAGGGTATGCCCGGTGTGTTTGTCTCTTGTGTCTTCAGTGCTTCGCTCAGTACCATGTCGGCGGGTATGAACTCTTTGGCCGGTGTCGTTTACTTCGATTATATTAAGCCACGCATTAAACATTCGGATAGTAGAGCCAATTTAATTATGAAGACATTTGTGTTCTTCACGGGCATTTACTGTGTTGTGGCCGGTGTTGCTGTCGAGAAATTTTCATCGATTTTACAATTGGGCTATTCCATTGAAGGCGTCACATTCGGTTCGGTCTTTGGTGTTTTCATCTTGGGTATGTTGGTGCCGAGGGCACATGGACGTGCAGCTTTTTGGTCTGTGGTCAGCAGTATATTGGTGATGTTCTTTATTGTGGCTGGATCTCAGGGAAGAATTCATTACAAGGCCATGCCAACATCAGTAGAAGCGTGTCCGGCATTTAATATTACTACAAGGTGAGTTTTAAGAGAGAAAATATGTGTATAAAGTAGCTTATAGGTCCGCAAAACACTCTCCAAGCTATTTCTTGGTTAACCAAAATTCCGACTTCGTTGTTTATTTGTTCATGTCCTTGCCAACCTCCGATGGTTTAATATCTGTTTGGTAGTGAAGTTTATTATGATTTGATAAAATACAGTTTCTATTAGGATGAAATCATGGCATGTTTTTAGGCGCAATTAATTCAATGCATCTAACATTGGTGACTTTTTGCATGACTCCATTGAGAGTAACTTTGTGGAGTAGAAAGATGCATCTAAAGAAGCGTTTGGCACCCATAGCTACCTGGCTCAGAATTGTTTTTATTTAATTTTAGAAAAAAGTTCATGGTTAAACTTCATCACCCTTCGGGATGATGGTATATATCATTTGACCCCAATTATCTTAAGATCAAATTCGTTCAATAACTTTTTAAGACGATTGAGCCATGTCCGTCTGTCTGGCTGGCTGGCTGGTGGGTAGGATAGCTTTAGTAAACCTGAACTGGTCTTTATGAAAATTTACCAGTATTATTATTTTTCAAACTGAAGTAATGGAAATTTAAATAGGCAGAATAGCCCCACCCCTACTGATTCCATCCATAGAAAATTATCAAATATGGAAAAATCATATTTTTCCAATAAATTCCAAAGGAAGTGGAACACAATGTAAATTTGACTGATGATTGAATATGGACTATATTGGTCGACCACTTCTGGTACTTTCCACACAAAATAACCAATTTTCGTAAAAATAATATTTTTCCGTAATGGATAACTGAACGTTGACTTACGAATAAAAATTGGACATGTTGTGCTGCTCTTACTGCCAACTACTGTACAGATTATTCAAGTTCTCTCTAAACTTTATAATAAAAAAAACAAAATGTTGTGTTTATAGGTAAAATAGGGAGGTTTATTTTTAATTAGCCTTATGCCCCCAGAGATATTGAATTCAACTATTTACCGTTGTTGGATAATGCATTAACACTTTTAACACTGTAGGAATTCTATGAAGAACATTAATGTGTCACGTCAGCTAGTGAATTGGGTAGACTGTATGCTGGGAAACCGTGTCGTCTTCTCAGAACTTGTTGAAAGCTGCGTGAAAAAGACAGCTACTAGAGTACCACCAACGGGGGAGTCATGTCCCCTCTTCTTTAGATTTTTGTGCTAAACGGGGTACTTCAATCGTTTAATGAGAATGGTACGAAAATTGTGGTATATGCGGATGATGTGATCATCATGATAGGTGGGAAATGTCTACCAACCGTGTGAACCTTTTCCGAAATGCTCTTGGGTAGCTGCTACGATGGGCCAATTCCTGTGGTTTGGGGGTGAACCGTCAGAAATCGGAATTGGTTCTATTCACTCGTAGATATAAGGTAAAGGATATAAGGTAAAGGCCACCGAGGCTAAATGGGGTGGAACTGAAGCTCTCAACGGAGGCCTAGTAGGTATTGTTCTTAATCAGAAGCTAAATTGGTCAAGGAAAATCGAGAAATGATTAAAGAGGGGTGTCAACGCCTTTAATGCGGTAGTCCGGCCAATTATTGCCTATGAACGTCTGGTTTTGTTGGAGGGCCAGGATAAGAGTTATTTGTTAAAAATTCTCGGCGAGGTCCAAAGGATAGCTGTAATGGGGATAACTGGAGCGAAAAGAATCACGCCGCAAGCAGCTTTAGATGTGTTCCTGGAAGGCTCCTGGATTTGTATATCGGGGCTATTGCAGTCTGAGGGTATATCTGACTGAAGGAAGCTGGCTGGATTGGTATCGATCCATATATGGTCATGCGAAGAATTTCCAGCATTTGTTCAATGGTATTTCTTTTTTTGTTATTGTTGAAAATGTGTGAATTTCCGTAAAGTAAATGAAATGACGGCGGAACTCCTTATGGTGATTCCATTTCTGTCTTTACTGACGGTTAAAAAATGGAACAGGGCACAGGAGCTGGTGTTTACAGCGAAGACCTGCAGCTAATCCTCTCTTTCAGGCTACATAAATGCAGCGTTTTTCAGGCTGAGATATTGTCCAATCAAAAAACCACGGAGGCTATTATGGGATGTGAAATTGAAACTAGCAGACTGCAATAAAAGCGATCAATTCTACATGGTTGAAGAGGAACTGTAAGAATAAGTTAGATGGACTAAAGCCTCTTAGAGTGTCAGCCTCTGTTCAGTTCTAGGACATTACAAGATTTCAGGTAACGAATTAGCAGACCTATTGGCCAGAGGTGGCTGTACTATATCTCATTATAACTATCTGAAAGATGTTATCCCGTCCATTTGTTACCTTTTTGGCTTAGTAGAGGATTGCATGCGGAAAACTGCCAGCAGACGTTTGATCTTTAGAAGCGACTACATAACTGCTAGATCGCTGTGGCCCGAATACAGCAGATCCCGATCGGCGTATATGGTTGGCCTGTCCAGGAGTGATTGACTCTGGCCTGTGAAATTCTAACAGGCCATTGCAATGTCGGGCACCTGACAGGAAAATGGGATAGATCCCTACCAGGCTACTGCCGTGTGTGTGAGGACGAGTTCGAGACGATGGAGCATCATCTTTGTAACTGCTCCACTCTTGCCCGTAGGAGGCTAAGACACTTAGGCGAGAGTTACATAGAAGACCTAGAGTCTCTCTCCTAAGTTTCCAGTGGAGATTTAATAGAGATTTCTTGCGGTGCCTTCCATGGCTAACTGTTTCAAGATAGCAATTGATGTTCTCACGATATTCTCTTACTTCTTTATCTCTCCCCTCTTTCCCTCTCTCTCCACCACCTTTCTTTCTAACGTATAATCACAATGAATCGGCTTGTGTAGCAGTGATCAGCGGCGGTGGCAGTTTTTAGCTCTACTGGTGTACTCGCTGTTTATGCGGCGGCGGTAACAAACTACTAGGGTATTTTTGTGTATTTAGCTTTTTTCTACTGTGAACTCTTTGCTGTGCTTTTTTTAAGGTGGTGGTTTGGCGTGACAACGAAGAAACATAAATATACTATGATGAAAAAGACCATATACGCTCCGCAGGCAGGCAAAAAAAATAGTACAGTCGAGTACGCTTATTGCGAACTGCCAGGGACTAGGCACTTAAGTTCGTTATATCCAAGGTATTAAAAAATAGACTCAATATTATTTGTATTATTTTTTATTAGTTTTATTATTATTTAACAGTATTTTATTACATAAAAAATGAGATTAATCTACTTTAAAATAAATCAAACAAATCTTCAGGAATAAAAACAACGAAAACACATTTCAGTATTTGTTTGAAAGAAATTGCGTTACCAAAAAATGTATGAAAACTGGAAAATGGGACAAAAAATATTCGTTCGTTATACGTAAAGTTCGCTATATACGATGATCGCTATAAGAGTAAAGACTTATATGAAGAAATGAAGCAAAAGAAAAAGGAATATTTCAAACAAAACCAAATAAAATATGAATTGCTTTATTATATTATTTCTTAATATTAATATTATTTCTTAATAAAATTGGAACGAGTTCTGTGTTTAAACAATCAATCAAAATTAGCTGCTTAGTTCTCTACCTGGCAATAACATCATACTGTAGTGTCAATCTTATTAATATGCAACTTACATATAAAACAATCCATTTTTTTCTATTGTTATCCTGTATTTCAGCCCAAATATATCACCTTTATTGGAAATGGCCATGCAGCAACAAATGACCCAAGAAAAAGGATTTAACATACTGGACCTATCATTTAATTGGTATGTGACGATAGGGACCCTAGTCGTCTTTCTAGTGGGTATCCCTCTCAGTTATATCTTGCCACCGGAAAAAGGAACTAAATTCGATCCTAAATTGTTGTCACCGATTATCCGGCCATTTGTTAAATATGAATTAGCTCAAGCCGATGAACTAGTGGAAACCGAAATAATAAAAACCAAATGTTAATTTTTTTTTTAGTTTTTTTTATAACAATTAGTTATTAGTCTAATAATATGATAATACTATATAAATGTAAATATTTTTAAGCAACAGCAAACTCTACAAATACATTTGTAAATAAATAAAATGTTATACGTAAATAAATTTTGAAAAAGAAAAAAAAATAAGGTCATTTTAAATTTTCATATATTTGGTTTTTTTCAACGATTCTGTTTAAATTCAGTAGATGCAATCACTAACAAATATTTTTCTTAAAAACTATCAAACTTTAAAAACTACTAAACTATGTCGTTAATACGTTAAGAAATCCCTCTGTAGATATTATAAACATTAGTGCTTTCAAATGAATAATGTGTAAAACTAAACTAAACCCTGGAAAGTTTTCATTGTCGTCATCTTCGAGGAATAAGATAAACTTAATACGTAGACAATAATTTATACAGCTAAGAGAATATCTTCCACCTGAAGTGCTAAATTTTCACATTTCTGGTGTTTTCTTTCGACGCTCTTAGTGACAAATAAATCTCTTAATTAAATAAATCATAAATAATATCTGTTGTTATCTAACCTCTTACTTAACATTTGAGTTACTATTTTTAACTGTAGCTGTCGACATACATAAATTACACAAGGCCAGATTATATCTGACAAAAACTAGATGAAAGGGGAGTGAACTAACATTAGT
Organism: Muscina levida; assembly: GCA_964034835.1. NCBI lineage: Eukaryota > Metazoa > Arthropoda > Insecta > Diptera > Muscidae > Muscina > Muscina levida. The sequence continues at coordinate 33,510,777 of OZ035880.1, read as the reverse complement.
TTTATAATAAATTTAAGAATGTCTTATTAAATAGAGGAAGATAATAGACCTACAGGTAGTTTTATATAGTAGTTGCAAAGAAGGTGTACCCATAAAAGATGTAGAGTGATAGAATTTACAGACTCACTGTGCTTCCTCTGAGTCTTTACTAGTATGGATGATAGCCTTATCTAAATGTCACTGTTTGTTTATTTGTCTGCTTGTGCCACAATCAAATCTAAACTGTTGAACGTAATTTATTGAATTAAGTTTGTCTGAAAGGAATTAAGGCTACAGTTTGTTTTAATTTCGGTCTGTGGGCGTAAAAGGCGTGACAATTTAAAAGTTCTGGTGAGATACAATATGTCTAGTTTTATTGTGGTTATTTACTTAAGAATAACTAGAAACCAGAGCTGTAAACTAATCATTACAATTTGTACACATTACTGCTCAATTACAAATACAAGTACATCTAAAAAAGGACTTTTTTACCGTTAGCCTTCATTACTACTAGTTTTTCGAAAGAAAAATCTTTTAATGCGTGCCTCCTCGGATTGTTTACACAAAGAGAAAAGAAGAGTGGGAGCAATATATTTTAACATAACGGACCTTTCCAAATTGCAGCCATTCCTCTTAATTCCTTCCAATTCCTCCCAATTCCGTCAATTCCTTTCAATTCCTTGTAATTAAAAAGTAATTGAGCTAATTGAAAAGTAATTAAGAATCATTACTTTCAAGTACAATTACCTGTGTAGTTGAGACTTTTAGTTTCAATTCCAATTCCTCATGTAATTAGAATTGTAGTTAACTTTTAAATACTTTCGAACATGGTAGGTAATGATTACTTGTACTTGAGTTTACAGCTCTGATAGAAACTCTCTGCACATGTCCCAACCAACTCACAACGTCCGATAGATCACGCGTACCCTGGGCAATTGTGAAAATTACCAATGTTGATTAACATAATTGGGATGCTACCTCCGATGTGTCTTAAAACAAGCTTAAGCTCAACTCAACTGCTGTCTTTGTAGTGTTGGCAGCCCCTTGGAATGGGCAAGGTGACCTTATAGGCAACTCTACAGTTATTGTGAAAGCACCAAGAAAATATAAAAGACCAAGTCACAAAAGATGCATTCTATGAGCTATGAGAAATATATTACACCTGCCCTGACCATGACATTAACATTGTTCTGGGAGATTTTAATGCTAAAGTAGGTAGGGGAGATAATCTAAACCCTATAGTGCCCAAAACCGCCTCTAGACGGGTAAGGTTAAAAACACCGTTATTTTTTTCTTTTCATTCCTTTTGACTCGGTTTTGGGTTTTTTCTAATTCGGGGAAGTCCAAAAATTAAGTTCGTTGCGTTTGGAATACATACTAGAGCTTGCGCAAGCTGCTGTAGTCATTTGAAGCAGAAAATTTGTGCAACTCGGACGAAATAATTATTTTGTAAAAAGTGCAAAATATAAATATTTTTTTAAAATATTACAAAAAGTTTGCTGCTGGAAAAAAAAAATTTTACCGTGTTGCTGATAGTCTCAAGGACTCAAAATACGAAACCCACACTAAAAATAAGTTTTCGTCAGCTTTCTATTGCTTTTATAAGGTATCCCGTCTAGAGGCGGTCTTGGGACAGTTCGGGAAAAAAAAATTATAAGGTAAGTTTGAAAGTGGAACAACCTATGACATATTTAAGTACAAATAATTGCTTCAGTAGACATGGAACGACGACAAGTGAATAAGCTATCAGCTCTTTCCGACGTGGAGATTGAAAAATTTTTAAATTCAATTGATTTTGACATTGATACGGACGGAGAAGAAGAATTGGAGGACGATTTGACTGATGATGTTTGCAAGGCAGCGCTTCCTGTCAATGAGGAAGATGAAGAAGCGATTGATAAAGTGCTACATATGTCGGATTCTATGTTGGCTAGAGAGATTTGTGTAACTTCAAGCGGAAGTCCTACTCCTTTTGCAAAATTGTTGTCACCCTCAATTTCGATTGCATCCAATTCACCTCAAGCACAGAAACGCAAACGCAAAGCGCCTGCTGAGCATAATATTGCTCATGTTAAAGAAAGCACAATAGCTGAATGTGTAGGATCTGTTTGGGCTATCGACCTAAAATCACCGCTTTTCAGAAAGATGTTGTGGCGCCAAACGAACCTAGTCATGGATAAATCTGAAATATCCTTTACTGAGCCTGACCTCGGAGTACTTAATAATCTGGATACGCCATTCAAGTGTTTTCAATTCTTTTTGAATGATACTATCATTGAGCATATCACCCAGCAAACAAATTCGTATGCTGCCCAAAAGGATGTCAATACTTCGTTTTCTACAACCAATTTAGAAATTCGTCAATTTATTGGCATTTTATTTTTGATGTCAGTTTTTCGCTACCCAAATGTTCGTTCATATTGGCGGGAGTACGTATTTGGAACAATTCAGAACACAATGTCAAGAAATCGCTTTGAAAAAATACGAGGTAATTTGCATTTTAATGATAATAGTAAGTTGCCCTCCAAGGATTCTGCCGACCACGATCCTTTATACAAAATACGGCCGCTCGTGAATCACTTCAATGAGAAGTTTCGGTCAGTTCCGATGCGCCGACGCTTATTTGTGGATGAACAAATGTGTGCAACGAAGATGAAGACCTTTCTTAGACATTATTTACCAGACAAACCACACAACTAGGGAGTGAAAATCTTCAATTTGTGTGACTCTTCTGGCTTTTGCTATAATTTCGAGATATATTGTGGAGCAGGTGACAACGTTGTTCAAACTGGCTCACCAGATCTTGGTGCGGCAGCAAATGTAGTTGTTCGATTGTCACGCAATGTTCCGGATTTCAAAAATCAGATTATCTACTTTGACAATTATTATACTTCCTTGCCGCTTCTTGTATATCTCAAGTCTCGGGGAATATTTTCTTTGGGAACTATTCGCTCGAATCGCATTCCAAATTGTAAGCTGCCATCTGACAGCGATCTCAAGAAACAAGTGCGTGGATATTCTACAGAATTTTGTGGGTCTGTATCAGGAGTCGAACTGTCTTTGACGATTTGATAGGACAATAAGGCAGTACGACTTACTTCGACTTACGCGAGCACAAAGCCTTTCCTGAATGAAACGAATTCAAAAGGTCAGGTTTCACGTTTTGTTCGTTCCGAAAAAAAGTACGTTGACATAAATTGCCCAAATATTTTCCACGAATACAACAGCCACATGGGTGGTGTCGACTCAATGGACGGACTTATTGGTCGATATTAAATTCCCGTAAAGAGCAACAAGTATACAAATCGACTATTTAGACATATGCTTGATTTAGCCATGGTAAACGCTTACATTTAGTTCCACCGAATAAACTAGCCCGACGCTAATAACACAAAATACCAATCGCCAAACTTCCGATCAGAGGTCGCATATGTGCTTTGCATGCTACAAACTCCTTATCTGCCAAAAGGCGCCCGCGACAAGTTAATGGAAAGGAAAATAAATGCACAGGGATTTCTTCCTTCCGATTAATGATGTACGTTATGATACCGTCGAGCATTTTCCAATATTTTTATCACGCGCTGACAAATAAAAACCTGTAAGCTTCCTGGTTGTACTTCCGAAACTCAAATTGTCTACCGTAAATGTAATATAAACCTGTGCTTTTCCCAGAAAAATACTGTTTCCATGATTTACATCACAAATAAGTAATCAAACTTTTTGTACACAAATATTTGAAGCTTTGTGAATTTAAGTAACTAGTTTTAATTGTTATTTTATTTGTTTTTGGAGCCTTTCCTTACATCATTTATAATAAAACGTGTAAACAAAAGAATTGATTACCTAATTTTTTGTTGGCCTACCTTCCCAAAGCCGCCTCTAGGTCCCAGGATATAGTCGTATAAAACTCGATCGGTGCAAAAGTAAAAGTTTTCCTTAAACAAACATTCACTTTTGATACATACTGAATCCAAAAATAATATTTTTCTTGGAAAAGAAAATTTTGGCACTAGAGGGTTAATGTGTCAGACGGAAAAATCTGTTTACACAGCATCACCTCCGATAACGGATTCAGACTGGTTAGAGTCATATTTCTATACAAATAAACCCACAAGGTAGCCTGGATATTCCTTGACTAACAATCAAGAAGCTATTTACATTGACCGGGTGTAATTGATGCAAGACATTTCACAAGCGTCATGGTACGCACGAGATTTAACAGTTCTAAAAAGGCTCATGATCAAACGCAGAGAAATCGGGACATCGCAAGACTACGTACTGCCGAAATAGCCAATGCCTATTTTAACCAATTCTCTCAATTACTGCAAACAAACTCCTAAAGCTAGAACCGTGAAATTTGAAATGTAGGTTCCTTTTATGGCGTAGGCGCGTACTAAGAGGGGATTTTTGGAAATTCGGATTGCAAGGGCGAAAAATGGGCGTGGCACCGCCCTATACAAATCTAATATTCAAATGGTTGTATCTTTTAAACCATAAAAGGCACGGAGTCGAGATTTGGTTCCTTTTATGACGTAGGTGCGTTCTAAGAAGGGATTTTTGGAAATTCGGTTTGCATGGGGGTAAAATAGGCGTGGCACCGCCTCATACAACTGAAACTTTGAAATGGCTGTATCTTTTAAACCATAAAAGGTACGGAGTCGAGATTTGGTACGTATATCAGTCGTATTAGAAAAAATACTTTGTTTGTGGAAAGTGGGCGATGCCACGTCCATTTTTTTAAAATCGTTATATGGGCCAAATAAGTAGACCGATTGCCATTATATTTTCTTTGTGTGATACTGTCCATTAGGGTGGGTCGATAAAAAAAAAGTTGTGCCGGTCACCCCCTAGAATGAAAGATAATTTAAAAACGAATTCAAAAAAAAATTATTTTTTTTTGCCACGCCCCTTGACCCCGCGCATTGGGTTTTTTTTGTTTCCTGTGTCTCCATTTATAGTCCGATCGTAATGTGTCACATATCAATGTTCTTGGAATGACAACAGATACATTTTCTTCTCTGATCACTTTTGATTCCGACGTCAAGTTCTAGAAGTTTCTACCGGAATCTCGGTTTTTACCCCCTGGTTTCTTATCGTTACGAAAAAAATTTGACTTAGGGGGTAAAAACCGAGATTCCGGAAGCAACTTCTAGAACTTCGGAGTCAAAAGTAGTCAGAGAAGAAAATGTAGCTGTTGTCATTCCAAGAACATTAATATGTCACACATTACTATCGGACTATAAATGGAAACACAGGAAACAAAACAACCAATGCGCGAGGTCAAGGGGCGTAGCAAAAAAAAATGTTTTTTTTTGAATTCGTTTTTAAATTATCTTTCATTCTAGGGGGTGACTGGCAAAACTTTTTTTATTTGCATGGAGTGCGACCCACCTTACTGTCCATAGGGCCTATATCATAGGCTACATGAAAACATAGTAAGACAATGGGGCGTGGCACCGCCCACACAAACCGAAATTTCCATCGGTCATATCTCAAGAGCCATTAGAGGTATGAATACGAGATATGCTACATATGTTACCGTTACAACGAGGATTGCGTCTCGCTGGGAAATGGGAGGGGCCATGCACCTTTAGAAAAAATCGTTATCTCGACGAAATAAATAGACCGATTGCAATAAAATTGTGAAGTGCTATCCATATGGCCTCTGTCATAGGCTACATGAAAACATAATCACAAAGGGGCATGGCACCGCCCACACAAACCAAAATTTCAATCGGTCATATTTCACGAGCCATGTAAGGTATGAAGATGAGATCTCCTGCATAAGTCAATGGTACATGGGGATTACGCCTCGCTAAGAAATGGTCGGGACCACGCCCCTTTCCGAAAAGTTCTTATGTTGGTAATATTAATAGAACAGTTGTAAAAACAACTTCATAATCTATCTATTTACTTTAGAGTAAACGTCAGATAAGAATAGATTTTTGGAAATTAGTACTTTTAGGTGTAAAAATTACCAATAAGGGATAAAAGTTATCCCATCAACCAAACGGATTGACTAATGGTATAACCGCGAAAATTGACTTGGGAATACTCATTTATATTGGCTTACTCCCTTTGGAATTAGCAAGGAGGGTTTTCGAAATTCTTACCTTTCAGGGGTAAAAAAACGCCGAAAGGGATAAAACTAAACGGCTAAAGGTATGGTCGCAAAAATAATTACTATCGCTCAGACCAAATGCCTAAAGGTACAGTTACGAAAATGTATATAGAACTGGTCAATATAGAATTATAGAGCCTTTTAAAGATAAAAAGGCCGAAAATGGATAAAACTGGTACCATCACCCAGACCGAACGGCTAAAGCTATAATCGAATCCACATTCCTGCTTCCTATAGAATTAGAGGGGACACCAGCCCATTTTAGTTGTGTCATACTAATTTATATTTTGAAATTCGGCTAAGACGGTACAATCACTCTGACCAATGTGATAAAGCTACAATTACATAAATGAGGTGTTCGTTCGTCTTAGAAAGCGTTCCATTTTACCTGTATTGCTTAAATTCATAAGAAGATTCATTGTAAGTACCGGTAAAGCAACGCGAGCCGAGAAAGCTAGTATATATATAAGTGATCAGCGTCGTTTGAGTCTGAGTCGACTTAAAGATGCCCGTCTGTCTGTTCCCTCGATTACAGCAGTAGTTTAAGATATATCGAATACATACTTTTATCCTCAAAGCGAAGGTTATATTCTAAGATGAGCAAGATCGGACAATAACTACCTCCACTCCCCACCCAACTCCACCCCCTTTTGGGGGTGTCTGTCTCTCTATTCCCGTTATAACAGCCGTAGTTTATGTGAAATCGAGTTTAAATTTAGTATGCAAGTTTCTATCCCTCAACTTACTTAATTTCCCTTTGCACCCCATGAATGAGGTATGGGATAGCTTCTCGCGTTGTTGTGAATTAACACGCTTTCAATTTTTAGATTCACAACTAACGGCACCTACTTGATTATCGACGAATGCGAACGTCACTGTTTGAGAAGCTCTTACTAGACACGCCGATTGACTCGACACGTAATACTGCGAAGTTGCTGTCAACAACATTCGAGGGGAGCCGACAATGAAAGAACAATTTTTTTTTGTATTTTTTTTTTTTTTAGATAACTGGAGCCAGGTTTGAACCTGCGATCTCCCGCATGGTAGTCGCGTGTTCTATCCCTCAAACGGAGGATAATTTCGAAGATGAACAAGATCGGACGAAATCTTCTCCCACCTCCAATACAAACTCCATCTTTTTGGGGGGGTGTCCGTCTGTCTGTCCATACTGTTACGGCAGTGGTTTAAGAGCTATCGAGCTACAACTTGGTATGCAAGCTTCTATTCTCTAAGAGAAGGTTAAGGGATGAGATGAACAATATCGAACAAACCCCAATATCCCATACTCGTTGGGGTAAAAAAAAAAAACTTAATTTCCCTTTGCACCCCATGAATGAGGTATGGGATAGCTTCTCGCGTTGTTGTGAATTAACACGCTTTCTATTTTTAGATTCACAACTAACGGCACCTACTTATTTATATACGAATGCGAACGTCACTGTTTTTGAGAAGCTCTTACTAGACACGACGATTGAATCGACGCTTAATACTGCGAAGTTGCTGTCAAACAACATTCGAGGGGAGCCGACAATGAAAGAAAACTTTATTTATTTTTTTTCTTTTAAGATGACTGGAGCCAGGTTTGAACCTGCGATCTCCCGCATGGTAGTCGCGTGTTCTAACCACTATGCCACGGCCGGTCCCAGGGGTAAAAAAAGGCATAACAATATTATCAGCCCATATAAACGACTCTAGATCAGTATTTGACATTTCAGTAAACAATTATTGAAATAAATTGATGTGATAGGCTAAAAGTAACTAACGTCCACCTCTCATACAAAATCCACTTTTTTTGCGGTACAAAGGGAAGGTATTCTCGGGAAAATGTTAGGAGGGAAAAAATAGTGGGGATAGGTCATACATTGTATCCTTTTAGGAGGCACAAATAATAATAAAAACCAGTAAAAAAGTTTCAGTCGGGCAACCCGACTTACATATACCCCCTAACCCTCAGGAAAACACAACATTTTCTATTATATTGATATTAGTACTCGATTTCTTCCATAAGGGGCGTGGCTAGACTTTCAGTTTCTTCTCCAAAACTTTATCCTGCTATAGCTTTACTAAATATAGAATTTGGTCACGATCGTGTCGTGCTTATTGATATTATTACTCTATCTCCAAAGTGGGCGGAATGGTACATTTGTATAGGAGTTACCATAAGGGACGCGGCTAGACTTCCAGTTTTTTTTCTCAAAAACTCTATCCTGTTATAGTTTAACTAAATACAGAATTTGGACACGATCGCGTTAGGTCTATTAATAATATTAATCGATTTCTAAAGTCGGCTGTACTAGATGGGTATGGGAGGTACCAGAAGGGGCGTGGCTAGACTTCCAGTTTTTTCTCCAAAATTTAATCCTGCTATAGCATTACTAAATAAAGAATTTGGGTACGATCGCGTTGGATTTATTGATATATTACACCATCTCTAAATTGGACGGAAAGTTTCATATGTATCGGAGGTACCAGAAGGGACTTAGTTAGGCTTACAATTTCTTTTCCGGTTATAGCTTTACTAAATACGGAATATGGGCATGATCGCGTTGGGTGTATTGATACTTTTACTCGATTCCTAAAGTAGCCGGAATGATGTATTTGTATGGGAGGTACCAGAAGGGGCGGGACCATGTAGCTCATTTGCAATACCGTTAGCAGTTTTGGGAAATATTAATTCGTGCAAAATTTCAAAACATTTGATTGCGTCTTTCGAAAGTTAGTGCAAACGACTTAAAAAGTCATGAATCGAATTTGGTTCAAAGAAACTTAGGGTCTAAAGTGACTCCTTCTATGTGTTATGTTGGTCGTATCAAATAATATATATCCTCCTACCCGTTGGGTGAGGATATAAAAATATTGGAACCACCTTAAAGGTTAAGGATAAAGAGTAGATATGTTCTAAGAAACTGTTGGGATTGAAAAAATGTTGGGGTTCCGTCATACATTTGGGGTAGTTAGAGCGGTGGCAACAAATTTTATAAAAATTCGATTTTTGTATGGGATCGCCCTAAGGCGGTTTAGATTATCAGTAGTTTGTTTACAAAAAATATTAGGAGGGAAAAATTACTGGTGTCGGTCGTACACTTTACCCCTATAGAGGCGACTCCGGGGCAGATGCAGGACTTGTTGTGGATTTTTTTCTTCTTCCTCACCACCTTTGACCTCGATATTATCTTGCAGAAAGTTGCAGTTAACACAGTTAAGTAAACATAATAAACACATGCTGCTCGCGTATACCGATGATATGGATAGTATTGGCCTAGGATTACGGGATGTTACTGCGGCCTTTTCAAGCATCGATAATCAGTCGGCCGAAGTGAGTCTGGTGATTAACGAGGAAAAAACTGAAAACAAATTCTGCAAAATTTCTCATAAATTTTGACTTACACATATGCTCCCATATCCCTTTTATGATATTCAAAGAAAAAATAGTGTTTTTCCCCCCTAATTGCGAAGATTTTGGAATTCTTCACTGCGTGCTGCAACTCTTCGATTAATATCTATTATTTCCCACCAAATAAGAAGAATGTTTTTTTTTTCAGAATTTATTTCAACAAAATGGAATTAGTCAGTTTCGTGTTATGAGAAATTTAGTCGAGACAAATCCAAAAAAAAAAAAATTGTGCATTTATCAAAATTTTATGTAAGTGCATCAAATGATACATCAAATTTGGCTAAACGATCAAAAAAGTGTTTTATTGTTTGATATTTTTGGTCAAATTCAGTGTGTCACGCACTAGGATGACGCGTTCCGAACTGCATGATGAGTTCATCTTCAGACCGCTTTGTACTTCAAAAATATTTAAGAAAACGTAACCATAGACATTAATATTTCGGCTGTTGTCATACTTGGGCGACCACGGTGCAAAACATTTCTGCTTGTGTTATCATATTATCCATTAAGAGAGTCAAAGCACTGTTACGTTATGAATGAAATGAATAAACGGTGAATGAATTTAGCATTAACAAAGAGTAGCTAGGCAAGGTAATTGAGTAGGATTTCTGTACAAAATGAGAAAGTTGTAAATAGCAAAAATGGGGTTACAAAATTTTGTACAGAATTAACATTTATAAAATTGTACCCACCTAGGGGGATATAGATGAAATAGGCATGTATTAGATCGCGATCGTGGTTGCCAGAAGGGAGCATGACGTTATGCCTTAAAAGGATAACGCTGACTGGTATATTTATATCAATATGTTTTTTTTTCTGTTATAGGTTTTACTTTGACAATAACAATTATTGAAGTAATTCCATTCGAAATATAATTAGAATTCATTTTCTGCTAGTACTCTATGTATACTAATGTATGTTTATGAAAACAAACATCGCTTGTAATTCCTAATGTTATATCTAAAAATAATGCATTTTTTTAAAGTTACGAACCTAACAAATAAAAAAACAATTACCTTACGCCATCTAACATTCATTTAACAGATTTGCTGCCACGTCAATGATGAGGTTTTTTTTGTACCATATTTAAATATGACATAAAAATGTCAGGTTCTTTAGATAACACAACAAAAACATTAATGTTTAATTAAACTAGAAACTATAAAGCTCATAGAGGTGATGATAGATAGCTCGCCCATACAACGTTGATAGTAATATTACGACCCAGGAATTTGTTCTTCACATCTTTACGCCTGTCGACACACGTATTTATGTACATATAAGTATAATACATGAGTACATTCATCTCAGATAAGATTCAACAGTTATTTGTAATAAAAAAAAAATAATATAATAAAATAAGAAAAATAAAAACAAACCATCTTAACTCTTAATTTTACAATAATTCCTGCAACACAAAACATTTAGTGGTCGACCACAACAGATCTCATTTCATTTTACGACGGAAGTGAAAGTTAAAGGAATCAATTTTAACGAATAGCGTGAAAAACTATTATGAATAATATTGTAAAGTGACTTAGTATTTAAAAAATAATATACAAAAAAAAAACAAATTATCCTGATATTGATAATCCAACACAAAATGACAGCATCCATTGCAAGTTCTACGGCCGCTGCTGTCGAAAATGCGGCGAAAAATTTTACATTCGGTACTGTCGATTACATTGTGTTCGTTGTAATGTTAATGACGTCGGCCGGTATTGGAGTGTATTTTGGTTTTTTTTCTAAAGCAAAAAATACCACAGATGAATATTTGATGGGCAGCAAGAAAATGAAAACAATACCCATTGCTATATCTTTGGTAGCCAGGTAAGTTAAATGTCAATCAAAGACATAGATCATGTTGCTTAAACTATTTATAAAGGTATTCCACAAATATATAGCTGGTGCCTACAGAACCGGCTCGACAAATCAAAATTAATATGTTTCTCATCGGAGATAGTTTTATTTGAACTGTCCCCCACTACTCGTAGCCCCTTTGGCCAGTTTGTTGCTGGTAATGGAGAGATGAGAGAACGCAAGCCCCTGCTAACACCTTCTCTCTTGAGCAGCAACCTGTAATAAAATCCCCGCATCAATTGCCATACGGAAATCCTTTCCGCCGTTTTTAGCACAAGGCACTGAAGAAATTATCTACCAGCCACTGCTGTTGAAGAGAGGTCAATTTTCTTTGCCAGCAGGTCAATGGCGAGCTTAGCCGTCTCAATGTGTGAAGGACTGGTTTCATCTGGCATATTCGAAGATATACTGACATTGATAAAGCTAATAGAATCTTAACATCCTGGAGTTATTAAGGAAAATAGGTCATTTTCTATAGAAGCTACCAAAGCAGGCAGTGTGATGTAACCACCCTACGGGAAAAGTGGAGTTAATTTACCTAAGTGTACCTATCTCAGGATGGGTGAGGAGGGGATGTGTCACCAAACTGGTACTAAAGTGTTAAAGAAAAGTCAATTTGACTGATCTGTAGTATTCTGCGGCGTTGTGTTTCCAACGGGGTTATTGATAAATAAGTAGAAAAAAAGTAAAAAGTAAAGTAAAAAAAATTTAACCCTAGACAACTAAGTAATTTATCAAAAAGTTTCATTTAATTTTTTCGTCTTATTTTATGGCAAACTACCAAAAAACAGATATCATAGTTAGCTGACTGGCTTTTACTGAACCTGTCGTATGGCTTGTACTGTTGAACCGGTTCAAGACACATCACAAAGTATCAGTTTAGTGTCAATTGGCACTTTAGTGGCCAACCCCATACAAAACGTACCGGTTCTCTACATACAAAAGTTCCGGAACTAGAACCGGTTCATGCACCCCGGAGAACCGGTCCCGTGACTGGTACAGTACCGGTTCATTTTCCCGTAGGGCATTTTTATGTCAGATCATTCCGAAGGGGTGGATGGTATGAAAGAGTTTGCTGTGTGTAAATTAAAACTAAATTTTATGAACTTGAAATGATTCGGTTAGTTGTATGGATTGTACCAATAGGGGTGGGGTAAATTATTCGGCTTTCTCATGTTTCTCAGGAAACATTTAACTTCGAAATGTTCCACAGTTATGTGTGGACAAATTTAGAAAGAATTATTGATTTTCAGAAAATATGTCAATTTGGTGGTGAAAGAGAGGGATGACTGAAGTTAATTCGTGAAATAAAGTTATTCACGGGCTATGCAGGTCATTTGTTAGCGAGGTTCCATAAGAAGTCGGATAGTATTATAAATACTTCAAACTTGAGTATATGAGAGAATAAATCAATGTAAATACAAATAAATGTAGTTAAATGTAGTTATTTGAGTTATTCGTTAAAATCCTCGAGGTTTTCCATATCTTTTTCCTAAACAGATCCGCACTGGTTGTCAAGAAAATCGGTATGTCTAGTAAAAAGCTTCTCAAACAGTGGCATTCGTCGATAAACAAGTAGGTCCCGTTTGCTGTGAATCTAAAAAGAATCCGTTTGAATTCACAACAACGCGAGAAGCATCTCATATCTCATTCATAGGGTGTAAACCTTAAAATTCGAAACGAAATTTTTCTTATTATTGTCTGTCATGTGTTTTCGATAATAGCAAATAATAAGTGTTCCTTAGTAAAATAGCGTCCAAACAAAACAAAAACGAAAACTAATTTTATACCATCACCCTTAGGGATGAGGGTATTTATCATTTGATACGAAAAATTAAAAGAGACGAGTTAGACCCCAAGTATCTTAAGACCAAATTCGTTTCAGGACTTTTTAAGACGATTGAGCTATGTCCGTCTGTCTGGCTGGCTGGCTGAATGGCTGGTCAGCAGGATAACTCGAGTAATCCTTAACGGATCGGTATGTAAATTTACCAGTATTATTTTTTTTCAAAACGAACTTATGGGATTGTAAATGGGCTGAATAGCCGCACCCCTTCTGGTACCTTCCATACAAAATTACCTATTTTTAGAAAATTAATATTTCTTCCATAACTTCCAAACGGACAACTAGAGGATGTTTGAATTTGGTCAGTTTATTTATCTTGCAAAAGTAGACAAACCCTAAGAAAACCGAAACCTTTGCCACACCCCTTTGAGACCTCCCATACAAATGACCGAATTAACCCTCATAATTTTACATATATATCTTTTTTGTTAGTAAACTGAATTCACTCAAATTTTGCGTTTGATGTTCGCTTATGAAAAGTTGAATTAGGAATGAATATGGACTATATCGGTTCACGCCTTCTGGTACCTCCCATACAAAATTACTTATTTTTTGGAAAATTAATATTTCTCCCATAACTTCCCAACGGACACTTGGGGGCAATGAATATTGGTCGATAAATTTATGTTGTGATAGGAGGCTAATCCTCAGAGAGCCTAACTATTTGGCACACCCTTTCTGGTACCTCCCACACAAATCACCGAACCCACTCCCATAGTCTCACATACATATCTTTTTTGTAAGTACACTGAATTCACTCAAATTTTGCGTATGATGTTCGCTTGTGAAAATTAGACTCTGGAATGAACATGGACTATATCGGTTGACGCCTTCTGGTACCTCCTATACAAAATTACCTATTTTTGTGAAAATACTATTTTTTCAATAACTTCCAAATATACAGCTGGAGGGCATTAAAATTTGGGCAGTTCAATTATCTTATAATAACAGAGAACCCCTTAGAAAACCATACAATTTGTCACACCCCTTTTTGTAGCTCCCATACAAATGACCGAATTAACCCTCATAGATTACATATACAAAATTACATATTTTTGTAAATTTGACCCTATAATATTAGACAAATACTGAGAAAACCGATGCATTTGCCACAGCCCTCCTGGTACCGCCCATACAAATAACCGAATTTACCATCATAGTTTTACATACATTTTTTTTTTGTAGGTACACTAAATTCGGTCATATGTTGTGCAAGATATAAGATAAATGAAATTTCTGTGCTGCATGTGCATAGCATGGAAAACATGTTTTCAAATTTCAAAAAATCGAAAGAAGAACATTAACTACTCAATTTTATTGAAACGCAATTAAACGCATAAATAATAACCCTTTTTGAGTCATCATTAATTATCTACTACATCTATCTACTTCACTAGTCCTATGGTCATGCATAGAGGGGACAGTTCAAAAGGTTTCATGTGTATTCTGTTGTAGATCTGAAACCCAACCTCCCGATCACAATGTGTATTTCCTGTAGGCTCCTGTAGATTTTTGTTTTGCTTTACGACAACACAAAAAATAACATCAGTCGCAAATACAAGTTCAAGTGTGTAGTGCGGGAAGTTTTCATCCTATCCTATTAATATTATAAATGTGAATGTCTGTCTGTTTGTTTGTTTGTATGTTTGTTGCTCAATCACGCCTAAACGGCTGAACCGATTTCAATGAAATTTGGAAGACAGAGTGTACTATATGGAAATTACTTACTTACTTTGCTAACTAAATTTTAATTTTGGGCAAATGGGCAGAGTGGGCGTGGCAAAATATACTTTTAGAGGTAGGAAGATACAATTTGGTACACAGATATTATTCGGCTAGACGAATATGAATATGCAGGCGAAATTAAAATTTTGGATAAGTGGGCGGAGTGGGCGTGGCAAAAAAATTTTTAGAGTTAGAGATATAAAATTTGATACCCAGATAGTACTCGACAACACGAATATGAATATGCTGACGAAATTGTTATTTTGGACCAGTTGGCGGATTGGGCGTGGCAAAACTTTTTTTAGAGCTAGATAGATACAATCTGATACCCTGATAGTGCTCGACAACACGAATTTGAATTTGCTGACTAAATTTGAATTTTGGGCAAATGGGCGGAGTGGGCGTGGCAAAATATAGTTTTAGAGGTAGGAAGATACAATTTGGTACACAGATATTATTCGGCTGGACGGATATGAATATGCAGACGAAATTTAAATTTTGGATTAGTGGGCGGAGTGGGCGTGGCAAAATATACTTTTAGAGCTAGGGAGATAAAATTTGATACCCAGATAGTACTCGACAACACGAATATGAATATGCTGACGAAATTTTAATTTTGGGCCAGTGGGCGGATAGGTATGGCAAAACATATTTTTAGAGCTAGGGAGATACAATTTTATGCACATATACTACTCGGCAACACGAATATAAGTTTGCCGACGAAATTTTATTATTGGACCAATGGGCGAAGGGATGTGGCGAAACTATATTTTACCCCTAGAGAAATACAATTTGGTACACAGATAGTACTCGGCTACACGAATATAAATATGCAGACGAAATTTAAATTTTGGATCAGTGGGAGGAGTGGGCGTGACCAAACTGTCTTTTACCCCCAGAGAGATAAAATTTGGTACACAAATAGAACTCAACAACACGTATATGAGTATGCACGCGAAATTTAAATTTTGGATCAGTGGGCGAAATGGGCGTATCAAAACTTCATTTTAGCCCTAGAGATATAAAATTTGATACACAGATAGTACTTGATAACATGAATATGAATATGTAAAAAACATCAGTGGGCCGAGGCGGCATGACCAAACTGTATTTTTGCTCCAGAGAGATACAATTTGGAACACTTTTGACTTCATGTTAAAATTTGCAGACGAAATTGTTATTCTCAATCAGTTGTGGGAAAACTGTATTTTATCCCTAGATTGGTGATATTTGATACACAGATAATAACGATACCAAAAAAGTACAATTATTTGTACTAAAAAATTCAATTTATTTTAAGTAGGCATGCCTAACATATTATACGTATTTGCCAATTTAGCAATAGCGAAGCATTGCCGGGTCCACTAGTAAAAATATAAAACAACCAAAAATATAAACAAACAATAAAAAGTGAAAAGGTACAACATAAATACACTATAATGAGTAGCAAAATGCAACTGAGAAGTCTAATAGAAAAAAAAAAGTTTGGAAAAATTAATGATTAGGGCAAAATGTGAAATTCGGGTACTGGTCCATAAAAGTGGGTAGTTTGCACAGACTATAGAAGTGGCTAGTCCTTGTGGACTAGTCAGGTGGCTGTAACTAAATAGCTAAAGTACTAGTACTTTGGTAATGCAGATAGGGGACAATTAACCCCGTCCAATGACATGGCAATGTTAAAGTAGCTTCTTAAACGCATTGCGAGAGGATAGAAGCGGCACTAGTTTTGTACTGTTGGGGATAGTAATTTAGCTAGTTCCATTCCCTGCAGGGACATCCAATTGACCGGTCTTCGACGTACATAATCAAGCATCCGTTCTTGTTCTTTAGGAATTTAATTGGTGCAAATCTTTTCTTGCACAGATCCCGGCTTCTGTGTGCCTCTGAGGCTGAGTGGGCTTCTTTTGCAAGGTTATCAGTCCAAGACTACGCTTAACGTACTTGTCTAAACTGTTGTGCACACTTCGAGCACCACAAGTTTCCGGTTGGCCTTTATCGATGGTTAGTCGACCCTTGTATTGTGGGCATATTATTTTATTCAATATTGTAAAAACCACAATTTTATAATTAATGCGAAAAAGCTGTTGTTGGCTCAATTTCGATTAACAAATTAATTGTTTTATCGAAACACTTCTTATCTGTGTAGAGTTGATAAGAGGACAGTTGCAACAGGCAATTTCGAATAAATGAATTTATTTATTTCTGTGTGAAGTGTACAGGAAATCACGCAATATCCAAAATATTTTATTTTCAATTTAAACTTCAAGCAATTGACGCAATTTCCGTGTTTTTTTCAGTCAACTCTCCGGTATTGCTATTATGTCCATACCAGCCGAGAGCTATACATTTGGATTCAACTATATATTCATGGTCATCTCAATGATCCCTGTGATTCCCGTATTGAACTATATCATTGTGCCGGTATTTTATAATAATAATATTGGAAATTGTTATGAGGTAAGATTTAATCTCTACAACTTTAAAAATTATATTTTTATTTGACAGCTCAGAATTATCTAAATGAATTCCTAACATCAATTTGTTATATTCTTTGATTTTCAGTATTTGCAATTGCGGTTCAACAAACGTACCCGCCAACTGATCACCGCCACATTTGTGCTGAATGCTTGTCTTATGTTACCCGTTTATATTTTTGTACCTGCCTTGGCATTTTCTCAAGGTAAAATGGAAATACATTTTTAATTCATAATATAAAGCCTTTAACCTCAAATTAAAATTCATTTTCATTTACAGTGACGGGCATAAATATTCATTTGATCAATGCGATCGTATGTTCCATATGTATGTTCTACACCATGTTGGTAAGTATTCGGCATATAGAAATTCAATTACCAACTTAAAGTGATGCTGTTTTTCTTATCCTACAGGGTGGCATTAAAGCTGTTGTCTGGACCGATGTTGTCCAAGCCGGCATCATGATAACCTCTGTAGTTTTAGTAGGAATTTTGGGCACCCTAAAGGTGGGCGGCTTAAGTCAAGTTTTAGAAAATGCTGAAGCAGGCGGTCGTTTGAATTTCTAGTAAGTTGCAATCGGATATTTGGCATGTTGTTGATTTGCATTAACTTCTTATTTTAAATATATATTCCAGTTTTGGTTTGGATCCTCGTGTACGTGCCTCATTTGCTTCCCTTTTCGGTGGTGGTTTCTTAATGTGGACCGGTCATATTGGCCTAAATCAAAGTTGTGTTCAGCGCATAGTTTCATTGCCGAGCTTGGAAAATGCCAGAAAGTGTGTAAAACAAAAAAATATATATTGCAGTTAAAACATTTTGTATTTACTTAAATAATTTCCATTGAAGGGCACTTATCATCGCTGGCATTGGCGTTTTAATAATCATGGGATTCAACTCCTTCACCGGCATTGTTATGTTTGCCCGTTACTTTGGATGTGATCCAATTTTGGCAGGGGTAAGTTTTATAAGAAACTATACATCATTTTCACATTGCGCATAAATTACCAAAGCTATGCATCAAAATGTAATAAGACAGGAAAAACTGGTAGTCAGCACTAGACCGGGTCACGAAAAAAAGTCCTAAGTGGAAGGCAAATATTAAAGATAACATCGAGACAACATGAAACAAAAATGAAAATGATGCCATACGTCAGCGACATCTATAGGATATATGTAGTACTCGTCGAGACATATACAACGATATTTTGTATGTTACAATTAAGCAACAAACACAAAAGTCAGGAGTGCGGGAGAAAAATTTTTTATATGTAAATTGTCTCAAGGTGATCTTTAATATTTGCCCTCGACTTTGGAATTTTTTTTTATATGGGTAACGACCCGTTCTAGCCAGCATTATTCTAGAGACGAATAGGTTTTCAACTCATCGTCCATCAGTAGCCGCACGTAGAAAAGAATTCCAAGCGTTTCGGTCGTTTGAGCTCCGTAAATAGTTCGTCACACCAAGATTAGATAACAGCTCTTTCATCTGGTTCATTCAACGAAGTTTTGATCGTCCCCTCCTGCGTTTCCTATCAAGTTTATTGCCGAAAACTTGTTATGCATTCATACATCGTGGCCAAGTAATTCGCTCTATTTGAACGCGCTTGACAACATCGAGGTCGATACGACGACGGTACTCGACATTACGAAAAAGGGACCGCTTGTGTCATTACCCGAGATTCTGCGCAGTAGAGCAAGACAGGTAGCATCAGTGTCTGGTAGAGTTGGATCTTTGTTCGTTGAGAGAGAGCTTTGGCATTAAATCGCTTGATTAGCGCATAGTAGCAGCGGTTTGCGTTCAATACTCGTCTCAGAATTTCCAGGCTGACATTATTATTTTTGTTTACAGCGGAGCCAAGGTAGACAAAATCATCTACCACTTCAAAGTTATAGCTATCAACGTTCACGCAGCGTCCCAGACGAGTAGAGTCATTGTTGGTTGAAACAAATAACTTAGTTTTGTCCTCATTTATCATTAGATTCACTTTTGTTGACTGCTTCTCAATGTTCGAAAAGGCTGCAGTAACATCCCGCAATCCACGGTCAATGATATCTACGTCATCGGCATACGCGAGCAGCATGTAACTTATGTTGATGATGGTACCATTCCTGTTTACTGCAGCCCTCCGCATGATCATCTCCATTACAATGTTAAAGAGAACGCATGACAGACTATCGCCTTGTCTTAAGCCTACCTTGGTAGAAAATGGCTCTGTCAGATTTATGGCCATTTTCACTGAAGACACAGTCAGTGTAATGCCGCAACTGATAAGGTCAGAAGGCTTTAGTCTTTCACATAACACACTAGACAGCATCTAGTATGCGATGGATAAAAGGCTGATCCCGCGATAGTTGGATCGCCTTTCTAAAGCACAGGACATAGAACACTCAGATTCCAATCATCGGGCATGCATTCCTTGAGGCAACTCTTGTTTATGAGCTGATGCATACATGTTGCCAGCCCATCGCCGTCGGTTTTAAAAACGTCTTTCGGCAGCTTTGTAATCAATGAACAGATGTTTGGTGTCGATCTGCATTACCTGGCTCTTCATAGCGTGAATATATGGTCGGTAGTGGATTTACAAGCCACATCGATAAGGACCAATCAGGTTCGCTAGGGTGGGCTTTAGTTTTTCACACTAGGCAAACCTTGTATACGGAGAGAGAAAGTCTCGTCCCGGTACACACACTTGGATCGCCTTTTTTAACCACAGGACATTAAAAACTCAAATTCCAATCATCGGGCATGCATTCGCTGAACCAAATAGTGTTTATGAGTTGGTGCATGTACGTTGCCAGCTCATTGCCAATGGCTTTTACAGTTTCCGACAATTCATGGGCTACCGCAGCTTTATTTGTTTTTAAGCCGTGCAATTGTCGTGCTGAGCTCGTTTGGGCTCGGTGGTGGACAATCTACTCCGTTGTGTATGATTGGTGTAATTTCGTCACTAATGCTGCCTTAGGGAACGGACAGAATACGAAAGTGTTCCCTCTATATTTGCAGCACACTCTGAGTGTCCGTGACCAGATTTCCGTCTCTGTCCTTATTGGTGGGCATCCCTGTTCCAAAACCTTAGCTTGTAACCCTTTGGTAGAACTTTCGGGCCTCACCACTATCCCTGTAGTTATCGATATCCTGCCTCTCTCTATTCTTCCACAGACGCTTTTTCCGTCTGAACAGGCGTTTCTTCTCCCTCCTATTCTCTTTATAACGCTCCGTCAGCGCACGCGTCACCATTGGCTGCAGTTTTGCCTTGTATGCAGCATCCTTTTCCTCAGACATTGCGCGACATTCCTCATCGTAACAGGGCTTGTCTGAGAGCAGTTTTTCATGACCCAATACGGTATTTGCGACAGTGGTCATAGAATATATTTTTATATAACCCTTTAAATTTGTTGTTCTACTTCAACAGCTTGTCGAAAAAGCCGACAAAATGATGCCCTTCTTTGTCCAAGATGTTATGGGCCACCTAAAGGGAATGCCCGGTGTTTTTATCTCATGCGTATTCAGTGCTGCCCTCAGCACCATGTCGGCCAATTTGAATTCCTTGGCCGGTGTTGTCTACTTCGATTACATTAAACCCTTCATCAAGCACTCTGATGCCCGGGCCAATGCAATTATGAGAGTATTTGTAGTGGTAATGGGCTGTTACTGTATCGTGGGCGGTCTAGTCGTACAGAAATTCAATTCGATTCTACAAACAATTATAACGATAACTGGCATCAATACTGGAGCTGTGGTGGGTATATTCCTATTGGGCATGTTTGTACCCCGGGTTAATGGAAAGGTATGGCAAAGAAATTGTATTTAACGCAGATCCTTTTCGGTAACAACCCCATTTTCATTCCAAAGGTTGCTGTCGTGTCAATAGCATTTAGTGTGGTGACCATGTTATGGCTTATTATCAATGCCCAGCTGCGTTTTAAGTCAGGAGCCATAAAATATATACCATTGCCAACGACATTGGAAAATTGTGAAGCGTACAGTTTTTATGGAATGATCAACTTTCACAACACGTAAGTATAAGGAACTAAAATTAATATATTCAACAAGAGGACCTGACCCTAAGTTTAAAAATTCAAATTTGTTTTAATTTTATTTTTCCCTTCTAGTACCACTACAACACCAACCACTGAAGTGCCCTTGGTCACAACTGCTTTTGGCAGCAATGGCCCCTTTTCTATCTTCGATATCACCTTCTATTGGTATAAGCCCATTGGCTCTGCGTTAGTTTGGTTATTGGCCATTCCCCTGAGTTACATATGGAAACGTGACGAAGATGAGAAATTAGATCCAAAACTATATTCTCCATTTGTTAAAAGATTCCTCAATGTGCCAACGTCCAAGGAAATGGAAAATTTACCTCTACATTTGCCTCCATTGGTAAATGAGAAAACTACAACAATTATTTTGTCTGAAAAGGATCAAGAATCTCAAAATAGTATTAAATAATAATAAATTAGTGATAATGTAATAATAAGTTATTGTTTAACTTTAATATACTACAATTATTGATAGAGTTAACAATGTCATACAAATTGCAAGCAAGAATTTTAACAAAAATATTCTTAGATATAAATATACCTTAGCCTTTAGGGCTAAACAAATATTCGAATTCATTGTATTTCTTAAGGGGTCGAGATAGAAAATACTTAAACTTAATTTCCCTTTGCACCCCATGAATGAGGTATGGGATAGCTTCTAGCGTTGTTGTGAATTAACACGCTTCCTATTTTTAGATTCACAACTAACGGCACCTACTTGTTTATCGACGAATGCGAACGTCACTGTTTGAGAAGCTCTTACTAGACACGCCGATTGACTCGACACTTAATACTGCGAAGTTGCTGTCTACAACATTCGAGGGGAGCCGACAATGGAAGAACAATTTTTTTAAGATGACTGGAGCCAGTTTTGGACCTGCGATCCTGCGAACCTGCGGTGGCGGAACGTTATACTGGGAAGAGGACAGAGATGAAACGTCTGTTCAGGCGGTAAAAGCGTCTATGGGAGAAAAGAGAGAGAGCCAGGATATCTAAAATTAGAAAATTGTAAAAGCTTAGATTTTGGAACAGGGATCCCCAACTGTAAGGACAGAGACGGAAATCTATTCACGGACACTCAGAATGTGCTGCCAACATGGAGCGAACACTTTCGTTCTCTGCTCGTTCCCGAAATCACGCCATTCATCAATGACGGAATAGATTGTCCACCATCGAGCCAAAATGAGATCATCACGGCAATTGCACGGCTTAAAAATAATAAAGCTGCGGGAGCCGATGGACTGCCAGCAGAACTGTTTAAAGCCTGCGGCGATGAGTTGGCAACGTGCATTCACCTGCTTATAAAAACGATTTGGCTCAGGGAATGTATTCAACATTCAACCTTTTACACATCGCTTACTTGACTAAAGCCCATGGCCTTAGCCTGGTAAATCGACGTCCGACCAAATATTCACACTATGACAAATTCTGCAGAAGACACAAGACATGCAGGTCGACACCAACCATCGCTATTTATCAATTACAAAGCTGCATTTGACAGTCCGATAAGACAGAAATTATTAGATGCTATGGCTGAGTTTTGTATCCCCTCGAAGCTGATATGACTTTGCGGGATGATACTGACTGACATGATATTTTCAACGAAAATAGGTAAATTCTTACTGAGCCGAGGCTTTAGACAAGGCGATAGTCCGTTGTTGAGTACCCGCGGGGATAGCGGGTACCCGGGAAATGGAAATGAGCAAAAGGAAAGGATGCAATGACTAATATTCCCTAATACAAGGACTGCCTCTGAGGCTGAAAGTCATCAAACATGTTCATGGGTCTTCTGGTTGTCTGGAGCTGAGTCTTTTTCCAGTCTCCAGCTCCCTTTTATTTATTTTTTTCCATTATTATTATGACTATTCTACGTTGTTTTTTATTTACTTTACCCTACATTATCATTACTGCACCGTTGTCCAAAAACCCAAACTGCAATTCTGCCGATCAGCAAAATAGGGCGTTCAACTCATTCATTTTTCCATCGACTTTGCCCATTTATGAAATAAGCAAACGTCATGCGGAAATCCAATGAATGCAATTCGACCTTATTTTGTCAACATTGCTCCAATTTCAGTTGTGTTTTTGTGCAACGACGCCAAAAATACTTAATTGGTAACTTAGCAATTAACGACTCGAAAATATTAATGACTTACAATTAATGAATCACAACACCGTCTTGCGATCTCTGGCGTATTCCGATGATATAAAATCATTGGCCGTTGATTGCAAAATGTTACTGCGGCCGTTTCGATTATTGAGAAGCAGTCGACGAAAGTGGATCTGGTGATAAATGAGAACAAAACCAAGTAATTTGTTTCAACGAACAAAGAGTCCACTTGTTTGGGTCGCTGCGTGAACGTTGACATCTATAACTTTGAGTTAATAGATGATTTTGATTTCCTTGGCTCCGCTGTAAAATTAATAATGTCAGCCTAGAAATTAAGCGACGCAATAAGCAAGCGTTTTAATGACAAAACCCTCTCTCGAAGAATAAAAATCCAACTCTACCAGACACTGATCCTACCTGTATTGCTTTATAGCGCAGAAACCTGAGTAACGACACAAGCAGACCTATCTTTTCTGGGAGTCTTTGAAAGAAAAATATGTTGCAAAAATTTGGACCCATCATCGTTAACAGCAAGTATCGTCGTCTAATGAACCATGAGCTTTGTTAGCTGTACAACGACATAGACGTAGTTAAACGAGTTTAAAGTAGCCCAAAAGCGCTGACTTGGATACGTAGTACGAATGCATGAGAATGCCCCAGCTCGAAAATTCTTTGGCAATAAACTCGATGTGCGGCGCAAAAGCGGGCTACCAAAACTTCGTTGGACCAGATGAAAGAGCTGTTGTCTAAGCTTGTTGTGACGAACTATTTACGGAGCGCAAAAGACAGAAGCGCTTGAAATTCTTATCTACGTGCGGTTACTGATGAATGAATTTCTGTTGTTACTGCCATTAAAGAAAAATAAGTAAATGGAATCAGATTTGGACTCAAAGATAACTATGTAAAAGGTTGCCTGCCACGTTTCTATCGATGGAAGGCAAGTCATGGACGTGAGTGTAACATGTGGCGCTTTTTGCAGCTAATGAACACAAAAGATCACCTCGTTACCAAAACGCAAAGGTAGCTAGACGTCGTAAGACTGCATACTCCCTGAATAGCCTGGATTCACATTCCAATAAACTCTCTCAATTACTCCAAATATACGTGTCTATTTTTTGAGTTTCTGACACACAGTAGCAGCATATTGGACATTGTATGACCACTGCCGCAGCGACCGTAGTTGGGTTAGAAAAAACACGATCAAACAAATATGTCAAAGTTCAAAATTTGAATGTTTATGATCAGCACTAAGTATTTGTCTATTGCAGATACTCGAATTAAGAATATGCCACACATACCTATTGTTATATATTTATACCATCACCCTTAGGGATGAGGGTATATATCATTTGATACGACCCAAAAGTGTAACACATAGAATGAGTCACTTAAGACCCTAGGTATCTTTGAACCAAATTCGATTCATGACTTTTTGAGTCGTTTGAGCCATGTCCGTCTGTCTGTCTGGCTGGTGCGCATGATAACTTTCGAAAAACGCAACCAAATGTTTTGAAATTTTGCAGGAGTTAATATTTTCCCAAAACTACTTATGGTATTGTAAATGGGCTATATGGCCCCGCCCCTTCCGGTACCTCCCATACAAATGCATCATTCCGCCCACTTTAGAAATAGAGTAATAATATCAATACACCCAACGGGATCGTACCCAATTCTGTATTTAGTAAAGCTATAACAAGATTAAGTTTTTTTTTAAAAAAAATTGGAAGTCTGGCCACGCCCCTTCTGGTACCTCCCATACAAATGTACCTTTCCGCCCACTATAGAGATGGAGTAATAATGTCAATAAATCCAACGTGATCGTACCCAAATTCTTTATTTAGAAATGCTTTAACAGGATAAAGTTTTTGAGAAAAAATTTAAAGTCTAGCCAAGCCCCATTTGGTAGCTCCCATACCCATCTGGTACTGCCCACTTTAGAAATCGATTAATATTATTAACAGAATTAACGCGATCGTGCCCAAATTCTGTATTTGGTAAAGAATAAAGTTTTGGAAAAAAAATTGGAAGTCTAGCCACGTTCCTTCCGGTACCTCCCATACAAATGTACCTTTCCGCCCACTATAGAGATGGAGTAATAATGTCAATAAATCCAACGTGATCGTACCCAAATTCTTTATTTAGAAATGCTTTAACAGGATAAAGTTTTTGAGAAAAAAAATTGAAAGTCTAGCCACGCACCATCTGGTACCGCCCACATTAGAAATCGATTATTATTATTAATAGAACTAACGCGATCGTGCCCAAATTCTGTATGTAGTAAAGGTATAACATGATAAAGTTTTAGAGAAATAGTCTGTAAGTCTAGACACGCCCCTTCTGGTACCTCCCATACAAATGTACCTTTCCGCCCACTATAGAGATGGAGTAATAATGTCAATAAATCCAATGTGATCGTACCCAAATTCTTTATTTAGAAATGCTTTAACAGGATAAAGTTTTTGAGAAAAAATTTAAAGTCTAGCCAAGCCCCATTTGGTAGCTCCCATACCCATCTGGTACCGCTCACTTTAGAAATCGATTAATATTATTAATAGAACTAACGCGATCGTGCCCAAATTCTGTATTTAGTAAAGGTATAACATGATAAAGTTTTCGAGAAATAGTCTGTAAGTCTAGACACGCCCCTTCTGGTACCTCCCATACAAATGTACCACATCGCCTACTTTAGAGATGGAGTAATAATATCAATTCTGGTACCGCTCACTTTAGAAATCGATTAATATTATTAATAGAACTAACGCGATCGTGCCAAAATTCTGTATTTAGTAAAGGTATAACATGTCAAAGTTTTGGAGAAATGGTCTGGAAGTCTAGACACGCCCCTTCTGGTACCTCCCATACAAATGTACCACTCCGCCCACTTTAGAAATCGAGTAATAATATTAGTATAATAGAACATTTTTTGTTGGTATATGTAAGTCGGGTTGCCCGACTGAAACTTTCTTACTGGTTTTTTGGGAATTTTGAAACTTTCCATTATAGGAACACCCTAACAGACAGTGGCGTGTGGAAAATTATCTCTGAATAATAACAGAAAATGGAATTTATGCTCAATGTATGTATATGTAGGTAGGTATAGCAGACATGCAATAGACAAATAAAGCACAACGGTTGACACAGATGACTACCGTGCAGATGATCCTGAGTTCAAACTCTGATAAAACCATATACCTGACTATAAGCGTTTGTCACCTCAGATCTATGCTAAGTATTTATTTCATTTTATTTCTATTTGGGTTCGTATATAATGTAGACAAATGTCGACTGTGGTTAAGGCATAAAACAAAATATCTATATATAATTTAAATATATACATATAAAAGATCTGTTTAACGTTATCGCCAACAATCGACCATTCATGAGAATTTTGCAATATTTCCTGAGACAGTCGCTCTAGATTCTCTTAAGAAACATTGAAACTCGTTGGCATCCAATCAGTGAGTCATTTTACTGATAAGCAAATGATTCTCATAGAATATTGATCTGGCGTAAGTATGAGACATTCTTAGAGATAAGGTTGAAATGCAGAGGAATTCAGAAATAGTACACTATCTACAAATACAGGGGCGACTAACATGTACACAATACAGTGGAGGTAATAATTGAGAGAATACACTGTGGGCCTGTTATGAACTTATAATAGCTTAGACTATCAATTCTAAAAAAAGTCACCAACTATAAATTAACCTAAAAAAAATGTACCCCTGCATAAATTCCCAAGTAGCCAAAAATGTATGTGTAATATTAGGGACACCGATATAATAAATTGTGAAATCGTTTCGGTCTGTGTAAAAAATTGTATGGAAGGTCAAAGTTCAGTTGTTTTTTTATGCGAATCGGTTAAACTTGTAAAAAAACTTATTATAAACAATTTTTTTTTGACAATTTGTACTGACACTTAAACGAAGTCGGATCTCACTTTTATTTTCTTTGTTTTACAATGAAAATATAAATGTGTTTCAATATTTGTTAGTGTTTACATACTGAATGTTTGTTATTTCTTGTTTTAGTGAAAATATCCCCTTTAGACCACAAAGGGGTCTGAAGATGAACTCGTCTTGGAGTTCGAAACGCGTCATCCTAGTGCGTGACACACTGAATTTGACCAAAAATATCAAACAATAAATAAAGAACACTTTTCTGATCTTGAGCCGAATTTGTTGTATCATTTCGATACACTTAACGTAAATTAATATAATGTACTGTAAGATCGACTAACAAAAAACAAATACAGATAATGAACGATGTTCACCGAATTATAGGGAAACAATAAAAAATCTAACCTACATCTAGATTTTTATTTACGACCTCAAGCCGAATTAACAAAATACGAAATTTACATATAAAAAGGTCACTAGAACACTTTTAAAAAGAGTTTAGAAAAAAATTGTAGGTCAATAAATCACAAAAATTGGCCTATGATTATTCATTTGTTAAAAAAAAGAGATTCTTAAATTTAACTAGTCGTAAACTCCATTCTATGATCAAAACGAAATATAGTTTGTATTAAACCTCCTCGTAGTGAAAATACATGTTTATAGCAAATTCTTTTATTTACTTTTTATTGGCATTAACAACAGAACCGTCCATCAGTTACGGCACGTAGAAAAGTATTCACAGTATTTCGTCACACCAAGTTTAGATAACAGCTTATTAATCTGGACCCCTTGGCGCCGCCCATCGAGTTTACTGCCGAAACATTTACGAGCTGGAGCACTTCATCCTTTTCATTATTCGTACTATAAATCCTTGCTAGCGCATTCGATCTACTTGAACGCGTTTCAATGTTGTTTTACATCTCATTGTTCATACGACGACAGTACTAGCCGTTAACGATGCACAGTGGGGCCATTTGAGTTTTTTTGTTGCAAAAATCATAACTTATTATCTCTTTTCGAAGCATATGATAGATAACACAGTGCAACAATGAAAAAACACCCGAACGTGACTACATAGGTTCGATAGTACAACCGGAGCTGAGTAAAACCCTAGCTCAGTTTGGCTAGATTGGCTACCAAAATTTTTTTTTGGCCCTCGTAACTTTTTGAAATTCCTTGGATCCCTTGAAAAAAGGGAAAAAAACTTCGAAAAAAATCAAATTTTTTCTCTATTTTGTATATGTCGTAGGGAATCCAGATTTTTTCTATACTCTATTCAGTGAAATTGTAGTTTAGGTAATACCGAAAAACTTCTATGAACAAACTCATGGAATCTGAACAAGTCTAGTGATATTAAATGGCACTCAAAACACACTATCTACTATAAACAAATCAGTTTTTAAGGAGTTTTGGGCCATTGTGCAAAGTTTTTACTTTTTTATTTTTACCAAAAACGTACTTATTGTATAACTGAACAACTTCAGTAAACAACCAATATGATCGGAATACTCCACCCCTTAAATTGTTCACAAAATGCATTAGGGTGTTCCTTATATGGCATTTTTTCGAATTTCGTTAAAAATATGTATTAACTGCGATGTTGGTCATCTAGCTTCACCTTACATTTATTTTTGCTAAAAATACGAATATATTGTGAAAAATTTTGTATCGATAGTTAGACATTAGGGTGTGCCGCAATGAGGTTAAAGTTCGAATTTGTTCTCAAATCATATTATTGCCGCTGAGTATTTTTCTTTTGAATACAGACTTAGTAGTAATAAGCCGTTCAATAGCTGTGGTGAAGACCTAAAATAGTATGTGTTTGCTTTTACTATATATCTTATAGACATCGAGATATTTGATGTAGAAGTTGGGGTATTTTTGAAAAAATTATTAAAAATTTTGAAATTTTATTCCGAAGTAAATTATTTTGGGCAATTATATATTTCAACTTTTTAAGGTTAATCAAGCTAAAATCTATATGCTCAAATAGAATATGTGTATATTATCAATATCTCTACCAATTAACGAGATATCAGGCGTTAAAAAAAAGAATTTTTTACTGTAGGCATAGCAATGTCTAATAAACTTTTGTTCCATCTGAATAACCATTGTGTCTACTGACTTATAACGATATATATATGTTCAAAATAAAAAATACCCTCAAAGGACCATTGAATATTAATGGTTTTGGTGAAATTTGTAAGCAGACACAATAGATAATCAGGTAAAACATAAGTTCAGTAGTCATTGCTTGCTTTTTAAACCCCTGATATTTCGAGAATTGATAGAGATATTGATAATTTAAACATATACTATTTGAAAATATAGATTTTACTTTATTAACCTTAAAGAGTTGAAATATATAGTTGCCCATATAAAGCTACTTCGGAAACAAATTTCAAAATTTTTGAATTTTTTTTTCAATAATACGCCAATTTCTACATCAAATATCTCGTCGTCTATAAGAGATATGGTAAAAATAAACACATACTATTTTAGGCCTTCACTTCAGCTATTTAACGGCTTATTACTACTCAGCCTGTATTCAAATGAAAAATACTCAGCAGCAGTAAAATGATTTAAGAACAAATTCGAACTTTAACCTCATTGCGGCACACCCTAATGCCTAACTATCGTTACAAAATTTTTCACAATATATTCGTATTTTTAGCATAAACAAATGTAAGTTGAAGCTAGATAACCAACATCGCAGTTAATACATATTTTTTAACGAAATTCGAAAAAATGCCACATAAGGAACACCCTAATGCTCTTTGTGAACAATTAAAGGGGTGGAGTATTCCGATCATATTGGTTGTTTACAGAAGTTGTTCAGTTATACAAAAAGTACGTTTTTGGTAAAGATATCAAGTAAAAACTTTGCACAATGGCCCAAAACTCCTAAAAAAATGATTTGTTTAAAGTAGATAGTCTGCTTTGAGAGCCATTTAATATCTCTAGACTTGTTCAGATTCCATGGCATTGTTCATAGAAGCTTTTCGGTGTTACCTAAACTACAATTTCACTAAATAGAGTATAGAAAAAATCTGGATTCCCTACGACATATTCAAAATAGTGAAAAAATTTTAATTTTTTTCGAAGTTTTTTTGAAAAAAAAAAACGAGGGAAGTCTAATTTTTTTGGGAAAGTTTTTTATATCAATTTCTTAAGCGGACTATTAGCTACAACTTTGCTTAAGAAGCGAAAGAGCTAGATTAAAAACTGTACAAACTGTTGGCCAAAAACTGATGTCACCTTTTTTCAAGGGATCCAAGGGATTTCAAAAAGTTACGAAGGCCAAAAAAAATTTTGGTAGCCAATCTAGCCAAACTGAGCTAGCGTTTTACTCAGCTCCGGTTGTACTATCGAACCTATATCGTCACGTTCGGGTGTTTTTTAAAAAGTTTTATTTTGTGTCATAGTGTAATTGATCAACCTATGAAATGGCTGTCTGAAAACGGTTCTACGCCTTTTAGGTGCCTACTTATAGGTAAGCAATGTTGAAATTTGTGGAAAAACAATTTTATGGGAACTAAAATAAAATATTTTTTTACAATTTTTGATTTTTTATGTTTTTTTATAAATTATAAATTATTCCAAAAAAGATTCAAATTTTTTTTATATATTTTTTTATTTTTTATATTTCTTGTTTTTTAACAATAACAATAAGAATGGGTTTTCAGGGTTATATGCCATAAATTGCCATAAAATTACAAAAATAAAAAAAGTGTACAGATACAGATTACCTGGGCAAACAAAAAGTAATGGATCGTCATTAATTTTATGGGAAGTAAATTAATTTGTTTAGATTTTTTAAGTTTTACAAGGCTTTTATAATTAAAAATGATTCCAGAAAAGATTTAAAATTTGTTATTTTTTTTGTAAGTTTTTTTTTATGAAGTTTTTTTTCTATAATTTTTTTTACAGTAACTTTGAAATAATGACTATTAAAATAGGTTTCACAATTATATGTCGTAAAATGGCCAAAAATGTATTTTTTCAAAATTTTATCTGTAGCAAAAAAAAGGACAAATTGGGCAACTGGAAATTTTTACATAAGGTAAAGGAACAATTAAAGAACTCGTTGGACAATCTCCTGTAAAATAGATTTATCCAATATTTAGGGGCACATGGAATTTTTGATTTTTGCCACCTCACTTGTTCTGCAGGCGCCACTGTG
Source organism: Muscina levida (assembly GCA_964034835.1). NCBI lineage: Eukaryota > Metazoa > Arthropoda > Insecta > Diptera > Muscidae > Muscina > Muscina levida. Next base: position 33,479,141 of record OZ035880.1, on the reverse strand, counting down.
CGACGACGGGTCCAAGTATTTTGCTGTGTAAATCGTTTGCTTAGGGCATAGTAATAGCCACTAATTTTTCGCGTTCGAACTCCTCTAGCGGCACCTTTGTGGCAGTTAGAGCGGAGGGAGCAATTTGTATAAGTATTGACAAATTGGTGGGGTTCGGTAACCTTGTTTCGACCTCGGTGGTTGAAAATCTAATCTGTAGTTGGTGATTCATCACTGACGATACCTTCGAGAATGTTCTCTCCATATTTACAGCACGCTCTCCATGTCAGTGACCAGATTTCCATCTCTGTATTTAAATGTGAGGACTGCTGTGCCATAACCTTTGCTGTGTACCTCTTTTACCGCTATTTCTGTCTCCTCTCCTTGCACCGTTCCCTCACAGCACGCGTTACCAATGATCGCAGTGTTTCCTTATATGCACCATATTTTCGTCAAATAATACACGATATTCTTAATCGCACCAGGCACTTGCCTGAGCGTTTTGTTATACATACCCAAGTACGCTCATTACGCTGCCGCATAGAAATGCCACTATGTGTCAGGATTATCGGAATTGTGCACGTTTGTTTGCAGATATTGAGAGATTTGCTAGAAATAGGCATTGACTATTTCGGAGTATGCAATCTTTTCATATCTAGCTTTAAAATATGTAAAATATGTGACAAGTATTTCGTCGTAGCATCTCTAACCCAATAGGTCAGTATAATAAAACCTCCAAAAGGTTATTTATTTGCTGCAAGAATGCAAGAACCATTAATGATTTCTCATTTCATTCTTCTGCAAAATTGCAGAGAACGCCAAACCTGTGAGGGTTTTACTATACTGACCTATTATCGTTATCCTGACTTGGAATTTCTCACCACCGAGGGGCTGAGTTATTAAACTATAAATCAAAAATATTGGAACGATGTACGTATGATTAATATAAAATCTGCATAAGAATAATATTACTCATACGTTGTACATACTTATGAATTGATTACCATTTGCAAACTCGCTAATTATGTACAGTACAGTACTTGGTTCTGGGTCGTCATTCAATATAAAAAAAAAAATTAAAGATAATTTTTTGAAGATTTCTTAGCTGGTACTTCTATGCAATCCCAGTGGAGTATATACCGCACTTAAAAAAATATTATAAGCGCCTCGATCTTCTGCGCTTCTTCTCCAGTAAGTCACACCGAGTTCTGTAAGGTTTTCAGTAACCTGGTCTTTCCAAAGGAGTTTTGGTCGCCCTCTTCTGCGCCGTCCATCGAGTTCATTGTCGAAGACTTTTCGAGCTGGAGCATTTTCGTCCATGCGTACAACATGACCTAGCCAACGCAACCGTTGCACCTTAATGCGTTTGACCACGTCAATGTCCCTGTACAGCTCGTACAGCTCATGATTCATACGACGCCGATACTCTCCGTTAACGATAATGGGCCCATATATTTTACGGAGTATTTTTCTCTCGAATACCGCCAGAACCGATTCATCCGCTTGTGTCATAACCCAGGATTCTGACTCATACATTAGAACAGGTAGAACCAGTATCTGGTATAGCTGAAGTTTTGTTCGTCGAGAGAGGGCTCTGTCATTGAATCGCTTGCTTAGTCCGTAGTAGCATTTATTTGCAAGCAGGATTCTTCTCCGGATTTCTAGGCTGACATTATTTGCTTTGTTGATGGCGGAGCCTAGGTAGACAAAAATATCTACCACCTGAAATTATAGTTGTCAACGTTCTCGCAGTTTCCCAAACGAGTAGATTCTTTGTTCGTTGAAACTAATAACTTCGTTTTGTCCTCGTTCACCGTTAGACCCATTTTCGCTGATTCCTTCTGAATACCTGAGAAGGCTGCAGTCACATCCCGCGGTTTTCGACCAATGATGTCTACGTCATCAGCGTACGCGACAGCTTTTCATATCCCAGCACGGTTGTTGCGGCGGTTGCCATGGAATTCGCAATATGCTGCCACTGTGTATCGGGAACGTCAGAAGTAGAGGCGTTGTGTCGTAAAAGTTGGGAGAGCTGGTTGGAGTAGGCAGAAGCTGTCTCTTGGGTTTGCATCTTCGCGATGTCCAGCTTTCTTTGTGTTTGGTTACGTGCGTTTATCGCTCTGCTCAATCTTGTGCGCACCTTGGTTGCAACCATGTAATGATCCGAGCCAATGTTAGCACCACGGATCACACGGACGTCCATGACACTAGATGCATGCCTGCCATCAATTACCACATGATCAATTTGATTTTTGGTGTTTTGATCGGGGGATAGCCAAGTTGCCTTGTGGATGTCTTTTTGCTGGAATCTGGTTCCACTCACTACCATGTTCCTTCCCGCTGCGAAGCTAATCAGCCTAAACCCGTTGTCTGAAGTGTCGGTATGCAGGCTGAATTTACCGATCGATGGACCAAGAACATCTTCCCTTCCTATTTTTGCATTAAAGTCTCCCAGAACAATTTTAATGTCGTGGCCAGGGCAGCGGTCGTATGTTTCCTCTAGGCGCTCGTAAAATGCATTTTTAATCTCATCGTCTTTATCTTCCATCGGGGCGTGTACACAAATCAGCGTGACGTAAAGATATTTCGCCCGGATGCGAATAGTGGCTATTCGGTCACTTACAGGGTTAAACCGCGAGACCAGGTGTCGAAGTCTCTTGCCGACTATGAAACCACATCCAAATTCGTGTCTTTCTGCATGACAGCTGTAAAAGATGTCAGTTCTTTCGTCGTGTGCATCCCTGTCGCGTCCATCTTATTTCCTGTATGGCGGTGAAGTCAGCCTTATATTTGTCGAGGACATCCGCCAGTTGGATAGAGGCACCATCTCTGTAAAGAGTTCGGACATTCCAGGTGCATATCCTTAAATCATATATCCTTATATCGTTTGCGGGGGTCGTCAACATTTGGGAGGGTTCTTGTTATATTTATTCTCCGTGTTTTTTTAATAAATTTTGTTTAAGGAGAGTGGCTTATTAGCCCACCGCTCCCGATCCTAGTTTCTTGGGGCTGCCAAAGCCACTAGGAGAGCCTGTGTTGATGCCGATTAGGTTACTCAATGTTTCGCCTTCTAACTCTAGCTCACTTCTAAGCGGTTGCTTTAAAGTCATTGCCCAGGGAATACTTGGTCTAAGACCGGAAGTAGTTAGCTGCTTGGACAGTGCCGCAAAGGAATCGATTCTGGTCACTCCCAAGTGAGTGACAATCAGTAACTTTCAGCCTCTGGGCAAAGTCCCATTCCCCAAAGAAGATTTCATTCAATCAAATTAATCAAACTTGAATTTTTTCATGGATATATTAATAGAAAATTTACAATTCTGCTCAAGGATGAAATGAGAAATCATCAATGCTTATTGAGGTATAGCCGAGAAACAAAGGGAACAAACATCAAATAAAATACAAATATAAGCTAACAAATATAAAAGGTCATAAAAAAATAGTTTAGCCTGAGAACGCCAAACACTTTGGGAGTTTTTCGGATCTAGAACATTCATCCTGACTTGGAATTTCTTATCCCCCATATTGGCTGTTGAACTATGTTATCAATTTTCCTTTTTTTTTTTGTATTGAATCTATACAATGATGTGGATCTTAAAACTGAATGAATTATAAAACTTGTGCTGCCAAAACCAACATTTTCATTCTAAAGACTTTGTACCTTCCGTCTGAATGTTACGATCATTGTTTTTAATCCAATATATGCACAAATAAAGCTTTTTTCTAATATTAGCTTAAAAAGCGTCTTTAGATAAGTTGTATTTAATATAATTTATAAATCCTACTGATAGCATACATCTAATGTTGGTACAGTGAAACTTCGATATAACGAATCTAGAGGGGACCGAAAAATACTTCGTTATAGCTATTGATTCGTTATACATATGCATTGTGAAACCTTGGTATAACGAAATTTAAAGAAATACGAAAGAAATTCGTTATAACTATAGTTTTTTTTGTCCGAATTCTATTTTACACGAAAATACTAGTATAATAATAAAAATTAACTATTTAAGAGGTAAATAAAAAATTAAGTTTTTATTATTTTTTTATTTTATTACATTTTAGTAAAATATTGTGTAATTTTTGTTTGTTTTTTCTCGTATAGAAATTGATTTACGCTTTAATACACTCACTTTGACAAAGAACCAAAACAGAACTGACTATGTAATTTGTGGCGCTTTACATATTAACCTGCAAAGACATTTACCTTTTGTTGGTTTTAAAAGGGAATTCCCCGTTTTGCTTAAAATTTAATTTTGCTTTATGCTTTATTCTGACTTCGTTGTATGGAGACTATAGTTCAAGACTTCGTTATGTAGAGGCTTTTGATAATGACTTACACACTTAAAATGTTATATGTATGTATTTCTCAATTATAATTTCGTTGTATAGAGGCTTTTGAAAAAATACTTCGCTATATAGAGGCTTTATAGATCAGAATTTTTTCGTTATAGCTATAGAGCATTTTTGTATGAAAAACTTTGCAATAAAAAGGTTTTTTCAAGGGTCTCAGCTAAAAATTCGTTATATTGAGTTTTTCGTTATAACGAAGTTCGTAATATCAAAGTTTCACTGTATAAAGATCAAAGAACTTGTATCTACAAGTCATTAAATACATTTGCCACAGATAAGATCCAATGATTATTTCCCAAAATAAAATCTAGGTTAACATTGCATTACAATTTAAACTTAACATTAGACCACATTTGGCTGTCATTGTTATCGCATATCGCATTCAAAGGAAGTGAATAAAAATCTATTTTACCACCAGGATATTTTGAGAAGATTCAAAGTGTTCAAGTGTTCATTTAGGTTTTAAGACAAAGAATCAAAAAAATGTATACGTCTGCTAAAAGTTCGACGGCCGCAGCTGTCGAAAACTTTACATTCGGTACTGTCGATTATTCTATGTTAGTAGTTATGTTGATGACGTCGACCGGCATTGGATTGTATTTCGGTTTCTTTTCTAAATCGAAAAATACCACAGATGAATATTTGATGGGCAGCAAAAAAATGAAAACTATACCCGTGGCGATATCTTTGGTAGCCAGGTGAGTTTATCATATAATTATAAGAAAAAATAAAAAAAAACAAGTAAAGAAACTGCACCAAAATATATTTAAAATTGCTAATACTTGAAACGTATTTTATGTGTGCAACGAAAATGTTATAACATTTCCTTTGAGATGGAAACTATCGTCAAAGGGATGTTAGGCTTTTGACGGTGAAAGTGTTCTACGCAATTGTAGAGCTGGAGGTGATATAAAAGCATTAAGTAAAATGTCTATTTTAAGGTGACAACTTTGTCTTACAGTTATGTGAAAAATCGAATAGCAACAATCAGCTTCATGGCAAAATTAATTAATTTTTATCATTTGTGCACATGCACTGATCCGTTATTAATAGTGTTACGGAAAGGTTTATTTTGTAATATGAATTTGGTAACACGGAAGTGTTAATATATCGAATGCTTGATATTGCTAATATAGACATTGCTTTAAACCATTTTCCAGGGCTTATGCACTCAAAAAAAAAACCCATTTGTTGCTCGCTTGCTGCAAAAAAAGTTGTTTGTAGTGTATGCCTACGGATGCCAACGACATCTAGGTGTGAGGGGGCAAGACCCTCAATACAAACAACCCTGCAATTGGGAGTAGCACGTATTTTTGGACAGGGATTTGGAGTGGAAAGGGGAATGACAGGTGAAGAAAATGTCGGCCGCCCAAGGGAGGTTCTTTTTCCGTTTTTGATCGACTGGCAGCAAGAAGGAGGCGTCCCAAGATACCGAAAAGATAAAAAGGAAAAACAAATTGTAAAACACATGGTGTTAAACTTAAGAAGTTTAAAAAAAAAGACATCGAAAAATACTAAATACTTATTAATAACTAAGAACAATACTTAAAACTTAGGGCAGAAGACCCAAAGTCAAAACGAAAAGAAAAGTAAAAATTCAAACTAAAAAAGAAAAAGATCGAGATAAAAGACATTTATACCTACCCTATCTTGGGACCTCCTCTGCCGCATCGGGGATCCGCCGTCCAAGGGCTCCAGCCAGCTCAGCCATTTGTATACGCCTCCAGACACGATTATCTACCTGCAGACGCTGGCCATCATTGGAGCACCTCCACGCCTTGGAGGTGCCGAGGTATTTTAGAAGCTAAGGGGGGTTCACACAACCTAAAACTTACACGGGTACGGACGGACGGACGACAAAAAAAAACTGGAAAAAAGAAAGAAATAAAAATATATTTTAAAAAAAAGCTGTGTTCAAAGGTCGGGTAAACATTTCAAGGTAAAACCATTTGCTGGACCTCTTGGGAATTCAGAGAGAGGGTACCAACGATTAGGAGTGAGCGCTCAAACCGACGTCGTAGGTCTTAATTTATATTGGCGCGGGAATGTGCCCGAAAATAAACTTAAATGTTCACCCAGTTTTTGAATTGGAATAAAGAGTTAAAGGCAAATAAGGCTTTTTAACGCCCACTATAATATTGGTATTTTTGCTAAAATTACAGTTATATAGTACTGAAATACCATACTAAAATTACCATAAGACAGATTACGGTACAACCCCTTTACCCGCTGGCCATACCCACTCAGCAATCGATTCCTGCTCGCGTTTTCGACACTGGATATGCATTTTGCATTTGTTTTACCAACATTCTTTTTATAATTTAAAACACGTAACTAAGCGGATATTGTTTTTATTTTATTGGTTTTGCCCATTGTTTCATTGCGTTGGATCAGGATATAATGAAGTAAATAAAGCAGAATTTTTATAATGTTTTACCGAATTCCTTTCTGAGCGGTTTTAAGTGGTCAAAATGAAGGGCTAAATAAGTAAAACGAGGGTAAGTTAACTCCGAAAACAGCTGGGATGAGGGTGTAGCGGAGAAGGGGTAGCTTGCAATGGGCCTCAAGTTACCATTGTTTGGGGTGGGAGTATGCCGGGGCATAAACTACGACCTGTTATGCAAACGAAACTGTGAGTGTAAGTCGTAAACTGTATAAAAGGTGTGACCGGACCATGTTTTGTGTTAGATTTGTCCATCCATGTGCTGGTTGAAAGTATTTTTTTGTTCGCTGCCTGAAGTTGATGTCGCTGACAAGAACCGCGCCCGAACCCCTGAGTTTTAGTCGGAGCTTGAAGTGCCAGCAACCAGCGCCAGTCTGCTCATCTCCTTCCTCCAAAGGGCAGAAGGTCCAACTCCTGAATAGGGGACCGCGACATGTTTTGTTTCGAAAATTCAACGTTTACCACAATCGTTGAAGTATTCGACGCATAATGAAACAGTTGCCATCGACATTGCTTTTTTTACAGTACACGAACATTTGTTTACTCTTACATCGTTTAATTTTGCGTTTAAGACAACGATGGGAGACGTTTGTGCAAAATATATAACCTTTATATTTGGGAGAGTTGAGAGAACAAAGAGCGTTACTTATTTCTAACAGCTAGCGAACATTCGTTTGGGACAACCGTAGAAGATTTTTGGGGAAGATTTAAATCTTTTTTGTTTAGAAGAGTTGAGAGAACGTGCTTTTTGTTCTCTCAACTCTCCTAAACAAAAGTTTTATATTTTGCACAAACGTCTTCCACGTTAGTCCCGAACGAATGTTCGTTCGCTGTGACAAATGAGTGATTGGAGTGTATCAATCATTGAGATGTTCCAGAATGATCGCTATCGTGTAGTGTTACGGTGTTTAGTTTTTCGTTTGTGGTTGAATTGGGAACATCAGTTTGGTGAGCGTCGTGTCGGTGTTTTTTTCTTTACGTAAAGACAATGTACTTAAAAGTGAATTTCAATGAAAAAGACAATAGTGAAAAAACTAACACTTTTGACGAGTTAAATAACAAATTAATGAAAATGTTTGAACTATCAGTGGTGTTATAATTCGCTAATAATAATTTGGAAATTGCGCAAGAAGATATTATGAATATATTTCACAATATATAAGCTAATGCACATAAAGGGTAAGTATTTTATTTTTCAAGAAGCTGAACACCAAATGAAACTTGAAGAGCAACTTCATTATTTTCGATATGGTTATGAAAATTTTACACTTTTATGTTATTGCAGGCCCTAAAGACAGAAGCGAATTAATCGTATTATCATTTATTCGAACACAGTCATAGTCGTTCTCGACTACACCTGGACACAAATGCAAATTTGTATACTAAAAGGTATGATATTAAAATATGTCTGTTAATTTTATTCATTTACTAAATTGGTTTCTTTTTTCAGGAATTCACAATATTTTTGGAAAGGAATCACTAAATCATTTTTGAGAACTTCAGAGTGAACAAAAAATTAACCAATTGTAAATGTATGTGTAAAATTCTAAATCCATGTATATATTACTAATGAATATAAAAATAAATGAAAATCCTATTTAAAAAAATTTGGTATTTAATTTTTGGTAAAGCAAAAATCCCGATTGGGCCAATGGCGTTTACCGTTTGCAACAAACGAGTTTGTATGTTTACAGCAAACGAGGATTTATTTTGTGGTAAAAGTGGGTTATTTTACGGCAAATACAATTGTTTTTGCGACAAACGAAATACACGTTTGTTTCTACCCGTTTTTCATTTGTGGCAAAAGTGGATTTATTTTGCGGCAAACACAATTGTTTTTGCTACAAACGAGATTTCCATTTGCGACTAACGAAATAAAAGTTTGTGTCTACGTTCTTTTCATTTGTGGCAAAAGAAATTTTATTTTGCCTCAAAAGAGTTTTTCGTTTACGAGTAACGAAATAATAGTTTGCCGTAGTCGTTCTTCAGTTGTTACAAACGTATATTGAGTTTGCGATAAACGATTATTTCATTCCCACATTAAACACAACTACTTGTGGTAAACAAGTTTTGTTTTGCGGCAAATAACAACTTCAAACGAAGTTCATTTGTCTAATTTTTCGTTTGGGAGCAACGATGTTTTTCCTTCAGTGTGGATAGAGCTAAAAACATAGAAACCTAGTATACCCTTATATAGCCAACACCAACCCTAATAAACTGACAAGTACGTCTCTCTCTTCTAAATGTTGACATTGTAACATTTTGAGAGTACCACTTAACAAGTAGACTGTCGCGGAATTATTTACTATTCTGGTCTAAAATTCTCTATTTCTGACAATGTCACTAAAGCTTAATACAACGGCTTTCTTAGTTAGTCTAAGCAAGGGCGTAGCCAGGTAGGGGATGGGGGGGGGGGCAGCTTGAAAAATTTGTCAAAATTCCGGAATATATGAAAATTAAAATAAAACAGTACAGAAATTTCACTAAGATGAACTGACTGATAAAAACTTTCATCCTATGTTCATTCTCTAAAATTCAAGTGGATATTTTTTAACTCTGAGTCAAATAAATTAACTGATTTTTAAGTAAAAGTACTTATGTATTGTTATTGCCCTGCTTGTGCAGTGGTAACTGTTGGTCAGAAGTTTACAGGCATGTATCAAAACTGTAGAAATGGTTATAGTTTAGAAATTTCTAATAAATTCACAAAATATTAAGAGTTCCTCCTTGCAATTATTGCAAAAATTTATACTACCTTGTATTGATTTATTGGAAGTTCTAGTTGGCAGAACGAGGCCCTTTTTTGTTCGTAAGCGTAAGTAAACGTTCAATAAGCGATAAGGTTGTGCCAAATTTTAACTGTATTTAGTGCGCTTGCAACAAAGACACGTAGTATATATATAAATGTACCAAATCTTCTTCTATCTTCTAGTTTTCCATTAGGATGTTTTGTTTTTCATTAGGAAGTTAAAACTAAATTTTGGAATATAATAAACTCAAAAATCTTTAAAAGGATCTGTAAAGTTTACTCGATTTATCCTGCACACCACCCACCCGCCAGACAGGCGGACATGTTTCCAGAATTGAATTCGCTCTTTAAAAACTTAGGGTCCAACGTGTCTCCTTTAACACGTTACACTTTTTCTCGTGTCAAATGATATAGAGGGTGAACCAAATACAAGTTAATTTTAAAATCGTAGATTATTGTAATCCAGAAGCGATTCAAACTCTTAAGGCCAAGATCATTAAAGCAATCCGTGTGCTACAGCCCGAAAGCATTTACAAGGTCTTGGAAAATTGGAGTGACAGAATGAGCTACTTCGATCTGAGCCGAGCCGATGCATTCAATTGAACGAACACAGTAAAAATTAAAAAACAAAAAATCAATGGAGTGTGAAATTTAGAATTTTTGAGGCAACTGATTCCTTACTCGATTTCCATATCGATTCTTTTAACAAGACATTAGACTAAATTAATTAGTTCTTTGGATTTGTAGATTATATTCAGTGAAAAAGAACACTGTAGTAGTTTAAAAAATAGACAAGACCGGACTCGACGGTTTTAACCTAATTCGGAATCGAACAGCAACATAAGATTTTTGAGTTACAATGACGGTTTCGTACAATTTTTTTTTAAAGTTTTTTTTACTTTGAGTATTGATTTAAGGGGTTGAGTAGATTTTCGACAAGCTATAGTTGGGATTATTTACTTACTTAATTTCCCTTTGTACCCCATGAATGAGGTATGGGATAGCTTCTCGCGTTGTTGTGAATTAACAGGCTTTCTATTTTTAGATTCACAACTAACGGCACCTACTTGTTTATCGACGAATGCGAACGTCACTGTTTGAGAAGCTCTTACTAGACACGCCGATTGACTCGACACTTTGCGAAGTTGCTGTCAACAACATTCGAGGCGAGCCGGCAATGAAAGAAAAAAATTTTTAAGATGACTGGAGCCAGGTTTGAACCTGCGATCTCCCGCATGTTAGTCGCGTGTTCTAACCACTATGCCACGGTCGGTCGAATAAGCTAGACTTATTTAAAACAACTTTGTCGATGACGGCATATCCGAAATTCCAACAATAGTCTGCGAAAATCGATTTGAGTCCATAAACCCAAAAAATTAAAGTCAATAATTATTTTTTCATTGACTTTGACATATTTAAAAAAAAAAATAACGATAAGGAATTCAGAATACAAAAAAAACGTTCATTATGTGCACAATTTTGTTTCCAATAACACAAGAAAAAAAATTTTAAAATCGCTCAAGAATTGCCGCCTAAAATTTCATATTTCTAAAAAAAAAACCACTAAGATGAATAAAAATTAATTTTTAGGAACTCGACGACCTAAAATTTTTTTAAAAAAATTTTAGTCTATCTTTGTCTAATAAAATATTGTCAAAACAATGAGTATTGATTTATTGTTAAGTACTTAATTTCAATTTTTTTCTGTAAACATACTATTAACATGAAATGTACAATCTAATGCGAAAGACGATGACGAAAAAAACATATACTACTTCGAAGTTATAGTGGTTTACGTTGAAGCAGCTTCCCAAACAAGTAGATTCTTTGTTCGTTGAAACTAATAACTTCGTTTTGCCCTCGTTCAACGTTTGGCCCGTTTTTACTAATTCCTTCTGTATACCTGAAAAGGCTGCAGTCTTTGGCCGATGATGTCAACGTCATACGCGTACGCAAGTAGCATGAGGCTTTTGTTAAATAGCGATTTCTGATAATTGCAACTTTTCCCATTATCATGTTGAAGAGATCGCACGATACACTGTTGTCTTGTTTTAGGACGTTAGGTCCTTGCCAACTTTGTGTCAGTCAGCGTCATTTGGCAAAGGCGGAATACAAAACCCAGTCATGGCTTCGAGGAATACAGCTTTATAGTCGACGAAAATATGGTACGTGTCGATTTGTATCTCTTGGCACTTTTCCAGGATTTGCGGCAGTATGAATGTTTGAGTTACCAAAGCCACACTGATAAGGCTAGATCTGGTGAGATAACAATGCCTTTAGTCTATTATATAGCACACTCGACAGGACCTTATATGCGATGGGTAAAAAGCTGCTCCCGCGATAGTTGCAGCATACACTTTTTTAAGCTCAGGACATAATATTCTTAGGTTCCAATCAACGGGCATGCTTTGGTTGAGCCAAACCGTGCGTAGGAGCTGGTGCATGCTCGTTATCAGCTTATCTAAAAGAAGTCCGTCTGCAGGAGCTGCATTATTGTCGCGATATTGCTTTTCTTACCTCGGTTTGACATGGTGGTAGGCAATCTTAGCTGTCGTCGACAATTGCCTTGATACCTTCACTCACGCTGCCTTTGCGGAACCAGAAATTGCTCGAAGTGTTCTCTCCATATATGTAGCAGCACACTCTGCGTTTCTGTAACCAGATTTCCATCCTTGTCCTTACAGGAGGGGAGACCATGATCGTAGCCTTTTGCTTTTACTTTCTGTCTGGATCCTTGACCAATGTTTGACGTCAATACGGAGACATTATCTAATAATGTATATGGCCAATTCCACGGCAAAAATGTCTATTCAGATTAAAGGTTCGGAGAATTTTTTCATGCACTTTTTCGTGAATTGGCGAACTTTGAGCCAAAATTTCATAGTATAAAAATGGTTCAAAATTTTCTAGGGAAGCAAGATCCATTTTTTTTAAATTTTTGAGGAAATTTCTGATCTTTGAAAAGCCGTTAAATTCAATAAGGTCAATTTGAACAATAAGAAAATATTACGGGAAATATTTTTGTAGGGGTATTGTGTTATTGAATATCATCATGTTTGCAAAGAAGGTAAACCCCATGTTACTGTAATGGAAAACGCAATGCTTTTGAAAAGCACCTCAATCGAAAGAAACTAGCTGTTTTCTTAGTGAAAAATTATTTTACTTCCGAAATTAAGAATATTTATATGTACACTATGTAGTGAAATTCTAAATTATTTGAGGAATTTCTGTATAGTCATCCTTTTTCTTATTCCCATCTCCAACCTCATGTGTAGCCTGTTTAAATAAATTCTGTAGCTCATAAGGTAGATTTTGGTTCGAAGATTTCCTGTCTTCGAAGATTTTTCTGAAAATGATCAACCGGGATTTTTCAGTCTTTGACGAATACTTTCGGGGATTTGCGGGTTGCAATAGAAAAATCGACCCTCCAAACGGTGGAATTATCTATGAGGAATGTTTAAAGAAGTAGAAAAACAATCTAGAAGATCGAAAGTGAACCGTGAAGTATTGCTTTTTACCCTTTTCGGGTTAATGTGGTTCACCGAATTTACATCGTTATAAAGCTTCCATAAAACATTCGACGGCAGATTATGGGTTAATATTTAGCTATGGGGGTGCAAAAATTTGGTATTGGACCACCTACGACTATCAAGGAAAGGTAGACATAGTTAGAAAATGGTTTCTGGAACTTCCAAAAATTACCCTCATGCGCGCCTTTTTTAAGGAAATCGACCACTGTGCGCCGTTATATACCATTTCAGTGCGGCTTTAGACCTGGCAAATCTACGACGGATCAAATATTCACCTTACGACAAATCCTGGAAAAAACCCATGAAAAGCAGATCGACACCTACCACCTCTTTGTCGACTACAAGGCTGCCTTCGACTCTCCGATAAGGAATAGGCTTTATGAGGCCATGACTGAGTTTGGTATTCCTGCAAAGCTGATTCGACTTTGCAAATGTACCTTAGACAACACCAAATCCTCGGTTAAGATTGGTAAGGATCAGTCTGAACCATTCAACACGGAAAGAGGTCTCAGGCAGGGCGATAGCCTGTCCTGTACACTATTTAATATAGTTATGGAGAAGGTGATGAGAAAGGCTGGTGTCAACATGTCTGGCACCATATTCCACAAAAGCCACATGCCACTAGTCTATGCCAAGACAAAGAGTCCTCTCGATGGGGACGCACCGTGAACGTTGACAATTATTGTTTTGAGGTAGTCGACGAGTTTACCTACCTCGGATCTTCCGTCAACAAGAAAAATAATGTCAGCCAAGAAATTAAACGGAGAATAGTGCTAGCCAATAGATGTTTCTACGGACTTCGGCAGCACTTTAGTAACACCACCTTCTCTCGGAATACTAAAAAACAGCTATACCAGGTGCTTATCTTACCTGTTCTGTTGTATGCTGCCGAATCATGGGTGCTTACTACAACGGATATACAAAACCTGGGAGTATTCGAGAGAAAAGTACTCCGAAAAATATATGGACCTATCTGTGTCGAAGGCCAGTTTCGCCATCGGATGAACCATGAGCTGTATGAGCTTTACCACGACATCGACGTAGCTAAGAGAGTCAGAATCCAACGACTTTGATGGCTGGGACATGTTGCCAGGATGGATGTTAATGCTCCAGCGAGAAAGGTGTTTGAAGGCGAACCTGAAGGACGGCGCAGAGCAGGGAGACCCAAACTCCGTTGGAAGGACCAAGTGGTAGGCGATGTGCCATCATCTGGTAGGACTAACTGGAGAACACACGCAGAAGACCGAAACGTGTGGAATTCTTTATTACTTCAGGCCTCAAATTTATGAACTACGTTTCGTAAATTGTAATTGGCCACTTAAGTAAGTAAGTAAGTAAGATTGATAAAGTGCGTTTTTCGCTCTGCTAAATCTTGTGTGCACGTTAGATACAACCGGTTAATCATGCGAGCCAATTGTTAGTACAGATGATCATGCGCACGTCCATGACACTAGATGTATGCCTTTCATCCATTATCACATGATCAATTTGATTTTTGGTGTTTTGAATGGGGGATAGACAAATTTCCTTGTGAATATCTTTATACTGGAACCGGGTTCCAATCACTACCATGTTTCTTGCCTCTGCGAAACTAACCAGCCTAAACCCGTTGTCGGACGTATCAGTATGCAGGCTAAATTTACCGATCGATGGACCAAAGGTCCTTTGGTCCTTTCATATTTTGCCATTAAAATCTCCAAAGACAATTTTAATGTCGTCATCAGGGCAGCGGTCGTATCTTATCTTCCGTGGGGGCATGTGTACAAATTAGCGTGCTATAAAAATATTTTTCATTGATGCAGATTGTGGCTATTCGATCACTTACAGGATGAAACCGAGAAACAAGATGTCTGAGTTTCTGACCAATTACAAATTCATATCAAAATTCGTGCTTATCCACATGGTAGCTTTAAAAGACATCACAATTTTTACGTCGCGGCCATCGTGGATGTGATGCCAGTGATGCCAGCCTTGTAATTTTAGAGGACATCCGCCTGTCGGTTATGATATTTTATTAATTTTAGAGAATTTTCTATTTTTGTTAAGTTATGTGTAAGTTTATGTAAATTTTATTAAGCGCTTTATAGATGATTCATGAGGCTGTCAATTAAAGATATGATGGCTTTTACAAATGTAATAAGTCTATTCACAATATAACTCCATTTCAGCCAACTTTCGGGTATCTCTATTATGTCCGTTCCAGCTGAGAGCTATGCCTTTGGATTCAACTATATTTTTAACGTGTTAGCTATGATCCCGGTGATACCTGTATTAGTCTACATTATAGCGCCTGTTTTCTACAATAACAACATAACAAACTGTTATGAGGTATGCAACAACAAATATTGTCAAACTAAAATCTTTTTAAAATTAAAAAAAAAAAAAAAACAATTTAATATTTTAGTACCTGCAATTGCGTTTCAACAGGAGGACACGCCAAATAGTAACCGCCACTTTCGTCGTTAATGCTTGTCTTATGCTGCCCGTATATATTTTCGTACCAGCTCTAGCATTTACTCAAGGTAAAATTTAAACTTACATATATAAAAACAGAATTATGAAAATTTAACCTCAGCTTTAATTCGTTTGCTTTTACAGTGACGGGCATAAATATTCATCTAATCAATATATTCGTTTGTTCGATATGTGTTTTCTACACAATGTTGGTAAGCAGCTAAGTCAGCATTTAACTAACAGATGTAAACATTATTAAATATAAAACATGTTTCTCTCTGTAAATTTCTAAATACCCTGTTCATCGCAGCGATATCGCTTCAGTCTCTTGGGCGACTAAGAGTGTAACTGTTATCTTTAATTCTCATCTTTATCTTACAGGGTGGCATTAAAGCCGTCGTCTGGACTGACGTAGTTCAAGGTGGCATCATGTTAACTTCGGTGATTTTGGTTGGCGTTTTGGGTACTCTGAAAGTAGGCGGCCTAAGTAAAGCTATCGAATATGCAGACGAAGGAGGTCGTTTAGATTTCAAGTATGATGTTGAGATGAAGGATGCATTAAACTCACTTAGACTAACGTGTTTGTTACATATTTAATTACAGTTTTGCTTTGGATCCTCGAGTACGGGCGTCTGTCGCTGGTATGTTTAGTTGCGGTTTCATAATGTGGACCGGTCATCTTGCTTTGCATCAAAGTTGTGTTCAACGAATCGTTTCTTTGCCCAGCTTGAAAAATGCACAAAAGTAAGTGAAATTTTAATTAACGTAAGGAATAACGAAGTTGAATTTCCAGGCATGTGGTGTATAAAAGTGCAGAAGATAATCAGATATTTTATTGTAACAGCAACAACAACTAAACAGCATAAATATAATTCAACAAAGGTTTGAAGTTTGCAAAATGTTGAGAACCGCTTTCCTATACATTTGTATTTCAAACAGTTTCCCATAGGACTTTGTGGTCAAAAGAGTTTTTACACATCTTTTTGGATTCAGAGTGTGAGTCAAAATTTATCGTAACTATTCACAAAATTAGTTATATGAAGAACCGTATGTAACGAGTAAACTTAAAAACTACTGAATCGATTCTAATGACTTATTCGCCAAAACATATCAGTTTAGCTAAAGAACAGAATAGAATATTTTATTTTTTAAACATCACCACGCGCTCGTAGTGAACGAAGGGTATATTCATTATACTCTTACATTCGGGATGAGGGTATATATCATTTGATACGAAAACTAGTATAGAAATTTCAGTCAGTTCAGTCAGTCAGTTTCATCACCCATATGACATTCATTCGCAACTGAGAATCAAAGAAATCTAATGGGCTGGGTAAATCTCTTGGTTTCTTAATTTTCACCTGTAAACACAATATATTAAAAGTAAAATATTCTCTATGGGGTATGGGTGAAGCCACTTGGGACACATAGTGGGTAATTTGTGAGAGAGGTTCCAGAAGTCCTCGAAGAATACAAGGCTGACATAACCGCTTTACAGGAAATCCGGTGGACGGGACACGGGTGCTCGCGCAAGAAGACGTGCGACATCTACTATAGTGGCCATGCGGACAAGCACGAGTTTGGATGTGGATTTGTGGTTGGCAAGAGACTGCGACACCTAGTCTCAAGGTTCAACCCGGTGTGTGAACGTATAGCCACCATAAGAGTCAAAACAAAGTTTTTCCATATAACAGTTATATGTGCCCATGCTCCGACAGAAGAGAATAGCGATGAGGACAAAGACGAGTTCTACGAGAGCCTAGAAAATGTATATGACCGTAGCCCGAGCCATGACATTAAAATTGTACTAGGTGATTTTAATGCTAAAATTGGCAGGGAAACCGCATTTGAGCCTACCATCGGAAAATTCGGTCTGCACACCGAAACGTCGAACAATAGCATCAGACTGATTGATTTCTCTGCGGCAAGAAATATGGTAGTTAGCAACACTAGATTTGACTATAAAAATATTCATAAGGCAACATGGTTATCTCCAGATCAATTGACGAGGAATCAGATTGATCATGTGGTAGTCGATGGAAGGCACGCATCGAGTATTCTGGACGTACGAGTGATTAGGTGTGCGAACATTTACTCCGATCACTTCCTTACCGCAGTTAAGGTACGCACAAGGCTAAGCATGGCGAAAAACGTACGTAACCAGGCACAACGAAAGCTGGACATCGGTAAACTGCGGACCACAGAAGTAGCAAACGCTTACTCCAACCACCTAACTCAACTGCTGCGGAATGCTCCAACCCCTGACAATATAACCTCGCAGTGGCAAAATATAGCCGACTCCTTAGAACGGGCTGCGAGAAGCGTACTTGGGTACTCAAAGCCGTCTCAAGAAGATGCCTGGTACGATGATGAATGTCGCAATGCCACGAGAGAGACGGTTGCTGCATACAGGGCGAAACTGCAGCCAATGGCAACGCGAACGGCACAGGGAGAAGAGACGACAGGCAACTCGTCTTTTTAGAAGAAAAAAGAAGGAGCTGAAGAAGAGGCAGGATGAGTGCACTGAGTTGCTCCGAAGTAGAGGGGAAGCCCGTAAATTCTACAAGAGAGTTAAAGCAAGAATGCGTGGAACAAGGTTGCCCTCCTGCAAGGACAGCGATGGTCAGCTAGTGACGAACCCGGATAACGTTCTGAAGATATGGAGAGATCACTTTAGAAATTTACTGGATACCGACACCACTCCAGAAGACCCCGCTCCAATCCATGACGATGGTATTAACTGTCCACCTCCGAGCCAGAGCGAGATACGTATGACCATCTCCCGCCTTAAAAACAACAAAGCTGCTGGAGCCGATGGTCTCCCTGCTGAATTGTTTAAGGCAGACGGGGAGGAGCTGATTAGGAGCATGCATCAGCTCATGGAGAACATCTGGCAAGAGGAGAGCATGCCCGGGGATTGGAGTCTCAGTCTGTTATGTCCCATATACAAGAAAGGAGATCGTAGTGAATGTAAGAACTATCGTGGAATAAGCCTATTACCAATTGCGTACAAGGTCCTTTCAAGCATATTGTGTGAACGTCTAAAGCCAATTGTAGAAAAACTAATTGGACCATATCAGTGCGGCTTTAGACCTGGCAAATCTACGACGGATCAAATATTCACCTTACGACAAATCCTGGAAAAAACCCATGAAAAGCAGATTGACACCTACCACCTCTTTGTCGACTACAAAGCTGCCTTCGACTCTCCGATAAGGAATAGGCTTTATGAGGCCATGTCTGAGTTTGGTATTCCTGCAAAGCTGATTCGACTTTGCAAATGTACCTTAGACAACACTAAATCCTCGGTTAAGATTGGTAAGGATCAGTCTGAACCATTCAACACGGAAAGAGGTCTCAGGCAGGGCGATAGCCTGTCCTGTAAACTATTTAATATAGTTATGGAGAAGGTGATGAGAAAGGCTGGTGTCAACTTGTCTGGCACCATATTCCACAAAAGCCACATGCCACTAGCCTATGCCGATGATATAGACATCATTGGCCGAAATCTGCGGGATGTTACTGCAGTTTTCTCATCACTAGAAAAGGAGTCAGCAAAAATGGGCTTAGCGGTCAACGAGGACAAAACAAAAATAATGATTTCGACGAACAAAGAGTCCTCTCGATGGGGACGCACCGTGAACGTTGACAATTATTGTTTTGAGGTAGTCGACGAATTTACCTTGATAGATGTTTCTACGGACTTCGGCAGCACTTTAGTAACAGCACCTTCTCTCGGAAAACTAAGAAACAGCTATACCAGGTGCTTATCTTACCTGTTCTGTTGGGTGCTTACTACAACGGACATACAAAACCTGGGAGTATTCGAGAGAAAAGTACTCCGAAAAATATATGGACCTATCTGTGTCGAAGGCGAGTTTCGCCATCGGATGAACCATGAGCTGTATGAGCTTTAACACGACATCGACGTAGCTAAAAGAGTCAGAATCCAACGACTTCGATGTTGCTGGGACATGTTGCCATGATGGATGTAAATGCTCCATCGAGAAAGGTGTTTGAAGGCGAACCTGAAGGACGGCGCAGAGCAGGGAGACCCAAACTCCGTTGGAAGGACCAAGTGGTAGGCGATGTGCCATCATCTGGTAGGACTAACTGGAGAACACACGCAGCGAAGCGTGTGGAATTCTTTATTACTTCAGGCCTCAAATTTATGAACTACGTTTCGTAAATTGTAATTGGCCACTTAAGTAAGTAAGTAAGTTCCAGAATAGGAGTGGCAAATGTTTCGGTTCTCTGCGGTTTTGCCTACGGTTACAAGATAATTACACTGACAAAATTCAAATTTCATTCAGTTCGAAAGTTATGGCAAGAAAGATTAATTTTCCAAAAATAGGTTATTTAGTATGGGAGGTGTGGGAAGTGGTAGTTCGATATAGTCCATATTCATTCCTGAGTTAAATTGACAAAATGACTAAATTCTATGAACTTTCAAAAAAAAAATGTGTATGAGGGAGTATTCTGTCATTTGTATGGGAGTTACCAGAAGGGGTGGGGCAAATGTTTAGGTTTCCTAAATATTTGTCTACTATTAGAAAATAATTGAACTGTCAATTTTAAATATCCTACAGTTATCCGTTTGGAAGTTATTCCATATTCAAATTTTCCTTAGCGTATATCTAATGCAAAGTTAATTCGGTCATGTGTATGTAAGCTACCAGAAAGAGGGTGTGGCAAATGTTTTGAGGGCTTCGTCTGTTATTACAAGTTTATTAAGCAGACCAAATATGAAACTCCTTTAGTTGTCCGTTTGGCAGTTATTGAAGAAATATTTTTTTACAGAAATAGGTAATAGGAGTCATCCAGCAGACAGACGGACATGGCTCAATCTTTTTAAAAAGAAACAAGAAACTAAATTGGTCTTAAGATACTTCTGCCGTCTGCTTTAATGAGTTACACTTTTTCACGTATCAAATAATATATGTATAACATCATTTCTAATGGTTATTGCATAAAAATTGCAAAGCATTAAAGGAGTCGAGTTAAACCCTAAGTATCTTAGGACCAAATTAGTTTCAGGGTTTTTTTAAGACAAACTCCCCCTCTTTTCGGTCTGTTTCTGCGGTTAGAGCCGTAATTAAGGAGCTGTCTTTCTGAAATGTGGTATGCAAGCTTCTTTCCTCTAACCTGAGTTTGAGTTCAAAAATGAGAAAGATCTGTCAAAAACTACTTTGGGGGTGTTCGTCTGTCTATCCCCGCATCTACAGCCGTATTTTATGAGATATAGAGCTTATATTTTCTAAGCAGAGGTTATGTAAAAAGATAAGCAAGATCGGTCGAAAGCTACTCCCACAAAAACTCCCTCTTTTTAGGAGTTGTCCGTCTATCTATTCCCGTGATGACAGCCTACATTTAAAAGCCTTTTTCACCATTTTTTAGAATGGTTAAGGCTATCTGAGCGCATAGATCCGCCTGAATTTATGGACATCAGTTAAAGAGAGATGCGCGAAAAATGACCATTATCATTTATAATCAATAAATTAAAAAAACTGGATTTTAATCAAAATGGGCCACGCCCACGGCCCACCGTTTATACATTCCAAATTGATTTTTTTGCATAAAAGCCGTTAAATTTGGTACATCAACTTTCTAAATAATAACCAGTAAGAAATTTTTAGTCGGGAAACCCGTCTTACGTATACCCTCACCCCCAATAAAACATAAAATTTTCTATTATATTGTTATTATAACTCGATTTCTAAAGAGGGCGGAATGGTACATTTGTATGGGAGGCACCAGAAGGGGCGTGGCTAGTCTTTCAATATATTCTAAGAAACTTTATCCTATTATAGTTTGACAAAATACCGAATTTAGGCACGATCGCGTTGGATGTATTGATATTATTACTCAATTTCTAAAGTGGGCGGAGTGGTACCTTTGTATGCGGGGTACCAGAAGGGGCGTGGATAGACTTTCGGTGTTTTCTCCAAAACTTTATCCTGCTGCTACAGTTTTACTAAATTCGTATTTTGGGCATGATCGCGTCGGGTGTATTGATATTATTACTTGCTTTCTAAAGTGGGCGGAATGGTACATTTGTGTGGGAGGTACCAGAAGGGGCGTGGCTAGGTTAATGTTTTCCCAAAACTACTTACGGTATTGGAAATGGGATACATGGTCACGCCCCTTCTGGTACCTCCCACACAAATGTACCATTCCGCCCACTTTAGAAATCAAGTAATAATATCAATACACCCGACGTGTCATGCCCAAATTACGAATTTAGTAAAACTGTAGCAGCAGGATTAAGTTTTGGAGAAAAAACCGAAAGTCTATCCGCGCCCCTTCAGGTACCCCGCATACAAAGGTACCACTCCGCCCACTTTAGAAATTGAGTAATAATATCAATAAAACTAAAACAATTGGTTTCGTCTTTCGAAAGTTATCGTGCGTACCAGCCGGACAGACAAGTTCAAAGAATGTAAGTTCAAAGACACATAGGGTCTTAAGTGACTCCATCTATGTGTTACCCTTTTTTTTTTGATCCGTGCACCATACGTACGGCTCCGTTTTCCGCTTTAGTCACTTTTGACTTAGACGTCAATTTTGACTTTGACTTCCTGTATTACGTTTTCTATATCCATATGATGCCCATTTCTTGTAACGTCCATGAAGGACTCTCCAAACCATGATACTTTTGTTTTAGAAGTATTATAATTCACAAACCCAAAAGTTATGGATAATAAAAGAAATGTTGATCAACCTACACCAAAAATAATTAATTTGATGTGTTGATCTGTCATTTAGAGTCAAATTACGTCGCCAGTGCGAGAAATGACCATACATTAGAATCGTTTATGCTGAAAGTCTACCTTGGCGTGCGCTGTGTGTCCCATAGGGTCGCCCTGCTGGAACCATATGTTTTCGGTGTCCAAACAAATTGATTATCATCGTTGTGTAGCGGTCGACATTGACGGAAACAACCTTACCATCATCGATTTCCAAAAAGTACGAACCAATGACGCAGGAGGCTCAAAATTTGCACCACCCAGTAACTTATTGTGGATGTTACCTGAAGCGGGACAGCTGTCATAAATTATTTATAAGTTTTAATTGATATCGATAATTTTAATTTATCTGCTTTTATTTATTTTTTTTTCTTATTTAAACATTTAAGCAATTTTCTTTCGTTTAAGGTCTCTTCTCATTACCGGAATTGGCGTTGTTATCATTGTGGGCTTAAATTCTTTCACTGGAATTGTTATGTTTGCCCGTTACTTTGGATGCGATCCCATTATGGCAGGTGTAAGTATATATAAATAGTTATTAAAATATAGTTATTATAAAAGGGGAAATCATTTAAAAGTTATTTTTTTAATATAGAATAAAATACTAGAATTAGGATTCATGGTCAGAATTACTTTATTATTATCTGAAAGAAAAATCTGTGTCATTAACTTTTTATACCATCACCCTTAGGAATGAGGGTATATATCATTTTCTACAAAAAAAAGGGCAACGCATTCAAGGAGACGAGTTAGACCCCAAGTATCTTAAGACCAAATTCGTTTCAGGACTTTTTAAGACGATTGAGCTATGTCCGTCTGTCTGGCTGGCTGGCTGGATGGCTGGTCAGCAGGATAACTCGAGTAAACCTTAACGGATAGGTATGAAAATTTACCAGTATTAATATTTTCCAAAACGAACTTATGGGATTGTAAATGGGCAAAATAGCCCCACCCCTTCTGGTACCTTCAATACAAAATGACCTATTATTAGATAATTTATATTTCTTTCATAACTGCCAAACAGACTATCGAAGGATATTTAAATTTGGTCAGATTATTTATCTTGCAATAGTAAACAAACCCTATGAAAACAGAAACCTGTGCCACACCCCTTCTGGTACCCCCATACCGAATTGACCATTATAGTTTTACATACATATCTTTTTTTGTAAGTAAACTTAATTTACTCAAATTTTGAGTATGATGTTGGCTTATGAAAATAGGACTCAGGAATGAATACGGACTATATCGGTTTACGCCTTCTGGTACCTCCCATACAAATGACCGAATTCACCCCCATAGTCTTACAAACATATCTTTTTTCTAAGTACACTGAATTCAATCAAATTATGCGTAATTTGTACGCTTATGAAAATATGAATCAGGAGTGAATATGGAGTATATCGGGTCACCCCTTCTGGTACCTCCCATACAAAACGACCTATTTTTGGAAAATTAATAATTCTTTCATAACTTCCAAACGGACATTTGAGGGGTAATGAAAATTAGTCGGTTAATTTATATTGTGATAGGAGGCGAAACTTCAGAATAACTATCTATTTGACACACCCCTTTTGGTACCTCCCATACAAAGGATCGAACTCACCCCCATAGTCTTACATACATATCTTTTGTGTAAGTACACTGAATTCAGTCTAATTATTCGTAAGTTGTACGTATGAAAATTTGAGTCAGGAATGAATTAGGACTGTTCGTTTCACCCCTTTTGGTACCGCCTATCAAAATTAAATTTTTTTGAAAAATTAATATTTCTCACATAAATTCCAAACCGGCACCTATACCCCCTACACAAATAAGTAAAGTTTTGGACGATTTTGCACCACAAGCACGGGGAAAAATTATACATAAGTAATATTATTTTAATTAAAAATCTGTTCATTTCAATAACTCAAGACTTCAACAATATCTTATATTGGGTGATGGTATTTATCAGTCAGTTTACCTGACTGAAATTTCTGTACTGGTTAAAGATAATTTCATTTAAATGATGAGCATTACTTACTTACTTACTTAAGTTGCCCATTACAACTTACGAACATGGTTCATAAGTTTGAGGCCTGAAGTACTAAAGAATTCCACACGCTTCGGTCTTGTGCGTGTGTTCTCCAGTAAGTCCTACCAGATGGTGGCACATCGCCTACCACTTGGTCCTTCCAACGGAGTTTGGGTCTCCCTGCTCTGCGCCGTCCTTCAGGTTCGCCTTCAAACACCTTTCTCGCTGGAGCATTTACATCCATCCTGGCAACATGACCCAGCCATCGTAGTCGTTGCATTCTGACTCTTTTAGCTACGTCGATGTCGTGGTAAAGCTCATACAGCTCATGGTTCATCCGATGGCGAAACTCGCCGTCGACACAGATATGTCCATAAATTTTTCGGAGTACTTTTCTCTCGAATACTCCCAGGTTTTGTATGTCCGTTGTCGTAAGCACCCATGATTCGGCAGCATACAAAAGAACGGGTAAGATTAGCACCTGGTAAAGCTGTTTCTTAGTTTTCCGAGATAAGTTGGTATTACTAAAGTGCTGCCGAAGTCCGTAGAAACATCTATTGGCTAGCACTATTCTCCGCTTAATTTCTGATGATGAGCATTGCCACCGGTATTTGATTAATTATACGAGTATGTTTTAAATCGTACCTGATTAATCGCAGACGACTTATAACATTTTTGAAGAAATACGGACTGATGATTCTGCCAACCCAATATTATTTTTATAATATTGTCATTGTCATTAATAATAATTCGTCAATAATTCAATAAAATTACTACACAATTAATTTTCAGTTAAATATTTTCAAATTTGTTTTATTAAAAGTTAAATGATGATCGTGGTGACCAAAAATTTTACTCCTTTTCACCGTTGTAACGTACCATTCTAACTCTTTCTATTTCTACTACTTCCAGCTAGTCGAGAAACCGGACAAAATGATGCCCTTTTTTGTTCAAGATATAATGGGTCATCTGTTGGGAATGCCTGGCGTATTCATCTCTTGCGTATTTAGCGCTGCCCTTAGCACTATGTCGGCCAATTTGAATTCCTTAGCCGGTGTTGTCTACTTCGATTACATTAAACCCTTCGTCAAACACTCAGATGCCCGAGCAAATGCAATAATGAAGATATTTGTATTAGCAATGGGCTGTTACTGCATTCTGGCTGGACTGGTCGTAGAAAGGTTCAATTCCATACTGCAAACGGTCATAACGATAACCGGTATTAATACGGGAGCTGTGACGGGAATTTTCTTTTTGGGTATGTTAGTGCCCAGGGTAAATGGAAAGGTAAGATGATGGACGGGGTAAGGTTAAAAACTGGCACTGCTATTAAAATATTTAAATTTCCTGTTGAAAGGTGGCCATTGTTGCCGTTGGTTTCAGTGTGACCACCATGTTGGTGATTATATTAAATGCTCAGCTGCGTTTTAAATCAGGAGCTATCAAATACGAGACATTGCCCACATCATTGGATCGATGTGAAAGCTTTAATTTTTATGACTTGATCGACCATAATAAAACGTAAGTAGTTTTAAAATAAATTAACCGCAATACTCTTTTTCTCTTAATTTTTACATCAAGCTCCTGCTTAAAATACTTTTTCATCTACATAATCAGTAAATTTCTGTAGAATATTATATAACGTTTTTTACATTCATTTTAGTATGTTCACAACTCCTATCACTACTACAACCAACGCGGTTCCTCTGGTCACCTCTACCCTTGGCAGTAATCACCCATTTTCAATTTTCGACATCTCTTTCTATTGGTACAAACCGCTGGGCGCAGTTATGGTCTGGCTATTGGCCATACCATTGAGTTATGTCTGGAAACGTGAAGAGGACGAGAAACTAGATCCAAAACTATATTCTCCTATAATTGGAAGATTTCTTAATGTATTACCTAAAGAAGTGGAAAATGAAAATGTACCTTTAAAAACTACCGATGGATCATTGGCCCATGGTATGAGTAGCTCAACGACAATAGTTCTACCCGAGGAAAAATGAGGATATGACAAAATAGTTAACAGGATTAGACTTTTTTATTATTATTATTAGATTTATGTTTTTAGTATTATTTTATAAATTTGTTACTCATATGATATGATGAATGATGATATGAGAAATAAAATATAAATCGAAAAAACTGTTTTATCTATATATATAAAATGGAATGTGTGTTTGTTTATTTATTTGTTTGTTTGTTTGTTTGTACCTTATAGGAGACCAAACCTTTGGACCGATCTTCCTGAAATTTTCACAGCATTTAACTGGGACTCTGGCATGATTTATAGGGTACTTTTTTTCGACCACGCCCACTTTTACGCCCATTTTTTTTATATATATATATAAAAGGCTTGGGTGACTGACTGATCACTCCCCAGCCCAAACGGCTAAAGCTAGAACCGTGAAATTTAGAATGTAGCTTCCTTTTATGACGTAGGCGCGCACAAAGATGGGATTTTTGGAAATTCGAATTTTTAAATGAATGTATCTTTTAAGCCATAATAGGTTCGAAGTCGGGATTTGGTACGTATATTGGACGTATAAGAAAAAATATTTTGTTTAAGGACGCCCCTTTAAAAAAAATAGTTATATTGGCCAAATAAATGGTCCGATTGTAATTATATTTTCTTTGTGTGATATTGTCCATAGGACCTTCATCATAGGTTACATGAAAACATATTTAAATAAAGGGGTGTGGAACAGAGAAAGAAGCCGACTGTTTATCTGTAGCCGCGCCGCCGCCGATATGTACGGCTAGTGTCGGCTTATTTTTAGCCGCCGATGTATTGGATCTGTAGCGGCTGAAGTCTGAAAAATCGTTGTGTTGGTAACTTTTTTTTTTTGGTCGCCAAAATTTAAATTTTTTCGCAATTTTTTTAAAAACCTTACCACTCTAATTTAAAAAACAAATAATAATTTAAAGGAATATATCAACAAAAAAAAATAAAATTTTACAAAACATAGCTTTTTTTAATATTTTTTACATTTTTCTTCAACTTTCCCACTTTTATCCTTTTTTTTATCAATTTTCTTTTTTCAAATTTTTCTTTTTGCACTTTTTCTTGAATTTTTTTAAAAATATTTCTTGAAATTGTCCATTTGTTTCCTTCATTTTTTTAATTTTTCTAATTTTCCATAACTTTTTCCCATTTTTTAATTTTTTACGGGGTATTTCGGAAATTTTTTTTTTTAAAAATCGCGACGTTTTTAGTTTCTTATTTTTTTAGAATTTTTAATTTTTTTAAGTTTTTCCATGATTTTTTCACATTATTTTTTGGTATATCCCGGAAATTTAAATGGCTAACTCGGCCCAGGAGACCCGTAGGAATACGGCCGCTAGATTCGTCTCGAAAGTATCTTTCATTTGAGTACCCCCAAGGGGCCCCTTTTTTTGGGCCCTAACTTTGGCCTTGATTTTCGTGTTTTAGGGCGTATTTGGGGGGGAGTGGTATTTATTTTTTGTTTTGGCTCCCGCCCCATATTCTGCACTTTTGCCACTGAGTTTTTGTTTTTCTTTGGTCACTGGTTTGTTACAAAATAATGAGCCGAAATTGAGCCGCCGCCGGTAAATATTTTATTTCGCCGCCGCCGACCGATAAAAATATCTTGAGCCGCCGCCGCCGACAAATTCGAGTCGGCTTCGTTCTCTGGCGTGGAACCGCCCACACAAGCCTCAATTTCAATCGTCATATCTTAAGAGCCATTAGAGGTATATATACGAGATTTGCTACATATGTTACTGATACGAAGAGGAAGCCGCCTCGCTGGAAAATGGGCGATGCCACGCCCATTTTGAAAAAATCGTTATCTGGGCGAAATGACTGAACCGATTGCAATGAAATTCTCACTGGGAAGTACTATCCCTAGGGTCTCTATCATAGGCTACATTAAAACATACCTAGACAAAGGGGCGTGGCACCGCCCACACAAACCAAAATTTTAATCGGTCATATTTCGCGAGCCAATAAAGGTATGAAGATGAGATTTGCTACATAAGTAAATGGTACATGGGGGATTACGTCCCGCTGGGAAATGGGCAGTGCCACGCCCCTTTTGAAACAATTTTTACGTCGGTCATATAAATAGAACGATTGTAATTACAATTTCGTATATAATAAAACTGGTACAATCGCCCAGACCAAATAACTAAAAGTAGAGCTACGAAAATGTATTTAGCATTGCTCCCTATAGAATTAGATACCCGCCAGATGGTGTATTCAGAACCAAACGGCTAAATCTATTATCGCATATGTGCATAGAATTAAAGGGGGACCACTCAATTATAGTTTTAGGGATAAAAGAGATTAAAGCGGTACAATCACTCAGACAAATGGGATAAAGCTACAATCACATAAATTTGTGTCCCGTCGTCTTATGAAACGTTTGCATTTTATTTGTATTGATTACATTCTTAAGAAGTTTCATTGTAGGTACGGGTGAAGCAAAACGAGCCAGGAAAGCTAGTATTTATATAAAATCAAATCTGTTTTTCTTTTGCATTAAAAAGTTCTCTGGCCGAAACTATGTAAATGCTTACTAAATAAAATTAATTACTAACTATTTTTCTCTCCCTCGAGCATATTTTTATTTGTCATCTATTATTCTCTCAAGCTCTCTTATTCACTCTCTCTACACAATCTATATTGAGGTGTAAGATTCCTTATATGTAGAATTGGAGAGCTGCACGAAGTGATATTTCGAATTTCAAATTTTTATGGCTAAAGAGGCCGAAAAAGGAATAAAACTGATACCATCACGCGACTACCATGCGGGTGATCACAGGTTCAACACCTGGCTCTAGTCGTCAAAAAACTAATTTTCTTTCATTGTTGGCTCCTCTCGAATATTGTTGACAGCAACTTCGCAGTGCAAGTGTCGAATCAATCAGTCTGTCTAGTATGAGCTTCTCAAACAGTGACGTTCGCATTCGTCAATAAACAAGTAGGTGCCGTTAGTTGTGAAACTAAAAATATAAAGCGTGTTAATTCACAACAACGCGAGAAGCTATGGGATATGGGACTCATGACAAAGAAGAATCAATTTTTGGCCAACAGTTTGTACAGTTTAAGCAAAGTTGTAACTAATAGTCCGCTTAATAAATTAATATAATTAAATTTCCCAAAAAAAATTAGACTTCCCTCGTTTATTTTCACAAAACTTCGAAAAAATTTGAATATAAGTCGTAGGGAGTCCAGATTTTTTGCATACTCTATTTAGTGAAATTGTAGTTTAGGCAACACCGAAAAACTTCTCTTAACAAACCCATATAATCTGAACAAGTCTAGGGATATTAAATGACTCTACTTTAAACAAATCATTTTTTTAGGAGTTTTGGGCCAAAAAATCTGGACTCCTTACGACTTATATTCAAAATAGTGAAAAAATTAGAATTTTTTTTCTAAATTTTTTGAAAATAAACGAGGGAAGTCTTTTTTTTGGAAAATTTTATTATATCAATTTCTTAAGCGGACTATTAGCGGCGCCCCTTATGGGACCTCCCATACAAATGTACCTTTCCACCCACTTCAGAGATGGAGTAATAATATCAATACATTCAACGCTATCGTGCGCTCAGTATTTAGTAAAGCTATAACAGGATAAAGTTTTGGAGGATAAATCTAGAAGTCTAGACACGCCCCTTCTAGTACCTCCCATACAAATTTACCACTCCACCCACTTTAGAAATCGAGTAATAATATCAATATAATAGCAATTTTTTTTATTTTACTGAGGGTGATGGTATATGTAAGTCGGGTCGCCCGACTGAAACTTTCTTACTGGTTTTCACTGTTGCACTGTGTAATGTGTTAATAATTGTTAGTAAAGTACATAAGATACATTATAAAACTCAATAAATCGGCCAATTTTAAAACATATCCCATAAACTTAACATAATTTCCCTTTAATTTAATTTAATTTTAATTTTAATTTCCCTTTAAAAATCAACAATGCGCTATTAAATACCATCTACCCCTAATAGACTGCTGTAAAGAAAAAAATTACTATCGCGCCACTAAGTTTATATTGAACAGCTATGCAAAGTAATCTCTTGGTAATACCTTTCCGTCAACCATCTTGTTACGTTTGAAAATATTCGGAAAATACCGGAGAAGACTGCAAAATACCGAAAATACTGCGACTGAGCAACTCGTAGTCCAAAAATGAATTAACATTTTTTTTCTTATTTTAATTTTAAATGAACATGTCTAAATAATCTGACAGTTTCCCATTTACTTCACGTGAATTGTTATTAATTCGTTGTACAGAAGTTAGACAGTTATACCGCAATAAGTTATAATCATGTCAACATCTTTAGATAAATCAAAACGAAAATTATACAAAATTTGTAGGAAAAAAATGCTTAATCTACGTCGACCATAAAATCACCCTATTATACAAGATGATAAATAATCATAATAATTAGAGTTAAATAAACAAAAGAGTTGAGCAGATCTTATCTAAAAGCTTTTAACTGAGATTTAACACAAAGCGGAACTGAATTTCATCATGATAGCAAGTAGATATACGAAATACTATAGCGTTTTCATCACTAGAGATCATTTGGCCGTCCGTCTGAACAGAACGTTTTGTAAAATCCAAAACAAAATTTAATATATTATTTTCGGGACATTTCTGTAGAACTGAAACCTGTATGAATTTATATTACGCTATATCCTTACAAGTTAGATTAAATTATTCCAACCAAGGCAATGCAGTCTTACCTATCGCTTAGAATTTGGAAATACTTATAAAATGTGTACAACAACTGAAATCTCATTGTTTTTATTCAAAAATTTCATTGATATTTTCCTTTATTTCTGTAATACTTCCACACAACTTGCATAACTCTCTCATAGCAGATTACATTAAAGTTATCCTTACTTTTAATAAAAAAATTTTTTATAAATATTTTTTTGGTACACTTTCTATGTTATTTAATATCTCCTTGTACATTTAACTAAACAACATACATTAAATTTTTAAACAAACTTAAAGTAATTACGTGAAGTTAAAATTTCCAAAACTAATTGAATTTTATCTCATAATAACTCTCAAACTCCCTTTATAAATTATCACTAATACTCATCACCGAGTTTTGTTAATATCACAAAAGGATTGGATTGATATCCACTATCCAAGTGTGCCTTTAATACAAATCCATATTTTATTTAGTCGTTTTTGTATAGATTTGTAGAGAGCAACCTGCAACAAAATGGCAGCGGCTGGTGAAAGTTCAACGGCGGGTGCCACGCTTGAGAGTGTGGCAAATAACTTTACTTTTGGTACGGTCGACTATATAGTATTCGCGTTTATGTTAACGATATCGGCCGGTATTGGTGTATACTTCGGATACTTTTCAAAATCGAAAAACACTACGGACGAATATCTAATGGGTGGCAAGAAAATGAAAACTGTTCCCATTGCCATATCTTTGGTTGCCAGGTAAGTGATCTATGTATAATAAAAAGCTTAACATTGATTTTAAATTTTGTCAGAGTAAAACAGTGAAAACTTATTTGCTTCATGCTAAAATGAATAGTGTTTCTAAATGTAAGTTCTGTGTCGTTATCCCAAACTAGAAAACAAAAGTGAAATGCCATAAAAAAGAAAGTGTAGAGGAAAGTTAAACACCTGTGAACCTCAAATTTACATAAAAAGACTTATCTGGATAAACGCTTAACTTGAAATTCGGACCGGCCGCGGCAAGATGGTTAGAACACGCGAGTTGCATGCTGGAGATCCTGGGTTCGATTCCTGCCTCCAGTCATCTAAATTTTTCTTTCATTTCCGGCACCTTCGATGTTGCCGACAAAACTTCGCAGATGTCCTTTGGCTTTACGTGAATACTCGCCCGTGAGGCCTTAACTTCACGGTGGGCTCAACCCCACTGGAACACTAGGCCGCTGTTAAGGCCCGCATTTAATTCTTCTATCCAAAAAGGATGTTCAAACCGTTTGTATTTCTTTTGTGAGGGCACCATATCGACGGACAAGTACAAGCTCAAGTCTTGAACGCCGCCCGTTTTGGCCCCCCACTCCTAATTATTTGCTACTTTATGTCACATGTACAAGTACATGCACTTGTTGTTTCAATCAAATCATGTCTTTTCTCCATCCTCCACGCCACAAGTGCGCCCACGCCGCCATCTGCTAGGAACCGAGGTTCCCCATCCGGCCGGCCTACATCTGACATCTCTTCAATTTAGATCCACTCTGGGATAAAAACATCAAAAATACACAGACCTGTATCCCTTCCACTACCGTCGGCGAGTAAATCAACACTCCCTCAGACTAGCTTTTATCGATACCATCATTCCTTCCACTGCCGTCAGCGAGTGAGTTAACACTCCGTCAGGCCAATTACCAACAATACCTTTTTACCACTTGTATTTTAAAGAAATACAAGTATTTTACCAATCAAGACAATCACAACATATAAATTTGAGATTTGTAGCTGTTTGTAGCTCAAAGAATATACAAACAATTATATCCTCCCCTTGGATATTAGAAAGTCGCCGTCGCAAAGTGCATACGTTACTGCGGTATTATGCACACACTTGTTAAGTGTTCGAATCTATCCAAAATTCTCAGTTATGTTTTCGACCAAGATAGTGTTTGATGCGCAATGAGAGATGCAAACTCGTATGGTGTCAAGGGACATCCAGCTCAATTTCTCTCAAACATCAAACTCTTAGTCTACTCGCGTAACTTTGAGTTTTAACCAACAACCACCACGAGTCACAGAACACTGTTCCATACCCATTCGGTGGGTAAGTAGTTTTTACGCTACTTAGGACCCCCAGCCACCCGTGGTACCATCTTTAGACTCCTTGGTCGGAGCTCGTAAAGATAATACCTCCCTACTACCTCTTTTCGCCCCCGCAGAGCCAGAAAGAGGTCTACTGGTGGTTCTCTCAGGTCCGTGGGGGCGATACTCCCCAAATGCTTCTGAAGAAACACCCTTGCGGGAAAGCGTCTATCAGTAGCCGCACGTAGAAAAGTATTCTAAGCGCCTTGGATTTTTGCGCTCCGTAGGTAGTTCGCCGCACCAAGCTCAGATAACAGCTCTTTCACCTGATCCATCCATAGTTTTGGTCGCCTCCTCCTGCGCCGCCCTTCGAGTTTATTGCCAAAGACTTTTCGAGCCGGAGCGTTTTCGTCCATTCGTACAGTGTCCAAGCCAGCGCATTTGGTCTATTTGAACGCGCTTGACTACGTCGATGTCGTTGTACAGCTAATACAGTGTATGATACATTCGACGACGGTACTCGCCGTTAACGATGTTGGATCCATAATAGATTGATCCGCCTGCGTCTTTACCCAGGATTCTGCGCTGTATAGTAAGACAGGCAGGATCAGAGTCAGGTAGAGTTAGATATTCGTTTTTCGAGAGGGGGCCTTATCATTAAAATGCTTGCTCAGCGCATAATAGCAGTGGTTTGCGATCAATACTCGTCTCTTGATTTCCAGGCTGACATTATTATTTTTGTTTATGGCGGAGCTGAGGTAGACAAAATCATCTACCACTTCAAAGTTATAG
Organism: Muscina levida; assembly: GCA_964034835.1. Classification (NCBI taxonomy): domain Eukaryota; kingdom Metazoa; phylum Arthropoda; class Insecta; order Diptera; family Muscidae; genus Muscina; species Muscina levida. Next base: position 33,445,328 of record OZ035880.1, on the reverse strand, counting down.
TTGTGAACGTTCACGCAGCGTCCCAAGCGTGTAGACTCTTTGTTCGTTGAAACAAATATCTTAATATCCAGATCCAATTCTGCCGACTACTTCTCAATGCTCGAAGAGGCCGCAGTATCATCCCGCAGTCCTCGGCCGATGATATCTATATCATCAGCATACGCGAGCAGCATGTGGCTTTTGCCAGTCGTGTTTACTGCTGCCTTCTGCATAATCATCTCCATAATGGTATTAAAGAGATCGCATGACAGACTATCGCCTTGTCTGAAGCCTCGTTTGGTAGAAAATTGCTCTGTAAAATATGTGTCTATTTTCACTGAAGACTTCGTGTCAGTCAGTGTCGAATTAGCTTCGCGGGGATACCAAACTCAGCCATAGCATCTAACAAGTTCTGTTGTATCGGACTGTCGAATGCAGCTTTGTAATCGATGAACAGATGATAGGTATCGATCTGCATTTCTTGGGTCTTCTCAGGATTTGTCGTAGTGTGAATATCTGGTCGGATTTACCAGTTCTAAAGCCACACTGATAAGGTCTAATCAGCTTCGCCAGAAGGGGCTTTAGTCTTTCACATAACACACAAGCCAGGACCTTGTATGCGATGGGTAAAAGGCTGATTCCTCGATAATTGGTACATACACTTGGATCGCCTTTTTTACGCACAAGACATGCAACACTCAGATTCCAATCATCGGGCATGCATTCCTTGCCTTGCCGGTAGTCCATCCCGCCTGAAGACTGGGGAGTAGATAACAATTTTGGTTTAGAGCCATAATTTTCATCTACTCACCCACTCAAAAATCTCACATCTATATATATATAACCAGTACAGAAATTTCAGTCAGTTGAACTGACTGATAAATACCATCACCCAATATAAGATATTGTTTAAGACTTGAGTTATTGAAATTAACCGATTTGTAATTAAAACCAGTTAGAAAGTTTCAGTCGGGCAACCCAACTTACATTTACCCTTACCCTCAGTAAAATAAATAAAATTGCTATTATATTGATATTATTACTCGATTTCTAAAGTGGGCGGAGTGGTACATTTGTATGGGAGGTACGAGAAGGGGTGTGGTTAGGCTTTCAGATTTATTCTCCATTACTTTATCCTGTTATAGCTTTACTAATTTTAGAATTTGGGCACGATTGCCTTGGGTGTACTGATATTATTAGTACATCCCTAAAGTGGGCGGAAAGGTACATTTGTATGGGAGGTACAATAAGGGGCGTCGCTAGAATTCCAATTTTTTCTCCAAAACTTTGTCCTGTTATAACATAACAAAATACAGAATTTGGGCACGATCGTTTCGAGTGTATTGATATTATTACTCGATTTCTAAAGTGGGCGGAGTGGTACATTTGTATGGGAGGTACCAGAAGGGGCGTGTCTAGACTTCCAGATTTTTTCTCCAAAACTTTATCCTGCTTGAACTTTACCAAATACAGAATTTGGGCACGATCGCGTTAGGTCTTTTAATAATATTAATCGATTTCTAAAGTGGGCGGTACCAGATGTGTATGGGAGGTACCAGATGGGGCGTGAATAGACTTCCATTTTTTTTCTCCAAAACTTTATCCTGTTATAGCTTTACTAAAAATAGAATTTGGGTACGATCACGTTTAATTTATTGATATTATTTCTCCATCTCTATAGAGGGCGGAAAGGTAGATTTGTATGGGAGGTACCAGAAGGGGCGTGGCTAGGCTTTCAAAATTTTTTCAAAAACTTTATCCTGTTATAGCTTTACAAAATACAGAATTTGGGGACGATCCCGTAGGGTGTATTGATATTATTACTCGATTTCTAAAGTGGGCGGAATGATGTATTTGTATGGGAGGTACCAGAAGGGGCGGGGCCATAATAATAACTCGTGCAAAATTTCAAAACATTTGGTTGCGTCTTTCGAAAGTTATCGTGCGAACCAGCCGGACTGCCACCAGACAGACAGACGGACATGGCTCAAACGACTTAAAAAGTCATGAATCGAATTTGGTTCAAAGATACCTAGGGTCTAAAGTCACTCCTTCTATGTGTTACACTTTTGGGTCTAATCAAATGATATATACCCTCATCCCTAAGGGTGATGGTATAAAAATGAAATGGTCCACGTATGTAATACCATCACTGGAGAACGGCTGGAGCGATTTCTTCATTGGATTCCATATTATCATTAGATTGTTTGTAAATAAAAAATCTACTCTAGGTGGCGCTAGGGTGGATTTATATCGAAAATTTGAATGCATGTACCAATTCGACTGAAATTTAGAATGGATATTCGTTTAATCATGAGAAAACATTTTATGTACAAATAGACCCGGTAGGTGGCGCTGGGGTGGGTTTATAATCAAAATTTGAACGAATGGACAAATTTAACTGAAATTCAGAACGTACGTTTGTTTGATCATTAGAAACAATTGTATGTACAAAGGGACCTGGTAGATGGCGCTGGGGTGTATTTAATAATGAGAATTTTTTTTTTGTATAAATGGATTCGCTTTTGAGTTGGTAGGAGCTGAATTATTTCGAATATTTATGTCGATTGTCTGATTTTACTCAAACTTAAATTGTATGCATTTTTTGGCTTATGATACACTTAATTTTTTAAAGTCATTTACTCTCCGTTGATTACATTAAAAATCTTTTTTAAAAATCAAAATTATTGAAAACTCTATATCGCAGGTTCAAACCTGGCTCCAGTCATCTTAAAAGAAAAAAATACATAAAATTTTCTTTCATTGTCGGCTCCCCTCGAATGTTGTTTGACAGCAACTTCGCAGTATTAAGCGTCGATTCAATCGTCGTGTCTAATAAGAGCTTCTCAAAACAGTGACGTTCGCATTCGTCGATAAATAAGTAGGTGCCGTTAGTTGTGAATCTAAAAATAGAAAGCGTGTTAATTCACAACAACGCGAGAAGCTATCCCATACCTCATTCATGGGGTGCAAAGGGAAATTAAGTTTTTAAGTTTATATATATATATAAATAGATGTCCATTTTGATGACACCACTTAATTTTTTGTTCACAACATCTATTTTTCATAAATGTTTTCAAAATCATCATAAGTATTTTAAACTTGTATTTGCATTTTTTATTGTTTTTAGTCAACTTTCCGGTATTGCCATTATGTCCGTACCGGCTGAGAGTTACGCCTATGGGTTCAACTATATGTATTTAATAATAGCAATGCTGCCCGTAATACCGTTCCTTAATTATGTTATCTTACCTATATTTTATAATAATAACATATCAAATTGTTACGAGGTAAGTCTGAAAATAACATCACGTGTAACGTAGTCTGTAATACAAAAGCGAATATCTTGCAGTATCTCCAGATGCGTTTCAACAAACGGACTCGCCAAATAATCACCGCCTCTTTTGTGCTGAATGGCTGCTTTGCGTTGCCCGTTTATATTTTTGTTCCAGCTTTAGCATTTTCTCAGGGTAATATTTCAATTCAATATATTAATTGTGTTGGACTCAAATTAATTTGTATTTTCTCGGTTATAGTGACGGGTACAAATATCCATTTGATCAATACGATTGTATGCTCCATATGCATCTTTTATACTATGTTGGTGAGTATAACGAAACGTAATGAAATGATTAAGTTTCAAATTCGAAACGACATTATACTTGTGTTGTTCTTTTATGTATATTAATTTGTATTTTTATTAATAAAATAATAATACTAAAGCAACTCTCATTTCCCACTGAAAAAAATGTAATTTTTTACCCCATGCATAAAAGTCTTTTTTAAAACATGTTTATTATTTTTTTTATTTTTTACTAATAGGGTGGCATTAAAGCTGTCGTCTGGACCGATGTAGTTCAAGCTGGCATTATGCTAACTTCTGTCATATTAGTGGCAGTTCTGGGAACTATTAAAGCTGGTGGTTTAGCTCAAGTTTTAGACTATGCTGAGCAAGGTGGACGTTTTGATTTTTAGTGAGTATTTTGTACGGTGTATTCGGTTTGACAAATACGAGTATTTAAAGATTTTTTTTTAACTATGAACGTTGCAGCTACGGTTTGGACCCTCGTATACGTGCTGGTGTTTTTAATCTTTTCACGGGTGGATTCATTTTATGGACTGGCCACATTGGCTTAAATCAAAGTTGTGTCCAGAGAATTGTGTCGTTGCCAAGTTTAGCAAATGCCAGAAAGTAAGTAAACAAATGTAAGGCTAAAGCAATTTAAATTTCAATTGGTGTGTTTTGAATTTTAAATTTAATGTTCAAATTTAAATTGATTTTCTTTGAATTTCAGCTGAATCTGCTTAAGATCTACTCATATACAACACAAATTTTAATATTTCACTCTACATTATGCATTTCCCTCCTTTTTCCCTTTAAGTTCCCTTATTATTGCCGGCATTGGTGTCTTTATGGTCATGAGCTTGAATTTCTTCACAGGCCTTATTATGTTTGCTCGATACTTTGGCTGTGATCCCATTAAGGCTGGTGTAAGTAATGGCCCCAATAAAAAAAAATCATAAACCAAATAATTTTCCAATTTTCCCTTTCTTAGCTGGTCGAGAAAGCCGACAAAATGATGCCCTTCTTTGTACAAGATGTCATGGGTCATCTAAAGGGTATGCCCGGCGTTTTTATCTCTTGTGTTTTTAGTGCCGCCCTCAGCACCATGTCGGCCAATTTGAATTCATTGTCAGGCATTGTGTATTTCGACTACATAAAGCCCTTTATCAAGCATACCGATGCTCGAGCTAATGCCATTATGAAAATCTTTGTGGTGACAATGGGTTGTAGTTGCATTCTCGGTGGTCTGGCAGTGGAGAAATTCGGCTCGATCTTACAGTTGATCCTAACAATCATCGGCATAAATACAGGCGCCGTGGTGGGAGTGTTTACTTTGGGAGTTTTTGTACCACGAGTAAATGGAAAAGTTGCATTCACTGCCATAGCTGGTAGTGTTGTTGCAATGATAACTCTGATAATCAATGCCCAGTTGCGTTTTCAATCGGGCGCCATAAAGTATGATGCTTTGCCCACAGGGTTGGATCGCTGTGAGAGTTTCGATTTCTACGACATTATTCGGAATCTGTAAGTATTCTAGTAAACTGACGTAACTTAATTTGCAAATTAATCGTATATCAATTACTCATCATAATATAGAAACACCTCTACCACTTCGTCTACTTTCTCCACCACTGAAACGCCCCCCTTGGTTACCAACGCTTACAGCAGCAATCGTCCATTTTCGATATTTGAAATATCCTTTTATTGTTATCAATTGATTGGAACATCTTTGATATGGATTATAGCAATTCCTTTGAGTTACATCTTGAAACGTGATGAAGATGAGAAGTACGATCCAAAATTGTACCCCTCCTTTATACGACGTTTCCTGCCCGATCCAACTGGACCTATTAAAATGGAAACTTTACCCTTGAAAGCGACAGCAATCGAAGTGCCCGAGAAGAGTAATGAGGAAAATTAAGTGAATCTAGTGAGTGTGTATGGGAGATTCTTTATTATATAAAGAGTAATATGTAGATTCCACATTTAATAGAATTTGTACTTTTTTTTAAATTCAAAATGTCACTTATTTAACGCATCAAAATTTCTTTAATTTTAGCAAATTTCAAAGTCTTTTTTATTTAATTTTTTACATTTGTTTTAACATCGAGAAATACGAAATGCGATATATTTAAGTAAAGTTTGAAATGCAATAAATGATAATTTTTCTGAAATTTTAGCAGTTTCTTTAAAAAAAAAACAAATCAAAACAATTTTTTGTTTTAGTTTCTGTTTCTTTTCATCATCTGATGAAAAAGAACAAGATAGGAGGAAGGACAAGTCGTGTTTTAATCTGACAAACGACATCAGCGATGGCATATTTAAAAAACGACTACGACCCGACGTGACTACGACATACACAATAAGGGAATATCCCAATGTGCACAAATGCGGACGCGGATCCGAAACAGATCCGAAAACGGAATCCGAGCAGTCGGACTTCTTCAGTTAAGACGTTCATGTAGAAAATTCTGCAGTAGTGTATAAAAGTCTTCGGAAACTAGTCTTCTACGTAAAATTTTATCCTCGAATCAAACAATACCATCGTATATACAGAGAGATATATATATTTTTAGATTCACAACTAACGGCACCTACTTGTTTACCGACGAATGCGAACGTCACTGTTTAATAAGCTCTTACTAGACATGCCTATTGGCTAGACACTTAATACTGCGAAATTGCTGTCAACAACATTCGAGGGGAGCCGACAATGAAAGAAAATTTTTCTTGTTTTTAAAATGACTGGAGCCAGGAGTTGAACCTGTGATCTCCCGCATGGTAGTCGCGTGTTCAATATTCAATCTTATGATTAGTTCAGCCTTTATAAGATCAAAAGACATTCGTGTATAACTTGTTTAAAATACTAAATACTTTGTCACAATGAGTGTTACTTATCTGCAAAGAAAATATAAATGAGATCAATTTAAACAAATTCTAGTGATTTTCTTTGCCACATTTGGTAAAAAATGTGACCATATTTTGTCATTTGGTATAACTTTGGGCAATTCTCCATAAACAGCTCGAAGATTGCAGTAGTCGCTGTACAACATGTCATTGTCCACTGCATCTGATAATTGTAGAACTTTGGAAATTTCTCCCAAGTCAATAGTGAGACTTTTAGATTAAATGCTGCAATTTGTCCAATAATTTACATTTCTTGAAAGTCGTAATGTTTTTTTAAAAAGTTAATTGCTGTTGTAAAAAAGCTCACAAATTGTTTTATCGTCCGCTGAAAGTCCCTTTATTATAGAATTGGCTTTGCTTCTTTAATTATTATAAGTATAGATAGTAAATATTTAAAAGTCGGGATTTTCCTCTGAATTACTTCAATACTCGGGACTCGGGATTTTTGCGTGAAGTCGGGAAAATCCCGCCTAGTCCCGACCATCTGGCAAGCCTAGCTGAGAAGCATGATGATTTCAGGTTGAGATATATTTTTAGCAATTTTTCAGTTACGTCAGACTTACAATTCCGATGTTTGGAGACCAAGACGAAGAGAATAGTATATTTTTGACATTGTTTTGGATCCCGCCCAATATTCTGAAAAATGATTTTTAAAAACTTAATTTCCGTATGCCAACTCTCAGAGGCCATAACTTTTTAAGCAATACATAGATTTGCTTCTGTAATACCTCATTTAGTTTGCTGGGAAGTTAGTTTTACGCAGAAGGTCTCGAAAAATATATATCTGAAGTTTTCGGTTTATGCTCATTTAAAAACCAAAAAAAATTCTATCTGAAATCTTCATGCTTCCTAACGCGAGCTAGGAATTGATTTTAGACACAAAGTTTTTTGGTGAAATTTTCTTACAATTCATCGTAGATTCCGATTTTAGTTACAATTTTTGCGAATAACGCGAGCTAGAAATTGATTTTAGACACAAAGTTTTTTGGTGAATTTTTCTTACAATTCATCGTAGATCTCGATTTTGGTTACGATTTTTGCGAATAAAAAAATTGGCCCACCTTACTGTTCATATCTCTAGGCGAACAGCAATATTCTGTGGAATTTTGACAGTTATTACTGTTTGTTTTAATAGGGGTGTGGAACAGCCCACTTCCACCATTAATGTAATTCATACTGCAACAACAACATATGTTACAACTCACATCTTCATACCTTTGATAGTTCATGAGATAAAGTCTTTTTTACTTTAAAGTTGTATGGGCGGTGCCACGCTCCTTTATCCAATCACAACTAAGTACAGCCAGTGACTAACAACAGGTCAGCAGTACCACTTTTTAAAATTATCTTATAAATAAAAGTGGTGTGGCACCGCCTTCTTCCTCCTGGCAGTAATTAATACTGCTCCAATAACATATATACCAAATCTCATCATCATACCTCTGATAGTATTTTCCTTTCCAGTATCAGACATTTCTTGCTTTCCTCAGCACTTGAATTTGATTCGGGCACAAAAATATTTTTTCATGAAACACAATAAAAATCAAAATAAATCAGCTGATGTACAAATGTTACATCAGCTGTTGTCAATTCTTTCATGTTATCGATTACACAAGGGAACAAGGTATTTGTTGTTTAAAAACTGAATATTGTTTTAAAGGTAATTTGGGACGCTGAATCCAAATCTGCACTTGGTTTTTTTGTATCAGCTCGACTTTTCGCGATATACCGTTATGTCTAAAACTAAGGCACTTCCACTACAAATATTTAAATAACTTGAAAACGGTTCACCATATTCAATTAAAAAAAAAACTTAAACTCGTCAACAAAATTATCTTTAACCCGTGCCTACATTGTTTTTAATTTGGCCTAGTAGTTTTAGAGACATCGTTGTAATTTTAAACAAAAAAAAAACAAAAATTTTACAAAAAGAAAAAAATTTGTTTTTTAAAAATTCATAAAAGAAAATAATACAACAAAAATCACAGTGTTGGTCTTAAAACATTTAGTTTAATATAGTTTGAATCAAATGAGCTTTATTTCATTAAAATCTGTGCACAACTTTTGATTTTGTCAACAATTTACTGAGATAACTAAATTTACAAAAATCGCGATTTCCATACAGAAATAACATTTATTAATATGTTTGTGAAAGTGTAACTCGAGCAAACCTTAACGGATCGTTATGAAAATTTATCAGTATTAATATTTTTCGAAACGAACTTACGGGATTGTAAATGGGCGGAGGTACCCCTTCTGGGACCTCCCATACAAATTTACCTATTTTTGGATAATTAATATATATTCAATAGCTGCCAAACAGACAACCGGAGGATATTTAAATTTGGTCAGTTTATTTATCTTGCAAAAGTAGATAAACCCTAAAAAAACCGAAGCCGTTGCCATACCCCTTCTGGTACCTCCCATACAAATGACCGAACTCACCCCAATAGTCTTACATACATATCTTTTTGTAAGTATACTGAATTCAGTCAAACAATGCGTAAGTTTTACGGTTATGAAAATATGAATCAGGAATGAATTTGCACTATATCACCCCTTCTGGTACCTCCCATACAAAATGACCTATTTTTGGAAAATAAATATTTCTCCCTTAACTTCCAAATTGAAACCTGCCGATTAATTAAATTTGGTCAGTTAATTAATATTGTAATAGGAGGCAAAACTATAAATTAAACTATAAATAAATTTGCAAATTTGTCATGATTTTTAAAAATACAAAATTTTATTTTTTTTTGGGTGGAAACAAAAAAAATCGAAAAATCTGTTATCACCGAATTTAGCATAACTCATTCAATTTTCAATCGATTATTACGTACATACATGTTTTAGAAAGCTACTTTAATATGATATTCAATAAAGCTAATAAAAATAACTATTTGCCCCCAACCGATTAACTTTCAGCGTAAAGAAAATTAAAATGTGTAATTTTTTTTTTTTTTTGAATAAAAGAGCCTTTTTTTTTTTGTGATATTAAAAAATTTGATTTTTTTCAAAGGTAACAACGATATATTTAAAAAAAACAAATTTTAAATCATAAAAAAATTATGATTTTTTGAACTATAATATTTTGGAAAATAGGCGAAAATACGATTAGTACCTGTAAATTAAAAATACGAGCTGATGGAGAAAAATGGAGATTGGATTTAAAATCAGCGACCTCAAATTAGTAAAAAACAGCTATAGAATTCCAAACAACACTCAAAAAGTTAAATTTTGTTCCCTTGTGTTATCAGTCGACGTCGTCTCATGGTAGTTACAGAATACCGAAATAGCATTGATGTGACGACGATGTTGAATCGAAGTGATGTTGATATAAAAACGACGACTGCGGGAAAAGGGATGATTAATTATCCAAAAATAGGTAAATTTGTATGGGAGGTACCAGAAGAATTATTCGCCCATGTCCTGACAATCATGCGATTGTCAAATCAGTTCATTCGTTTTTGAAAATATATTTTGTCGGTCAAAAACACATGAATGTGTCAGCACATATTTTTCGAAGATTTGCAAGTCAAATGTAAACTTGAATCGCCAAATTTTGAAAAAAGAAGAAGAGAATTTGCACCAAAAATTTGACGAAAGCATTTAACATTTTGTAAATACGCATTTTTTATAAAAATTGTTTAGAAACATATATCTTTTAGTGATCAAATAGGATGAAAACATGTTAAATTGTATAGGTGCATCGTTTTTTGTGTTTTTTTTAAATAAATTCTAGGCAAAAAATATGAGTTCACCAGGCTGGATGCATGTGATTGACAATCGCCAAATATTATGTGATTGCGATATCTGTGACACCAATTTTGCGATTTGAAATCACAATCGCAAATTTCATCAAAATGCGATTGCCAGGACAAGGGCGATTAATACTGGTAAATTTTCATACCGATCCGTTAAGGTTTACTCGAGTTATCCTGCCCACCAGCCATCCAGACAGACGGATCGTCCTCAAAATTCCTGAAACGAATTTGGTCTTAAGATACTTGGGGTCTAACTCGTCTCCTTTAATGCGTTACACTTTTTTTCGAGCGACAAAATTATGCAATGGAGAGAAGGTAATGTTTCGAATGTGGATCGCTTGGTGGAGATATTTATTCATCTCAATAACGATGATTGCGAATTCAAAGAAATGGCCACGATCGTTGAATATATTTTATGTTTGCCAGGAAATTCAGCATCAGTGGAGCGAATCTTCCCTGCAGTGAACAAAACTTGGACGTCAGACAAAACCCGATTAGATGTGCAAGCATTGAAGGCGATTCTGCCCTGTCAAATGTTATATGAAGTACAAATGCGTTGATTTCTACAATTACCTCAAAACGAAGCCGGCATTGCTTATTCAAATTGCTTCAAAAGTTGATTATGGAAATGATTTAGATGATGGAATGATTGTTTATTTTTTTACATATTAAATTAAATATATATGCTATGTAAATATGTACTGCGAAAAGTACTGTTTTTCAAATTGATGTACTGCTTTTTTAAAAATTTCAGTGAAATGTACTGTTTTTGTCCAAAAAAAAATATACGAGCGTTATTCATGGAGGATGTTATCCTGATTTTCACAGACATTTTGAAATTAGGAGAAAGAGCGGGATGTGGAATCCTTTCGGAGGATTTGAATTTGCAACTTGTTTGATATAGTAATTCCTAGTTGTAGTACTTTTCCATTCTCTTCTTATTGTATGAACAATTTTTAAATCGCATAGATTTTTCAAGTGCAAATATCTTTACTGCTCTCTATTGGGTTTGCATTATCTGCAGTTTGTATGATTTTTCCAGCTCAAATATGTAAGACGGTACTCATGTTGTTGTTTTGTTTTTTTTTATTTCCTTTATTCTTTCTCTTTCAATTAATTATCCTTTTGTTAAACTTTATTTTGTATTATTTTTGTTGTTGGTTTTATTTATTTATAATTGCAGACATAAAAACAATTAATCCAGTTTATATAACTATATAATAAAGAATTAAATTGTTTTGTTTTTAATCTTAGTTTAAATTTTAATTATATTATTATACATTTATTTTAATAATGTATGAACGGAAGGGTAGAGAGGGGAATTAAAAAAAACATATTTCAAATTATTAGAAAATAGTAAATCAATCAACATTTTGATCTTGTTTGATTTTTCTGTTTTTAAAAGAAATTATAATTATTTGTTTATAAAAATAACTAAAACTATAAAAAAAATCATAAAGAGACAACATGCCAGGCGAGAAATAAAGAGTGGGGTGGTGGGGAAGTAGTGTTAAAATTCACTTCTTGTTGTTGCTTTAATAATATAAAAGGGTTTTACTCTTTTTCCTTATTACTCTGTTAAAAAAAAAATGATATAGAAGATAGATATTTTTGTGGGGGGGTGTATGTGTTCTGGTTGCAGCACACTTGGGTGGTGGTAGTAAAGCTTCCTTTTTGTTTTAATTGCATATCTGCGGCGTCGTTGTTACAGAGCTATTGTCATTTGCCGCCGCTATTTGGGGTGATGTGGCAATTTTTGGTTCACCTGAAAATATATATAATAATTATAGTACAATTAATAATAGTACAATTAACAAAGTAAAAATATGATAATTGGATATTGGGAGAGGCAGATAATAACCTGTCTGGTAAATAAATCATTAATAATAGTACAATTAATAATGTGAAATTATGATAATTGGATACTAGGAGAGGCAGATAATAACCTGTCTGGTAAATAGGTCATTTTTAACAGGCAACTATTAAAAATATCCGAGAAGAAAAATTACTCTACATTAAGCATTCTGTAGCTGTGGTTTTATACTGCAGATTCAACTCTTGCGTTCCGGCCATTTTCTCCTCTATCAAAGGTCGACACGCTTCTAACAATCCGGCAATCCTACTGGCATACAAAAAAGTTCTATTTCTCTTGAATTTTTTTTTATCTATTTGAAAACGCTCTTAAAACTCATCCTTAAAGAAATTTATTTAATTAATTTGCTTATAGGCATGACATTAGCATCTAATGTAAAATAAATGTCCGTAAACAGCTCTCATCGGTTAAAAATCTATTCTCGCGAAATAGTCATACAACATTAGTCTTCAAAAGAAGGTAAAGACCTTCTGTTAAGCAATGTCTTATGCTACTTGGCAGAAGATCCGTTATCTTCCAATATGAAAAAAATTTTCCGCTACTGAAGCCACCAGCACTGCATGTGGAAAGGCGAATTATTCTGTCAAAATGATTGTCATTTACATATCATACAAGCAATTTAAAAAAAAAAAAATATTAGGATGTGGTATTCGTCGCTTTTTTTTAGTTTCAAATAAAGTAGATGACCTATATTTGGATAAACCTGAGATATAAAGCATATTTTACATTAACAAATTGGTTATAAGTGGCCAATTATGAAAATCTGGGACTTTTTCTTTTTTATATTTAATTCTACATTTTGGCGAATAAAATAGAAAGAAAAAATATACATATATATACCTTTACTTACATAATTCATTTTCAGTTTTGTTAGTGGCATTAGCTGCAGGTGGCGCGGTTTTTTCAGCGTTGACATCATTATTGACTGTCGCTTCTACCGACGATGATTTTGCCTCTATTGAGTTGCTTGTAGGAGCCACGTCAGAGGAGAGCGGCACGACAACATCGTTGACGGCAGGCTCCACAGAGTTTTCTTCAATTTCTTCATTCACCTCCTGATCACCATTGTTGGATTCTGAGGGGACTGGTTTTGTCGCTGTTTTGGAATCAGCAACATCTGTTGGTGTTGTAGCTGCTGGTGGTTGTGGCGCTTCTACCACCGAAGGTTGTGTTTCTTCGACTATTGTCACGTCATCGTCCATTTTTTCTAAAACCTCATTACTATCTGAGCTGGAATCAACTTCCATAGGTTCAGGAGTAGTATCTTTAGAGACTATTACAACCGTTTCTGCGGCCTTTGTTGTAGGTTCTTCTGCCTTTGTCGCAGCAGCAGCAGCAGCAGGTTTTGGCAGCGTATCTTTGTCTGCAATTTCGACAAGTTCAACATCATCTGAATCGATAGGGCTATCGTTGGTCTCCGATTCCGATTGCACGATTACAACATCATCAGATTCTTTAATGTTATTATTCTCTGAAGTCGACTCTGAGGCAGCTACTTGACTTTGAGTCTCTTCGACGACAGGCTCTAAGACCGCATCGGTTTTGTCTTCAGCTGCAGGGGCGACCACTTCTTCAGATTTGTTTTCTGAGGAAGTTTCTTTAGAAATGTCCTTATGTTTTTCCGCTGATTCTGCAGACGTTGTTGCTGTTGTTTCTGTCGGCGCTTTTTTCTCAGTTGTATCCTTTGATGGCGTGTCGTCATCTTCTGTGCTCTTAGTTTCTGATTCTTCTACGGCAGGTTTTTCGGCTTTGTCCTCTGCATCAACTTTTTCTTCTTCAATTTTCTAAAAAGAAAAATAATTTGTTATACATCTTACTTTGAAAGCACATCTGCTGCAATTTAATACGAACGAACCTTCTCCTTCTCTTCCTTTTCTTCTTCTGCTGGGATTTCATCTTCAGCCTCTTTATTTACTGCCGCTTTGCCTCTGCCCTTAGCTGGAGTTTTCTTTTTGCTGGGTGTGGGCTTTGTTTCCTCCTCCTCGGCTGCAGCGTCTCCATCTACAGATGTGTCTAGTTTGCGTCCACGACCACGTGCGCGAGTCGGCGTTGTTGCACCACCTGCAGGAGAAGTACGTGCCTTTTTAGCGGGCGGAGGTGTGGATACGGCCGTTGTCCTTGTGGGTGTGCCGCGTGTGCTGGAACGCGTACGACGTCCGCCCTCCATTTCTAGAGAGCCACCCATATTTTTGACTAATTCTTCACTTTCCTTTTGAGCACGTTCAATAAATGTCATACGTTTTGATGGTGTACGCTTTACCTAAAATAGAAGGAGAGAGTAATTAGACGTTGTTAAAAAATTCTTCTTAGTTGACGCATTATGCGAGGACATAAATTGGCCTTCGATAGCTCAGTGGAAGCGACGTAGACAAGCAATCCGAAGGTGCCGGGTTCGAGTTCCGGCCGGACTGGAAGGGAGTAAAATAGGCGTGGCACCGCCCCAAACAATTCGAATTTTGAAACGGCTTTATCTTTCATCATCATTATAGGTACGAAGTTGAGATTTGGTACGTATGTATATCGGTCGTAGAAGAAAAAAAATCCTTTGATTTTGCAAAGTGGGTGGTGCCACACCCCCTTTTAAAAATAGTCATATTAGCCAAATAAATAAACCGATTGCAATAATATATTCTTTGTGTAATACTGTCCATAGGGATTCCATCATAGGCTACATGGAAACATAATTAGACAAGTGGCACCGCCCACCCAAACTGAAATTTCAATCGGAAATATAAAGGTGAGCTTTGCTTAATATGTTACAGATGCAAAGAGGATTGAGTCTAGCTAGGAAATGGTTGGTGCCTCGTCGCTTTTGAAAAAATCGTTATCTGGGTGAATTAAATGGACTGTTAATGCAATGAAATTTTTACTGTGTAGTACTATCTGTAGGGCCTCTATCAAAGGCTACATGAAAACATAATTAGAGAAAAGGGGAGTTTCACCGCCCACACAAACCAAAATGTCAATCGGTCATATCTCACGATCCATTAAGGGTATGAAGATGAGATATGCTACATATGGAAATGGTACAAGAGGATTACGCCTCGCTGGGAAATGAGCGGTGTCACGACCCTTTTGGAAAAATTGTTATGTCGGTTATATTAATAAAACGATTATAATAACAATTCAATAATCTAATCATTTAAAATAACTTACTGGCTGTAGATAACTTAAGTTAATTTCCCTTTGCACCCCATGAATGAGGTATGGGATAGCTTCTCGCGCTGTTGTGAATTAACACGCTTTCTATTTTTAGATTCACAACTAACGGCACCTACTTGTTTATCGACGAATGCGAACGTCACTGTTTGAGAAGCTCTTACTAGACACGCCGATTGACTTGACACTTATACTGCGAAGTTGCTGTCAACAACATTCGAGGGGAGCCGACAATGAAAGAACAATTTCTTTTTTTTTAGATGACTGGAGCCAGGTTTGAACCTGCGATCTCCCGCATGGTAGTCGCGTGTTCTAACCACTATGCCACGGCCGGTCCCAACTGGCTGTAGATAGGATAATGAAATTTTGGGGTGGTTGTTCCCTATTTCGAATAAACGTCATTTAAGAATGGATTCGTACTTTTAGGGGTAAAAATAACCCGACCAATCGGCTAATGCTATAATCGAAGAAATTGATATTGACATGCTCAATATCAAATAGTATTGAAGGTTTTTTTTTTAAATCCGATATTTCTAGGTAAAAAAAATCAAAAAAGAGATAAATGTTACTATCGCCCAGACCAAACGGCTAATGATACAATCATTATAATTTATAAAGGCTTAGAATTAGAAAGAAGCAAGGACCGTTTTCGAAATTCTTACCTTTTAGGTGTAAAAATATAAAACAGGTACTAAACGGCTAAATGTATAGTCGCAAAAATTTAAGTGAATATATTAGTTGTGCGATGTGAAGTTAATTTTCGAAATTCGTTCTTACGTTGTAAAAATACCGAAAAGGGATAAAACTGGTAGGATGAGTTACGAAAATGTATATAGAATTTCTGCCTATAGAATTAGAGAGCCGTCAAATGGGATTTGTAGAAATTCGAACATTTAGGGATAAAAGAGATAAAACTGGTACCACCACCCAGACAAAACGTCTAAAGCTATAATCGTATATTAGCATGCTTCCTATAGAATTAGAGGTCCATTTTTGTAGTGCGATACGAATGTTTTTTTGTTTTAATTTGTCCTTTTAGGGATAATAAAGAACTAAAGTGCTAAAATCACTCAGACCAATGGGATAAAGCTACAATCACATAAATTAGGTGTTCGTTTGTCTTATGAAGCGTTTGCATTTTACCTGTAAGTACGAATGAAGCAAAGCGAGCCGGGAAAGCTAGTATCTGTATATTTTTACTCTCTTAGATCAAATAAAATTCAATAAAGCCAATACCGCCGTTTTAATCTGATTCAATTTCAAACTAAAAAAATTTTATTTGGCCAAATTAAATGTATAAATATATAAATAATTTGAAATATAATATAATTTTACGGGATCTTAAGCTCATTTCGAACGCAGAAAACGATGTTGTCTACATATGCTGTCACTGCTTTTTTATCACCCTTCTCGAAGCCTAAGACAACCAAATTATTTACCCACAATTAAATTTATTAAACAATTTCTGGTTGCAGTTCTTATGTTTTATTAGAATTATTGTCATTATTAAATAAAAATTCTATCTAATATTTAAATTTATTAAATGTATGGTGATGTGTGTATTGTATGTGTGGATGTGAATTATTATTCATTTCAGGGTTGGAGTCATTATGTGTACGTGGTCCCTCCGTTATGGGGACGTAACGCTTAATTCGGGGGAAACGAAAAACAACCGATGAGATAGAACACCCATTAAGAAGTGCACCTTGTACTTACTACGTTTCCTTAAATAGTATCCACCCAGATCGGAAGTAAATATGCGGTTGCTTAACATGGTACCTATCCACCTACTGTTGGGTCAGGTACACCTACTTCTAGAAGGTGAAGGTGATATTTTATAAATTTCCTTCATATTTTGAATTTAAAAATTTTAAATTAAAACATCAACAAAAATTGCTGTTCGGTCTCATTTGAAACTATTGTTATTATTATCCACACATTCAAATATTTAATCTTCCATTTAAAAAAATTTAAAATTTTAATTGAGGTGAGTAAGGGATGCCGCTGCCAGCCACCTACATCAATCAAAATACAACTCTCGTCGCCTTTGTCAAAATAATTATGAAATACGCCGTGAACAAACAAATGTTACCACCTAAATTTACAGGAACGCATTTGGGCCTTCTTTTCTCAACACACCACCAGCAAATGAAACCAACCAAATAGCCAAAAAAAAATATGGCCACGAAACTATGAAACTAACGGCAAAAAAAATTCACACATAATTGATTTTTCGACTATATGACAGACACCACAAGAATTCTCGCGCATTCATTTCTGGTGCGCAGTAGAAATCCCCCCGAAATGACGGGCATATCCATCAGCACTGTACCACCAGAGCCAAGCATGAGTATCTACTCAGAGATAATTTTCACAAAGTAAAAGACGGTGGACGGATAGTCTACTGCAGATTTTCATTTGAGCAAAACCGAAGCGAGCACATAAAAAAACCTGAATAGAACAAAAAACTAGAAGAAAAAAGTAAGTAAAAGACAAATAAAATTAAGAAAAATTAGGAAAAAATGTTTATTGTTATCCAAAGAAATGAAACTATAGGTGGACGAAAAAAATGAAATATTAAAAGAACTTAAAAAGAAAAAATTAAAATCTTGAAATTAATTTGCTGACAATGTGAAAAAGCGAAATTTTCCTTGTCCATTTTTATAGCCCTCAAAAGAAGAAGCATATGGGAGAGAGAGGCAGCATTTGAGCGATTATAAAAAAAGAAGAGCTGTTTCTTGGCGAAAATTAACAAATTCTTCAATTTGTTTTGTTTAATGCAGAAAGATAACAATTCTATTTCGTTGTTAAAGAAATATCATTGATGTACATGTGTTTTTTGATGTAAAAATTGGCGAAAAAAATATTAGATTACATGACCCTTTCGAAGGCAAAATCATTTTTATAGAATTTGTTAGAGGGATAGTATAGATTTTTTCCGTTTCCATTGAAGCCCGTGGTTGACCCTCAAAGAAAATGCCATGAGGGGCAAAAAAAGAAGTACATATTTGGTGGTGGTTGTTTGTTAAATGGTATGTTGTTTTTTTTGCTTCTCAGGACGACAAAAGATTTCATAATATGTAATTGTCTTTTTCTGAGGGCTTATTCATCGCACATATATTTGATTAAGTCATGTTATTTGTGGTCTTAAATTTCGGAAATCCAAAGAAATTTTGCAGAATTTTGTTAGTTTCATTATAATTAAACTTTTCTGGTTTTTAATTATTGTATTGCAAGTATAATTCGCAAATATGATTGATTTTGTGAAAAAACATAAGAATTTTACTTTGTATTTGACTGTGCCTTAAATTTATAATTTATGGCAACTTCATTGTTTCATTTCAGCTAAACCTTTACAATGTCTCTCTTAAAACGTTTTGACGATGAAGATCGTGATTCCCAATATGGACGAGTGTTTGCTGTATCCGGTCCAGGTATATACCGTGGAATTTCTTGATAATAACAGCTGTATTACTTTAAAACTCTTTTTCAGTCGTTACTGCTGAATGCATGTCCGGTTCCGCTATGTACGAATTAGTTCGTGTTGGATACTACGAATTGGTCGGCGAAATTATTCGCCTTGAAGGTGACATGGCCACTATTCAAGTGTACGAAGAAACTTCCGGTGTAACCGTGGGCGACCCTGTATTGCGTACAGGTAAACCATTGTCGGTAGAATTGGGTCCCGGTATTATGGGCAGCATTTTTGATGGTATCCAGAGACCTTTAAAGGACATCGGCGAAGACACCGGCTCTATTTATATACCCAAAGGTGTTAACGTGCCGGCTCTATCACGTACTGTGCAATGGGAATTCAATCCTATGAATGTGAAAGTGGGCTCTCATATTACGGGCGGCGATTTGTACGGTGTAGTTATCGAAAATACACTGGTGAAACATCGCATGATTGTGAGTCCTCGTTCGAAGGGAACTGTGCGTTATATTGCACCGCCTGGCAACTATACCGTAGAAGATGTGGTATTGGAGACGGAATTTGATGGTGAAATAACCAAACATACTATGCTGCAAGTGTGGCCGGTGCGTCAACCTAGGCCGGTGACTGAAAAATTGCCAGCCAACCATCCCTTGTTCACAGGACAGCGAGTATTGGATTCACTGTTCCCCTGCGTACAGGGTGGTACTACTGCCATCCCCGGTGCTTTCGGATGTGGAAAAACGGTAATTTCTCAAGTAAGTATTTAAATAAGAAATTTGTCTAACACAGGCTGACTGAACTAATGTACATGGGTGTTAGTCTCTTTCCAAATACTCAAATTCCGATGTTATCATCTATGTGGGCTGTGGAGAACGTGGTAATGAAATGTCTGAGGTATTAAGAGATTTCCCCGAATTGACTTGCGAAATTGATGGTGTTACCGAGTCTATTATGAAGCGTACCGCTCTGGTTGCCAATACCTCAAACATGCCTGTGGCTGCTCGTGAAGCCTCCATCTACACAGGCATTACTCTCTCTGAATATTTCCGCGACATGGGCTACAATGTGGCCATGATGGCCGATTCAACATCTCGTTGGGCCGAGGCGTTGCGTGAAATCTCGGGTCGTTTGGCTGAAATGCCTGCCGATTCTGGTTATCCTGCCTATCTCGGTGCTCGTTTGGCTACTTTCTATGAACGAGCTGGCCGTGTTCGCTGCCTGGGTAATCCAGAACGTGAAGGATCCGTATCAATTGTTGGTGCCGTCTCACCTCCAGGTGGTGATTTCTCTGATCCCGTCACCTCAGCCACATTGGGTATCGTACAAGTTTTCTGGGGTCTAGACAAGAAGTTGGCCCAGCGCAAACATTTTCCCTCCATCAACTGGCTGATTTCCTACTCGAAATATATGCGAGCTTTGGACGAATACTATGACAAGAATTTCCCCGAATTCGTGCCACTGCGTACCAAGGTCAAGGAAATTCTTCAAGAGGAAGAAGATCTCTCCGAAATTGTACAACTGGTAGGAAAAGCATCGTTGGCGGAAACTGACAAAATCACTCTGGAAGTAGCTAAACTACTGAAAGACGATTTCCTACAACAAAACTCCTACTCGCCCTACGATCGTGTGTGTCCCTTCTACAAAACTGTGGGCATGTTGAGGAACATGATTACCTTCTATGAGTTGTCCCGTCATGCTGTGGAATCCACAGCGCAATCGGACAATAAAGTAACATGGAATACCATCAGGGAATCAATGGGCAATATTATGTACCAATTATCTTCAATGAAATTTAAGGTAAATACCAAAAAACTTAGTTAAAATATTCCAAAATTATAATTGCTACTTTCTTATTCAGGATCCCGTCAAAGATGGTGAAACAAAAATTAAAACAGATTTCGAACAGCTGCATGAGGACATGCAACAGGCTTTTAGAAATCTAGAAGATTAAAGAAGTTTACTATTAATAACGTAGCGAAAATTTACGAATACAAAAACCTGCTCTTTGGCGTTCTGAATTGAAAGAAATATGTCAAAAGGGATACTTTGATTATAAAGAAACCTGAACAATAATAGCAAATAAAAGAGGTAAGTTTGGCGGACATCTAACTTTAGTCTAAACAAATTTTAAATATGTCTAAATTTTTTCCAGATTAATTGATCGCCCTTACCAAAGACACACATCTTTTTTGAACACAAACTATTACTATATTAAATATAAATTATTATTATTATTAGAGTATAATATAATGCAATGAGAGCAAACCAAAAATGTTTAGATGTTTTTTCTCATCTCAAAATGTTGTTCGTGTTATTTCTCTTTTTATTGTATAGCTAACAAAATACAAACTCTCATGTGTAAAATTCATTAAAAAAAAAACTAAATAAAACTGCAACAACTACACATACTCCCATAATCATAAAGATATACAAAATGAAAACGAATAAAAATGTCATAACGAATCGAGTTATTAAACAAATACCTACCTATACAAAAATATAAAATGTTATTAAACAACAATAATAGAAAAAAAAATAAAGTAAATAATTATGTATACCTAAATAAATGCTATTAAAAACATTATACTCGTATAAAAGTTACAATGAAAGGTGATTTTAATTTCATTGCTATTACATGGTATTTGTAAGTTCTAAAGCGTACGTAGCACGGCATAATGACCATGCTATAAGCATTATCTTGGTCGACAAATTGCATAAATTATTTGCGTGCGCAACTTATCAAATCTGTGCTTAGATTAAGATGGGGAGACTGAAGTGACTACATTCACATAAGGTCTATTGAAAATTGAGCCATACAACTGATAAAGCGAAAATAATGGAAAACGATGTTAACGCAGCCACAACCGGCAGACTTTTAATATTTAAAACAACTGGAAGATGTTGATAAACAATCTGTTAAAAAAAAATACTTTTAATAATAAATGTGAAGTTATAAGAGATCAGTTAATTTGGTCTTTGCGGGTAACTTGTCAACATTTGTAATGGTGCCTGACTCTTCTTTATATCATTCCCAATTCAATTTCTTTATTATTCCAACGTTTAAACTTATTTAAGATTATCTTAAATAAATTACAAATTTTATTGAGCCTTTTAAAGTGAAATGAATGATTTTGAAATTAAGTCCATTATCCTAAAAACATGAAATTTATAAACAGTTATGTACTTTGCAGGTTTAGTGTAAAATTATGTTTTAGAACAATATGGTATATGAGTGCTTGCTCCCGAGACTACAGTAACGTGAGAGTATCTCGAATATAAATAAATAAAATGTGTATAAAAATAAACGCAGATATACAGCCATGTTCTGAAAAACTATTCGGTTTGAAAACAAAGCAAAATCGGTAAAAATGTATTAATAAGTATAACCTTTTTACCGATTCTGCTCTGTTTTCAAACCTCTATGGGTACCCGCTCATGAAAAAAATTCACATTCGGATTAAAATTAGGAGGATTTTCGTTGACGAAAAGTAGTTCGTATTCATCCAACTATTATGAGGTTGCCTATTATAATTATAAACAAGTATGTGATTCGGGTGGTCGCAAAGTCTTTTTAAAATATCGCAAACCTATAGCAGTTTTTCTCTGAACATTACATTATTTGAGTATCGTTAATCTCAGATTCAAAGTATTTCCCTACATAATGAGGCAAAACTTTCATTATTATTAAGAAAATGATAAACCAAATTGGGAATCCGTAAAGGAATATTGGTCTAATACTTGCACTAATTATCAGGAAAGTAGTAGTTTTGTAAAATTAAAATATGAAAATTACAAAAACTGAAAAGTTTAGCTGTAGGTTTATTGAAGGTTTAATATTTCTTTCAAATGGTAACTTTAATATCTGTTGAAATTGTTGCTAAATCCTGTTGTTGTTTTATGAAACGAAAAGCTTTTAACTTGACTTATAATGTTACGGCCTTATTTATAAAAACTTATAAGAGGTTTATAAACCATTTTTTAGCAAATTTCGAGAAAACAATATTCATAAACGATTCACATCTTCAATAAAGTATGGTTTACACGCTATCTACCCGGATCTACTTATATCCCCTCAAACACAAAAGCGAGATAGCCTAATTAAGTGTAAGTCAGCCTTTAGTTAAAGTAGGATTGTCTGAACTTTAACTACAACTTGACATTTGCACAGTTTATTGTATATTTATGAATATGAGATCTTTATTTGGAGTTTTTCGACATTTTGCCAATTGGAAAGAGTTGTTGCATGTATTCATTGTGTAGGATATGTTCTTCTTAATCAATGCGCACATGGAAAAGTGTCTAAATGGACACTTTTCAGTATAGAATACCATTTTGAAAAATATTTCTCCAAAATTCTTCAAAAATAATTTGTAAATACCCAGTAGGAAGTATCGTCATACACGACTTTGTCTTCAATGCTGTCCTCAAGACAAAATGTGAAAAATGTATGTACTTGTCTTCAAAACACTCGGTTGCCGACAAGCTGGCCGACAAAATACTAATGTTGTCGAGCATCAAACAAAAAAGTTCAATGTCACGGGACAATAACGAAGAGAGGAAAGTAGAAGTAAAAACATTTTAGTTTGTCGGAAACAGCAGTGCGTTTCGGTTCATGTATCCCACGTTTGAATAAAACTACTTCAATTTGTTATTTTAAATTATTAAGCACTGGTAACGACAATTTGACCGACATTGTCGGTCATTATGTCAAGCATGATTGTGTGGGCGACTGGTCGCTTATTTAGGCATCAACGACAATTTGACCGACATTGTCGCTCATCAGGTCGTGCATGACAAAGCGGACACTTGTATGAAAATTTCGTCGACGGTTTGTATGGACGGTCCCCTACGTGTCATCAACGATTTACTATGGTCATGCACCTATCCTTGAGGATGTCTTGCAGACACTTCCTACTGGGTAATGAAATAATAATAGTGATGTATAAACAATCAAAACATGGAAACAATGTAATCGGTATCCGTTTATTATTTCAACATGAGGAAGACAATAAAATTGTTTGACATAATTTTTGATTTAACGTTTTTCTTATCGTCATGAGAATCGTAGTCAACGAAAAATTGAGCTACAATAATTTTCATAGATTTTATAATCGCAAATTTTCGATTATAAAGCTTTTGCATCCGATTACAAAGCTTTTTTACACATCATTAGTGACTAAAACAGTCGGCTTTGCCACCGGAATACATAAAGCTAAAGGGCTACACAAACGTTTATGAATACAATTTCTTATTAAAGGTTTCTTGGAGTTAAACAACACAATAGCTAAAAAATGCTTCATATCCACTTTAGAATATTTTTATGAATAAGGCCGTTATACTTTAAATATGCTTTATTCAGGAGTGCGAGGGGTGTGAGTTCATTTCTTAAATCAAATCCGACCATACCGTCCCAAATAAAAACGTTTTTGCTCAAAAAACAGTCGTTCTAAGCATATTTTCCATAAATTAATCCTATTTAAAACTTAATTTCCCTTTGCACCCCATGAATGAGGTATGGGATAGCTTCTCGCGTTGTTGTAAATTAACACGCTTTCTATTTTTAGATTTACAACTAACGGCACCTACTTGTTTATTGACGAATGCGAACGTCACTGTTTTGAGAAGCTCTTACAAGACACGACGATTGAATCGACGCTTAATACTGCGAAGTTGTTGCTGTCAACAACATTCGAGGGGAGCCGACAATGAAAGAAAATTTTATTTATTATTTTTCTTTTAAGATGACTGGAGCCAGGTTTGAACCTGCGATCTCCCGCATGGTAGCCGCGTGTTCTAACCACTATGCCACGGCCGGATCCTATTATGTACTTTAAATTAAACAAAGAAAAATATATACAAACATATTATAATTATTAGAACACTTTAAAAAAAATATTAACAAAATTAATAAAAATATTATTTTTTTTTTTTAAATAAAATTTTCTAAATATAATTTTTTAGTGTAAATGACAGATCATGAGTATTTAAACACTGTATAATATTCAATAAAACTTTAATGCTGAAAAAGGACAAAACCTTTGGGAATCCATCTATTAAATTTAAATTTATGTTACAAAAAATTACTTACTATTCTAAATCTAACTGTTACTTTCGCGAGGTTATCCCTAAACAGCTAAGCTCCCCAAGTAAGACATTTGTAGATAGTACAATAAGACCTTAGTTAATCCCTTACTATATCTGATTATATGTATCTACCGAGATGTTCTACATCAGCTTCTATATCTAATAATATTCGGTGTCAAATATACTCGTTTACAAATTGGAGATACAATTATTTATATCTAATTAGATGTTGTTAGATACAATTAGATCTTATAATTTCTCAACAAAATTCTGATTAGGTCTAGCGAAATGTGCCATATTTACTGCTATATCTAATTATATCTGGTGTTATATCTAATCATATCTGACTTAAGATTCTTCATCTTTTTTTTTGGATTTTCAGTGATGTAAACTATTTATTTGTATTATGTTATGCGACAATAAACAAAAGGATTGCATTCATTAAACACTTATTTTGAACAGCGAAAAATTTCTGTTTAAATTGCTTTTCATATGATCAGATCTGATGCAATTAGATCAAATTATACTTGGGACAAATTTAGTATTATATTAAATCCAATAAGATTACTTCTGATCTGCTGCCTGTTTAATGAGATCTGTCTTACGAGGGCATTTTTAAATTTGAAAAACCAATTGCATTTGTTACATATCAGACTGCTTTCATAAAACAATTTTACTTGTGTGGACTTAGTAAGGTCCATTGTTGTAATTTCTTGGCGCATTAACAAATCTTTCGATTTATGCTATAGATATTAATTAATTGGATCAAATGGCTATGAAATAGTAAAAAAGAAAATAATAATTTTTAGTTTTAAAGTTAATTTAAATTGGGTTATCGTTGTTGATTCGTATACCTACTAGTATTGATTTGCTCTATTTTTCAATCTGAAAAACTGCGCGCTACAAAACGCATTTCGCCGAATTCGTTTAAATGTTTGCCTTATTTTGTTTTTTATTTATTAAATTTTCAATGTCAACAATACAACATCTGGCAACACTCATATGTGCATCAAATTCAAAATAACGGCAACTCGTCTAATGTCACCTCCCCACCACGAGATGAGAACAGACGAAACGAAAAAACAAAACAAAGCGCGCAATATGTCAATAGCAAAGTACAGCAAACACAAAACACATACAACACAACATGAACGAAATAACAAATGAGAATATAAAACTAAAAAAAATAAAAACAATAAATAGGCGATGGAAACAAAACCAATGAAAAAAAAACACTGATAATGACAAGCCGAATGAAAAGGCATGTCGCACATACATACAAACATATACAGTAGAATAAATATTAGTTTGGTGTTTCGCTTTTGGTAGGAAAGGCCCCAATAGAAACATAAATTCATATAACCCAATCGGCGATGGAAATAATGTAAATGTATAACAGACACAGCACGGCACATGAATAAAAAGACCACGCAAACTAAAACTTGAGCAGCAGAAGCACAGCAGCGGAGACTGTAGCGGGAGTTGGGTGTTCATTTACGCGCCAACATCATGTGTGTTGGTAAAATGTTACATTCGAAAAGACCACAAGCAAAGATGTAAGGCTGAATAATGACAACAACATCAACAAACAATGCAATCAATTGAATAAAGTGCTATTTTTTCACGTAGTTGTTGTTGTTGTTGTCGACCGACTGACTAAGTAGTGACGATGACGACCATGTTGTTGTTGCCATCGTCATAGCTGTATGGATAGCTTGCTAGATGGTCGGTCGTTTGGCTCATTGGGCTTTGCATGTATTCACGTAGATATAAATGTTTGTAAATGTATGCTACTTAATTAGCTAACTAAAAGTTGATTTTCAACGAAGTTGCAAATGATTCTCCACATTAACATGTAAAAAGTAAGACATGCTTTCCAGATTATTCGTATATGCCCCTAAGAAAAAACACGCGGGAAATCTTAATGCTGTTGACGGCAGCACAACAGCGGCGCTGTTGCTGACATCGGGAGAATTTGTGTGCTTTTGGTCTGCGATTCCTCTCCTCATTTGACTCTTTTGTCTTTTAATCGCCGACACAATCACAGAACAGGAAAAAAAACAAAAAGTGAAAAAACAAGTAAAACGACTAACAACGAGACGACGAAGACCACGACAAAACGAGGTAAGCTTTATCGCGCAACCTTGTTAATTGGACAGTGTGTTGGACGCCCGTACCGTCGTTATTCGTAAAGAATGTCAAGTTAGAAATGAACAATTGTTGTACTTACGGGTGTTTTCTTGGTGTCCACCACTATGGGCGATGACTCCTCAGCACTTGCCGGCTTAGTTTTAGATTCTTCACCAGCATCTCCTGGAGCTGCTTCGGTGTTCTCGTCCGTTGAAACTGGTACAGATTCGTTTGTTGCCGCCGTTTCTTCAACTTTATTTGTAACAACCTCCTCAGTTGGCGCCTCAGCTGGCTGCGCCGCATCCTCTACGGATGGCGCGCTATTTTGTTGTTCACTAACATTCTCAACAACTTCAGACATGTTTTATTCTTTCCTTTTGTAATACGTTTCTGTTCAATTTCAATATATTGTGTAAATCCCTTGAGATGTTCACCTATTGCAAAAGCAAAAAATGCAATTCAAACACGAAAAAATAGGTATATTTCACTCTAGAGTCGGCGGCGTTCCCAACACAGCTCTACACTTCTGTTTTTGGTGTATTCACACGGAAAAAAAACGTAGGTTGGTTTGCTTGTGTTTAAAAAAACTTCCACTCATACACACTACGACGACGAGTACACCACACACATCAACAACTACAGGCACACAAACGTTTTTTTTCTTTACTCTACTTGCTGGTTAAATTTTTCCCGTTCTTTTATTAACGCGCAAATCTAACGCACTTTTTTACAATCCGCTTTGTTGTTTACGCTTTCAAATTGGTGCCGTGTATTTTATTACAGCGAAATCTAGTTAGTTTCAATGGTATTGGATGCGATTTGCATGTGTAAACAAGTAAAATTTTGTGCAAAAATAAAATTTTCCACTTCACCAACGTAACGCCGCGTACAAGTTTTGTTCACACTTCACTTTCAAGTGGTGAGTGTTGTGTCGTTCATGAGTGGTGACATTCGATTTTCTCCTAAGCACAAGGTTGCATTTGCTGGGTTGCACAACAGTGCTGCAATCTGTGGGAAGCATTTAGTTGGATTTTCAATAGTTGGCTTTGTTCACCGCTTGGAGTACAAAGGGCAACCGGTTTTTTTAAATGAATGTATAAAAAAGGGCAGTATAATGCTGATCTCACCTTTTATTTACTTACATATAATATTGGCAATTTAAGAGTTGATTTGATTACATTAGTTGTATTGTATGGAACTAAGAAAAAAATTTATTATTTATTTATTAAACAAATAAAATTTTATTGGTCTAAAATTTCATGTTCTCATTTGAAACAGCAAAAACAACGTTTTTTCATCTCTGATAAATAAATTCAAACACACACAAAAATAATCAATTTAAAACACAGATTTAAATTAATATGATCGGTCTTGCTACTGCTCCACAAAAAGAAGTGGTTAATACCCTTCATTTCAGTATTTAAACTGTTATCTACAGCCTAGTATATCAAAGCAATCATTGACACTTTTTATTTGCTTTGTTTTATTTTGTTTCATTTAATATTATAGTATAAAAAGTTATAATTGTAAAAATGTATTTAAATTTGTTCCTTTAGAATGAATATGGCACCATAATCGAAAATTAAAAACAAAAAAAATTCAACGTCATCTAAAATAATCTAATTTTTAATAATGTCTTCTAAAACAATTCTAAATCATTAATTGTACTTGAAAAGGCGCAATAAAATTTGTGATTTGTAGTATTTTTTTTTATAAAGTGTAAATAATTATAATGTGGTTTTATTAAATATTTTTTCATGTTCGTTGATTTTTTTTTAATTTTATACGTAGATATATTTTTTCTCAGTTTAGTTTGATTTTTTAATGCACTTACTCAAAGTATGTAGTAATTTGTATGTTATTCATTTTATAATAATAGGCAACGGGTCGGTTTGTTTTAAATTAGAAAAATAGAAAATGTGACAGCGGCCGAATTTTTTAAATTCATGTAAAATTTCTAAAATTCTGTGTTTTTGTTACATTTCTTTATTTATGCGTAAATATATAAAAATTTAAATAATAACAAATCTTTTAAGCTTAAGCACTGGGTACTAAGCCTTAACCAAAATGTTCGTTTAAAAAAGGAACAATGGTTTTTGTTTTTGAAAGAATAAATAGCTACAACCGCCATTTTTTAAATATTTCCGCTACATAAAAGACGTCACTCATAACTTTTTAAATTCTGAAAAAATATATTTTCTTTAGAGATATATGAATGTCGATCTTAAGGGAAGATGCCAAATTGGATAGATAATTTTAATTTGTATAAATATATTTCGATGGTTAAAAATTAAAAAGGCGTATCTTAATTTGTTTATACTTTACAGGTGAAAAAACTGAAAAAATTCGGAACGATTTTGCACGTTATTTGACAGTGAGATCTGTTTTATAATATCTTTAAATTCTTTATAACCAATTACATGTATTTGAGTGTCCCTTACTATAACATGCAAAAACCCGGTTTTGTAAAAAACAAGAGACGCCCTTTAAACTATCGCTATATATATATATATGAATGTGAAATCCTTTTGTGGGCATCAAATAATAAAACCTTATACCGTTTTATTTAACATATAATTGTTTATTTATTTAAATTTAACAAACCGTCAGCATATTGAAACTCAGGGCTATTTTCATATTCACACATATCTAAAGCTATCACACACGATTCCTTTACCACTCGCTTCTCGTCTTCAGCATAGCGGCTTAAGATGCCAATGCACTCTTCCGTAGCAATTGCACCTAAAGCCTCGGCACACTCATGTCGTACCATTTCGTTCTCCTGACGATTTTCCAAGTTTTCCTTCAAGTGTGGTATGCTGCACGGCTCTTGCAATTGTCCCAAAACGAATGCCACCTCGTGGCGGAATAGAGCTGATGAATCTTTTAATCCCTCTGTAATGGCCAATACTGATTCTTCGGTACGTAAATTACGCAGACTAAACATAGCGCGGTAGCGATCAAATAGACTTTGTTTAGGATCTAAGTAGATAGTTTTCAGCTCATCCACAGTTTTATCTGTTGCAGCTGGAGGCGAGGGATCAACTGAGGCATAAGGGTTATTGTCATCAACATTTTGACCGCTCTGCAACCACTTCACTCGATCCAGGGCTATGGAGCAAGTCTCCGCAACTTCCACAATTGGATCATTTTTGTACTTCTCCAAGAGTGGTATTATCTCGGGCGCTCCGATGGCCCCCATCGCTTCTGCAGCTTCATGACGCACCATTGGTTCCTGTGTTGTGTCTTCTAGAACTTTTGTTAAAATTCCTAAAGCTTGTTTATCTTGCATCTGCCCTAAGCAATATGCCAATTCATGTTTTAGTAAAGCTGAATCATCGGAAAATGCCCGGCTGATCTCCGCGATGGCGTCAGCGCCACCAAGATTTTTCAATGTAAACAAAGCCCGGAATCGTTCTTTTAACGGACGGTCTTTGTTGTTCAACACTGAGCCAATGGCTTTAACTTGTTCTTGCGTCACCATGATACAAACTAGATGTAATTGCGATAAATTGCAAATATAATAAAATATGACAAACAAGTACGAATAAATGTTTATTTACTTCTGGCTATGAATAAGCAACCCCAAAGACTGCAACACGTGAATTGTTTTTAGAGATAACATTTATATACATTTAACATTTAAGTGTTATCGATAATGTTTACATCCGACAATAGTATTTTTATACCATGTTCCCTTTTCAATTCGATTTCATAGTTATACCCTGTCCACACTACGTCTCGAATTACCTAATTCGCTCTTTGAATTACTTACGCGAATTACCCTGTCCACACTACACGTACTTAATTTGATTTGACAGTTTTTTTTGTTTGTTTACTTTGCTTTGCTTGTATGCAACTCGTGGTTTTTTAAATTTGTACTAATAATTCGTGAAACCCCGATCTCTAGCTTAATTAAAAAGGAAAATATTAAAGAAAAGGTCGAATATCAAAAAATTAATAAAATTTGTTTCACTTTGTGTTTATGTTTGTGTTTGTTGTTTACATTTTCATTTTCATTTTGACAGCTGTTTCGATATATTCCGATAAAAATTAGAGATGGAAACGATTTGATCATAATTCAGAAGGTAATTCTAAATGAATTACCTTTAAAGAAGGTAATTCGCTCTCAAAATCTTGTATGGCGAATTACTTAATTCGCCACATAATTTGGGGTTGAATTACGAATGAGAGCGCGAATTATGAAAAATTAGTGTAGTGTGGACATGGTATTATTCTTCTTCTTTTGGATGGCTAGCAGTTGTTTCCTCTTCTGGAGTGTTATCGATAGGGAATTGTTGTTTCTTCTTCTGGACTGTAATCGATAAGGAATTGCTATGGCACTAGAACAACAACTAAAGACTTTGCAACAAAACATGTACATTGTTTTTGCAGAGTCCCGAAACTGTCAAATTGAGTTGACAGAAGTCGAACAAAAAGTAAACAAATCGAACTTAGCGCAAAAAAATTTGACAATCTAGGTCCAATGCGAATGAAAAAAGTCAAAAACATCTGTCTAATGCCAACACCTTATTAAATACGCCTTGGGTATTTTGGTTGTCGTCAGCCGTTCACACACAACATATTCTCGCGGAGAAGTCCGTCAACAAAACAGTGTGTCTGAACGCGTCTTTATATAGCGTTCGCATTACCGCTCAAAACACTTAAACTTTAAACACCTCAACCCGTTTCCGCTATGGTTAAAGTGTTTTGGATAATTACATGTAAGCAATTCCACAATTTCAGTAAATTGTTAAATAACTTATATTTTCGAACTGCTTATACTATTCTCCATTGGTTTAGTTTTTCAGTTTTTGTGTATACCAAAAAACAATCGCTGCTGTTGTAATTTATAAAAACGAAAAATTAGAGAAAGCTGTCAAAGAGAAATAGTCAGAAATACATTGAACTACTGCCTAAAACGCATCGGTGGTAGCATGCCTTCTCACATTTTGTACCATCCCTGCAGTTCTGGAGGTGTCGATTAACCATGCATGAACTACCTACCCCACTACTCTTTACATGGGTACTTACTTGAATGACCCTATGTTAAGCGAACGCCGAACAACGGAATAGCAAGTGTATACACACGAAAGCTACAGAAAGCGTAAACGTAACGTTAAGTTTTATTAATTTCTTACTACTGGGTACGTCAAGCCGTGGCATGATGGCTAGAGCCAATAAGTATATATGATTACAAGAGAAACCAACGTGGTAAAACTGTTCAACGAACATAGGCAAAAGTAGTTTTAGTACACTTTTTGGTGAATATGTTTTGTCTTATATAATAGAAAGTTTTGAGCACCAAAAGATACAAAATTAATAAAAACTAATGCTAATAAAACTAACCTGTAAGTTTTGAGCCGTAAAATTGGCCATTTCTCTTGTATTTCCAAATACGCTACATTGCGCCTATGAACGCTTGGTGGTAATTTTTAAGGCCTGTTATCGACTTGGCACCTCTTCGAATCATATACGTTTTGGTTAGAACAGCCGGGAGATCCATGGTTCAAATCCTGCACCCAGTCATCTACATTTTTTTTGATCGGCGGACCTACTTAACAATCGTTACCTTAATATACAAAGGCCCTAACTCATGAAAAAAGAAGTTTACAGGAGGAGGAAAAAACTTAATAAAACAAGAAACACACCAGATTCAAAAACATTTAAAATGCAGTTTTTATTATTAACATCAGACCAATTCAAAATTATAATCATTTTTTTATATTTACATTTTTAATTAATTTGTATGACTTAGGGCTTTTTGGGTTTGAATTTTTGAAAAAAAAAATGAGTTGGGGCTTTTTCTTGCACAACTTAAAAGAAAACAAAATAACATATCAATTCATATTTAAGTAAAGCAAATGTTGGAATTTTTTGTACATATTGTGTGGGTATGAGTTAGGGCTTTTTTTGTACATATTGTGTGGATATGAGTTAGGGCTTTACATTATTAGCTTATAACTTCGCTATTTTTCAACGCATCTCCGTAAATTTTTTATGGAAGGTGTATCTGACGGTGCTCTGTCAGAATCGACAAAAAACACGATTTCAAAAAATTATGAGTTGGGGCCTTTCTATATTAAGGTAACGCAATATAGCTAACACATACATAATTCATGGGATGTAAAGCGAAATTCAGTTTTTCTAGGTACTCCCATTACCACCCCTAACATGGGTATATGTAAGTACCCTTTTTACATTTCATACAAAAAACAAAATGATGAAATACAGTGCTTAGGGTCTATAAAGTAAGTACATGTAGTCCCCTAGTAAGTAGTGATTTCACAACCTATGAACTAGTGCCCAGGTCTAGAGGGATTGCGCGGATGTCCAGTGGCATTGTCGGAGAATACGCAATATATTAGTCATTTTGTGCTGCTTAGGGACCCCCGTAATGAGTTTCTGGTTATTCCCCGGTGAATAATGATCAAAAAAACCAAAATTAGGAAATCTACCTACATATCTACTGACCCACTCCAGTTTTGATTGGCAATTTTTCGCTTTGAGGAATTCCCTGTTGCATTCTTGCAATCAAATGCCATCACTGTCAATTGCGTTTTTAACAATTCACAATAGAACACCAAGTGTAAACAAACATAATATAATTTTGCCAAAGAGGATAAATTTGCCAAATCCAACCTCTTTGAATTTTGCGCTCAACTAGCAAGAGTAAGGATTATTTGTCCAAAATAAACTATAATGGATACATCGTTTGCGGTCGATGAAGTGGTTAATTGCACAAATTCTATTATAACCTACGTTATTAATGGAATCGCAACCAAGTTGCCTCTCAAAGAGAAAGACATGTGTGCCGCCATAAACATCAAAGGCAAACTGTTTAATATGGCAATTCAACATGCAAAGCAAGGATTGCAGGAGGTAAGCGAATAACAAAGAGTCGAATTCACTCTTTACTAAGTTTACTTACTGAGATTACAGACTTATGGCCTTTTGTTGGTCGATGTACCCGACTCTAAAAGTGGCAAAGCCTACATTGCATATAATGAAGATACCAGCAAATCACATCTGTTGTATGACTTGGAACAGCAACGCCATTTGACATTGTTGTTTGTTATACTTTCGTATTTGTTTATGCGTAGTTCAGACACATCGAATCAACATAATACAAGTGAGGGTAAGTACCATCGCAAAATTCATGCATGCCTACGGAACAATTAATCATATATTTGTTCTACTTACTATTATAGAAGATCTAGTTAATTTCCTTGGTGGCCTGCGAATACAATTCGACACATGCCATGATTATTTTGGTCCGAATTTGAAGAAACTTGTTACAGAAACTTTCGTAAAGCAGCTTTACTTGAGACGTGAAAAAGTTGTATCAGAATTGGAGTCAGAAGTTAAGTAAGTCTTACATGGGAATACAAACAGGATAAGCCATAAAAAAATCGTAGATAATTGCAAGAAAAGAAAGTCCATACTTCACTAGCCACTTAAAATTACATGTCAACTTCAATCAGATTGAATTTCGCTTTAAAGAAATCACAAAATTTGATCCTTTTAGTCTTAATGATCTATTATATTTTGCATTGTTTCCATAATTAGACTTATGTTGCTATGATTTATTACTAACCTAACCTTAACAACCTAAGCTACCTCCATGTTTTACAACGATGATATACTCTATTTTGTTACATTAACAATCTTCTTTTATTTTTTGTTATTTACTTATAAACAAGTAATCATTGAGCAGATAATGTTCATGATCAGAGAATGATTGTTGACTGGCTATATAGTCTTTTAATACTACTTATCATACAAAATTTTTAAGATTTGACTTTAAGGCTTTGTATAAACAACAATATTGTTGTTATTTAGTACTACCCGAAAAATACTTACTTCGTTTGCCGAGATCTGAATTTGTTACATTTATGATAATATTTCTCATCTTCGATGTTTCTCAAAGATCGGTGCTGGGTTCACTGCTAATTTTATTGTATGCCAATAATAAAGCTGATTTAATTCGTTGTTGACAATGGTAAAAATGGAATGGTATACATTGCAATACATTTCGACAATCGCTTAATGTTTTAGAATTCATAATAATATTAATACTCTCTAAAGATAGTAGTTATTTTGCAATAAGCTCCCTCTGCATGTGGGCAATTCTGACTTGCATTAGTAAAGACAAATACTTAAATTTTTTAAATTAAAATGTCCAAAGCTTATTTTAGTTTCTTTTACAATTAAATGGACTTCAAAATTACATTAATAATCTGGTCACCTCTTTAAATTGTTAATAATATATTTACTGATGATGCAAGTGCACTCTAATCATAAAATATTTGTTACAACCGTAAATAACTACAATAACAGCAAAAATTGATAATTTAGCTGAAAATTTTTGACATTATTTTATTGATTGCAAATGATTTCGAAAATAAAAAAAAACATGTCACGTTCGAAATACTTAAAAATTAAATTAAAAAACTACCCATGATGTTTCGAACAAATAAAGAGGATTCAAAAAATTTTGTTATTTTTAAACATTTTAAAATGTTCATCTATGAAATATTGCATTGGATTTCGCTGAATCTCATGTTTTAATAGATGTCCTCAAAAACTACTTCTGTTTCTCCTTTTTGTCCTTATTTTTTAATCAATATTTTGCCTGAAAAAGACTAATCCACATGTGATAGTACTATTAAGGACCTATACGATTATGTAAAAGATGGATCAAAAATATGTTTTATGTTTATTTATCTACACCATTATGAAAAATACGATTCAAAGTTTTGAAATCTCAACAAAATATATGAGGTTTCACCTTAATGTATATTTGTTAGTTGTTGTGTTTCGTCCTTATATCGTAGTTTTAAAAAAGAATTCTATTTAAAATTTTACTTTTAGATTTTACTACTCCTGGGGTTTCAGAGCACACACCGAATTCAATAAGAAATTAGTCTTGGAAGCTACAGCTAAGGTAAGCAATATCAGTCGAACAACACTGATGATTTTAATGCAAATATCCTCTTGTAGATATTGAAAAAACCTGCTTCATTCTTTGTGGCGAAATATCAAGAAGTATGCCAGGACGAAAGCAACGCCATGGAAATTAACTAGTACTTAATCAAATACATATGTTAGATGTTAACAATTAATAACACAAGGGAACAAAATTGAACTTTTTGAGTGTTGTTTGGAATTCGATAGCTGTTTTTTACTAATTTGGGGTCGCTGATTTCAAATCTAATCTCCATTTTTCTCCATCAGCTCGAATTTTTAAGTTACAGGTACTAATCGTATTTTCGACTTTTTTCCAAAAAATTATAGTTCAAAAAATCATAATTTTTTTTCACAAGCCGGATTTTAAAATTTTTATTTTTTTTTTTAAAGATATCGTTGTTACCTTTGAAAAAAATCAAATTTTTTAATATTACAAAAAAAAAATGACTGAGTAACGGCTGTTTTATTCAAAAAAAAAAAAAAAAATTACACAAAAAATTACACATTTTAATTTTCTTCACGCTGAAAGTTAATCGGTTGGGGGCAAATTGTTATTTTTATTAGCTTTATTGAATATCATATTAAGATAGCTTTCTAAAACATGTATGTACATAATAATCGATTGAAAATTGAATGAGTTATGCTAAGTTCGGTGATAACAGATTTTTCGCAATTTTTTGTTTCTACCCAAAAAAAAATTAAAATTTTGTATTTTTAAAAATCATGACAAATTTGCAAATTTATTTATAGTTTAAATTATAGTTTTGCCTCCTATTACAATATTAATTAACAGACCAAATTTAATTAATCGGCAGGTTTCAATTTGGAAGTTAAGTAAGAAATATTAATTTTCCAAAAATAGGTAATTTTGTATGGGAGGTACCAGAAGGGGTGATCCGATATAGTGCAAATTCATTCCTGATTTATATTTTCATAACCGTAAAACTTCCGCATAGTTTGACTGAATTCAGTGTACTTAAAAAAAAAAAAATGTATGTAAGACTATTGAGGTGAGTTCGGTCATTTGTATGGGAGGTACCAGAAGGGGTATGGCAACGCTTTCGGTTTTTCTAGGGTTTGTCTAGTTTTACAAGATAAATAAACTGACCAAATTTCAATATCCTCCGGTAGTCTGTTTGGCAGCTATCGAAAATATATTAATTATCCAAAAATAGTTAATTTTGTATGGGAGGTACCAGAAGGGGTGGGGCTATTCCGCCCATTTACAATCCCATAAGTTCGTTTCGAAAAATATTAATACTGATAAATTTTCATAACGATCCGTTAAGGTTTGCTCGAGTTACACTTTCACAAACATATTAATAAATGTTATATTTGTATGGAAATCGTGATTTTTGTAAATTTTGTTATCTCAGTAAATTGTTGACAAAATCAAAAGTTGTGCAGATATTTTAATGAAATAAAGCTCATTTGATTCACACTATATTAAACTAAATGTTTTAAGACAAACACTGTAATTTGTGTTGCATTATTTTTTTTTATGAATTTTTAAAAAACAAAAATTTTTTTTTTTTGTAAATTTTATGTTTTATTTTTTAAAACTACAACGATATCTCTGAAACTACTAAGCCAAATTAAAAACAATGTAGGCACGGATTAAAGATAATTTTGTTGACGAGTTTAAGTTTTTTTTGTAATTGAATATGGTGAACCGTTTTCAAGTTATTTAAATATTTGTAGTGGAAGTGCCTTAGTTATGGACATAACGGTATATCGCGAAAAGTCGAGCTGATACAAAAAAACCAATTGCAGATTTGGATTCAGCGTCCCAAATTACCTTTAAAACAATATTCAGTTCTTAAACAACAAATACCTTGTTCCCTTGTGTAATTTATACTTTTTCAATAAAACCAAATTTAACAAAATGTAGTGCGTAGTTGTCGGTTCTAATGGGTATGAATGCTTGGCGTGTTTTGGTGTTGGTTAAGCTATTTTTCCAATTCCATTACAGTGCTTTTAAGGAAAGTAATCAGAATATCTGTTTTTTTTAAATGCCTTTGTATTTCAGTTTCAATTCAATTAATCTCCCTTATTACGCATTTTGTAGTCGAGGTCGAATTTACACTTGATTGGCATCATGTAAAACATTCAACGTGAGTATTTTGATATAGATTGTGCTAGCAATTTTACGGCCTTATTCATAAAAAATTTATAAAGTGGATATGACACGTTCTCTGGCTAAAGTATTCTTTTGCTCTAAAAACCTTTAATAAGAAATTGTGTTCATAAACGTTTGTTATCAGTCCATAGCATAATGTATTCCAGTGGCAACGCCGAGTTTTATTGGTCGTTAATGATGTATAAAAAATCTTTATAATCGGATACCAAACATGTTTTTGCATTTTTAATAACTATGAACGTTATTGTAGCTCAATATTTAATTAATTACGATTCTCATGACGATAAGAAAGACGTTAAAGTAAAAAATATATTAAAAATTGTGTTTTCTTTTCCTGGTGTTGAAATAATAATAATCGGATACCGATTACATTGTCTCCTTGTTTTGATTGTTTATACATCACGAAAATTATTTCATTATCTACAATTTATTTTTGAAGAATTTTGGTTTTTCATAGTTTTTCAAAACGGAATTCATTAATGAAAATTGTCTTTTTACATACTTTTCTATGTGCGCAATGATTAAGAAGAAAATATCCTACACAATGAATACATGCAACAACTCTTCATAATAGGAAAAATGCCGAAAAACTCAACATAAATATCTCAAATTCATTAATATACAATAAATAGTTCAAACGTCAAGTTATAGCATGCTTAAAGTAGAGACAATCCTACTTTAAATATTGAAAAAATGAATCGTTTGTTTGTTTTTTCGAAATTTGCTTAAAAGTTTGAAGTTTTTATGAATGAGGCAGTTAGTATTTATCAGTTACCCTGTCACCGTAAAAATAACCGCTGCTAGATGCATAAATTTGACTTTCGGTCATTCGGTTGTTTTTTATTTAATATCAGTTATGTGTAGAATATGCACCTGGAATGTCCGAACTCTTTACAGAGATGGTGCCTCTATCCAACTGGCGGATGTCCTCGACAAATACAAGGCTGACATCACCGCCATACAGGAAATGAGATGGACGGGACAGGGATGCACACGACGAAAGAACTGTGACATCTTTTACAGCTGCCATGCAGAAAGACACGAATTTGGATGTGGTTTCATAGTCGGCAAGAGACTTCGACACCTGGTCTCGCGGTTTAACCCTGTAAGTGACCGAATAGCCACCATCCGCATCCGGGCGAAATATTTTTACATCACGCTGATTTGTGTACACGCCCCGACGGAAGATAAAGACGATGAGATTAAAGATGCATTTTACGATCGCCTAGAGGAAACATACGACCGCTGCCCTGGCCACGACATTAAAATTGTTCTGGGAGACTTTAATGCAAAAATAGGAAGGGAAGATGTTCTTGGTCCATCGATCGGTAAATTCAGCCTGCATACCGACACGTCAGACAACGGGTTTAGGCTGGTTAGCTTCGCAGCGGGAAGGAACATGGTAGTTAGTGGAACCAGATTCCAGCACAAAGATATCCACAAGGCAACTTGGCTATCCCCCGATCAAAACACCAAAAATCAAATTGATCATGTGGTAATTGATGGCAGGCATGCATCTAGTGTCATGGACGTGCGTGTGATCCGTGGTGCTAATATTGGCTCGGATCATTACCTGGTTGCAGCCAAGGTTCGCACAAGATTGAGCAGAGCGAAAAACGCACGTAATCAAACACAAAGAAAGCTGGACATCGCGAAGCTGCAAACCCCAGAGATAGCTACTGCCTACTCCGACCAACTCTCCCAACTTTTACGACACAACGCATCTACTTCTGACGTTCCCGATACACAGTGGCAGCATATTGCGCATTCCATGGCAACCGCCGCAACAACCGTGCTAGGATATGAAAAGCGGCGCTCAGACGAATCCTGGTACGATGAAGAATGTCGCATAGCGTCTGAGGAACAGGATGCTGCTTATATGGCAACGCTACAGCCAATTGCAACCCGTGCCGTTAGGGAACGGCATAAGGAGAAAGCAAAACGGACGAGACAGCTATTTAGGCGAAAAAAACGTCAGATGAAGGAACGGGAGAACGAGGATATTGAGCGATACAGAAATAGAGGTGAGGCCCGAAAATTTTACCAGAAAGTAAGAGCAAATGGATACGGTAATGGCCTCCCCACCTGTAAGGACAGTGATGGAAATCTGGTCACGGATACGCAAAGTGTGCTGCACATATGGAGAGAACACTTCCAGCAACTGCTGGTTCCAGATGGCAGCGCACGTGAAGTTATCACGCCAATTGTCGATGACGGCTTAGATTGCCCACCACCAAGTCAAGCCGAGGTAAGAAGAGCAATATCGCGGCTGAAAAACAACAAAGCAGCCGGTGCCGACGGTCTGCCCGCAGAGCTCTTCAAGTCCGGTGGCGAGGAGTTGATAACGAGCATGCACCAGCTCTTGCCCACGGTTTGGCTTAAAGAGTGCATGCCCGACGATTGGAATGTAAGCGTATTATGTCCTGTGCTGAAAAAAGGTGATCCAAGTGTGTGCCC
This sequence comes from Muscina levida, assembly GCA_964034835.1. Taxonomy (NCBI): domain Eukaryota; kingdom Metazoa; phylum Arthropoda; class Insecta; order Diptera; family Muscidae; genus Muscina; species Muscina levida. The sequence continues at coordinate 33,404,864 of OZ035880.1, read as the reverse complement.
CAACTACCGCGGGATCAGCCTTTTACCCATCGCATATAAGGTCCTGTCGAGTGTGCTATGTGAAAGACTAAAGCCAGTGTTATCCAACCTGATCGGACCTTATCAGTGTGGCTTTAGACCTGGAAAATCAACAACTGACCAGATTTTCACACTTCGGCAAATCCTGGAAAAGACCCAAGAGAAACAGATCGACACGTACCATCTTTTTGTCGACTATAAAGCTGCCTTCGACAGCCCGATACGGCAGAAATTACTTGAAGCCATGGCTGAGTTTGGTATTCCAGCGAAGCTGATACGTCTTTGCGGAATGACGCTGACTGACACGAAGTCTTCAGTGAAGATTGGCAAGGACCTTACGGAGCCATTCTATACCAGACGAGGCCTAAAACAAGGCGACGGCCTATCGTGCGATCTCTTCAACATTGTGATGGAGATGATAATGAGAAAAGCTGCAGTAAACACGAGTGGCACTATATTCAACAAAAGCCACATGCTACTCGCGTACGCTGATGACGTAGACATCATCGGTCGAAAACTGCGGGATGTGACTGCAGCATTCTCGGGTATACAGAAGGAATCAGCGAAAATGGGCCTAACGGTGAACGAGGACAAAACGAAGTTATTAGTTTCAACGAACAAAGAATCTACTCGTTTGGGAAACTGCGTGAACGCTGACAACTATAATTTCGAGGTGGTAGATAATTTTGTCTACCTAGGCTCCGCCATCAACAAAGAAAATAATGTCAGCCTAGAAATCCGGAGAAGGATCCTGCTTGCAAATAAATGCTACTACGGACTAAGCAAGCGTTTCAATGACAGAGCCCTCTCTCGACGAACAAAACTCCAGCTATACCAGATACTGGTTCTACCTGTCCTAATGTATGGCTCAGAATCCTGGGTTATGACACAAGCAGATGAATCGGTTCTGGCGGTATTCGAGAGAAAAATACTCCGTAAAATATATGGGCCCATCATCGTTAACGGAGAGTATCGGCGTCGTATGAATCATGAGCTGTACGAGCTGTACACGGACATTGACGTGGTCAAACGCATTAAGGTTCAACGGTTGCGTTGGCTAGGTCATGTTGTACGCATGGACGAAAATGCTCCAGCTCGAAAAGTCTTCGACAATGAACTCGATGGACGGCGCAGAAGAGGGCGGCCAAAACTCCGTTGGAAAGACCAGGTTAGGGAACCTTACAGAACTCGGTGTGACTAACTGGAGAAGAAGCGCAGAAGATCGAGGCGCTTATAATATTTTTCTACGTGCGGTATATAATCCACTGGGATTGCATAGAAGTACCAGTTAAGTAAGTAAGTAAGTATGTGTAGAATATGTGAGAAATGTAGCAAAATAAAAGTTTTTTGGCTCTCCTGAAAAGTAATTGGAAAACACATGACGCAGCGACGAATTGTTTCTTTTTTCATACAATGGATCAAAGGATTTCAATGGCAATGTTAATGATTTCGATGTATAAAGGACACACGAATCTGTCGACTGTAATGTTAAAATAGTTCAAATTGAGCAATATAGCATTTGATTTTTGTCCTGTGTAGTGTACAATTTGCAGCTCTGTTCCAGTCGATAGTAGATTAATCGTTTTTGAATATAATATCGATTATTTGTCAAATTCCAAATAAAGTGACCATCACTAACTTTATTGTGGTAAACTGTAAACATTGTTTGTGTTCTGCGAAAAAAAACTATAAATTTAATTTTTGAAAATTTGCAATTGAATTATTAGAGTAAATAACTAAATACTTGGGGGTTATAAAGTGTATAAAATACAAAAATGAGTTCCAGTCATGATTGCGAACCTACAAGTAATGATGACCTTGAAAGTAATGACCAGGAGGATTCCGAATTCACTCCATTGACAGAATTGGTAAGTCCTGCTTATTGATTTGCCGAAATTAGAATGAATTAAACTTATTCTGCAGGTGAGGAATCATTACATGAATTACCTGGAAAAGCAATTGGTGGAAAACTTTAAGAGCTGTTACGTCCATGAAAAGGCTAAGTCTCCTTGTTTGGATGACCAGGCCATGGGGACAATTAAACAGGCAGCTAAGATTATGGAAAATAAAGCGGTCGCAGCTTGCATGATAGCACAGTTCTATCAAAGAGCAATGGTGAAAATAGTGAGTATAATCTTAGTGGCATGTGTATACATGAAGCCGGTGTATCAAAAATTAGCCAAAACATAACATGTTTTATTACGCCTAAAAATATGTTAAAGAAATTATATTTATATATGTAAACCGCATCTGTTCGACAAAAAAGTGACATCTCAAAATTTGAAAAAGTTAAAGTGTAACTCTTTGGTTGAGTCTTAAGCCGGTTTATTTTTAAGCCGATTCAAATTTAAAATAGCCCACCCTATAAAATAGATTTGCATTTCATATTTTTTACTATTTATGGAAATAACATTATTTATTGTTAATTTATCGATACTTAACTCTAACAATTATAGCCGTCTATTTTTAGGTGATATTGCAGTATTATTTCCAACCAATTCCAACCCAAAAACATTGATTTAATTCGAAGTATATTACATAAAAATTCAAAAAGATTATCAAAATTGTATTAAATAGTACCACACATTAAAAATAAGTGTATTGTACTAGCCGGCAGGTGGGAGTCGATCATTAAAAGACTTTAATTTCAAAAAAATAAAACAAAAGCTAAAGTAATTTCAAAAGACATTTTGATGTACATACTTAAAAAAAAACTTAATTTCCCTTTGCACCCCATGAATGAGGTATGGGATAGCTTCTCGCGTTGTTGTGAATTAACACGCTTTCTATTTATAGATTCACAACTAACGGCACCTACTTGTTTATCGACGAATGCGAACGTCACTGTTTTGAGAAGCTCTTACTAGACACGACGATTGAATCGACGCTTAATACTGCGAAGTTGCTGTCAAACAACATTCGAGGGGAGCCGACAATGAAAGAAAATTTTATTTTTTTTCTTTTAAGATGACTGGAGCCAGGTTTGAACCTGCGATCTCCCGCATGGTAGTCGCGTGTTCTAACCACTATGCCACGGCCGGTCCCAATTTTTGATGTACATATTATCCTTAAAACACCAACAAATCGCTTGAGAGATAATACAAACTAAAAAATGGAATATCTCTTGATTTGTATGGAAAATTTAAAATATTATATATTAATTTTTTATTAAAATATATTTAAAATAATTACATATAACTAAACATAATCAATTTTTACACATTCCACATACTTACTATAATATCTCGATTTGTCCATTATTATCTTATACACAGATTTCAATTGTACGTCGTTCAACCGAAGAAAATAGATTAATTGCTCAATTGAAAAAATCAATTTTAACTTCAGAGTTAACCAAACCACATTATTCTACCAAAGAAACTCAAACAGAAGCTGGTCTTCTCATCACAAACGAGAAAATAGTTGAAAAGAAAATCCAAGAACCCTCAGATGCGGAAAAAATTACTCCACAAATGCATCATGTAGTCGACGAAAGAGATCATGAAATGACACTCGACGAAAAGATTATCATATTTCAAAAGCATCTGAATAATGAGCACAGTATAAAAGCTGTAGGCAGATCACATTTTAAAAAAATACCATCATCAAAGAGAGTCAATAATCAAAAGGATACTTCTCGTAGAACACATAATCATCGTCTCTCCCAACGCAGTAGTCGTCATCATCATCAACATCACAGACCCTATAAAGAAAATCATCAACCGTTTAATGAAGAATGCTTTAGTTCTACGAATACCAAAATAACTCCAACACAATCTCCAGTACAGCCACCACCGAATATAGTTTCCGACGAGCAACAAGATCTGCTCTCAAAGTCTATAAACGATGTGGTAGCCGATATGGAAAATTCCAATGATAGTGTGGCTATTGAGTTGGCACGTTTGTTTAGCGAAGAAAAGACTGAATTGGATGAAATATTTGGCATTGACCCCAACGAAGAACCAGATGATCCACAAATATGTAAAATTCTTAAAGAAATTGAACAAGCTAAAGTTTGCCGACAAGATACACCGCTGAAAAACAATGTGGCCTCTTCAGCAACTGATACAAATGTTAATCACGATATATGTATTGATTCGCATGCTTCTTTAAGTCCTGTAGCAGTGAAACCAATCACCACCAAGTCCACTCGTTGCGTTGACCTAAGTAAAAGTCTATGGCCCTGTGAGCTGTTTATGCAAAGGCGAAAATTGAGCGAATCTTTGGCTCGCCTAATAGAAGAAGACTTACGTTGGCATGATGTTATCAAATGGAGATTTTTCGAGCTATTTGGAGACGATAGTGATGATGAGTTTACGCCATGTAGTCCCAGCATAGATTTGGATGAGATACTGATGGGCAGTTGCGTAAAACGTATATCACCGTGGGTTGTGAAACACCTCATGAAGCCCATGAATGATGGTTTGATAGCCAATAGATTTGTATTTAAAAAACTGGCAAAACATATAGCACGTTCAATTATAACAGAGAACCAATATCCGGGTTTGTATAACTGTGCCATTAATTGAATTTCGTTAACATGTTATATTGTTTCAGACGAGTCTATCATAAAGGGGTGCGTTGAGAACTACTTTTGCCTGCATCAGGCTGTAATGACCTTGGATGATTTACATGATGTACCAAGTATATCATTATTATAAGTGAAATAAACTATGAACAAAAATAGTTTTTAGTATGTATTTAAAATTTTTTGTATTGACAAGGTATTTGTTAATTTCTGTGTAAAGAATATCGATCTCCATCTGATTTCCAAAATATCATGTTTTATTATTGAGATATTTTACCATTGACCTAATAATAAACTGTTTGAGCATGAATTGTAAAATTATTGTCATTAATTAATTGTCACTTGAGTTGTCCCTACAGAAATCTCCATATGAACCGTCGTCACATCATCTGATGTTTGTATACAGTTTACAACACGACTCAGTTGAGATTACAACCGTAATAGAGGCAACAATATATTTTATATTTTCTGTTGTGGAGGCAGCATCATTAGAGTCATATATTTCACAATTTATTAGTAAGTCTAGACATTACTATATTAGCTTATCGTCGCTGCGCCAACCAAATCAGTTATTTGTAATTTTTCGAATTTTTTTAATGCAATTTTTTAAACAACTTGTAGTCGTCCATCAACCCTAAAATCCCTTTCGCGTTATCTTAATAGGTTTCGAAGTTATTAATATCAGTAAAGTGTAGAATATATGAAAAATGTTCCAAAATTTTTTGGCTCTCCTGAAAAGTAATTAAAAAGCATAAGGTGGTGTCCGACAGACACGAACAACAATCAAACGACTTTAAAATATCAGAGACAAATTTTCAATATATGTTTTTAAACATGATAACGTTATTCCTTAATATTAATATTGAGATATTCGTAGGCTGCACCTGCTTCATGTAGCGCTTCTGCCTCAGAATTCTGTCCTGCCAATCTTAAAAAACAATTTCCTTACCTGTGACAACATCGTGTCCGTGTATTTATGTCAACTGCAGGTCATAGTTTCTTTAGTGCCAAGCGCTGTATGTCTTTTTACCAGACAAAAGATCGTTGATGAAAACTCACCGAAGTTTTGATAGCCATCTATCTTGGCTCTGTCAATCATGGAAAGCGCAGCATGATCACAAGTAACCCACTCCTATAAAACCTTCTCGTAATGAACATTTTATTTTCTATAAATTAAATAAATAAGGGGAAATGCTTATAGTCCCATTTGCCCAGAGGTGGGTTAAAGGTATGAAACACAACATAACCTGCTTAGCATGCGACCTTAAGCGGTCTGGCCTCTATTGTGTTTTAGACTCGATGATGACCTATTTAGTGTTTTATATAATTTATTGCAGGTCTAAAACAACAACATCGGAGCATTACAAAACGCTGGCAATGTAATGGAAACAAAGGCAGATATTAATCAAAAAATCCCTGATGAAATGAAATTAAAAAATATTCTACGACTATTCACGTATCAGCAAAGAAAAACAAATATGGAATATTATGTCGACTTTGTATTTTAAAACTTGTTCCCGAAAATAGTCCTGTGTCCGGAAAACATGTTCCATAGGGAAAAATAGCAATTTCTATCGAATACATACATTTGTGATAATATAATTCTTTAAGAAATGTATATTTGCTATTTTGTTTTGTTAAAATCATAAAATGTTTAGTGCATTTATTAAGAGAAGTAGTAAAGACAGTAACATTGCTGAACGCGTATATAAAATTCAATTCATCCCATTTAATTGAGCAAGAAAACAAAGACAATTTTTTTTAGTTATGATTACAATAAGATTTTTTCCTTTTTCTTTTTTGTGTTTTTATAATTATATAAATTTTTTAAATAGTTATAATATTATATTTATTTTAATAAACGAATATTATGTTGTTTTTCTGTTGTTGTTGTTGCAACTGCTGCTGTGCATGCACATGCTAACATTTACTTATATATCATCGTTAAAAATCATACATCATCAACTGGATGCGGCGGCATTCGATTCCATTGGCTGCTGCTGCTGCCTGTTGTTGTTGTTCGTTCAATGACAATTGGAACAATCAACATTATTGACAGAAGAAGGCGGACGATTGTTGTTGTAGTTTTTGCTGCTGAGAGAATGGTTTCACGCGATTTTGCTTGTTGTTTACTACACAAAACATACCAGAGACATTCATGTGCTGAATAAAAAATAAGAGATAGAGATATAGAGAGATGTTTGTTTTGTTGCTGATCTTTATTTTGTTTTTGTTGTTGTTTTTTACCATCACCACCATCATCAGCAGAGATTCCATGTTGATGTTGCTGGTTAATGGATTGCTAAGAGTGATTTTTGTTATTACGACTGTTGCGGCAATGCTCTCTGTAGTTCTTGTTGTTTCTATTACTTTTCTTTATTTTATAATAATAATAATGTTGTTGTTGTTGTTGCTGTAGTGATTTGGCGGGTCTATGAAGATGATAACACTACCTAGTATCGGGTATTTGATTTGTATTTGCTGCCGACATCGCTGTTGCAGCTGCACTTGCGGCAGCGTTCTGTTTATATTTTTGTGGTTGTTGACCTTGTTGTTGCTGTTGTTGTTGCGACTGTGAACCAGTAGCAGCGGCAGCAGCACCCCCTGTTGAGGGTGGTGGACGACCACGCCGTTCAATGCCTCTATCTGTTGTAGCTCCACCAGTAGTTGGCTTAATGCCAGCAGTTGTATTGTTGGTAGATTTCTTTTTACTCGAATATGCCTGTTGTTGTTGCTTTAAGTCCTCAACGACAAAATCTTCGGGCGAGGTCTGTTGTTGCTGATGGACCTGTTGGCGTCCAGTGACACTGCCGCCGCTACTGGTATTTGTGGTTTGTGCAGACGCATCTGCAGCATTGTTATTCATCATTGTTTCTCGCGCATTGTCGACAAACGACGACGACGATTCACTCTCATTGGCTGTGTTTGTATTATTGGCTGCCGCTGAAGCTGCCTTTTCATTATTTACATTATCACTGTTGGTGGTCTCCTGCGATTCGCCACGTTTCTCATGATCCGGATCTAGGTCCAATGAAGTGCAAGCTAATGTTGAGAGCAGTAAGGCCTGTACAAACTGTGAACTGTGTGGAAATGGATAGAAACAATGAGAATATAAATGCGAAATATTTAGGGCAGATTTTTTGTAAACAAAGAAATTTGAAGGACGTTTGTTTGTACAACAAAAAAACTTTGTCTCAAACGGCTTATGAAATTGCTTCAATAGTGTATTTCCATCAACAAGCAATTTCATTTCCATCAAATTGAGTAAAATTCTTTGAAACTTCTGCAACCTCTATTAAATTTCAGCACAACTTACCGATCAGCACGTTCTCTACCGATTTCAGCCCATTCGGCATCACTCAGTGTTGGTTGCATGAATTTTGTGAGCAAGAATTGCGATTGTGCACCATCAGCGCCATTGCCGCCACTTCCTGATGCCCCAGCCGAACCTGCTGCCGCGCCACTACCAGAACCACCAATTGTCATGCCCAGCATACTGTTGCCGTTACTACCACTGATTCCACTGCCACCAGGCTGTAGAAAGGAGGAATATTGTGGTGACAAACCGAAATCGTTGAAAGACAAATAATTGCTAGAATTCAACGTTACTTCTCTAGTGTTCAAAGCATTTGCAGCCAGACTTGATTGTTGTGATTGATGTTGCGCTGATACCGACCATTCATTGGTGCGACAAGAGCCACTGCCGCCAGCGCCTCCGTTAGCACTTGCACCAGATCCACCACTGCCGCTAATTAGACCGCCTCCTGATCCTGAACCACTAGCACCGCTTATGACCTCGGCCATGGTTGCATTTGAATTCGATGATGAGACCAATGGATGGGCACGTCTTGGTAAACGTTCCAATTGCTGACGTGTAGCCTATACAAAAAAACAAAGATACGTTTTCATTAGTACAAAAAAATATTCTTCTCATATTTTATGTTTCGGAATAATAATTGCCGTCACTTGTTGGCGTTCCAATTGTATTTGCATTTGCAATTGTTGCAATTGAGATGTTGGAGGTCCGCCTCGTCTAACACCGGACAATTGTGATAGTAGTTCAGCGATCGGATCAACCGATTCTCGGCCAGAGGGCGATAATGCTGAGAGACCACTTGAAGAGCTAAAGTGCATATTAGTACGACGTGTCCGTGGACCACCGAGTGAACGTCCTGGTATGCGACGCACTCCGCCGCCATGTCGTATAGCTGAAGGTTCGTCGTGCAATGACGTTAAGGAGAAAACCATACAATTGTTGCGTTTATGTAAGAGGGTTGAGAACTAATTACTAAAATATTCATTTTATGTGTTCCGGCCACAAATTTATATATGTATATCTTATTAGAAAGTAACGTTTCGAATTATATGCGAATAACGAAAGGTTAAAAAGGTATCGTTAATAAATAAAGGGAACTATTTTTAAAACATGAAAATAAACAGAAACTATTTGGGTAGACTATACAATTGGCATATATAACTTTTTTAATTATTCGGCCTTAAGACCAACCGGTAATTTCCATACAATTAAGTTCCCATTAAGAACAGTTGTTTAGTAAGTGCATTTTTTAGCTCAAGGAGTATTACAGATATAATAACTTTTGTGGCCACTGATATTTCTTAGTAATTATTTCTCAATATACCGCTAAATAAAAATAAGTTTATGTTTTATGTTTGAAAAGGATATCAAAAATGAAATCAATTCCCGTGGTCCAGTACGATGTTCCAGTGATAGATGACCGGCAAAATCATCTGTGACTAGATTCGGTTCACCACCTGGTAGACCAGCGCACACAGGGCATACGACTTCTGAACTGGTCTCGGTATGTTCCGACGACACATGCTCTAGCAATGTGGCATCACTAAAACCCATTTTTTTACAATACGGACAGGTAAAACTTTGTGGTTGCTCAGTATTGAGCATTTCACCACCAAAGAACAGTTCAATATCCGAACGCGTTAGAATACATTGCATAGGATGATCGACCAAGTGTCGCGTTGAAGTAACACCTTCTTCATAACAATCCGCACATAGATCGTAATCGTAGCATATTAAGCATTTGTAACGGCGACCATTAAAGTTCGATTTAAGACATGAATCGCAGCTGACACCTAAAAATGCAACAACGACAAAAAACACAAATTGTTTAATTTATAGTATAGTTGATATGTATGTCTTCATACTGTATGTAAGCACAAACAACTCACCTTCATGACGACTCATTATATAGTTATGAAAACTGTGATAGTTTTCAATAATAAATTCCTTTCATCCACCTCTGCCTCTTTGTTTGTTTGTTTTAACGTTTCCTCTTTTTGTTCCTTATTATTGACTTGTTCTCTTTACAAGTAAAAAGGCTTTGCCTTTTTAGCACCAACTGCTCAGGCAATATTCCTAATTAAATATTTAGGAGTGTACGGGTAGGTGTGTAGCTTTCATTCGCATATACTCTAGTTGATCAATTGAACAATTGATTTCCTTAGAATTTTACTTATTTTCAAAACAGGAACTCTTGGCGAATCTGTTTTGTGTCTATTCCCTTTGTGAACAAATTCAATGATTACAAAACAACGTTATTAAGACAGTTTGTTTGTTTGTTTGAAGAGGTATCAATTGGAGGGGGGATAATAACGGAACTGAAGTAAAATTAATAGATAATCAACTTTTTTCAGCAACAAATTAAAACTGCAAATAAATTATGAAAAGATACAAAAGGTTGACATTAATTATGTGTGAATTTTTTTGGTTATTAAATAAAAAAAATAAATGTGAATAAAATATATAAAATAATAATAGTGATAGTTTTAATACATTTTTTTTAATACAAAAAAAGTTTTTTCTGTTTGTCTTATTACACAGCATTTCTAGTTTTAAAGGGATAAACTTAGCAAGTTCTTTAAAAGTATATAATTTCTATACATTTTACATATTTATCCCCGAATCAAAATCGGTGTCTAATTGCCAGTTGTGTGTAATAATGCATTGAAAATTGACACATAACATTTTATTTGAAACCGAGTAAGGTCCTTGCCGATCTGTGGAAATAACGGCAACAATTGTTTTTTATGTGAGTATACATTCTGATTTACACAGGTAAGCTATTTGGTTTCTACGCCTAAGAAACCAGATCTATACATGAAAGTGATTTTCTGGGCAGTACTACCAATAATGGGTTATTATATGAACCAAATAATAGCACTGTGAGTACGTCAAAATAACAAAGGAAGCCGCCAACTTCAACTTCGTATATATATGTATTGTAGTAATTTATGGAAGAAGACTGTAAAAACTCTTTTGAAATTACATGACTTATTGTTTATTTCTCGATCCTTAATTCCAGCAATGGTAGCCTTCTATTTTCAAGTGATATTACAGTATGATTTTCATTGATTTAATTCGAAATATATTAAAGAAAAATTAATAAAAATTTATCAAAATTGTTTTAAATATTATCACACGTTAAATAAATAAATTGTGCTAGCCGGAAGGTGGAAGCCCATCATCATAAGCTAAAGTGTTAGGTTAAGGACATGTACAATGCCATAACAACACTCGGAGACCATTATGGTCCATTGTGATTGTCCTGATTTAGAGGAAGGAATAAAAAGGCAAGAATGCTTTACAATAAAATAAAGAGTTTGGGAGAATAATAATAGAGAAAAAGAAATAAAAGAGCTAAAAAGATAATTCTGGTGGGTTCTCTCCTTCAACTTCGTATATATACAAGTAGTGAGATTACGTTTGAACACTATGGTCCTCTGCCCTTAAGCCACCTCAAATCATCATTGAACTTCACCAGATTTTCCATGTTGCATGACAACAGTTCAGTGAGACTACCAAAAAACCATTTTCCGAGGAATTGCTTCCTTCTTCCATGAAGAGCTGGGCAATGGCATAACAAATGCTCAATGGTCCCAATTTCCTACTCATCGTCGCAAAGCCTACAGTAATCCTCCTGTGTTGTCTCCCAATTGGATGTAAATTCTCTGACGTCGCAGTGTCCCGTGATTACTACAATTAGTCGTCTAACGGACCTCCTATCCTGTTCCAATAGTGATCTGGCTCGTTGTCCATCCAGTCTTGGCCAAATTTCTCGTGATACCGCACAGTAGGTGCGATGTTCCCAGGATGCATTTGCCAGCCGTTCAATGTGACGGGTCACAATTCCGTATATATGACACATTCATGGTCGCACTTATCCATTCGATAGGTCGGGTCCCAGTGCTGAGCCTTCCTGGGTCCGGGGACCTAGCAGGGTCGAATACTATTTGCCGGTAGTTTTGAGAGCGCCGTCCTACATCTGCACAATAATCTCGACTTTATAGCCTTTGATACCACAGCCTTTAAAGTCCACATAGATTGGACGATCTCCTTCAAATTCCTTGCCAGTATTTCCTCCACAGATTCATAATAGCGAAGATCTCCGCCTGGAACACACTGCATTTGTCATCCAATCGGAAGTGTTGCCTGAAATTGAGATCCTCGCTAAAGATACCCGATCCTGTATTCTATAACCTATATTGCTTGAGAGAATACAAGTTTAAACTGGAATATCTCTTGATTTTGACCTAATCTTATAAAACAGATTATACCCCAAAATTGAGTTGAAGTGTCAAAAAATGAAGTATGAAGTAATAATTTTTGTAAATTAGTTAAACTTTTAGTTCTTTTAATTGAGTTAAAGCCCTAAATATAACAATATTTCAACATATTTTTATATTCGGTCTCAACTGCGCGCATCTCTATCAACATAGGACCTCCTGTACAATGATCTCACTATCTTCGAAATAAATACCTTAGGATTTCGAGTCAAGTGTGTATAGAAAACACCTTGCAAATAGCCAAGGTCCTTGCACCTTTATTGATCTTTTAAAGCAATAATTTTCGATACTTGCCAACATTTTTTTAACAAATTATCCAAGAAATTGTATCTCATAACCAAAAATGCGATTCTAGCGACGAACACAGTACAGAAATTGAACTATAGTGTTGAATCGTTTAAGCCTGGTAAAATTAGAAACCTTTCCAATCAATTCAACGATGTGAAACTTAAAACAAATCTTATAGTACTATTCCTAAACACATATGATGGCAATTCCAATCTCATTATAAGCTAAAAATATGTATAGTTCAAGACAAAGAAGGTGTAAACAAATTTGCTTCTGTAATATATACTAGGAATTGACTTGAAAAAAATATAAAAAAAGTAAAAAATATGTATAAAAAGAAATTTGTAACCATATGTATAAGGCCCCACAGGCTCGGTTATTGAAACTATATAATAAATAAATAAAAAAAAATGTTCCATGTGCGGAATACAACACTGACCCTTTTATTCAGATTACACTAAGACAATAGAAGTTGGAGTTTAGGGATGTAGAAGTGGTAAGAATTCCAAATCTCTTCCACATATCGATGACTTTATATGAAGAGGTCGTATCGTTTTTTTACGAATTTGCTTTATTTGCATATTTTGATAGCGAACTCTCAGATACACTTTTGAGTTACAATTCAGGTGACGACTTGTAGATTGTGTCTACGTTATTAAGAGCATCTCCACCCTATCCTATAATTCGCTCTACTTCATCCCTCCGTATTTTATTTTACCGACTTTCATCTATTTAGGACATCACAATATATTCCATGAATCACCGGGAGAAGTTCTTGTCTAATTGATGATTAGCCCAGGGCTAGTCCGTAACCCTACTAAACTAACAAAAGGCCCCACTTAATATTGTTATGGGGAAATTTTCGTTTTCGAGAAGTTTATGTCAATATTTCCCGCAACCTTAATTATATTCCAACTTAAGCAGAGCATTCGATTTTACTAAAATTCTGGATAACGAAATAGTCTCCACTTTTTTTCTACAAAAATAGATGGGTGTCAATGATCCGTCGGTAGTAGCAGTACCACATCAAAAACCAATTACTATAACTTCTCTTGAGAGATGGGAAAGAAATGAGAATTTCTTTATTACCATGCATGAATTTGATTGAAAGGTCCCCCCTCGTTCAAATGCAATTAAAATAGCAATTACTAAATATTTTATGAATTTGTCATAAGTATATTTTTACTAGCACAACAATGAATATACTTGACACTTTAAAACGAAATTACAAGAAAATGTATAAAAAAAAAGCTGAGAAATCAACTAATCGCATTGTGAGATTTATAGGTTCCCAGATTTATAAGAAAAAAGATGGAAATGACAATATTTACAGAAAGTCGATAATTGGTAATATCGGTATTTTTCAATGTTATTTTGTGCACCTTTTTTTCTTTGGTAAGATGAGTTATCTCCACCTTTTCTTTCGGTTTGGGTTTTCCTTTTCTTTTTTTGCACAGAGAAAATAAGAACATGAGATTCACACGGATGGACGGACGGACGAAGAGACAGACAAATATCAGTGGATGAGAAGAAACACCAAAAGCACACAAGCAAACACAAAAGAATTGGAAATATTCGTTCGTTGCTTTGTTTGTTTTCCACTGAATACAAATTTCTTTTGATTCTTGCACTTGCTTTTTTTTTGCAACGAAAAAGAAAATTATAATGTGCAACGCAATTTTTGATACAGAACACACAAGAAAATCTCGTCAATAAAATAACGATATTTTTAACTTAATTCTTTTCCGTACAAACTGTTTCTTTCTTCCCGTGTTGCTTCTTTCCATCACATTTTATTCTCACAACGATTGACGGTCTCATAAGAGTTCGTCTGACAATAGACAGCAACAGCAGCAGCCACAGCCGCAGCAACACGAAGAAGACCTTTCGTGTTAAGTGTTGCAAAATGACAAGACAGAAATAAACCCGTTCAATAAACAAATTAAGTTACATACAGTAACATATTATTGTAACAAGCATATTTAACGATGACAGTAATTACAGCAACAACAACCAAAGTAGAATGCTTATTATATATGTACTTTATTTTAATTGGAACATTCAGTGCTTATAGGTTCGTTTGATTTTGTATTTTCTTGTTAGCTTTTGGGTATTAGTACTTGATTTTGCAACTCTGTTTGGGGTTTTTAGTACGAATTTGAACTTCTTTTTGTACACAATCTCTCTTTTTGTTCTTTTGCATTCTCGTTGGTCTCTTGTTTAACTGTTTTTCCGATTAGTTAAAAAGAGATAACATTAGAAAATGCAAAAGAAGGGAAAATGCATTTCGCGTTAAATATACAATATTTCTTTCTTGATTACTCAAACATTTATATACCACCATTATCATAAATGAAGACACATTTTTTTGCAGATCATTTCGCACTCTTTTTACTTGCCAGCCCCCTCTAAAGAATAAGGCGCAATTCATGCCCAAAAATAAATTATTAAATATAATACACATATTAGATTGGCGAAGAACGAACAATGCGCTTCAAAATAAATGCAAGTAGCAAGCAATCACCAAAGGAGGGGGCTGCTCAATAGTCGTGCATGTACGAACTTGAATTGGTTGGTTGGGTCACCGTCGTTATATCCCGCGAAGGTAAAAATGTTATACTTTTTTCATGTTGGATTTACACACACATACAATTATTAAATAACCAAAAATGCACTTTTTCTTTACATTACCACTTATGATATTTCGTTTTTAGTAATTAAGATCATTCGCGTTGTATTTTTATCTGCAAAAATTACCACAATTAGTCTATATTTTTTGTGCAAAATAAAAAGTTATTCCTTTTATTTTATTTCTTCGATTTACAAATTATAATCCACTTTGTGTACTATGTAATACACATTATTTTTTTTTTATGTGCTAATAAGAACACTTCTTCCTTTTAGCATTTTTCGTTCAAATTGCCATGACAAATGAAAATATCTTTCGTTTTTTTTCTTACATATTTTCTACAATTTTTTACACTCTACCGACGTATTAGCTTATTCTAGGCAAAGAAAAAAAGGGTTTTCGTCGCACGTACTTTTTGTAAATTTTGGTTTGGTATCCAAAATCTGTATTGTTTTCTTTTTATGTCGTACTGACTTATGAAATTATAATTTAACAAAAATTTTGAAGTAAAAATAAAACAATTTTTCTCTTATTTCTTCTGTAATATTTCGAGACGAATTTCGTGGTTTTCCTCTTGTCTTCGTCGTATTTTATTGAACACGGTTGATTGAATCAGTAAAACATCAGCTGGGTTGACCAGAAATGTAGTAAAAGAAATAAATGCAAAGAAGCAGGTAGGGTTGCCAATCTATATGTTATGTATTTTATAAAAAAAGAGTATTATTTTTTTGTGATCAGGATTGCTTGCGACAGATTTAAGTAAATTTTAATAATACAACTATTTGGCTTTAACCACACATAAACGCTGGTGACCTTCGCAAAGCCAGTGTAGGAGATATATGAATTTATATTTGGATATCTCCGATATCTGAACAAGGATCAAGACAATATATACGTATATGTATTAAAAAGCTTATCGAAAAAGATATCCATTAATGTATACGAAAATTATTTTACTAAGTCATTATGGGGTAAATATTTAAATTAACCCATTTTAAGTTTTTTTAATTAATCAATTTGTATATCCAAAAAGTATCACTAAATAACGATATATATGTATGTAATAGCATCGGAATGGTAAGTCAAAGTTGGCACCGGGGACCATGGGGCTCTGTGGGAGTCAAAAACGGTAAAATAAAATGCTATCGCATTCTCTATGGTGTAACCTGGATTTAGTCAGCAATGAATTCTTGGATATAAAACGTTTTTCCACACATTCAACAGATATAATTTATTAAATAAAGATTATTACAATATTTTTTTTTTTTGCTAAAAATTCATTTTTCTATATCAGCCCGATTCTGAATACTCCCCGGGAGATAATTCCCGGGGAATTTAATTTTCCCGAGAATAAAATCCTCCTATTCTAAAGAAACGGGGAGAACAATAAAAGGGAGAGAGAATTTCGGTTTTTCGAAGTCAGCTGTTTTGCGTCAGCTGTTTTGTTTGGTTAACAATTTGCAAATAATTTTTATGAAGTTTTTAATGTACAAAGCGAATAAAATGAATATAAACAACAAAATCCTACAAAAAAACAATATTAAAATGTTCAGTGCTGTTTTTGTGATGATATCCAAAGCAGAAAGCTCTTTGCGATATCCCCGCTTGTGAAATTGAGGGCAATTCCTCGCTTCCTTGCCGAAGGTGGCTACCAGGCGGGTATAGGGAGTGTTTGGGAAACCACAGCGTAAAAATTTAGTTTAGTGAGTGATTTTATTGAAACTTTATCTTTATAATTAAAAAAAAAAATATTTACAGGTGTATGATCATGAGCTAAACATACGGTACGATGACGCCTACCATCCTGGTGTGTGGCAAGACTCATTTACTTGAAATTCTAGCAAATTGCGAGCTTAACTTGATGAAAAAATCTATCCCAAAAGGCTGACAAATGTTTTGTACTTATGTATATCAATTAAATATTAAATACTTTCATTTTCAGTACAATTCCCTTGAAATTTGTTGGCGGAATTTTCCGCAAAATTTGTCCCTTTTATTTACATTCGTAATACCTACTTTATTCCCGGGGAATTTTTCCTCACTTTCGAAGTTCGTTTAGAATAAGGGAATAGGGAGAAGGGAAAAAAATTCCCGGGGAGATTTTATTTAGAATAGGGGAACAGGGAATAGGGAAAAAATTCCCGGGGAATTGCCATTCAGAATCGGGGCGTATATATATATCCTTCATAATGAACCAAAAAAAATTTTTCTCGGAATGTTTGTCAAACAAATTTATTTGACCAAGTACCTTCCCCATCCCTAACGCAACCAAGTGGCAACATCTCTAAATAAATAAATATAACAATTTATAAATATAGCAAATTATTAATTTTTATTTCAATTTATTCATCTATTTTCTCTGGAGGAGGACCACAAGGTTGCAACATACGCTCCATTAAATCGAATCGCACCCTTCCTTTGGTTTCATTTAAAGATATGGCGAAGTAATTCTGCATATCATAGTGTCCCATGTAGCTGGCCAAAGAATCCCGGTGTTGATTGGTCAGCCATTCGTATTTTGTGGTATCAGCATGGCCCGTTCCAATGTACTTGCTCTGTAAATGCTCCAATTGACTGTGAATATTGTAACGATCACCCATTTTTACGTTTAATATGGGAACTGCAAATTATTTTTTGAAGTCCGACCTCCGATGTTTGCTGTGGTTTACTTCAGTTTGCTGTTTTGTTTATTTCACTGCATACGCGTGCGGTATCACACTACGTTGCCACATTATTAACTATTGAATAATTTAAGGTATTCATGCTTCGTTGTAAAACTTGGTATGTTAATAAAAATTAACTTTTTTGTGTGATAGACTTCAAAGTCGATAAAACGAATTATTTGCTGCAGCGTTAATTCCTGTAATCCACCCTGGCTTAAATATAAAAAACATAATGCTAATGCTTAATTTTTTAAAGATTTTTAGCCACCTGCTGGTATCGTTTCCACAGTCTATTCGTCTTTATTTTTATCATTAAAGTACACGGCGGTAGGTTGATAGAAGAAGAGCGTAATTCGATAGATGTGAATATGAACAAATTGACAAAATAAATTATGAAATTTGAATGCTGGTGAATTGGTACATTTATCGGCTTAAGTCTAGTATATGGACACAAGCCCGATTGGGTTAAAATTTTAGGTATATATAAACATTGCTATCCTGAGTCTTACAGTGTTATTTTTTATTGGGGGAAAATTACAGTTTAGGAGATATTGCCCCTTTAAGTTGGAATCTATATATATAAATATCTCTGAAATCTGGTGACGGATCGAGACTATATATATATATCATTGGAAAGCCCTCTGAAAAGGCTTTCCAACTGTTTATACACAAATTGTTTTATTAACCCATTATGTGCTAAAAATCAAATTAACCCATTTTGGACCATGACTTTTTTTAATAAAATAATTTTATTTCCAAAAAATGCGTATATAAGGTTTTTTTTTTGCACCAAACGATCTTTCGATCTTAATCTTTCCAATGAGGTATCGCACATTGGTCTAGCTTACAAGGTTTCGAAGTTATTAAAAATAATAAAATATAAAATAAAAAGCAAAAAAAAAATTTGAAAATAAAAAATTAAACATAAAAAATACAAAATAAAAAAAGTGAACTGCAATTAAATTAAATAAGGGGTGGGCGGACGTCCCCAACAAAATTTTTGTTTTATTCTCATTTTAGCTCAAATCCTTACAACCTAAAAAAAAAAAAAATAAAAATCTACGTCATGTGTCCATATACTAGACTTGTTCCCATTTATCTTTGTGACTGTCGAGTCAGAAAATGGTGGAAATCCTTTTTATTTCCATCGTTTTTTATACCGTGATATCAGTTCAGTTCACGACTATCTTATTTGATTTCTTGCAACTGCTTAGCTGCAGTTTCTCGCTATATATATTGCTAGAGTCAACACAAGGAGTCCCACCCCACCGTCAATTCATTCAGATCTTTCCACAATTTCTACATTTACTTTACGGAAATCCACACGTTTCGTCAAAAAATCAGTTGAAGAGTCGAAATTTTATTTATTTATTATATTCAAGATTGCAATTTTATAATTTAACTTAAATTACTTATTTAAAAAACTCGGAATATTTAAAATGTTTCCCCTTTTTCCCCTAACTTTTTAATTGAATACTATTTTTAAGCTATGTTATCAGATCTGCTAATGAACTGACGTGGACATTGTTGTCAATATAATTATTTCTGTTCAAATGGTATATTTGGCAGATGCATAAGCTTCGCACACTGCAAATTAAAAGTTTTTGCAATTATCTTAAAATAATTTAATAATGGCGACATTTTGCGGTTAACACAAATGTCGTATGTAATGGCAATGTTTTTTTTGATAACTTATTTTAAGTTCACACAGTTGTTAGATATTTTCTCAATTTTTCAGGAAAACCGTCTGTAAGTAGCTTTAGTCTTCCACATCTAATCTTGGACCGGCCGTGGCATAGTGGTTAGAACACGCGACTACCATGCGGGAGATCGCAGGTTCAAAATTGGCTCCAGTCATCTAAAAAAAAAAATTGTTCTTTCATTGTCGGCTCCCCTCGAATGTTGTTGATAGCAACTTCGCAGTATTAAGTGTCGAGTCAATCGGCGTGTCTAGTAAGAGCTTCTCAAACAGTGACGTTCCATTAGTTGTGAATCTTAAAATTGAAAGCGTGTTAATTCACAACAACACGAGAAGCTATCCCATACCTCATTCATGGGGTGCAAAGGGGAATTAAGTTTTTTTTTATCTAATCTATAATATATATAAAAAATAATAATAATAAATATAAATATTTCAGAAAAAAAAACTATTTAAATAATTAAATTGCATTTAACATAAATATCGTTTACATTATTTGCTTTCATAATTGTGTTTGTTTTGCGATTCAAGTCATTCGATTAAATTGAAACCAGTCTAACACAAAATAGATATTACCGTAAAATTTTCAACACACTTTGCTTATTTAACATTAGCATTGGTTGTTTATTTTACACATATGCCGAAGTCAATAAGACATATTTTTCTGACTTTATACAAAAACAATTTAACAAAGTCTAATTGGGGAATGTTAAAAATGATTTTTTTCTGTGTTCGAACAGAATCCTTTAATAACAAATTAGGTAACATTACATATCATTTTTTTCTGGGTATTTTATCCCTCTCAAACGCTTGAAGTACTTTATAATTTTCGATCAAAAATATGTCTATAACAATTATTCATATTTTTCTCCATTCAGAGTTGAGTACTTGGTCCCAAAATATAAATTTTACAGCTCTAGTTAAATGGCCTCATTATAAGATGTTGGCAACTCGTTTGTGTCAATTGTAAACAATTGCGATTTTTAATTCTAGGACGGTGCATATTTTCCGCTTATTTTTCAGAAATGTGCGGCCGTACTTGTTTGTAAGTATTGTTACTAACTATTTATGTAGTTTTCTATAAATTTGTTGGTTTTAGAACCCTGGAACCTCCAGAAATCGTAAAAGCTTGTCGCTACAAAATCTCGAAAACTTCTGAAGCCCCAGATACAAAATCATCGAAGAACAAAACCAGCGAAAGCCCCGGGAAGCCGAAGAACAGCATCAACGGTAATGTTAAGGAGGAAACAGAAATTATTGAGCCTGAATGGCGGTCCGAATTTAATTGTGGCCGGAACTATATGCCTTCACATAATGTGGCACCTACCGATATTACGCCCGTATTGGTTTCGAAACATCATTTTTACGATGACGAGGATGCCAAAAATATGCAAAACTCTCGCCTTATTGTGCCCATGATGTGGGGCATGATTCCTTTCTGGCATCGAGGTGATTATCGCAAACACGGACTTACCACAAACAATTGCCGATTGGAACATATGTTAGAATCAAAATTGTATCGGGGACCATTTCGTCGGGGTCAACGTTGTGTTATCCTGTGCGAGGGGTTTTATGAATGGCAAACTACTAAATCGGCAAAACCGTCTGAGAGAGAAGCGCACTTGTTGTACATGCCCCAAAAAAATGAAATTAAAATATATGACCGCAACACATGGGAACCGGAGGATGTGAATCTTTTGAAAATGGCAGGGCTTTTTGACGTCTGGGAAGATGAGCAGGGTGACAAAATCTATAGCTATAGTGTGATAACATTTGAGTCATCCAAAATTATGTCCTGGTTGCATCATCGTATGCCCGCTATTCTAGAAACAGAGGAACAAATGAATGTACGTAGTTTTGACTTTAAATTATAAAAATTCATCATCCACCCCTTATCTACGTTCTTGTTTTCAGAATTGGTTAGATTTTAAGAATGTTACCGATGAACAGGCCTTGGCTACTTTACGCCCCTGCACACAACTAGAATGGCATCGTGTTTCGAGTCTTGTCAATAATTCTCGCAATAAATCTGATAAATGCAACAAACCCATGGAAATAGTTAAGAACGAAAAGCCTGCAATGAACAAAATGATGTCTGCTTGGTTAAATGTCCGTAAGCGTCGAGAAGCTGAATTAACCCACTCGGGCAGTGATGCAGAGGACGATGATAAGCATAGCGTTCACAGTGACATAAGACCGGGCGGAAATACATCAACAACAAGCGAAAGTGAGTCCGAGTTATCGTCTGCCAAAAGGCCACGTTATCAGGATTATAAACGCGCCTTGCGCGAATTAAAAAATTGTGAAGGAAATTCGTCGGCCACGGATGTTACTGATGGTAATTGTGAAAACGATAAAGAAAAATCATCCAAATGTTAGCTGTAGTATCGTACTGTTTTATACTAGTATATTAACGTATTTTACAAAGAATTGTCCGTTGAGTTTAGTTTTAACGATATTAAATAATTCTATAAATGTTTTCTTTTTTAAATTACCAGAATAAATATTTCTGAAATTTGTAAAACATCGAAAGTACAAAGTATTAATTTGGATTATAGGCTGGGCTTTTATAAGAATTATCAAGATGTTCTTTCTCCTAGATTTCATGTGCAACAATTTTTAATTCGAAGTACTTTTTACAAAATAGTAAGCAAATCTGTAACCAAATGTAAGGTTTTTTTTAATAACGCACTTTAATGTGTTCGGCAATTGAAAATAAATAATAAGTATATATTTATTCGAAATAAGTAATTAGTGTAAATTCACTAAATAAACAAAAAATTGCGCAATAAATACAAAAGAGAAATGCAAGAGTACGCAAAATAAACAAGGTCAATCCAAACTAAAGTCAATGTTGAAGATGTAGGTAATATGTGAATAAGCAAGCAAATATCTTTTAAAGGCCAGATAAGCTGCAGTTGATAAAACAATAGTATGCAAGTGTTGTAGAAGTTGGTGCTGAAAGAATTCTAATAAAATTGTGTTTAGACTAGTACAAATTGAAAAATTTATTTTAGATATCGCAACAAATTAAATTTATAGAATTTTAAATTTAAAAAAATATGACCAAGCGAAACTGTGGGGCACGTATAACTATTTTTTGACCGATATATCACAATGTTATTGAACATTTTACAATAATTACTGTACCACTTCTTGATTTTTTGTAAATGTACATTTTCATTTCATTTATTTTTTTTATGATGTATGGAAGCCATAAAAAGGCCAATTATAATTTCATAAAATAGAGTTTATATAATCAAGTAACTTTTGACGAAACAGACTTGTGGAATACGTAAAATTTTTCAAGTTCAGAGGAAGCTGGTTCCAAAATCTGCAAACGCGTACTTTAAAAGACCGGTCAAAAATAGAAGACGATATACGAGGTAATGTTAGCTGCTGGTTTCTAGTCGACCTTGAAAATATGAATTCATTTCTCAGTAATTTGGGGAGTCCAGACTTTACCAAATTGAAGAAGAATTGAATCATACGAAGTTCAACAAATGATTGAAATTGAGTTCCTAAGAACATTTTAACGTAGCCTGAAATATGATCAAATCGACGAAGCCCATATACGAACCTGACTACCATATTAAATAATTTTTCAGTCGTACCAGACACTACTTCAATACAATACATAATATTAGGTAGCAACAAAGCAAAAGCTAATTGTTTTTTAATATGTGTAGGCAAGAACATATTCACACTATGCAATCTTAAGGTAAAAATTATTTTTGGATGTGAAAACCAAAATCAAGTTTTCCGTCTAAAACTACTCCAAGACATTTCATTCTATCCACAAATTCAATTCGCACACCATCCAAACGTAAATTTATGTTATTAGTAGTAAGACTAGAAGGACCGAAGAAAAGAGCTTTCGTTTTGGAGCAATTGACAATAAGAATATTTTCACTTAACCATTCTTTTAATGTATTAAGGGTTGAATTAATATTAGTATTTAAAATATTAGTACAGTTGCTGCGAAAAAAAGATGAATATCATCTGCATATAAAAAGGGGGTACAATTACTAAAATTTATGCAGCTAGTTATATCATTTATATAAATAATGAATAACAAAGGTCCCAGAACAGACCCCTGAGGAACTCCACTAAAAATTCTTCGAATATCCGATCTCTCTCCATTCAGAGAAACAAGTTGAGATCGATCTGATAGACAGGAACTTATTAGCTTGCATGCAGTATTCGAAAAAGAAAAACTACTTTTCAGTTTATAAACTAGCTTATTGTGATCTAATTTATCAAAAGCCTTAGACATATCCAAACCTAGAAGAATCGAACAGTCATTATCATTAATGGATTCTCGAATTTTATCAGTTAAAGACAGCAAATGACTAGTAGTGGAATGTCCATTGCGGAATCCATACTGATAATCATTAAGCAGTTGCCTGTCATTAACAAATTCTAATATTTGGTCTTTAATTATATTTTCTGCTACTTTTGAAATTGCAGGCAATATACTAATAGGCCTAAAATTTTCAATCTCATGAGACCCTCGAACATTAGGAATGGGAACTACTCGTGCAGTTTTCAAACAAGACGGGTAAACAGATGTTAAAAGAATGGAATTGAAAAAGTGTAACAAATGACAAGACACGCACGGAAACACGATTTAAATGAATTTAATGGGTATTCCGTCGATACCAACGGACGAAGACTTAACACGGTTTAAGGCTCTGATTAGCTGATCTTCGAAAATGCAATCAAAAGAAAATGACGCACCATTATCATTATTAACATCCTGATAATTTATATCATTGTGGACAAAGTTATTACTTGTGAAAAACTCATTGGCATGATTAACATCAATTAAAGGAGTATTTGCTGCATCATTTATACACCCAGCAAACTGCAGTGTGCGCCAAAGTTGAGACGTGTTCATATTTTTAAACATATTAATACTATACAGTCGCATCTCTCTCCGAATAACAGACTTAGCTCGATGAAGAATATATATGCCAGTTATCGTCAGAAGGGTTTCAATATATTATTTATATCTTATATCTTTATTGTCTGCATTTTAACTTAATTTACTTTCTCAGAGTTTAAGTCTGCTTGAATTGTTCCAATTCTTTGATTTATAAACATTTAACAATTAATACGGCCCTAAATATATTATTTTATTCCCATAGCTTATAAATTCTCTAAGCAGTTTAAATCTCTGATACAAAGTAGATCTTAACAGTTCTAAATACGTACATATTTTCATTTGTCTTACTTTTATTAGTTTTATCGTAGTACGTGACCATTTTAAATATTTCGCTTTGGTTTAGTTAAAGCAAAATTCATAGATTGCATTTTAACCAAGTTTCTTATTATATCTACTTATGTAAATTGTTTGCTACAGCAAAAAAATGTTTAGCTATTCGCATATCTACATCCATATGTACATAGCTTACTTTATTTCCCTTTGCACCACATGAATGAGGTATGAAATAGCTTATCGCGTTATTGTGAATGAACCCTCACATAGCGGCACCTGTTTATAGACGAACATCGAGGGGGTCGCCCATGAAAGAAATGTAGATTACTGAGACAGGAAACGATATCTGAATCTTCCGCATGATAGTCGCTTGTTCTAACGATCATGCTACGGCCGGCCCCACATATAGCTATCTAAGCGATAAAACCATTTACTATATCAATGATGAGCAAATAATGTTTCATGTTTATATATATTTATATTTGTGTATTATAAAATGAAAACTTACAAACTATTTTGTTTTCTCATGCGGCTGTTTCTTATTTAATGTTTTTTAAATCATCCTTATTATTCAAATTGTGTATTAAACATATTTATATTAAGATCTTCAAATGTCCCAGGGGCACTTTGATCCAACATTTGTAACATATCAGAGAACTCTTGACCCTGTGGCTGTTGACCAGGTATATGAGGCCCATGTACAGGGTGTGTGGCGTGTGGATGAGGTGCATGATGAGGATGTGTGCCAGGATGTGGTGCGCCATGAGGAGCATGTTGAGCTGTTTGCCAATCCCACATTCCCGGAGGCGGAGCCTGAGTGGGTGCAGATTGATAGGCTGCGACAGCTTGACGGGTATTACCAGCACTTAATTGGGTATAGGTCGGCCCACTTGGAGAACGAGCGGGGCTCGATTGTTGGTATTGATAGCCTTCAGTAACGGGCTGCTGTTGAGGTGGCCGCAATGGCCAGTTGCTGGGGTGTTGTGGAGTTGGTGACGTATTCGCTTTGGGTATCTTGGCCATATGGGCTGTGTTGGGTGAAGGTCCACCTGCGGCGGTATTATAAGCCAATGGCGAGTGTGTGGTATCGTATGTGTAGGGCACTGTGTTCTGGGTGGAAGCCGGCCTTTGTACATTCTGAGGTGGCTGTGGAGTTGGTTGCTGTGGTAAATGTGGTGGTCCAGCATTAGTTGTAATCATGTTGTGGGTGCCATACATATTAGGATCTGCACCGGCAGCCGAAGGCGCAACATCTCGTCTAGCTTGTAGGGTGTAGTCAACACCGGGCGTAACGTATACATGCTCTTGTGGTTCGGGGTTATTGTTATCGATACCGGCTGCTGCATGTAGTGCACTTTTGTTGGAACTATTAGTGCATACGATATATTCCACCTCATCGGTGTAGGGATTTAAAAAGGCGTAAGCTTGTGTTCTTAGCCATATGTATTCACCTGACTTGGCACGACCTCTGTACATTAGAGAGAACATTTGACCCTTCTGCTTAAGAACTTGTTCAAAGCTCTCCTTCATATGAGTTTGATCTTCAGGATGGAAGAAATCATAGCATATCTTGCCCAACAACTCGGTTGGCGTATAGCCTAGTATGTTCATGACTCTTTGATCTACAAATGTATATTTGCCATCGACCGCGTGACGCGTAATAAACTCTGACTGACTGTTGGAGTTTGAAATATCAGTGGAGGCTGTGGATGTCACTTGCAGACGACCAATTGCCACTAAACAGCAGTGAGATCCATGCATGTCATCATCAGGACGTTCCATGTGAACTCCGGGAAACATTTCAGTTGGTGGCCAATTCTTGATGTATCCTGTACAATGAACGACAGCAAAGTTGGTGCCATCACGTGATGGTCCTAAGGAATTTCGTTGTTTTAAACGATTCAAATGACCGGCCACCATCGTCTCAGGATTCACGTTGCCAACTCGCATGCGGCAGATGAAACCGCGCCTAGCTCCCATACTTAAACGCATTGCTGATTGATGACCCTCCTTTTTCACCGTTCCAGACTTAAGATCCAAAATTCTCCCCGAATTTTGAGATTCCTGGGTTGACAATTGCTCTCGGATTTTTTCTCTATCGTCGGGATGAATGTGATCGTAAAGACTAGTGCCATACCAGTCGCTCTGCGTGTAATTCAACACGGGCGTTACAGAATCTGAGACATATATAACACGGCCGGAATCACAAGAGACAACAAACAAAAATCCATCGGCTGCTTCCAAAATCAAATGTTTCAACTCTTGGTCAGTTAAAAATGAGGGTTTATATGTGCCATCGCTGCTGGTGTTGCCTGTACCACGTAGGGCCTTCATATGGGCCACAGCCATACGCAGTATGGTCAATTTGTCGGGCTTCCTGGCCAGGGCACTGCAGGTAGGCACCATGTCCGACAATTCCGTGATGTATGCGGTCATTTTGTTGCGTCTTCTGCGCTCAATTTCACAGTGATTCTCGCGACTAGCGTAACGCTCCTTGTCCTGCAAACTTGTATCATCCATGACTGGAATAAATAATGAGTTTCGCTGCTGATACTCGTATAGGTTTTTCAGGTCGATACGTTTTGTTGAATTCTTCTCACTACTTTTCTTTCTTTTCTGGTTAACGTTAACACCAACTAAACAGCAACTTGGCTAACTTTTTTTCTTAGCTTAGCTTACAGTCTCAGTTAAGTTCTCTGCTTTCTACTTGAATTCTCAGTAAAAATCATAAAAATCTTGACGTTGTGTTTCCTCTCACTTCTCGGTGCTGCCTCTGTTGACAACTCTGCTGCTGCTGTTGCTCTTTTTCCTCGTATTTTTGTGTACTAGATTATGAGGGTGCTTTGTCTACGTAGAGTGTAGTGTTGTTGTGCAGTTTTCTGCTGTTTTATGTATGGTGGTGTATGTACCGTCACATAGAATTTTATTTTTCTCACACGAAATTATTTACAAATATTTCTAGTTTTACATGATTTTTGATTTATTGTGATAATTATTCGGCGACAGTTAATAATGCTGCACTTCGTTTTAGTTTGAGCCTTAATTTTGTTTTAGATTTTCAACTAAATTTCACAGAATTTGTTCACTACCCAATTCGGAGAAGAGAAAATTGTATGTTTGGCTGTATACTAGTGTTGTAGTTGTATGGATTATTTTGAGTAGCTATATTGTTCAAAGTCGGTATTTATGGTGTTGTAAAACATACGGCGTACCAAAACAGTGTTGCTAAAGGTTGTTTGTGGTTTTTTATATGTTCATTAACAAATTGGAAAATATAAAAACATATTAACATAAAAATATATATTTTGTTTAATTAGTATCAAAATATGTTGAAATTACCTATTTTAGCAGTTGTTATATACCATGACAAAATTTGTTCAGTTATTTTAATTATTCACAACTATGATACTCGTTAATAGCGTAATTTTCGTAATTACACGATACGCGCACATCAACGTCACAGTTCGAACTGAATTTTTATACGAAGTATGACGGACACGCTGTTAGAAGAGTATATTGGTATGCGAGATATCTGAAAATCAAAAAATTTTGATAACCGACATATGTATATGTCTGACATTCACGAAATACATGCTATTATACAGTGTTTTTGTTATGGCATCATACATGTCTACAGATATGTACGCCTGTGTAATAGCCGCTTTATACAAAACAATTAGGTCTGATAACAGAGTATAATCTATAAAAAGGTGTTCTGCGCACCAATATCGAAAACAAAACGTATCAGTATCACTTTAGTTGAGGTCTGCAAAACAATTCAGCATTTTTAGTGACTAATTAAAATTGTTTTTGTATATTGTTGAAGTAAAGTGATTAAGTTTATTGACATAAAATAAAAAAAAAATATTTGATAGAAAAATGATTTAACAACAAAGAGATATAACGATGTAATGTTTCATAACAAAATAAAAAAAAAAACATATTTAATAAAAATTATACTTGGAAATACTACATTTTAACATTGTCACTTTTAAATCGTTGTTTATAATTTACTGAAAAATTTAAATAATCAAACGGGAAGTTTAAGATGCTATCGCCGTTTTACTAAACAAACAAAGGCTCTTCAGAATAACATTAAACAATGAGTTTACCCCCGGTTAACCGATATAAAAAAACTGGTTTAACCGGGTATTCGGAAACCAGCATACGGATTCGGAAAAAAATAGGCTAGAAGGTTTCAGTTTTGAACCCTCTAGTGGTAACTAAACCTTTAAAAATCAATTTTACAATATCAGTAATTGCTGAAAACGATGTGTAATTGAACGTTTACTATCTATGTATATCTGCGTATATAATAAAAATAAACTACAAATTTAGTTAATCTAAAAAACATGACAATTAATATGAAGAATTAATGTAAAAGTCAATTTGGATCAAACTTTAAATGTTTAAAAAAAAAAAAAAAACTTAATTTCCCTTTGCACCCCATGAATGAGGTATGGGATAGCTTCTCGCGTTGTTGTGAATTAACACGCTTTCTATTTTTAGATTCACAACTAACGGCACCTACTTATTTATCGACGAATGCGAACGTCACTGTTTTGAGAAGCTCTTACTAGACACGACGATTGAATCGACGCTTAATACTGCGAAGTTGATGTCAAACAACATTCGAGGGGAGCCGACAATGAAAGAAAATTTTTTATTTATTTTTTTCTTTTAAGATGTCTGGAGCCAGGTTTGAACCTGCGATCTCCCGCATGGTAGTCGCGTGTTCTAACCACTATGTCACGGCCGGTCCCTGTTTATGCAGGACAAAAAATCAAGGCCCAGATTTTAGACCAACTGATATCACTTTTTTGAATGCCATAGCAATTCGTTATCGATAACACTTCCGACATACTAATGCCATGTCCACACCAAAAAGTATATATGATAAGAAGATTTGCGAAGTCGATAACAGCCTTTAAAAATTACCACCAAGCGAACGTAGGCGCAATTAGGCGTATTTGAAAATACAAGAAAAATACAAAGTTTTATGGCTCAAAAATTACTAGTTAGTTTGATTAGCTTTCATTTTATTAAATTTTGTAGTTTTCGGTGCTCAAAACTTTTCTATTTTCATTAAATAAATCAAAATATATTCACCAAAAAGTGTACTAAAACTACTTTTGCCTATGTTTGTTGAACAGTTTTACCACGTTGAACAGTCTTGTAATCATATATACATTTTGGTCCACACTGCAGTCATCTTTCGTCATTCGCGCTCTCATTCGTAATTCAACCCCAAATTACATACCGCATAACGTAATTTTCCATACAAAATTATGAGAGCGAATTACCTTCTGTAAAGGTAATTCATTTAAAATTATGGTCAAATCGTTGCCTTCTATAATTTTTATAGGAATATATCGTAACTGCTGTCAAAATCAAAATGTAAACAGCAAACACAAACAAAAGCAACTGTCAAATCAAGTTAAGTGTGTGTAGTGTGGACAGGTTGATTCGCGTAAGTAATTGAAAGAGCGAATTAGATAATTCTCGACGTAGGTAGTAGAGCGACGTAGTGTGGACAGGGTATAATCCGTGTGTCTTAATGCGCCTTAATGATGCGAAAGTATCACCAGTATAAACGATCAAGGTTTATTAATTCGATTTTGGACCAAAATCTCATCTACTAGCGCTAGCATAAAAGACTTTTTCGGTTACAATACAAATAAATTTTAAAAAAGTAAAATTTGACGATATAACCTATGATTTCGTTATGTGTAATCTTCAATTAACAAAGCAATTCGTTATCGATAACACAATTTTTATTTTAAATGTTAACCGTTTGAAACGAATTACAGTGAGGTAGAAAAATTGAAATTACGGGTTAAGGAAATTTTTTATAAGTTAGAAAAAAATGATAGAATAAAACACCGGATTTGTCGGAACTTATAAAGATTAAAATTTAAAAGTAGATAAAAATTTTCTACTTCGTAATTTTGTTGTATGTTATGAAAAAACATAGCATTAACTAACTTTTAAAAGTACTAAATGTTCAGTTCACTTTTAAATCAAAATATAATGTTTCAAAAGTTTCTCAGTAACTCTTTTATATAATATAATTACCTTTTTAAAATATTTAAACAATAAATGTTTTTATATTCAATAAATCCCCAGCTAAAACATCAAATTAAACACATTTATTTTTATAACTAAAAACTAACTTTATTTCATTCCTTTCGTACACACTCCTCTCTCTTTCAGTTTATAAATTTAAAAAATGTTTTTTGCTTTTAACTTAAATAGAAAAATAAAGAAAATAGCTGTGAAAAGATACTTTTTGCACAAACACAGGTATTATATATACTACAACTATAAATAATATTGTGTATTATAGTAGAAAAACATTTTCTCACTTTATCGATTCCAAACAATTTAGCTAAATGACAGAAAGGCAAAATAATGATTAGTAGTTTGTTATTTTTAATGAATGCAAAAAAATATATTTACTATTTTGTAACAAATTTTGTGTTCAATTTAGAGTGATTAGAAGAGCATATAGTAAAAAAAACAACCGGCAATAGTTAAAATATAATTGTAATTTTGGCTAAAAAAAAAAACAAAAATGGTTTCTTTATAAATTAATAATAATAATTACTACAAACATTTACACAAATAAGTTGTTGTTGCAGTTGTTGTATATAGATGCACGATAAACGATTTGTTTGCTTCAACAATAACTATTATTGTATTGTATTTTTGTTTTTTTATTATTATTATATATATATATCATGATGAATTAGGTTAACTTTTATTATATGCATGTATCTTGTTGTCGTATTTGTTATAAGAGAAAATAGAAATATGTTTTATGTACCTACTGCTCCAAATTTCGCTTATAATAAATGTAGTGTAACTATAAGACAGAATTCTAGCCCGTTAGCTCTTAGATAAAGAACAAATTTTATTGTTTGTCATTTGTGAAATACACCCCCATGTCAACAGACTAAATAAAAGTAGCGATTTTTATAATTTCCTAAAATGATGCAATCTACCTAGTTTAAATTTTAAAAAATCGAATAATATTGAGAATGTTATGCAACATGGCATTAAAACAGTTGTTTTATCGGCGTCACTACCGCGATAAGTTTTAATATTAAAGCGATTATATTTTTTAGTAACCTTAAAATATTTAAAATGCTTAATAAGAAAGTCATGGTTTTGTTATTGTAATGTTAGGCTACACAGTGGAACCCAATAAATGTCATGTTGTTGACGGGTGGATGAATGATTCTCATACCGAACGAACTCCTCAAAAACGTTTAGTCCTGTGTGGGTACACTCAAATATGTTGGCAGTTTAAAGTTTCAAGTTTTTTCGCGAACACTTTTGTATAAAACTCAAAAGTAATGAACTTAATTCTGATTTCTAATAACCCCAACAAAATTTTAAGATTTATTTTAGAACATCAGCAATTTCCATGTCCTTGAGTACTTTTTTTAGGATATTTTTATTTTATTCAAAAAATTCTACCGAAAAATGCCTTTTAAAGTTCTGTTGGAGACATCTCAACACAGCATTTAGTTCAGAAGAACTTTACACTTTTAACTTAAAAGGACTTACTAACTTTATAAACATCCAAAGAATGTGTTGTACTGTGTAATCTAATAAAACGAACCTTGTTAATTTAGTTGTAAGGCACAAGGAAACTTTTAAAAAAGTTATAGCTCTTAACTATGGAAATGTAAACAGTTGCACGTTACTTTATATAAATTTAGAGTTAGTATATTGCTATTTACATAATTTGAAATTTAATGGGCATATTTTAAGAAATTATTCCAACTTGCATTGAATACTTAGCCATTCAATACTTCGCGAATCTTTTAAAATCAAAGCAAAACGGAGGACAAGTTAGCGAATGTGCTTGTTAATTTTAAAATTCTGTATCAGTAATATTAAAATAAGCGTTTTCGCGTAAATTTTCATTATTGTTCACACTAGTTTTTCGGAATTGAAAAATTATCAACAGGATGATTCTAGAAAATCGTTGATTCCAAATTTAGAATCTTGCTTCCGTTCGACTATAAAAGAGATATCATTTTTTATTGTCTAAATCTTGTTAACAGGATTTAAGTGAATCTTTAATGTTTGAAATATAATTTATTTAATCTTCTTCCTATTACTTATCTCAAATTTTAATAAAAAAAAATTCTCAAAAATACCTAAAAAAATAGGTTGGTTACTAGGTAGAAAGCAGAAATATTACAAATGTCTAACAGTAAAATGTATATCGTGAAGAACATAAATTGTATGATGTGGCATAACTTAACTTAACTTAATTTCCCTTTGCACCCCATGAATGAGGTATGGGATAGCTTCTCACGTTGTTGTGAATTAACACGCTTTCTATTTTTAGATTCACAACTAACGGCACCTACTTGTTTATCGACGAATGCGAACGTCACTGTTTGAGAAGCTCTTACTAGACACGCCGATTGACTCGACACTTAATACTGCGAAGTTGCTGTCAACAACATTCGAGGGGAGCCGACAATGAAAGAACATTATTTTTTTTTAAGATGACTGGAGCCTGGTTTGAACCTGCGATCTCCCGCATGGTAGTCGCGTGTTCTAACCACTATGCCACGGCCGGTCCCTGATGTGGCATAATGTGTTTATTTATTTTTATTAAAAACCATTTCAAATATGTATGTACACATATAAAAATGGGTCCATTTTCATCTATGTATGTAGTAGGTTCTCTTCCTCTGTGTAAATAATTTTCCATTTTATAAATATTTAAACAATTTGATACCTTTTTCATATTGAAATATATATATTTGTTTTTAAAATTCTTTAATATATTTAATAATAGTTTATTTTCAATTTAATTCTCTTTATAATTGTTTTCTGTTGCAATTATTATTACTAATTTTGTAATATTTAATAATAATTGGGGGTGAGGAGGATTTTGAGGGTATTTCTTGTAATATTTTTTTTCGAATGAATGCCTTTATCTGTTTTTTCAATTTAAATTTGTATGCTTTGATTTTTGTATTTTATTATTAAATATATAGTATATAATTTTTTTATTCTTTAATACAACAAAATTTTACCATAATTACAAT
This sequence comes from Muscina levida, assembly GCA_964034835.1. NCBI lineage: Eukaryota > Metazoa > Arthropoda > Insecta > Diptera > Muscidae > Muscina > Muscina levida. The sequence continues at coordinate 33,371,142 of OZ035880.1, read as the reverse complement.
AAATGTGTGTGTGTGGAAATAAATCAATTTGTTTTTTGTGTTTTTTTAATTTAATATTTTATGCCTTGTTTGGAAATTTGTGGACATAATTTACTTATTTATTTGTTTAATGATGTTAATTGCAGATAAAATCTGATTTTGAGCGTTATACATAATATTTGTTTCCTAATGTGTTCTGCAGTATTGTACCGAAATCGCGCCCAAAATTCAAAGTTATCTTTTAATTATCCTCCTAAAAGCCTTAACAATTTAAATATGGGGATGTTGTATGCGTGTGTTCCTAGTATACACTCTGCAAATTGAACGAACATATGATTTGTTGAGTCTTTTATGATGAAGTTTGTGGTTTTTGTTTTGTTTATAAGATGCATGTAGGTGTAGGTAGTGGTTATCGATTAATATAGAGATCGGCTGCGCAAGTTTAACGGAATACTCATCACCAATAGTATTAACAACAGTTTCTTCTCCCGCCGGGAAAAGATACAAATGGTATTTTGTTGTTGTTTGTGTTTCTTTTACTAATTACCGTCGTCGTATCGAGGCATCGGATCTTTTAAATATTGTTAATGTTCCATGAGAGCAGCTGTAAGAAGAAGAAACGGTATGAAATTGGATGTATTACAAAAAAAAAAACGCATTTGTCAGCAATTTCTTTCAAACTTACGTGAAGGTGTGCGAACAGTGTTATTCTCATTTGGTGTGAAATTTAAAAAGTCCCATATTAATATTGTGTCATCGTGGGAGCTGCTTACAATTTGGAATTCATCAAATTGCAAACGGAAAACGCGGCCAGTGTGTTCCTAATGAAAACATTTACAACATTCAGCCATTCAACCATATCAAATTCGACAAATTACAATTAAACTTACCACCAAAGTATTCAAACAGAGAGAATTCGATTGGGCTCGAGGATCTAAAGCTGCCACTAAATCCCATACCTTGATTTTACCATCATAAGCTCCACTTACAATGCGTTTGGAATCGAAACGTATACAACGTACCAACTCTTCGTGTCCCTCAAGCACACGTAGGCAAGCACCGCATTCAATATCCCAGAGTCTGTGGGATAAAATAAATTAATATTTTGTATTATGGCGAATATTTTACCATTTTGTTGTTCATTAAACGTTTTTATAAGCAATGTGCAGTTAATAATAACTAAAAAGAAAATGTATATATATCACTAAGAGGAAAAACAAATTCAGTTTGCTGACTGATTTATTCATAATATTAACTGAGATAACCTACAAATTATTTGTATTATAAAAATTCAGTTATTTCTTTTAATATAATGTAAGATAATACCGATGTTTGTTAACATTTTAAATTTCTGCTCAGGTACAATTGGCTATTTATACTATTTTCATTGCATGTCTCGCTCATATGTTGAACGACCGGCAGAAGTCAAAAAATCGAATCTTCAGAAAACGCGTGTAGTTTTCAGTTTCCAACTTGTAACTTTAGTAAAATTTTACTATTTGCAGCCTGTAACTGTCCAGTAGGGATTCGTAAAACTAATTTAAAAGTAGTTTAACAGTGCCGAATTCTGAACTACTTCTAAAATGAACAAGTTCTAAACTATTGAATTTTGATGCAGTCACGCGCTACTAGTTGATGAATAAAAAAAAAGAATTTTGAAATAATTTCAGAAGTTATATTTTGCAAGTATTTTATTTCATACTAAGACCATATCGTTACCCGAAATGCCAAACACATAACCTTCAAAACAATATAAATTTGTTTTTTGATTGAATATTATTAACTAGACTAGTTTACATCAGAGCTGTAAACTCAAGTACAAGTAATCATTACCTACCATGTTCGAAAGTATTTAAAAGTTAACTACAATTCTAATTACATGAGGAATTGGAATTGAAACTAAAAGTCTCAACTACACAGGTAATTGTACTTGAAAGTAATGATTCCTAATTACTTTTCAATTAGCTAAATTACTTTTTAATTACAAGGAATTGACGGAATTGGGAGGAATTGGAAGGAATTGCTGCTATCAGCTGTCATCAAATAACATGTGAAGTGTATGTAAACATAGCAGTGTGACGTCACAAAGAGAAAAGGAGAGTGGGAGCAATATATTTTAACATACCGGACCTTTCCAAATTGCAACAATTCCTCTAAATTCCTTCCAATTCCTCCCAATTCCGTCAATTCCTTTCAACTCCTTGTAATTAAAAAGTAATTGAGCTAATTGAAAAGTAATTAGGAATCATTACTTTCAAGTACAATTACCTGTGTAGTTGAGACTTTTAGTTTCAATTCCAATTCCTCATATAATTAGAATTGTAGTTAACTTTCAATTCCTTTTTAGATGTACTTGTATTTGTAATTGAGCAGTAATGAGTACAAATTGTAATGATTAGTTTACAGCTCTGGTTTACATGCCCCCACAAATCGCAGGCTTTCACGTCCAACAATAACAAATAATATAATAAAAAATTATTTTCATTATGGATATATATGTATAGTCCATCTTAACCTTCATCTGCTCAAAATAATATTTTCTAGAACATATTTCAAAGTGGTTCCAAACTAGTTCAAAGGAGACAATCAACTACCACCCGACTAATCTGGTTGTATTCTAGTACAAAAGGCACAATTTCCCCCAAGCTAAGGACAACGACGTGTTAAATAAGGCAGTTGTTTGTAGGGAAGGTGAACAAGATCACTGTCCTATGGAGAACTAGTACTTAACTGAATCCGAACATAATTTATTTTACCATGTGTTTAACATGACGACATTTAAGCTATACTAAATGTAAACTTTCCTAAAATATGGAGCAACAGCAAATAATTATAACTACATATTAAAAACTTGTTTTTTTTTTATTTCTACGTTTGTTTAACCTCGAATGACTTCTGGAGATTTAAAGCTCTATTCTATTGTTCATATTTTAACATAACAACCTTAATAATAGTTACAAATTTTTAATACAAAAATTTATTTAACAATATTACCCACCTTATTGAATTATCTGAACTACCACTGACCACCAAACGATCACGATACTGTAGGCATGCAATACCACGTTTATGGCCATTCAATGTCCTCACGAATTCACAACTCGATGTTGACCACACTTTGATTGTACGATCACCGCTAGCCGACACAATGTATTTCTCATCAAAATCAACAACATTGACAGCGGCACGATGACCCACTAATACCCGACGTAATGTTATCTCGCTGGGTGAGGTCATATCCCAAACAGCGATGGAACGATCTTTAGAGCAGGTGACCATCATGCCATTATTAAAACGCAAGTGTAAAACAGCTTCACAATGATGTATGAGTGTGTTAACCATTTCACCGGAATTTACGTCCCAGACGCGTACCGTTGAATCTGATGAACCACTAATAATAACTTTATCATCATATTGGAGGCACAACACAGATCCTGTGTGGCCGGTTAAAGTCTGAAATGGAAATAAAAACATACATATTAATATAACGTAACGTAAATCATTTCGAGAGCTGGACTTTAACGAACGTCTTAGTCGGTACGTAACGATTGAATTAATAGCGGTTTTCACCCTTGGTAGTAAAGTACCCTTGTAGACCTTGTTAATCTTGTTAATGTAGTTAATGTACTAACATTTACAACACTGCAACAACAAAATGTACTAGACTACAATTTACTACGCCGTGGTTAAAAAATCACACAAAAAGCTGTAGTAAACATGTGTGATAAATTTACCAGAATTAAACAGCTGACATTTGCTGGGAAAAATATTTGGTTTGATTTTTAATTTCAAATTTTGTGATAACTATTAAAAGAATTTGAAAGAATATGGATAAAAACCTAAAGTTTTTACGTATTTAAGCATTTGAACTGACAAAAACGAAAACAAAAATCAGCTGATCCATTAGTTTACAATACACCGGAAAAAGACGCTCATGCTTTGTAGTGTAAAATGGTAGTAAATTTAACAGGGTTGTAAAGTTAACTCAAAGAGTGAAAACCGCTTATATAAAGTATTACCTTAACACATTGTAAATCCGTACGATCCCAGATCTTAATGGTGTTATCACGTAGACCAGAGACTATTTTAACATCGTCGTATTGAAGACAGTAAACACCTTTTGAGTTTTCAGAGCGACAGTTAATGCGACGCAACATGTGACGACCAGTTCTCCAATTGTTTTCAATACTTTCAATGTCCTTTATGGGAAAAATAAAATTAAATAAAATTAATAAATATAACAAAATAGAGACTAACGCAAGTGCTAGCAGTTTTTAAAAATATAAATTATAAATTGTCTGGAGGAGAAACAAACACAAGTGTAAGCTAAAATCTAAAATCGACGGGGCTCCTGTCCAAAACAAACCTTAGCTAGAACAGTTCTGGCATAGCATTGAAGGAAATGTGAAAAACGTTATCTCCTCAAGAAGGTTGATTCCTCCTTTTTAAACTTGACACCTTCTCGCCATCAAAAGTTCTCTATCTAAGGTAGACACAACTGCTATCAGCAATAAGAAAAAAGCTTCCACTTGTGACAATAGACAGTTCTGATCCTGATAGAAAATTGGCTAAAGATTGAAGGGATAGTAGAGGTCATGACGGAAGAAATATTCATATGTGGTATACGTATATTAGAGTCGGTCAATTTGTATGGAGTATTTTCGATGAATTCGAAAAAAATTTGCCCAAGGAAACATGAAGAAGAAGAAAATTTAAAGATTTCAAACTTTAGTATGAAATAACCCATAATTTTGTGTGGTTTGGAAGAATAATTCACGAGCCATGGGGGAGGTGGGTGGTATCAAATGGCTGCGCATAGAGATAGCGAGCTGAAATTTGGCATGAAGGATGGTATCCCCTAAGCGGAGGTTTAGTTTGAAGATGAGCCAGATCGGACAAAACTACTTCCAACTCTTATTCAAATTCCGCCTTTTTGGAGTTTGTATAAGAATAATCCTATTTAAAGACAATTGGATTATTCACGATTTAAAGTAATTGTAGTAAATATTTGAATAATTTGGTATGTTTTTATACCAAATTACATCTAATACTAAATTTTCTTGACCAATTACTTATGATCGTGAATACCCCTAATATTTGTATCACCATCTGAGCTTCGACATTGCCGAAAATAATTATGTTCTAGTTATACTTACATTCATAATTTTAGGAAATAATGCCCGATAAAATGAGTGAGGTCTATGTGTAGTACCCGGACGTGGCTTAAACAAATACTGTATCCAGCCACGACGTTCAGCCAAGCCGCGCCACAACGAATCAGTGCGTACTTTACGTTCAATCAATTTCTTCCATAGCATACCTTCCGATATGACACGAAGCCATTCTTTGCATACCAGTTCAGCGGCCTTTAAAGAATCAGCATCCAAGTACGATAAAATATTTTCTCCAATATGATCAAGTCCTTTTTCTGCAAGACACAAAAAAAGTTTATAAAGGTATCCATTAAACAATAATTAAAACATTAAATAAACATCAATTTCTTTCAGCTGTTTGGAGGTAAAAACCGACGTTTCTTTCTCGTTTATATTTTTAAAATTTTATTGTTGACGCTCCCTTTCATTACTACAACAACAACGAAGATAGTATTTCACAACAGTTAACACCGTCGTTAACATCTCCCCACCCCCATCCAATGTAAATGTATTTTACTATATACCCTCCTCTTCAGATGTTTTTGGTGAGTGAGTGAGAGACTAAATGATTACTGTAATACAAGAACAATAAAAAAGACAAAAAATTTCAGAAAAAAGTCAAATCACGTTTAACCTAATTTAAAAAATGAAACCAACTTGCAAACAATCTATTTTGAATACAACATACCATAGAGGGTAACCACCATGAAGTAAAGGAATAAGAAACAGCTTATTCTTATTCTGTGAAATTCAAAATAGCTTTATGCTTTCATTTGTATACATAAATGTAAGACAATTGTTGCAATTAAAAATGTACATATGCTTAAAGTTGACCCATATTGTAACACTTTCAAAAGGCTTTATCTCTACACCAAAGTAAACAATACAAAATCTATAAAATATTGTGATTGGTATCTTCGAATTGAGTCGAATATGAGAAGAAATAAAAGTTTACCATCAATGAAACTTATATAAGGTATAAATTCGTCAAAATAGTTCAAAAATGTTCTAGTTCAAAACTATTGTATTCTGAACTACTTCTAAAGTTAACTCTTTCTAAACTATCGCATTTGGAAACAATTCAATGTCAATAGTTGATCGTTAAGAAAAAAGAGAATTTTAAAAAACTTCAGAAGCTATATTTTTGTAATTCCAAGGACCGTGATACATCGGTTTCAATGGAATTACCCTAATATAACTCCTAAAAATTTTTCAAAACTCTTTTTACGTTATAATTCAAAAATATAAAATATATTATTAAAAAACAGATTGCAATAAAACACATAATAAAATAATTAGACATTTAAGCACTTATTCGCTAACAGCACTACTACGAACATTATAATACTGAAGGCGAGTACGTTTTAAAGTCAGGTAAATTTGTACATCAGACACCCGCAGAGACTGCATCAGCTCTTGTAATGGTATTAATTTTTGGGATATGGTTTAAAGCCTTGCATAATAGATGCAAATACACATATTGAGAGGGCATCTTTGAAGAATTGTTTAATATTAACGGCACTTTTTTTGATAAACTAAGAGTAAACCTACGTTTAATGGATGCTGCGATTTTTTTAGACGTACTCAACAGGCTTTCAGTTAGACTTCATCCTTTTTCCATTGTCTGCACTTTTGTTTTCATTGCTCTTTAGTCATAATCATTTTCTTAGCATTTCTTCTTTTTTCTCACTAAAGTTAAAAGACAGCTCATATTTTTCCTTATTTCCTTGAAGTTTCTTCCTTAGTTGTCGCTTTCTATTTTTGACATCCATTGAAAAAATTGCGCTCCAGTTTTGGTGAGACGGGTGTGACCAAAAATTTTCTTATCAAAACACTCGAATATTAAAATGGATGGCCACAAATTTTCATTATATTATTAATTGCTTTTATTTTGTTATTGATGGAAAGTATCAAGTGTTTATTATATTAAGCAACAATTTCATTAAACTTTTTAATTTTTGATGTGCCGGGTGTGACAGAAAATATTACTTTTTCTATTTACTCACAAAATTCTTATTATAAAACATACAAAGTGGAAACTTCGCCAAAACCTAAACAAGAGTTTGATCTTTTCGACGATAAAGATTGTAAAAAATAAAGAGAAAAAGAAATATAAGAAAAAGTCAAAGTTCAAACATATGAGGAAGGGGAGCAGGGTAATCCGTATATGTTCATTTCAAAGTTTTGAAAAAGTGATAAAAATAAGAAAATTTAAATTTTTTTATACAGAGTTGTTCGTGAGTGTTCATCGATCTTATTGATTAGTTACCAATTTGTATTAGTGTATCATTTGATACATTGGCTAAACGATCAGAAAAGTTATTTATTGTTTATATTAATAATAAATTCATTTGTCACGCACTAGGATAATGCGTTTCGAACTCCTTGACGAGTTCATCTTCAGACCCCTTTGTGACGAATTGATGCACTATGGTACATCATCAACAATTATGTCAAACATTTACATGCGATGTAGATATCAGCCAAAAATGTCCAAAATCAATATTTGAATTTGACGTAATTTTTTCCATTTTTTCATAATTATCTGTTGGTTTCTTGTAGACATCCACTAACTGATTTTATAAATAATATTAATCCTGTTTAGGGTTGTTTTACATGAAATTATCCATTATCAAATGCTTCTTAATAATTACTGAAATTAGTTCCAATCCGTAAATTTCGTTCTATTTAGTTCTTGCCAAACCCTTTTGAAGTGGTTCCAAACTAATTCAGAAGAGATAATCATTTATCGTACACCATTCAGATTAAATGCTAATCCATTAATTTAAATTGCTTTGCTTTACTCCATACAGCAGTAGCCGCACGTCTTTTGCGCATCGTAAATAGTTCGTTACGATGGTCGTCCCCTTCTGCGCCGGCCATCGGCTTTATTGCCGAAAACTTTTCGAGCCGGAGCATTTTCATCCATTCGTTAAACGTGTCCAAGCCAGCACATTGGGTCTATTTGAACGCGCTTGACTAAGTCGATGTCTTTATAAAGATCATGATTCATTCGACAACGGAACTCGCCGTTGTAATAAATTATAAAAAATCTTCCCTTTGCATTTAATGAATTACGGATACAATAGATTTTCCTTTTCAATAATCAATTCTAATTCTAACACAATAAAAAAAAATCACAAAAATGAAACGTGAAAAATCAGCGTAATGCTCATAAATAAAATAAATCCACCCTGTCATGTTCTTATTTTCTATATTGTAATAACATTTGAATACACATATTTGTCGCAGTATTCAAATCATATATTCCAATTTACGTCATTACTGCAACAATAGCGGCCACAGCAATACCAAACGTATATACATATTACCATAACATAATTTACATGTGATTTTTATTTTTTGGGAATTCAAAGCCGCAGTAACAGAATGTTGGCAGAAAAAAAATAACAACAACTATCATTGATAGCTTAACCTTACTTTATATAGGATATGTAAATGAGTTGCGTTCAATGAAGGGCAAAAGTATAACCTTTTGACATATTCAAATTTTGCCATATTATATTTTAAGGCGTTACTATCAATATCAGGTGTTTATTGATATTAAGCGTATTTATTGCAATTAAAAATTTGAAATTACTTTTTAATTGCACCTTTAAAGTCAATTTTTTTAATAGAAATCTTTAATACATTTTTATATCCGGTAATTTTATTTCAATGTATACCAGCAAGAAAATTGCTCAGGCCTAGTCAAAAACAGCCTTAGATGGTCTATTCAGGCCTACCAGTGCATTCTAAATAGTCCGACACACATCGCTCTTTGCTTCTAAGGTCCCATTAGCAGGCATTCTAAAAAAAGAACTCTGATTAGACCTGCTATAACAAGAACAATAACGAGTTTCAGAGGGATATATCATAACCATCTAAATTAACGGCATGTAGATGCCAGGTTCGAACCCCGGAAAAGTTAAATAATTTTATATTAAAAAATCTTCTTGCTTTACGTTATGTACGTTATGTTTAACATTTCTAAATTTAATTACTATTAACAGTTTTGTGCACATTGCAAAAAGTCTAATAAACGGTAAAAGATAATTTTTCTTAATGCAATTGCTCGAAAACCGAGTTTTCGAGATAATGTACATTTCGAATAATACCAAAACAGGTTTCCCGAAATAGTCCAGTTTTTATACACTACTGTTTTTTCTTACTAACATATTCATAAGATTGTGTTTCATGAAGTGATTGTTTTGTTTTGTGAATAGTGTTGCAATTTTCGTATTATATGAATCATAAGTGACGGACTTATTTACGTATGTTCATGGATAGTAACAAATTCTTACATACATATGTATGTATGTACTATAGGCTGGCTCTTATATGTACATATGTATACAAAACAAATGCTGTGTTTTAAGCCATAGTCTTATAATTTTCTTCGTTATTACTGTTAGTAGTTGTTGTTGCGCTGGTTTAGTTGGTGTTTCTTTTATCATTCAATTTCATTTTCCTCATTTCTATTTTACATGCGAACCTATATGTATATGTTTGTGCGACAATCTGCACATATATCTACATGTATTTCATCGTATTCAAACACTCGATTCGTACTTAGCCTTCCTTCTTTGTGAGATACCTCTTGTAGCAACAAAGAAAATATGTAAGTAGAAACACTAAACATACTGTTGAGGAGATGGAGAAGAGTCGTCATCATAAAGAAATAAAAGAAGAAAAAAAGTTATTAAATTAAGGCAAAGACCTTTTGGCAATAACCACTACACTTCCAGTTATAAGCCGAACGTCGAGCAAAACACCGCCGCACACCGCGTTAGTTTGCCGCCAGGCCTTAAGCCATGCAGCCACCAGTTAGTGCCAGGCCAATCCAGCCCAGCCGGCTTAGACACATTTACAAAATCTTCTTCGGCCCGTGGTACATCATCAGTAACCAACAAAATAACTGGTTTTCCACCCAAAAATTTATCGTTTTAATTTTTTCCTCTGGTTTATTATCGTGTTCGCTTTTATTTGGTGTTGTGTATTTAACTATTTGGGAATACCCTATATTACCACATTATGGCATTGTATTGTTTGCTATCATAGAGGAAAATAAGTGGACAAGGGCAAATAAAGCAATTTTTTTGAATTGGTGTTACGAAGTCTTTGGCAAAGTTGCGGCGAAATGATAAACATGCGAATTCGAAAAACGCATTTTTTTTATTATTTTAATATTTAACATGAATGGGTTAATAAACATGAAATTAAAATTCGTTTATTTTACGGTAAACATTCTTAAAACTATGTCTTTTGCTAAACGTTGTAAAAGTGTGTCAAAAAATACATATTGAATTAATAAAGCCAAATAAAATTTTAACAAGACTAAAAATTGTTCAAAAATGTTAAGAGCACTAGGAAATCAATTTTTTGTAGGGTCTAAGTGCAACTGCTCTAGATTGTGTTTTAAAACTTCAGACACGTCAGGCTTATTCAAAAGACTAAAATAAGCTTTATTGTTATTATAATTATAATTTTGATAAACTATCGGCCGTATTCTTAAAAAGTTGTAAGAGGCTTATAAACCATTTTTAAGCACATTTTGAGAAAACAGTATTCATAAACGATTCAATAAGTTAAAGTAGGATTGTCTTTACTTTAAGCATGCTATAACTTGACGTTTGTAAATTTTTTTCATTATTTATGAATTTGAGATCTTTATTTTAAGTTTTTCGGCATTTTTAATATGAGAAAGAGCCGTTGCATGTATTCAATGTGTAGGAAATTGTCTTCACATTGAAAAGTATCTAAATAGACACTTTTCATTCATGAATTCCATTTTGAAAAATATATCTGCAAAAAACTTCAAAAATAATTTTTAAATATTCAAATAATATTGGTGATGTAAAAACAATCAAAACAAGGAAACAATGTAAGGAAAGGAAAATGCAATCGTTAAAGGACATTTTTACTTTAACGTCTTTCTAACCGTCATGAAAATCGTAGTTAATGTAAAATTGAGCTGCAATTATGTTCATAGTTATTATAAGTGTTTGGTTACCGATTATAAAGCTTTTGTATCCGATTATAAAGCTTCTGTTTATATATCATTAATGACTTAAAACAGTCAACGTTGCCACCGGAACACACAAAGCCAAAGTTCTGATAAAAAAACGTTTATGAATGCAATTTCTTATTAAAGGTTTTTTAGAGCTAAAGAATAATTTAGGTAGAGAACGCCTACTTTAGAAATTTTTTATGAATAAGGCCGTATGTTTTCGATATTATACGTTAAACAAATGATGTTTGGAATATATAATTTGTGCAGGCGGTGGCATAATTATTTTGACAAAACTAGTAGTTCTTGCTTCTTGATACAACACCAGAACATATCGGTACAATAAAAGTTCTTTAGATTCAATAAAAAGAAAAAAATCTTTGTGGTAATATGGAGTTTATTTCCTTAAGTCCACACAAATTGAATCATAAGATGGATTTCATTCAAAATTTGACGTTGACAACTAAAATTAGTCATTATGTTAGATTAAGATATCATCGCTCTGGCGAATATTTTAAGACATTGTTAAATTGTTTCGGTTTTATTGCAAATATTGCAATTCAAACAAGCATATAGATACATGTGAGTCTTTGTGTTACTAAAGTCTTTTATTATGAAACAGCTTTAATGTGTTTTATTTTTCTCTTTGTAATCCAAGGGCAGGTCGCAAATACTAATCTTTTTTAAGTCTATTCGCCATATAGTCTTTGTTTGGTTCAAAGACGGAAATCACATTTTATTATAATTTCATGTAGTAAGTTTTTCATAACAAAGTTTTAAAATACATAGTTAACATAACATAACAATGTTATCATTATTTCTGCTTTACGCTACTTCTTTTATTGTTTTCGTCTCAGCTTGAGTTACAGTTTTTGTTTTGCAGTTTAATACATAATGCCATTATAGCTTTCAAGTCTGATGCTAACTAGGTAGCTGTGATTTGTAACATTTTATTATTTTGCGAAATGATAAATTATTAAATTTTATGCAGCTACTTTAATTAAAAATAAAATGTTTATATCTTAGTGTAGGTTTTTAAATATCGCATGATTTAGAAAATGGTCTTACCAAAAGTTGGATTTTAAACGATTCAAGGCACTTCTTGTAAGGGAACAAAAAGAAAATATTCGTCTAGCCCTGGGCTTCCCAACCGCTTCGCCGTTAAGGCTCCCCAAAGGCATTTAGAAATTTCTGTGAAATCAAACTAATGGTTTTAACTAAACAAATATTTATAGAAGGAACTTAGAGAATAACCTAGTGCGTGTTGTAGGTCTGCTTCAAAAACTGGATGCTCGCGTCTTTTCTCATTTATGAGCTGATAAGTCACCAATTTTTGATGCACATGTTGACAGTTTTGGAAAGAAGCATCTCAGACCTTTCAACAGTATATACAATTCTACAAATAACTTCTCACATATTTTTGTTTTTGCCTCGAAATCGAAAACATTTTAGGGTTTTTGCAGCAATTATGTTGTAAAAAGTTCAATTATTATACAAGTGTTGGGAAAAACTTAAATTGTCGGATTGTTCTTTAATCGTCTTGTGTTTTAAATAGTGTGCTCAAAAAACGGAAAAAAATTTATTTATTTATTTATTTTTATTTATTTTTTTATTTATTTATTTATTCAATCTAATAATACAGGAAGCCTATAAGGCCAATAATATGTATTACAAATAAACTACAACAATTTATTTTAAGAACTGTAATGTTTCAACCTATAACTATAACATGAGTATAAAAACGTAAATTTTATTTATTTATTCATTTATTCATCATTTTATACTTTGATTAAATAATAATATATGAAACACGGCTGCCCAGCCAATGAAAAAGAAAAAAATAATTTGAAAGTAAATAAAAAAAGTGTGAAGGCCTAGTTAGCAATGACAAAATAAAAATATATATATCAAGATTCATTAGTTGAAATGTAGGACAGACATTTTTGGCGAAAAATATTATCCAAATAAGTAAAATTCCTTAAGTGTATTGGTAGTTGGTTTCAAGATCTGGTAAGTCGGACCCTAAAGGAGCGTTCGAGTATTGAGGAGGAAATACGGGGCAAAATTAATTGTGGATTTCTGGTCGATCTAGAAAATACAAATTTACTAAGTAGAGGTCGTGGAAAACCAGTCTTCACTAGCTTATAAAAGAACTGAATTAGATTAACATCCTAGTAGGGAATCGTCAAACTAGTTCAAAAACGTACCAGTCCAAAAGTATGGAACTGTGAACTACTCCCAAAATGAACTAGTCCTAAACTATCGAATTTTGAACTAGTCAAACGTTATAAGGGGACGAATGAGAAAAAAGACAATTTTGAAATAATATTAGAAGTTATATTTCGAAAAGACAAATGATTCTAAATGACTTTTAGATTAAAAAATATATTCAATTGTTGTATATGTATATAATTACAATATCGCAAATTTCCCCCAAATTAAAATGGATTTTGAACGTCGTATATGTTTTATTTTCGTATTTTCGTATTTAAAACTAGTTCACTGCCCTATGGAGGACTAATATTATACTAGTTCCGAACTAGTATTTTTCCCTACTGGGATAGGATCGAAAATAAGCCCCAAAAACTGTTTAGCATAGTTAGATATATGATCATATCGACGTAGGCCATACACATATCTAACTATCAAATTAAATAACTTTTCAAGCTTATGGAAATTTTGAATAGAGGTGCCCGAAACTACTTCAATACAATATGGAATTGTAGGCATTAATAGAGTGAACGCTAACTGTTTCTTGATATGAGTGGGCAAAAACATATTAACGCTGTATAATCTTCTCAATGTAAGTATAATATTAATTTTGGATATAAAGAGTCAATGTGATGTGGCAATTATTTATTATTGCCAATAGGTTTTTTTTAAAAGTTGCGAATTGTATTATGTGACAGCAGGTTAGGGCGTATGACGTGTCATTTCGATATTGACCACAATGTCTCGTCAGCGCCTTTTGCTGTTATAATAGAGAACGAATTTTTTATCGGAACATTTTTATGCCATTCTAACCACTGTTGTTTGAGTGTTTTTAAAGTCTAATCACTGCAGTCTCGAATCGAACTTGTTACGGTTGCAATTGTGTTTATGATATTTATGAAAAGGGGGAAATACCGAGATGTTATCAATAATTTTGTTTTATAACAGAAAACGGAACTTAAACACTACATTGATAATTAAAACCTTCGTGCCTTTACAAGTATACAAATGTTACATTAGAAAGGTGGGAAATTGAACGAAAAGTGCAAGTCTATACAATTTCATTTAAATAATAAAAAATTAATAAACCCAAATTTTCGGGTCGACATTTATTTATTGTTGAAATGGAAGAATTTATACACGCAACTCTATTGCGATCATCTCTTAAATTACTTCTTTAGTTATATATCGGTCACACACAAAAAAAAAAACTAACAATCAAAACTTTTATAAGTATCATTTGATTTTTTACTAATTAACTTTATATTTTTATTAAAATAAATCTGAACATTTTTGCTATTTGTTCATTATTAAACTCCCTTTTATATATTCTTAAAGGTAAATACATATACATATTTGAAGTTATGAAAAGAATGTTTTATTCGCTTAAACCGAAGTCAATCATTCGCTAAGGTGCTAGCAATAGGTAATGACTTTGTAACAGGAGAAATCTCTTTTTAGTCTTGTGAAAAGTTGGAATTTTATCATTTTCTATAGTATATTTATTGTTTGATTCTAAAAATCATCTTAGTATTGTTTGACGTGGTTTGTCAAACCCTAACCCTATCAATAATATGAAAATAAATACATTTATTTATTTTTAATTTTTATATTAACTTTTATTGTTCTGACAAAGTATTATATTTACAATACTCCACCTTTGCATGTTTTATCAGCATTATCTGCTATCAAAAAGTCGACGAATACACTGTTTCTCTTTCGTGTGTTTGTATAATAAAAGCAATGACCTTTGAGTCAGCAACAATTTGTTTTGGTTGCTGTTGAAAATTTATAAATAAAAATTAGTAACCACATGAGTTATACACCTCAAAAAGAGTAAAACGTTTATATACAATTAAAGTAATTGTCAGAAAAAAGGGGAAGATAAAGAAATATACAATAACTTGAATAAAACTTTACGAAAGAATAAATTCATTAAATACTATAATTTCAAGTATTTTGTCCCAACAATAGTTGGTCAACAACATTAACTTAAAAAAAAATACATACTATGAAAATTTATTTATATTTTGCAATATAATTTATAACACCTCCAAATATTTTGTAATTATTCGAATTATCTAATATTTTTTAGGCATAATAATCATAGTAAAAATTCTAATTTATTTAATTATGCTACGTTAGGTTCACTGTGACATACGTCAGAATATACTACCAACCTTTACTGTATTAATTGCCCTGAGCGACTTTCAAATGCAGCATGCTGCGAATTTCGTTATCGACACGAGCAAACACCATGTGACTTGTCGAATATGGTGTCGCAAATGCATTGCCTTCTTTGAATTTGAATTCAACTATATAGCTATTCTTTGGTAGAGCTTTTCCTTCGAAAGAATTATTTTCCTGACACTTTTCTGAGGAAAAGTGTTGACTTATACACTTTTCAATGAAAATAATGTAGCAGACAGTCAATTTATTCTTATGCAACACTTTAGTTTTTTTTTATTTTGAAGGAAGCTCAATTTTCAGTGAAATATTGTTGAACTTTCGTATTGTGTAGCAGAAAGCTGCTGCGTTTTGAAAAAATAAAATAATAGAACCTGTCAAAATAATTTAGTATTAGAGCCCTCATTAAGTTTGAAGCGCTGAAAAATCATAGCGATGTCTTTAAAAAAATTTAAATTGTTTAAATAAAAATTAAATAAATATAAAAATGTAAAATTCAAAAACTAAAAAGTTAAATTAAATTTAAAAAAAAATTTAAATTCAATAAAAAAAAAAAAATAAAAAAAAAAACAAAATTTTGCAGTAAACTTTTAAAGAATGTAAAATTAAACGGAAACAATCATAGATTATTCTTAAATAATTAATATTAAAATAATGAATTTATTTTTTTATATATGTATATCTTGTAATTAAAAGGTCAAATAAGTATAAAAAATATTACCATAGATCAACATTTTGAAATATAAAATCTGAAATATAACATTAGTTACAAAAATGTAGAATTTTAAATAAAAATATTCACCTTTCAAAATGTTGATAATTAAAATTTTCAATTTTCAAATAAAATTATTTAAAAAAAATTAAACATCCCCTTATTATGTATGTCGTAGTCGAATATTTGTCGTTTTTCAAACGGCATGGCTGATATTGTTTTTAAGATTGAAATACTACAGACCTTGCTCCTACCTTGTTTTTCTATATCATATGATGACAAATTCTCAACACTAAACATTTATATTAATTATTACTAATTTTATTCAAATAAAAAAAAAACACTCGAATGTTGTCGAAAGTCGACTACGATTGGTGGATTATAAAATTCTTAACTTACTTTCTGTATTTATCTTTCTTTTTCGAACTTTATCAATATTTCTATTAAATTTTGACTAATTCAGTACTACTCTATACTTTTTTTATTTCATTTTGATTTCACAATGGATCGTAATGGTCACTGAGTGATGGAAATAAATCGCTATGAGTATATTTTGAGTATGTACTTGGAACGTTTAGACGATTTTAATTAAAAATTTACGAAAAATCTTAAATTAAAAGTAAAATAATAGTTTTAAAAATATTTTCGAAGTTTAAAATATTAGTTTTTAAATTAAAAATGTTAATTTTTAAATATAAAAAATTATTAAAAAATACGTTTAAGACTTAAAATTGTAACTTTACTAATAAAAGATTTTAATTTAGGAATAAAGAAACTTAACTTTATATACAAAATTATTAATTTTAATTTAAATTAAAAATTAGAAAATAATTATAAATTAAATTAAATTAAAAAAATTGATTTAATTCTATAATTAAAGTTTACAAATTTTAATTGATCTATTTTGAATAAAATTACAATTTTATAAATATTTTAAATTTAACTTTTAAGTTAAAAAAAACGTTTCAGATTGAATTTACAAATTAATATTTTAAATATGAAAAAAAATATTTTAAACTTAAAAAAATGTAATAAAAATTGTAAATTCAAATTGTAATTTTTAAAAAATTTTCAATAAAATTATTACATTAGATAAGAACATGAATGAAATTTATAACAAAAAGCTAAAATTATTTAAAAAATTTTATAATTATTTATTTATTTTTTTATTCTTAAATGAAAATTGTATGTTTAATAATAAAAGATTTCAAATTAAGAAAAATAAATTTAAATTTAAAAATAAATAAAAAATAATTTAAATTGTATATTTTCAAATTTTAGTTTTTCTTTTTTGATTGACTCGTTCCAAATGATTATTTCCCGAAGCACTTCACAATTTTCTTGACCGTTTTTAAAGGATATTCGATTTGACAAATTAATAACTTCCAATTATAAAATTTGTATGTATTCATACTAAGTGAAACTTTCAAGCCAATGATGGAAATTATTTGAAATCTCGAGTTCGCAATATCATGTTCGTTCGGTAATTGCACTTTTGGCTAACATTTTAAACTTGACACTCACTCTTGAGGTAACAAATATTGTGGGGCTACCACAGTTCAGAATCATGTAGAAAACACATCAGCTTTTAGCACTGTTTCATTAAGCCGCTGTCGGCACCTTAGAGCTCCTACTGATGGACATTGATTTTTAAAATTCCCTTATTGAGTAAAGAAAACAACTTTTGGGTACTCTCCATTATTATTCCGATTGTTGAATCGACTATTTCGATCCACCCTAAAAGTATTTAAATCCACAGATTTATCAAAATATTGCCAAATCTGTTTGGCTTCTAGTATTCAGATAACTATTTTAAACTACGTAACCATTATACAACACATATTATAGTTGTTTGTTTCAAACAAATACAAAAACAGATATTTGAGAAAGCTATGATCTTTCTGGCTGTTACTGAATAGATAATTTAAAATAAAACTTACTCGGTAGCAGTGATATAAAATCCCTTTGCAGCATTGGTTTCAGGAAGGCATCAATATGACCATGCTGATAGTGACACATTCGCGACAATATTTGCTCAACAAAATCCACCTGATCAGCTTCGTTCCATTGCGAAAAATATGTTAAGCAGGTATCGCGTTCAACTTGAAATGTGGGTGAGGATTCTTTCTTACGTACCGGATCATAAAGCATCGTTGACGTAAACTGCAAAGAAAAGAAAAACATGAGATATAACAGAAAAGTAAATAATTACAATATATGTACAATGAAATGTCACATCATATCCCACAAAACTGAATGTAATTTTTATAGCAAAATAATGCGTAAGATGTGTAAATTATTGCAAAAACAAAAAAAGCTGTACAACAAAACAAAAACATTTTACAGATAGATTGATAACCTCGATCCCCCACACCTCTATGCGTTAAAGAGACTCTAACCCCCAATCAAGCAACCAGCATAAAAACAATCAATAGACACTATAGTAAGCGTAATCTACGGGCAATGTCAACAGATTTTTTTTCACAGTGCGAACAATTAACAGTGAATGAGAAACGAGCTATAGTTGAAGGTAAGCTCAAGTTATGTATACTTAAATAATTGCAAGTTATATGATTATATATGTTTATTTATATAAAATTAAGCTAATGTTGTTGCTACTTATAGATATAACCTTCCTTCACCATTCGCTCCCCCCCTCTATAGAAATACGACAGCACATGCTATGAGGGTTATTTCCACATACTATGTACTCGTATGTATGTATATGTGCATCTGCTCAACCCAAAAAATTCATCTACATGCTGATAGAAATGTATCAGTTTCTAACCTTGACACTCAAATCGAATTGAAATTGTTTCAAGTCAGCTGATATTGTTAGCCATTATCTGAAGTTTATTTTAAATATCATTATAAGTATGTATAAAAGGGAATTAAATAAATATGTATTGTTAAAGTAAACATATAAATGTATGTGTTAATTGTTAACAATGCTTGGAAAAAAAAATGTTTTTATTATCTACTCTACATTTTATGAAGAACCTATTTATGTAGTATGTACAAATTGTGAAGTATTTATGCCTATAAACAGCAGTGAGACAATAATAGAAACTTCATATTTACATATTTAGGTAAAAGAAAATTAAAGTTCGTATATTTTTTTGAACATCTTTGGTTGGCCAGTTGATACGCAACCATTCTCTTTCATTTTAAAAGCTTATAAATCTATCTATATATAAAGAAGTGGACATTATAATGTAATCACTGTGAAGAATATTCAACCGATTTTTACCAAAATATTAGGATAAATTGGGGAAGGCCTGTATATGGTTCATGTGAATATTGCATGAAAACGGCCCAGTATTTCCCGAGGATTTCCTATATATCCGAAGATTTTTAAAGATTTGAATTTTTCGAATAATGTTATTTTTTCAAAAGAAAATACACATTTTGAGAGGTATGTCTTTAAAGAGTTGTATTTAATAACAGCAATTCTTTTTGATAAGCTAAGAGAAATCCATCATTAAATAGACGCTGTGATTTAAAGGTACCACTATTAGACGTATTTAACACTTAATTTGATTTTCATTCTTTTTTCGTTGCTTTAATTTTTTTATTTATTTTCTTTAAATTTCTATTCTTAGTTCATTTATTAGTATTTATAATAATTTTAGTTCACATGGTGTACATTAATTTATTAACTATTTACAATTTATTATTACATTATTACTATTTTTAATAAAATTTACACATTCTTTAAATAATACATTAGTTTGTTTGATGTGGCGGGTGTGACCAAATATGTTCTATGGATAACCACAAAATTGTTCTTTTTTTTAAAGAGAAATCGAAATTAAAGAGAAATAGAAATAAAGAGAAATCGAATAAAAAAAACGTCAGTCAGTTCAAGCATACAATGAAGGAAAGCAGAGTGATCAGTACAAAATTGATTTTTTTTTTTGCATTTGTCCATAATTGTCGTTCTCTTGTATACACCAATTGACCGATTTTTATTAAAAATAAGTAAATAATATATGGGCAATTCCACGGTGTTGAACGTGACCGTTGTACACATTTAAAGGAACGAGGACATATTTAAAAACATGAGATTCAGTGATATCAAACTTAATTTTTTATAGATGGAAATTTTATAATGTTAAAAAAATAACAAAGTTTTGGAATCTTCTTTATTTGTTATGATTTTCATGGATAGTTTTATTCAGTTTACTTTAAAGTTGTTCGAACGTGACATGTGTTGAACGTAACTTTTTTTCTATGACATGGATAAATCCATAGTTATTTGCGAAATTAGGAAATTGTATAAAATTTAGAACGTCAAAAAAATAAAACTAAAATTTTACAGCTAAATGATAAATTTTTACAGTTATTGGAGTTATTTGCTGTTGTAACAAATATTATAGGATAAGAATGCACTTGTATCATCAGTTATTGTTGTTAAGAATTCAAAGAGGTGACCAGATCATTAATGCAATTTTGCAGTCCATTTAATCGTAAAAAAACTAAGATAAGCTTTGAACATTTTAATTTAATAACATTTAAGCATATGACTTTGCTATAACAGGTCAGAAAAACAATTGCATCAACTTTTTTTCCGATCACGGTGGACTTGCCCATATTTTCTATTAAGCATCGTTTTATGTGGAATTGCCAATTTAAATTTATTTTTACGCTGTAGTATTTAGATTTTGTATACTATTTCTAAATTACTAAATAAAAATATATAAAAAAAAAAAACATTTTTATAATCTTAATTGAATTGGTTGAAATAACATGAATTAATCGTTATTCAAAACTTGAAAGGCACATTCTTATTAAATAGAAAGCCACATTCTTGCTTCTATAAGTTCAAAAAAAAAATAGCAATATCATGCAATGCGTTACATGCTATACAAACAACAAATACAAAAAAAAATTAACAAGATTAACAAATTCAAAGATTTCATTATTATTTTTTTTACTTTAAGGGTGTACGAATGTCGCGTTCGTCATCCTAGTTATTCCCATATTAATTTTACACTACTGTTACATTATCAGATTTATCGGTTGAAATGTTTTGTTAAATCAAAATTCCTAAATCCAAAATTTGTTTGAAGCCGCATTAAATTGTCTGAAAATAAATTCTAATTTTGTTTTATATTTCATATAAATTACATCCATCCACTGCATATTATATTTTTTTTTTTTTGACAATACTCTGTCAATGTTAACCCTACGTTCTGCCGATACTTATTACCCCAAATTTACTAATAATGAACTGGTTCATTCATGTTGGCTTTGATTAAATCTTTGTATCTTAATATAATGGTAATATTGTTTTACTCTCAGCACACAAAATATGCTCATAACGCATGGTAACACATTTTCACACACTTGTGCGAATTTAAGTGCAAGTATTGTAGAAAACATTAATGGGGAAGTATTTACTCCCCCCATTTTGAAGTTTGTTTTGTATTTTGAGTTTTGTGCAAATACAAACGCATTACCTAATAAAACATTTATTGAAATGGGCAGACGGACAATAATTTGATAAGCTGTAAACTAAACGAGCGAGGAGCTCAACAAAAATGGGCACAGTTTGTGGTGGGTAATTAAAACAAAACATACAACAACACAGCGCACTGCGAATGATGACGAATGACTGAGTGACTGAGTGTAGAGCGTAGAGAGTGAGTAGTAATCATAGTATGTAGCACTTCTAAATGTTTGTGTGTGCAGGTATGTAAACAATCGGTATAACCTTGCGGAATGTGGCCATAATAAAATTCGCATTGTGCTGCTACTAAACAATTAATGTTTGCACGCTGTCTATTTATTTTCGTAGAAATCACACAAAAAAACTCCTATACATATATTTATATTTTTTCCATTAAGAAATTCTGTCAATTAAAGAAACTAAAATAATAGTAAAACGTATCCGTGGTTTCAGAATAAAAGACGTGGATAAATTATTTAGTATGCAGAAAAATATGTAACTTGAATTTATTTTCCCTTTACATACATCTCATGAATGAGATATGGGAGAGATATGGGAGTTAACACTCTTCTATTTTTAGACACACCAAACGAGTCAATTTGACGACGATTTACCGACTACTCAAAATTTGCTGTCGACAACAAACTCAGGTCATCCGCATGATCGTAAGGTGTTCTAACCTTCATAGCACGGTCGGTCCCAAAAACTGTAAATATCACACAGTAAATAGAAAACAAGTGAATAGCTAAACAGGTACTATAAAATTTGGCTGGGGCTGAAATGCTGTGTATTGGACCAAAAACCGGTGGTGGACCGGTTTTTTTAAAAGATCAGATGAATTGCTGCTACCGCCCTCTTCACTACGCATTGAATTGTAATTGTAGTACTATATGAATTAACGACCCTGCCATACATATCGTCGTCCGGGGATTCATGTGCTCTATGTGCCAAAAACATATTCTGAGTAAATCGAAGTTAAAGTTTGAAGTTATTTCTTTCAAAAACTGTACGATAGGATTTTCTGAATTTCTAAACAATCTAATATTATATATATGTATAAAAATGAATTGACAATTTTTTCTATCAAGTTCGTGAAAGCCCGAGAATGGTTCTTATAAAAATAAAATTTGGCCACTTCCATTTCTATGCCCACTTTTTTTAATATATCTATAATTCCTATAAAACGCCCTAAAACTTTGATTTCTTTAAAGTTTTCGCTCTATAATGATCTATATGGAAAATATAATAGGTAATATATTTTTCAAACTTTGGATTAAATGGTCGGAGTGGGCGTAGCTGAACATTTTTGTGAGCTACAGAGATAAAATTTGGTACACTGATAGTACTCGACACTTCATGTTCAAATTTGCAGACGAAATTTTTATTTTCGATTAGTGGGCGGAAAGGTCAACCTGTATTTAAATCCTAAACAAATAAAATTTGATATCCTGATAGTATTCTGCAACATAATTATGATATGCAGACGAAATTTTATTTTTCGATCAGTGGGCGATGCTGGCGTGCCAAAACTGTATTTTAGACCTTGAGATATACAATTTGTTTGAAATTTGCAGATGAAATTTGTATTTTCAATCAGTGGGCGGATGGGCGGTGAAAAACTATATTTTAGTCCTAGAGAGATAAAACTTGATAGATAGGAAGATATTACTTGGCACAACAATTATACATTTTTCATCAGGGGGCGGATTGAGCGTGGTCAAACTGTTTTTTAGGCATAAATAAGTACAATTTGGTACGAGTATACAGATATTACTCGACATTACAGGTTAATTTTTAAGAATGGGATTGGTAATAATGTTTTTATGTAATATTTGTATACAGATAGCACTCAGCAGAATAGATATTTGCAGACAGAGTCTTAAATTTCGGTAAGTGAGCGGAGGGTGCACGAAGAAAGTAAACAAGCTCAGCATATTGTTATCGAGCTTGGAAAGCGTTCCCAAATGCACCCAAATGTGGCAGCACATAACTATGAGGCAATTTTGTGTATTATGTTGCATAAAGTTAATTTTTGATTGTGATTTTCTTGACTACACAGCAGTATCATGATGATTTGTAAGAATATCTTTTAGATTCATTCCATTTCCTTAAGCTCATTGAATGCAAGTGCTCAGTGATGGTATATTTGACGATTTATCGTCATTTTGACGATTTTTTGTCCAAAAAAACAGAAATGACGATTTGACGATTTTTACCCCTTAAATGACGATTTTTACAAATTACAACTTTCCTTTCCAAGTTTGCGCTTGGTAACCCTAACTTAATCAGGACACAATGAGTGATGCCAAAAAAATGCTGAACTAATTACAAGACATGTCAACAATACTTTTTTACACACTTGTGGTGTACACTGTAAAGAGAGACAACTGTATACGATTAATTAATCCAAATGTATTAATAAATTGTTCAGAACAGTCTTTCTCTATTATTGTAAAAGAGTATCAACATTTTATTGAATACGATGAACTGCAAAGTTTAGACTTCGAATTCCGTGAAGTATACCAGTTAGATTTAAGAAATATATTTAATAGTAACAACGAAGTGTTGTTGAAATTTTGGAAATCAGTCTGTGAGCTAAGACGTGCGGACTCTAAACTACTTTTCCCAGTTTTAACAAAATTTACTAAAAAAAATTCTAATACTACCACATTCGTCGGCATATGTAGAAAGAGCATTTAGTCAAGTTAATTTAAATAAAAATAAATATAGAAACCGATTAGAAAGAGATTCAATGGAAGATATTCTCTTCACAAAAGACTTTGTTATGATTTAAAAGTAAAGCCAGACGTACTTAAAAAGTTTACATCGGCTTAAAATGTAAAATTATTTTTATTAATAATTTTTTAAGACTGAGAAAACTAGAAAGGTAATAGCTTTCTTAAAGCACAATGTAATACAAATTATATAAAAATATATTAATATTAATTAATTTTTTTATTATTGTTATGTTTTTTTCAGTTTTTGTTTGTTTTTTAAGTTTTTTATTCAATGAATTATTTTGTTTAAATTTATTTTTAATGTATTTTATATAAAACGTTTAAAAAATGTATTTTAGTTGTTACATTCAGGATAAAATGAGTAAATTTTTGTGTAAAGATTTTTTGACGATTTTAAAATAAGGTTTTGACGATTTTGACGATTTCAAAACCTAAAATTGACGATTTTCGTCAAATTTTGTATACCATCACTGCAAGTGCTATATGAAGCTTTAGCGACATTGTCACATGACCTATAGATTTCTCACTTTATCTAGATTTTCAGTGCCCAATATTAACATTTTTAAATGATCATCTACGGATTTTATCATTAGAAATTGTTTCCGGTGGCTAATAGTTGCGTTTTCTTAGGGAAATTTTACTAAAAGCTGCGTTGACTGAGTACGAGTACCAACTGTAGTACATCGTACTATAAATATTAAAATATTTGCTTAGCTCTTCCCGCTCAAATGACCTACATTAATGATGGGCAAATTGTTGTCAGCTTCATTTGCCATACTGGACTAATAAAACGGAATACCTACATACATATTAATAAAATAAAATGTATATATCCACATACATTAGACCGACTCACCAAAAAAAGTATCTTCGGTCCACCCCCCAAAATGTACCTAGGCTTGTTTTATGATAAATCCCAAAAAAATTCGGGCCTATGATTAAGATCCAGTGAGCTGGACCGTTTTTAAAAATTTTCCTTTTTTTTGAGTTTTTCAAAGATTTTTGATATTAAACTAAGGACTATATGCGCAACATTAGTATCATAGGAAAGAGTTTTTAAAGAAGCATCCAACGGTATGAAAAATATGCCCGCAAATGTCAAGACAAGTCATTTTTTCAGGAATATTCTGCAAAAATACAGATTTTTAAGTTTTTAGTAGCGACATTTTTCTAAATTAAATGTCAGATTAACATATATTTATCCTAAGTCGATTTAAGTAAACACGTGTTTCAGCTATTTTCCCTGACAACTTTTTTTAGTGTACACTGCACATCTTAAGTATAGGTTTCTAATTTCCACGGCAAGACCTACATCGTCAACTAAATAATTTTTAAGTAAATACAATTCAGTTTTCTTATGACACGGTGTATAAAAAAAAATATGCCTTGTCTTAATATGAATTTCGTTTCTCGTGAATTAAATAGCATTTAATTTAGAAAAATGTCGCTACAAAATACTTCAAAATACATACCGTTGTATGCGTCTTTAAAAACTCTTTCCTATGATACTGATATTGATAAATAACAAAAATCTTTGAAAAAATAATATACTTTTTTTAAAACGGTCCAGCTCACTGGATCTTAATCCTAGGGACGTAATTTTTTTGGGATTTATCATAAAACAAGCCAAGGTACATTCTGGGGGGTGGACCGAACAAAATGGCCCATACAAAATGAGTCGCTCTAATATACATACATCTTAAAATAAATTGAGTCGTGGCTCTTCAATAAGATAATAAGAAATTTTAAAAAACCAGTTAGAAAGTTTCAGTCGGACAACCCGACTTACATAAAAACCCAACCTCAGTAAAAAAAAAATAAAATTTTCGTTTATTGATATTATTACTCGATATCTAAAGTTGGCGGAGTGGTACATTTTTTTATCAAAAACTTTATCCTGCTTGAACTTTACTAAATACAGAATTTGAGCACGATCGAGTTAGGTCTATTAATAATATTAATCGATTTCTAAAGTGGGCGGTACCAGATGGTGCGTGGCTAGACTTCCAGTTCTTTTTTTCTCCAAAACTGTATCCTGGTATAGCTTTACTAAATAAAGAATTTTGTTACGATCGCATTGGATTTATTGATATTATTACTCCATCTCTAAAGTGGGCAGAAAGGTACATTTGTATGAGATGTGGGCGTGGCTAGACTTCCAATTTTGTTTCCAAAACTCTATCCTGTTATAGCTTTACTAAATACAGAATTTGGGTACGATCCCGATTTCTTAAGTGGACGGAATGATGTGTTTGTATGGGAGGTACCAGAAGGGACTGGGCCTTGTTGCCAATTTGCAACATCGTAAGTAGTTTTAGGAAATATTAACTCGTGCTAAATTTCAAAACATTTGGTTGCGACTTCGAAAGTTATCGTGCGTACCAGCCGGACAGCCAGACGGGCATGGCTCAAACGACTTAAAAAGTCATGAGTCTAATTTATTTTAAAGAAACCTAGGGTCTAAAGTGACTCCTTCTATGTGTTACACTTATGGGTCGTATCAAATGATATATACCCTCCTACCCGTAGGTTGAGGGTAAAAAACTAAGTTCCATTTTGAACTAGTACTAGTACATATCATGTTCATGTCCATAATTTAAATATAAACTAAATTCAAGTGTTTTATTTTTAATCTTTGATTTTAAAATAATTGTATTTATTACCAAGTAATCATCATTGTTATCGTATTAGTATTAGCCTAATGTTAATGCTGACCACAATTAGGAATCGTATTACGTACGGCCCACCTAACGAATAAAGCCAAAGCAAAATTTTTCAACAGTTTTAACCTCAAATATTCCATGTATCCAAACACTGTGCACTAGTGGGTAACAAAAAAAAAACAACATAATTTTTCTCTTCTAAACGGGTGTATGTGACAAACGTCATGATTGCAGCACGAAACAATTCATCCATCAAAATACAAAAATAAATAAAAACTCATCGTCGTCATATAACGTTAAATTCATAATTATGGATATTAATTATAAAAATACACAAACAAAAACAACAACAACAAAAAAGAAAATATATCCCAATAAAGGTGAAACTAAAGTTAAGTAACCGAAACCTTGGATTACAATGAATATTTAATAATAAAACACAGAACAACAACAAAATATCAGCAGCCGCAACTACAACAAATCTAGCAACGGACGGACAGACGGCAATCGAACGCATTACACAGCAAAGCAAAAACCCAACGACACCAACCGAAAAAAATGCTAAATTGTGAAAGGAAAGGAAAAAAATCGAGTGGCAGGAAAATACTTACAGGTTGTGAATTGGAATTAGTTTCATCCATAATTTTATCAGTCTCCATTTTTATCATATTCTTTCTTCCTTTTTGTTTTTTGTAAACTTGAACTACTAGTTAATGCAATTTTTTTTATTAGGGAACCTATTATCGTATTACTACTTCTTTACAATTAATTTGCACAAGCCGACACTCCAAAAGTTATTATTATAACTCTTTATCTTTAATATTTAGAAATTTATTTTTCGTAAATTGCCAAATAAAATGTAAAAAAAATCACAGTGAAATTCGAAAATAAATCATAAGTTTTTCTTTCTTCTCAAAAAAAAAATACACTCGCGTTTTTGAACACCAACAAAACACCACACTTCTCTAGTGTGGAGAGAGCTCACGTAAACATATAGCCGTCTTCCTCTACTGTATCACCAACAGGCTTTGTATTTTTTATAACAGGCTATTGCTATTGTATAGCTCACCCTTTCACACCAACAATACTATCAAAGGCCATTTGCAAAAAAAAGTTGGTTTCTTTCATTCGTTAAGTTGCTTCTTCTTCGTTTTTTTTCTTGTCAAGACGACGACGACAACGAACAAGCGCAAGTCATTCGTTTTTACAAAATTTTTCCAGTTTTTTTTTCAACAATTTCTTCTCACTCTTAATATTGTAGTATTTTTTTCCACCATTTTGTTTTGGCTTCAACAGTCAAAACCTTTGTTATTAGTTTTTACAAACAGAATAGTTTTTGAATTGATCTCATCTTTATAACATTTGGCAAAAGTAGGTTTCAATCACATCCAGTATATTTTATTTCCCAACTTCGACAAAAAAAAAATATCTTGAGGAAACGCAACCAAACTCGGCGCGACCAGAAATAAAACTGAATGAGACAAAGATAGTAAGAGCAAATCAGGGGTGCAAATATGTCCCATAAAATTGTACTAAAGACCGGACGAAAAAATGTACATATCATTGGTATAACCAGGGCTGCCAATTTGGTTCAAAACCGAATAAGCAAACCTTAATCGTTTATGCTGGTGTCACTTGATTTCCTTAAATTTGACGATAACGTCGATGGGGCTGTCGATTTGACGTCAGTTGTCGGATCGTTGTTATACACTTGTTTGAGTTTAAAATAAGAGCAATTGCTGTGTTTAAGAGCAATTTTAATAAAAATCGGCAAGTCAATGACGAGAAGCAAAATTCTTATATGTCGGCTTGGAACTTTGTTCAAAAGTACTTTTTTCGAACATGTTTTGGAAATACAACTCTTCGATTTTATTAGCTATCGGCAATTATCAGAATTTTTTGAAACCAAAGAAACGCTCACCCAAAAAATTAATTATTTGCAAAAAAATATACAAAATATTTTAATTTTTATTATGTTAGCAAATTACAGAGCGTCAAAACATTTATATTTTAATTTGTGCCGGTATTATTCAACGCCAGCATGATTAATTGTAAAATTAACTGCATATGCGATTCTTGAACTTATGCTATCTAAATTTGCGGTCATATCAATAGATTGGTGGTTTCTAAGTGATGATATGAAATGTTGAATACTTTAAAATTTCCTAAACATGCTCCTATAGTTTTTATTGTAAAAGACATGTTTTACTACATGTTTTCCCATACATTTACATGTGAGTATAACACCTCGAAAATTATGTTTTGTGAGAAAGCATCTTAGAAAGTACTTTTTCGAACATGTTTTAGAAACACAACTCTGTGGTGTTAAAAGCTAAACAAATGTTTTGAGCGGTAATGAAAACGCAACATGAATCGATTTCTGTTCAACTCGCTTATTCTAAATCGATATGTCGCATGTTCCGATTTCACTTTATAAGATTCGGATTCAAGGACCCAAAAACATAAAGTAGTCATTGTATGATCTTGCGCCCGTGTTATCGGCCTTAAGCTGCCATTACACGATGTGTATTTTCCCAGTGTAATAGCCTTTTTTCACCGGATCGCATTTAACATATTTCTGCATTATTCCAGATCTTTGAAAGATGCGGCCAAATTGCTAAAATTTTTACATGTATTTTGTTGTTGTAAAGATGTTAACATATTTTCGCATTCATGAAAGATGCGAAAAAACAGAGTTGTACTCTGAAAAGCTCAATTTAAGCGATTTTTGTCAGTAATGTTGATCCGGCATCCACCATTTTCGTTGTTTGTTTACATTTATCGAAAAAAATGCCAAAGAACATGGACGGACAAAAAATTTACATAATTGCCAAAATAGTAATAAATGATTATTCCAATTCCAATGGGAGTAGTTCCCAGAGTAGTAGTTCACTTTATAAGTACCATGTGCATTTATGGTTTAGAAAAAAAGAAAAGGTTAATTTTATTATTATTAATTTCCAAATTGTATAATTTTTTTTAATTCTTTAATTTATGTAATTTTATTTTATGTAAATGCATTATTAATATGATTGTTGGGGTAGTCCTCAGAGTAATAGTTCAATTTGTGAGTACCATGTGTATTTATGGTTAAGAAAAAAATTGTATAATTTTTTTTAATTCTTTAATTTATGTAATTTTATTTTATGTAAATGCATTATTAATATGATTGTTGGGGTAGTCCTCAGAGTAATAGTTCAATTTGTGAGTACCATGTGTATTTATGGTTAAGAAAAAAAGAAAAAAATTTTGTCAATATTTTTTACATAAGATTTATAATTATATTCATTTTATTTTTGTAGTATTTTTGAAACCATGTATGGCCCTAAGGGCTCGGTTTTTTATATAAGTACAAGTAAATAAAATAAAATTAGTTAAAACCATTCGCGCTTCCTAGAATACTGCCTCCGAAACAATGTTAATAGGTTTGTGGCAGGAAAATATTGCAGGTTTACAAGGCGAATGGAAAAATGTGTGAGCTGGACAACAGCTGGCAATATGCGGAATTGCAGTGTAAAACCACTTTTTAGCACATTTTGCATTCTCAGCTCAAAATGTGAAATGCTTTTTTGGTGTAAAAAGGCTATAAAATGTATACATGCTGTGTGACCGCTTTTATACACTGCTTGTATAGAACACTGTTTTGAATAACATATGTATACATTTCAATTAGAGAGTGGGCGATCAGCTTAGTATTAAATTTTGGCATAATCATTATTGATAGGTGGCGAAAAATTTAAGTTCGACAGATAAATCTGTAATGTATGGAAGACAGATGTTTGCACGTATTTTTTTGTCAGCCATATATGATTTACCCTTAAAGCCGATGCTGCATTAAGAGTTTATACTTGAGATTTTTAATTTTAGCATCTCAATAACGTGCTATTATTTTTTGAATTTGCTTCGTACTGCAACGTATAAAATGTACGTTGAAATGCATAAAAAATAGCGTTTCGTATTGACAGAAATATCAAAAACCCCCCAAATTTTAATTTTACTCCGTTTATACGGTGCTTATCGTGATATCTCTTATATTGCGATATTACCATTGCTAAGACTAAAGTCTCCTGCCTTATTTGGTACAAAAAAAATTATATTAATAAATCATTTTTTTTTATTTATTAAAAGAATGCTTGGTCCAGAATGGGATAATTCAAATTTTCAACACATAATGGGTTTTAACTTTAAGGGTCGATTTCTCCTAAACTGGCCTTGCTCAAAATTTTTTTTATCCTTTTATGGCTCACGTCCCCACACACTAGAAAAAATTAAAAATTTTCTTCTAATGTCCATATACTAGAATTCTTCCCACAACTAATATCTTACAAAACTATTTCAAAAGAAAACGTATGGTTCATTTAATACATAAATCTTTTTTTTAAATACATTGGTGATTTGGGATTTCGATACCCACAAAAATTGTTTACAAATATATATAAAAAAATTTTAAAATAGTATTGAATTGTATGGTTATAAAAAAGTCTCAACTTTTTACAACTCAGCTTCACAGCCGATTTCATTTCTCCTAGGCGATGCCAGATGGCGTGCAAACATAAAAAAACGATAACATCGATACTTTTTAAATTTTTAAGCGTTTCCTCCCTAAATTTATATAGCAAATTTTCCGTTGCTGTTATACCTCTGGTAGATAAGTCTGCGGACATGTACGGACGTGCAAAATAGTAATAACAGCTGATTCTGTCACAGTGAAAAGATCTGACAACAGTGAGCTTTTTCCTTTGTTATGTCTGCACAAAAACAACTTTAGAGTGGCACATCTTTCATTAGGTCAATCGCAAAGTTTATCAATTAGAATTTCTGTTATCAAACAAGAGAGATTCCAGCAATAACATCATAAAAAGTGAGAGCTCAATAAATATGTGTTTAAAAATAAAAGAACGAGAAATGAATTTCACTTTGAAACGACCCATAGAAGAGCTAACAAATCCATTTCGAGTGTAATTATACGTGATCACATTTAATTAATTCTATATGTGGTTCCTTTGCATTTCACAAGTTGTTTTATATATGCATTTGCTCAATTTTTAAATTTTTAGTGATTTTACAACGTTTTGCGGGCTCCATTATAAAAAGAACTATGGCAACCGGAGGAGAGTTGGAATCTTTTGCTAGTAACAGCAAAAAAATTTTAGGTGCAGCCTTAAATTACATGTGAGTAGAGTTATATGTACATATAAAGTCACTAGAGATTTGACGACCTTGTGGTTTATTTTAATTTTAGGGACATCGTAAGAGAAAGAAATGTTCCCGTACCAAAAACTCCAGTTGTTTTCTTAAAACCATCAACATCTTTGATAAAAGAGGGCCAAGATATTGTGGTAAGTGAGAGTTAAAAATATGGCTTGTTTGTCAATTTCAATTTGTTTTTTTTCTGTTTCTAGATACCAAAGGTTTTTCAACAAGTAGCTCATGAAGTTG
This sequence comes from Muscina levida, assembly GCA_964034835.1. Lineage (NCBI taxonomy): Eukaryota > Metazoa > Arthropoda > Insecta > Diptera > Muscidae > Muscina > Muscina levida. The sequence goes on along the minus strand of OZ035880.1, from coordinate 33,338,598 downwards.
AATTAGGCGTGGTTATTGGAAAACGTTGCAAAAATGTCTCTGCTTCAGAAGCTATTTCGTTTGTCGGTGGATATTGCTTAGCCTTGGACATGACTGCTCAAGACGAATTGGGCGCAGCACGCAAAAATGGTCATCCCTGGTCCATGGGCAAAGGTTTCGATACCTCAACGCCTGTGTCTCGCTTAATAACGCCTCAAGAGTTGGGTGACCCCCACAAATTGGATTTGTGGCTTAAAGTCAATGGCCAAACTATTCAAACTGGCAATACAGCAGATTTGATATTTAACGTAAGCGATCTCATATCGTACTGCTCAAAATACATGACTTTGGAACCAAATGATATCATATTGACGGGAACTCCTAAAAACGCATTGCCCATTAAAAATGGTGACGTCATCGAATGCGGCATAGGCGACTTAATTCAAATGAAATTCAATTGCAAAAATGAACTGTAAAATTTAACTATGTGCAATAAATAAGAATGTGTTTGTACACTTTAAATAAGTTGTTTCTTTAATGACTTTAGACGCTCTAATCGATCCATTACAGCTAACAATTCTGTTTGTATATTAGCTGCTTCTACAACGAGCTCGATGCTTTTCTTAAACTGATCAGTAGCATTTCTTAAAGTCATCGGGGGTAGCACAGAAAACCATTGCATAGGTTCAACATATCCATCAGCTTTATCAATTTTGTGTCTTACGAGGCATTTTCTGGAGCCAGCTACAGAATCTTTGTTCTTTTCTTCCTCCACAACACAGAGAGCTTTGAAATCGTCACTGTTTTCTGTGGGAATTTGAGCTATGGTTATAGCTTGGGAGCCTTGATTGTAACGAGTTTTCGCTAATAACAAATGGCCTGCATTATCTAGTGTGGAGGAAATATGTTGACGATTAGCTACAGACCTAATTATAACAATGTTATACTCACTCAAACGTTCTATTTTCACACGACACTCCGTATGTTGTTCAATTAGATTTAATAATTCCAAATATAAGGAATCTAGTAAATTATTAACATCACTGATACTTGCAGGCATTTTCACTTTTTTTTGTTTTTATACAAGGAAAAACATGAAGTGATGAAAGCAAAACGGTGAATACAATTCCGAACAGCTGTTTCTCCCCATCATATGACACATAGGAAGTGCGTGGAAATGATGGCGTTATCTATTTATAGTGTTGCAAAAGTTTTATACTCAGTAACCAAATGTTTAAGATAATGATTTTTACGGCGCAAGATCGTAGGTGATTAATCCTAACTAACGCGTAAGTGGTTGGACTTAATGGATGTTTAGTATGGTTTTGGAAAAAACTGTTTAACCATAACAATACTTACTGTTCACGACACGTAGTTTATCGTTTATCGATGTATCCGAAAATCTTTGGGAATAACAACGATAAGGTTGATAAAATAAGTCAAACACCACCACAAGCTTAAAGTAAATAAAAGGTAAAGATTTTTGGAGAAAAGCATTGACAGCTAAAAACACCAGCTTAAGAATTTGTTTACTATTATATTTATTTAATTTATACATAAATGCTTTATTAACTAAAATTTGTTCGTGTGTACATTATTCATTTATATAATCCAAATTAGCTTCCATTTGGCACAGTCACGTTATTTTTCATTTTGTAAATGTTGCTGAGATTAAGAAAGCATTGTTATTGAAACACTTGGTGAAATTTGTCCTCAGATTTTTATATTATGTATGTTTTTTCAAATATAAAATTACTTGTAGGCCATCATTTTATAAACATGAACATGTTCATACTTACCTTAGATATTTCCTACATGTTTGGAGCCAGTCTTTCTATCGATTCGGCGCCATTACACACTTCAAGGCGTGAGAATATACTTCCCATGCAACGGCGTTAATAATTTATCCCATTGCACAGCACAGTGGTCCATTTCCCTGATCTAGCGTAACGAAATTAAAATTTTCAACATTCGAAATCTACTAAAATTTTATTTCCCGACGATAACTAACTGTTCGTTTAGCAAATCGATAACTTTCAAATTTACAAATGTGCTATAATTAATTTACTGTAGGCTTTGAAACACAACAAATGTCAAAACAGCTTCAACAAAAACGTTCTAGCGCGTTTTTACAATTGTGCAGATTGTTCTGAAAAATTGGGAAAACTCATATTGTTAAATATTTTTTGGATTTTTTTAAAAGATAATGGTATGTAGTTTACAAAAAAAGTGTATCGTAACCTGTGCAATACATGAAGTGCTAGAAAATTGTGGTAGAAATCAACACTTTTGTTTAACCCTTTTTGTGACCGATTTTTAATTTCTGTAGAGTAGAACTTAGTTAGCCGGTATCGGCCAGTGAAGAGACTATTCTTTTATGTAAATTTTTTTCGGCTACTTTATGAAATGCTCAACATTTGCTGCTTCAGCTGCTTTTGCTCACTATGTTGCAATTTTTAGGCATCATGTCGGTCTGCAATTGCAACCTTTTTTTAGTAAGAGTGTGGAGTGGACCGGCCGTGGCATAGTGGTTAGAACACGCGACTACCATGCGGGAGATCGCAGGTTCAAACCTGGCTCCAGTCATCTTAAAAAGAAAAAAATAAAATTTTCTTTCATTGTCGGCTCCCCTCGAATGTTGTTTGACAGCAACTTCGCAGTATTAAGCGTCGATTTAATCGTCGTGTCTAGTAAGAGCTTCTCAAAACAGTGACGTTCGCATTCGTCGATAAACAAGTAGGTGCCGTTAGTTGTGAATCTAAAAAAAGAAAGCGTGTTAATTCACAACAACGCGAGAAGCTATCCCATACCTCATTCATGGGGTGCAAAGGGAAATTAAGTTTTTTTTAAGTGGAGTGGAGTGTTGACTCGAAATAATTTAATACGTCTATAAAATTAAAAAAAAAATTTAAAAGAAAAAAAGATTTAATTAAAAAAAATTTCAAGAAAAAAAAAAATTTTGTTGAAAAAAATTTTTTTTTTCATTTGATTTCTTTTTGTTTTATTATTCTTGAAAAATTTTCCTTTTGACGAAAATTTTATTATTTTTTATGTTATTAATTTCGTTACGCAAATTCAGACAAATGGACCACTGTGCACAGCCGGCATTTTTTTATACGTATAAAAATCATGTTGCAACTATCCACTTTGAATTTCTTATTTGTGTGCCGTTACCAAATTGAAGTTTTTTACGTTAACCAACACTTAATTTCTGCAAAGTTTTGGCATTTGTGGATATCCAATTTGACATTTCAATTTGTTTGTGTGTAGTGTCAGTGTTTGCACTTTTATTTCTGTTTATTTAATAAATTTATACTAAACTGTTTTTTTTGTGTGGATTTTTCTAATATAATGAATACCAGATAATTTATAAATTGAAATCGAGACAAAAAGACGTGTTTTTGGGAGGAGCTTGTGCGCCGCCAAGTAATGTAAGTGCCAAGGACCATAGCAACACTTCTGCACTAGTCAATAGGAAGTAGCAACAACTATTTCACGAATAAAATAATAACAAATCAATGGACAAAACGATGTTGAGGAGATGAGTAAAATCTCAAATAATTAGCAAAAAATAAACGAAAAGTAAAACAACAATTACAGATAGCAAATAAGTGTTGTTGCGGTAACATTTAGTTGAGTGTTAGCTTACTTGTCGGTACAATTACGTTAGAAACTTCGTCGGCGTGGACAGACATTTGCTTTAGTTGTATTATCAAGTGAATCTACTTACATATTTAATTTTAATAATATACGCACGTGAGAAGCTTAAACAAAAATAGCTATGAAAGCCGATGCCACAAATAACTTAAGACACCGCCAGACACCTACAATTGATAGAGAATCAGAGGCAAGTCCAACATACTTATAAGACTTGTGTTGATACATTTTTGTCACATTTGTTTTAATTCCCAACTTCATCTCTTTGTGGCAAATTTTCTTGGAACATTATTCATTTTCTCAGTACTGCCTCCTGTTAACTTTCTCTTTGTTAAGCCATAAATTTGTCTGTTACATTCGCATTTATCGTTTTTGTTATATTTGTTTATAAACATTCAATAGTTATTAATAGTGTCGTATTTATCTAACAAAAATAAAAAACAGCTAAATCATCATGAATAACATTTAGTCGCCACTAAACGGCGATAAAATATTAACAAAATGAGGGAATGATAAATATATTTAACAAATATCACAATTGTTTAACTAGTACGTTTCTTGATGACATCCGTCAGGTTTTGTTTCTGTTGTTCAGGGTTGGGCAGGGACCGGCCGTGGCATAGTGGTTAGAACACGCGACTACCTTGCGGGAGATCGAAGGTTCAAACCTGGCTCCAGTCATCTTAAAAAAGAAAAAAAAAAGAAATAAATTTTTCTTTCATTGTCGGCTTCCCTCAAATGTTGTTGACAGCAACTTCGCAGTATTAAGCGTCGATTCAATCGGCGTGTCTAGTAAGAGCTTCTCAAAAAAGTGACGTTCGCATTCGTCGATAAACAAGTAGGTGCCGTTAGTTGTGAATCTAAAAATAGAAAGCGTGTTAATTCACAACAACGCGGAGAAGCTATCCCATACTTCATTCATGGGGTGCAAAGGGAAATTAAGTTTTTAAGTTTAAGTTCAGGGTTGGGCGGTGTTGAACTTTTTCTATTTTACAGGGTAAACCTTATGCTTTTTTTCTTAAATGATTTCATTGATTGTCCATTAGGGGCACATTTTAACTGATTTTTATTTTGCTTTTGCTATTGACGGAAATGATACAATTGTTAATGGTTAACGCTTTAATGATGTTTCGTGTATATTAATCCAATTGGGCTGCAAATATTTGTAGTTTTTAGATTTTTAAACTATTGTTTGTAATGTTTCCAATGTTCCAAGTGAATTAGTTTTTTTTAAATCTTCAAGAGGGTTGCTGTTCACTGGGTTGCTGTTGAAAGCTTTACACTTAAGCTTTATTTCCAAAGAAAAAATTTTGTTTGGGATAAGTCTGGGTTACGAGGTGGCCAATTAATGTCACCTCTTTTAGATATCACTTTTTAACCAAAATATTTCGTGAACTGCATCCAATGAGTTGTTGGAGGTATGACATGTAGCCCGATCAGGCTGACACCACGGTTATTGATTAAAACCTTCACTGTACAAGTTTTTTTTTATCTTTATAAAATAAGAAAAGTATTCATAAAAATATGGAAACCTTCGAAGCTTTAGTGCGATGGAATTGTGGTAAATTCATTTTTGAACCTGCCTCCTCGAATTTCTGCACCCATTTTCTAATCAAATGAATCGATAGCGCAATCAGCGCAAATTTTTTTTTCCGCTTAAGTCGAAGAGTCGTTGTTTTAAAAATACTCGTGTACACAGAACGCACGTTGTGCTCAGTTGAATGAAGCCATCATACTGAATTCCAATTGGGTTTTCTTCCATTTCGTAGCGGACTTTTGAAAATGTCTAATTGGATCCAACCATATCTACACGTTCGTATACGGGCACAATCAAATTATTTGTTAAATTGCTAAAAATATTGAAATTTTTTTACACAAATTGATTTCAGTAATACTGTAAAACTCAAACACTGATATATCTACATCGAAAATATTTATTGCATACTTGCGGGACCATTAATATCTTCTTTTAGTATCATCTATATTATTGTCTTAAGCTGCAACTCATATAATGCCGTCAAACTGATCAAAAGTAAAAGTTTTTACATACTCCCTGATTACATAGTGCAACAGTGAAAAAAATGCAAGATCGTGACAGTATAGGTTCGATTCTACTATCGAAGGGCAATAAAATCCTACACTCAGTTTGGCGAGATTGGTGACCAATTTTTTTTATGGCCCCTAAAGATTCTCAAAATCAGTGAGCCCCTTGAAAAAAGTTGTCATCAGTTTTTGTTCAACAGCTAACTCATACTTCGTGATAGCGCTAAACTGTTTTCGGCAATAATGTAGCTGCGAGTTTTGCGCACTAACTTTAACCTTTTTCAAAAAAAATTGAAGAAGTTATTATTATTTTTTAACTTTTTTGAGCATTATTTTGAGGGAGTCCAAATTTTCTCTTACAATGTTCGCCAAAATTGTAGCCCTGGTAAAGATAAACAACTTTGGAGAAGATATCAATCCAATCTGAACGTGTCTAGGCAACCTAAATAGCTCATAAAGTCCACTATGATACCGTTTTTTCGAATCTTTACGCACTTATAAGCCAGAACGTGGTTGGATTTCAACCGATTTTAAATTTCTCAGTGGATTTAGAAAGAAGAGACTGCGGCCTTTTCAATATGTAGTTATATTGGTAACTTATCATATCTGTTTGTTTTTTGCCTTGAACTTCAAACTTTTGTAATTTTTTCACTATTTTTTAAGTTTGATGAAGTTTGTAGCCCCTATTTTTTAAGGACACCCTTTGGAAAAATTTGGTTAACAAATAGTTAAGTTATTTAGGTTTTCTGAGTGACGCAATTTTCATATCCTATGCTAAAATCAAAATTGAAGTAATTGGTGACAAGTAACTGATGACACCTTTTTTCATGGGGCTCACTGATTTTGAGAATCTCGCCAATCTGAGTATAGGGTTTTATTACCCTTCGATAGTAGAATCGAACCTATATTGTCACGTTCTTGTATTTTACAAAAAGTCGTCATTTGTTGCATAGTGTTATCATAGGTCTCTCATTTATCTTATCATATCCATGCGGTACAAAGAGATTTGCTTTTTTGTTATTCATTTAGTTTAAATTTTTATAACATCTTTCGTTAACTTATGATATGTTACGTCTACTTCAAAAACAAAAAGCGTTTCAAGAATAAAATAAGTGCAGTCTTTAATAAATTTTATGGCAATTTTTGAATTATCTAGTATTCTGAGATTTACACGCTTTGCCTGAGAGGACATACCAAATGAAAAACTATTTATAGTCAATTAATAAACGGAAAAATTCGCCGATAACAATCAACGAAAGATAACTTTTGCAATTGCTGTGTCATGCAAGAGACTGGTGGTTCCACGCTCAACAATATAAATGTTATTAAAACATAACACCTGGCAGTTTTACAATTTTACCTTTAATACAGCTTGTTCATTGATTATATTAAAACAAAATCTAGCTAACTCTGGAACATTAGATTAAAATTGTATCACCACTAACATACATACATACTAATGTACATATTTAAACTTTTGCGAATGTGTTAATCTGCAACATAACAAATTCTGTTCAATGTGTCCGTATTTATCACCTTATCTTATCGCCTCACAAAAATAGTATTAACGTATGTACAATTCTGATTTACTTCCATTCTCTCTTCCATATTTAACTTTTCACAATCAGTTGACGCCACAACCATTACGCCAGACAGCCGGTGAACTTCTGGCAGGCAGAATGTTTAACAATTCTTCTGCGGTCAATGATAATTGCAATCAAACAACACTACACAGTCGTCTTAGTCATTTTCAACAAAATCCAACACACAACAGCTTTGACACATACCCTCCCAAAAAGATTGGTCACAATACGCTTATGCAAAAGAAAGCATCGTCGTCCAATAACTTAGAGCCGACAAAGGCCTCTACAATGTCCATACGCAATTCTCCGGTGCGAACAACGAACATGGGCCGATTTTATGTGAAACGATCTTTGACAACGAAAAGAAGTTTCAGTGAGAGTTCTGCTGAGCGTCAGTTGCACAAATATACCAGCAGTGATAGCAGTCAAGAAGAGGATGAACTCATGATGAATTCGTCGGCTGCGGAAAAACGTAGAATGGCGCGAAGAAGCTTCAGCAATGTAGTGCAACAAAGCAACAAGTACAAAAGTCAACAGAATGCGGCATGTGCAGCCGACGATGATATACCCGGCTGTGGGATATTTGGTAAACGTTCACAACATATCAGCGATATGATTGATATTGCCATAAGAGTGGTGCTAGTGGTTGTATTCAGGTATGTCATAATATTCATATACGTATTTATTAATTAAAAATTAATAAAAATAAAACATTTTCCACTGACAAAAAGATTAGAACGAAGTACATTTTCAAAGAAACTACTAAAAGCAATGAGTTTAGAATTAACATTGTAGTAATATCCTTTTAAATTATCAACTATTTTTAAAAAATCTACTAACAAAGCACAAAGCTTTTTTAAGTTTTTTTTAAAGTAACAAAAAGAATCGTTCAAAAATCGCACAACATTTAATAATTAAAAGCTTTTAATAATAATATATTTAAACTATTTATTTTATTTATTTATCACAAATTGTTCTTAAAATAATTTTAGAAGTGCAAAAGATATATTCAATTATTCGATTAAACTTATTATTCGCACTTAATTAAAGGAATGAGAAATTTTTATTAAAATATGTTTAAATTATTTAAAATCGAAAAACCAAATTTTCTTTAAAAAAAAGTTACTTAAAATATGTGAGTTGAGACGATCGTGTGATGTTTTATTAATTTTTTTAAATCTAACTAAACGATTAGATATGTTTTTTTATTGTCAATATTAATGACAATTTATTGTCACTCACTAGGATGACGCGTTTCGAACCCCATAACGAGTTCATCATCAAACCTCTTTGTGACGAATTGATGCACTTTGGTACATCATCAATTGTATATATGTCCACAATTATGTGCAATGTCCACATGCGAAGTAGATATCAGCTGAAAGTTTCTATTCACCAATCACTGAATAAACCATTTTATATTGTTTTGTTTTACCCTTTTAGCATTTTTTTTTTCGTAAATCAAACTAATAATATTCTTATTCGATCATTGCAGTAAATTAGAAACGCAAACAGCTTTTAAACGCATCATACATTCAGAGGAAATGTGGATGTATAAGAATCCACGTACTAAAGACTACGTATCCGCCTTAGCGCTTTTATTATCCGTCATATTTGGTCCATTACTAGTGACTCTAATCCACCTAATGTTGACCAAAGACAGACGTGATTTCAAGGCCGCATCTTGGACGTGGACATTATGTTTGGGTCTAAATGGTTTGGCTACAAGCCTCTTAAAGATAAGTGTAGGTCGCCCTAGGCCAGATTATTTCTATAGATGCTTTCCCGATGGTATAATACATCTGTCTCATAATGCTACCGGAACGGATAATATGCTGGAGCTATTCAATTGTACTGGAAATGCTCATGACATAAATGAAGGGCGCAAAAGTTTTCCTAGTGGTCATTCCTCGTGTAAGTATCTGATATATTGCTACATCTTAGATACATAATTCATTAATATGCGTTTTACTTCTTAAATTTAGTTGCTTTTGCTGGTTTTGGATTTATAACTTACTACGTAGGTTCCAAACTACATGCATTCAATAATCGTGGCCGTGGACAAACATGGCGTCTCTGCATAGCCATTACACCTTTGGTATTGGCTGCGTTGATAGCTGTTAGTCGCACTTGTGACTACCATCATCACTGGGAAGATGTCTCGGCTGGTGGTGTTATTGGATTATTGGTATCCTACTACGTTTACAGACAATATTATCCTTCGATTTTCTCGTCTAATTGTCACCGACCCTACTCAAGGTCCATTTATCAAGTTAAGACAGTGGCAGAGCCGCTTCCAACACGACATCGCAGACGTTTGCATTCATATAAACGTTTGCCAACTGAGGAGTGTGTCGAGGCCAGCCTATTATGCGAGGAACAAAGAGATGATGATGGTGGCTTCACAAATGACGCCGATAAAAGGCCACTAGTCCATGAACAAAAGACGGATAATAAGTGGTTTTGAATTTATCGTATTGTTTTCTTTTATTGAATTTGATCCTCGTAACTGTAGGAAATATTGAATTAAGCTAAGTTTTTATTTGGTTTTCATACTCTTAAGTAGAATGATTAGACTTTGCCTTTCGAAACAGAATCATATTAGCTGTTTACACTGAATAGGAGTTGAAAGATGCTCGGTGTTAATGTAAATTATAGACAAGTTGTTATTATTATTTTCGTGTATAATATAATTATATTTATGTATAATGTAATCTGTATGTTAATTAGAAATAAATCAGAATCCTTCCTTTTATTTTAAACACACAAAATTTGAATTGCCTTAAAAAGTAATATGAATATGGTCAATTCGTTCAAGAAAATCGCCATTGAGTGCAAATCAAATTTCTGTAAAAACCTCTTTTACATATCACAAGTATTGCGAATGTTTTTAAAATTGCGTTGGCCCGGAAAAGCTATGTTTGATCAGTTCAAGACTCAACCAATTTCTGGCATATTCAATGAAAATGCTTAGTGGCTCTGCGATAGCCCAACATTTAATTTTATCGCATCTGTCGTTTACTTTCATTTGAAACCTAGTATTTGAATATTAAGGGTTCCAATCGCTTATTCCTACAAAGAATACAATTTTAATTACAATTTTGTACAAGAATAACTTTTTTTATTTTTATCATATTTGTTAGCCTAAAAATAAATTTCTTGAATAATCAAAAAAAGGACTTGCATTTCAACTTTTCTACTTTAGCTTTGTTTGATATCTTTGACAAGAGAGACTTTCAAAAATTAAAAATTTCGCTTGTTTGATGTCATTATGAAAATCAAGAGTTCATCATCGCTTGCAGAAGTGTTTGCTTCTCTTTTTCTTTCTTCTTGACCACATCCAAGCTACGCTGTCTCCAAGTACTTTTACGCAGTTTAATAGGACGGCTGCCAACATAACGACCATCCATTTCCTTCATGGCTCTTATGAAATCTTGAGGCTCACGGAAACTAACGAATCCAAAACCTTTGCTTTTACCCGTACGTTTATCGCGTATCACGCGAGCTCTTTGAAAGGACGGGTATTTATTGAAAGTGCGAGTGAGTACCTCGTCATTGACATCGTTGCCTAAATCACCACAAAAGATGCGGAAATCATCATCGGGCCAATCGGCCAAAGAAGTGTCCTCCCACACTTGTCCACCCGCAATGCGTACTGTTTTACGATCTTTTTTCTTCTTTTCGGTTACCTGGAACGACTGCAAAGCCGACGAGGCCTTGGCAGCCTTAATAGCTTCTTCGGCAATCGGATTGGGTCCCGACTTTTCGGCTTTCAACTTTTTCAGTTTCTGTGTAACATCAAACTGAATGGCATTTATATCTATGGGCGAAGCGACTGGTACTGTCGGTACATTTACCGACTGCCGACTTTGGTATAGTTTTGGAGCACTACTTAGTACAACTGGTGTAGTGGTAACTGTAGCGGCCGACTTTGTGGCTGATATCTGTGTGGGCACAAAAGTAGGCATAAACGCTGGTGGCGGTATCGGTGGAGGCGGTACAGATACTCTAGGAGGTGCTGCAGTAGACACTGCTGCTGATGTTGTAGTAACGGAGGGTTGCTGTTGTAATTTTTGTTGCACGCTGTACGTATTGGCCGCAATTATCGGCCTCACCTGGTTGGGTACAAAGAGATTTCGTGTGACTGCAGAAGCCGCGGCTGGCTTTGATATTTCCGCTTCGAAACGGGATAATTCATCCTCAATGTTTTTTCTTTTAGTTCCCATTGTGGATTTAATTAAAATAAATCACATTAATTGACATAAATAAGAAGAAAATTAGTAAAATTTACCAAGAGTGTACGAAACGTTTGTCGCGAGTCGACTGACAGATATGTTTAGTTTGTCGAACAATCACAATAAGGTCAAAACCGAAGGGTTGCCATACATTTGGAAACAATGTTGCGAAACTAAAATCGGATACACAGTAGCCATCGTGCTTGACTGTTTTGCTTTGTCTTTATGGCGTATGTGATTACTTGTTTATGTCTGTCATCAGTCAACCACAAAAAAAAGTGTGGTTGAGTGACAGTCAGCGGCCATATATGAATTTGACTGATAGTGTGTACCAAAATGTGCCAGTCAAGCGATTTTTTAAAGCGCGCAGAAGTTTGCTGTCCAGCAGTAAAATTATACAACTTAAATGGCGGCTTGAGTTTCTAACATGAATTATCTAGTAAGTCACAACAAAGGGCTTTGGATCCTATGCTGATTTTAATTTTCCGGGCTAGCACAAAAAGTGTTTCGTATTAAATTGTTTATTTCTTAAACATTTATGTAAAAATTATACCTGGTTTCTTCGTCTAATTTTTATCGTGTCTGAAGTACATAACCATTAATCTCTTATATACACATTTTATATATGGAATTGGCAGTGTTATGATCGTTAGAATACGTGACTATCATGCGGGAGATCCATGGTTCAATTCTTGTCTACATTTGTATCCTTTCTTCGCCAGCCCCCTCAATGATGTCAAGCCTGAAAATGCGAAATGCTAGAAAGTGGTTTAATACTGCAGTTTCTCCTATTGTGAGCTGTTGGCTAGCTCACACATTTTTCCATTCGCCTTGTAAATCTGCAATATTTTCCTGCCACAAACCTATTAACATTGTTTCTAAGGCAGTATTCCTTGAAGCGCAAATGCTTTTAACTAATTGGAATAATCATTTAAATTTTTTGTCCGTCCATGTTATTTGCCATTTTTTCCGATATATGTAAACAAACAACGAGAATGGTGGTTGCCGGATCAACATTACTGAGAAAAATCGGTTAATTTCGGAGTACAATTCTGTGCATTTTTCCGCATCTTTCATAGATGCAAATATATGTTAACGCTTTTTCAATAACAAAATACAAGTAAACATTTTAGCATTTTGGCAGCATCTTTCAAAGATGCGGAATAATGCGAAAATATGTTAAATGCGTTCCGGTGTAAAATCCTATTATTTGCCTCTATATACAACAGAATGTGAAAACCGCTATTATGAAGTGCCAAATCTAGTGCTCTGTAAAATTAACTTACCTACGTACACTTCATGCACTCATCTCTGGCATCTCAACTTACTTGCCTTATTGTGATTGCTTGCGAAAAAGAAGAAGAGTTATTGCAATTGTTAGCTTGTTGTGTTTTTAGCCGATCCGAATGAATTTTCCATAAATTTGGGCAAAATTTTCACAATTTAAATAAATATTTTAAAAATTCAACAACAAGTTACGTAGTTCGCACAATGAACTTCACAAATTCCGTCAATGTTTCTGTAGAAACAACTTGTGAGAGTAAAATCCAAGAGATTGCCTACGACGGCACAGAAATTTATGAAACGTAAGTAGGGCAAATGGAAAGATGAAGGACCATAACAAATTATTTTTATGTCCTGTAACTTACTTTTAGTCCACCCACACTGTCGGAAACATTAACGAAATGTGCAGCTCGTATTGACTTTAACAAGACTTCTTTAGAAGATCTCAAGAAAGAAGAAAAGGCTTTAGGCGAAGAAGTGGATAAAGACGCTCAATTTCAGCCCAGTCTGTGGCCATGGGATTCAGTGCGCAACAAACTTAATGATGCTCTAACGGAAGTTTGCGTTTTGTCCGATGTTTTGTCTATAGCCAAAGATAAGCGTTATTTGGTATTGGATCCGGTACCTGATCCTGATCCAGAGGAGACCAAACCCATTGTGCAGGTTTATAGCCGTAAGAAGGCCTTAAATCAGGCCGCCCAAGTACTGTTAAGCGCAGCAGAACGTTTGAAGAACACCCACACGGAACAGCGTAATAGAAATGTTTCAGATTTCCATATTGAATTGCTGCGTTTGAGGCAGAACTGGCGTTTGAAAAAGGTTTCCAATGCAATTATTGGAGATTTGAGTTATAGAACGGCAGGCTCCAAGTATGGCATGAGTGGAACATTTGAAGTCACCAAGGCAGAAGACGTAGTCGATGACGAAGCGTCTACTTCGTCTACTACCACCACAACTGGCACCAATAATGGTTTGCAAAATCTTTCGCCTAAAAACAATTCCTCTTTACGCGTCATTGTGCCAGCCGAATTACAAGGTGTGGCCTATTTTAAGGTTATAACACAAAAGGATCAGGAGGATCTCTGCACGGCCACGGTAAATTTAATGGGACATGGTCCCAATACCACACAGCAAGGCGGGGTATGGCAGAAAACAATTGAGGATGCTCAGAATGTACTTTTCTGCAAAGAGCTCTTCAGTCAACTGGCTCGTGAAGCTATACAGCTGCAGGCTCCCATACCTCATGTGGTGATAGGAAATCAAATACGAGCTACTCTTCTTCCGGGTATACAGCTGATCATTTCTTTGTGCCACTCAACCTCCGTGGACAGCAGCCAACCGACACCTATTAACGATCATGACCACGATCATGTTTTGGAACACTCTCTGCATCAGCTACTTCGTGAAGTTCATCACAAGAATTCCCATCATCCCTTTCCTCATCCAGCCAGCGGTCCGCTAGGACCCAGCAAAAAACGTATGCTTGCGGGGCCGATGGCAGCTGACCGTTTAAGTTTAGTAGAAATGACCAAATCTCAAACGATTTTAGAACAAATAATAGCACAGGCTCAACACATATTTATGAGGAAAAGAACACAATACGTTTTGGACACGCTGGCGAGAGATGTAAAAGATCCTCAAATAGTATCACACTGGAATGCTATGACAAGTCCAACCATGTCGTGTGTCAAAATCAATATTGTTACGCATGGGTAGGTATAAATAAGTTAGTACCAAAAGTAAAAAATTAGTTAAGTGTGCATGCAATGCAGATTTAAACTTTGGGTTGGCTATCGCTCTTTAAATGTGTATATTGAAAATAGTTTGAAAATTACTGTTACAAAACTTATTTACAAATTCTTCTATAATATACTATTATCCCTCTAATTTTTCCCTTATAGTTACGACACCATTAATCGCACATCCCTTGTCATTCACGTCCGCGAAAGGTCGTTAAAAGCCATTTGCCGCGATGGTCGTGTTATGCATTTGTCTTATGAACCCCAGGAACTACGTGATTTAATTTTGTGCCAAATCAATTCACATCAAATATCATGTCTTCTTAATCTGGCACGTTGTATGGCCTGGCAAGTTCTGTCGAACAGTAACCATTTGGGTATTGGCAAAGTGGAACCGTTGGGCAATGCTAGTTCATGCTTGTTAGCATCTCCAAACAGTGATCGCATGATTGCTGTGCAAATACGCTGCACACAATCGCAAATGGATGTTAAAGTGTATATAGCGAAAAGTCCTAGACAGGATTTCTTTCCAAATCCTTTGGTGCCCGAGAAGTTTTGGGAAAATTTAGGTGGTCATTTTAAAGAGGTAAACAAATTTATAATCACTCTATGCTGACTCTATTATTATTTGAATTTTTTTTTGCATTTTCTATATTTCAGGTTCGCTTTGATAAAATTGAAGGCAAAAGTTTTCTAAACAAAATGGAATTTTTAATGGCTTCCCTCAATAGTAATTCGACATAAATAGATTTTGATAAAAAAAACCAACTAAATATTAAAAATATTTTATTATGAGATTTTGAAATAAAAACACGTACACGTTAAGCTTTAATTTAAAAATATGTAAAAATTTTATTTAGCATTTTAGCAATTTTATTTTCAAACTTTTGTGGCTTTCCTCAAATCAGGTACCAGAGAGTTTAGTATTGTATTAAATATTAAGATATTTGTGTTTAGCTGAATAAGTAAAATAGCCTATATTCTTGGGCTAGAATTTTTTGATACAAAGTCTGATTTAGCCAGGGGCATGCTATAAATCCCGTATTTTTTCTAACATTGCATTTCAGATAAGAAATAAAAACACTAATTAAAATCCAAATTAACTCAATGTTTTATGCAGTTGTATGTATTAACTTCGCAAAAGAATTGCTTTAGTTTTAAGCACATTTCGGTGCCACAAAGTGCTATAATCCTTTCAAATTTGTTAAAAATTTTCTCGAGCCTTCTTCTTCCTCTTATTTGGCAGCCGCAACAGAAATTCATCTGGCGATAGCCGCACGTGGAAAATAATTCCAAACACTTCGGCATTTTGCGCTCCGTAGGTATTTCGTCACTGCTGGTCCATCCAACTAAGTTTTAATGGCACCCTCCTGCGCCGCCCATCGAATTTATTGTCAAAGACTTTTCTATCTGGAGCATTTTTATCTATTCATACGATGTGTCCAAGCCAGCTCATTTGGTCTGTTTGAATGTGCTTGACTACGTCGCTATCGTTTATTGGACGACGATATTCGCCGTTAACGATGTTGGGTTTTTTTGAGAAATATTTTGCTCAGAATTCTGCGCTGTACAGCAAGACAGGGAGGATCAGTGTTTGGAAGAGTTAGATCTTTATTCGTCTAAAGAGGGTTTCTTTGTCGCTTGCTTGGCGCATAGTAGCAGCGGTGTAAGATCAATTCTCGTCACTTGATTTCCAAGCTGACATTATTTTTGATTACGACGGAGCCAAGGTAGACAGAATCGTCTACCAAATAATCTATCACAAACGAGTATACTTTTTGTTCGTTGAAACTTGATTTTGTCCTCATATATCCCGCGACTCCTCTTCTGCCGATTGCTTTTAAATGCTCGATAGGGCCGCAGAAACATCCTGCAGTTCACATCCAATGATAACTATGTCATCGTCATATACGAGCAGCATGATACTTTTGTAAAAGAAGGTACCATTCGTGTTTACTGCAGCCTTCCGCATAATCATCTCCATTATGACGCAGATGAAAAATACATAAATTTTTTTAAATTTTTGAACCAATTTTGACTCAATTTGTCCCTGATATATTACTGACAACTGTATTGAATTATATCAAATTATCCCGAAGGACACACCCACGTCCCATATATCCTGAAATGGAGAAAACATATTTTTCCAAATGAGATATATTCACTTAATTGTTCATAAAATGCGAAATGCAAAAATCGATTTGCATGACCTTCATATGTCTCATTTTGTTCGTAGGTTATGTGGCATTACGTGAAAGTACTAATACTTGAATTTGAATTTTTTTTGTAATTTTTTTTTGGGCAAATTTTTTATTTTTTTTTCTTAAATTTATTTTTAAAAACTATTGTTTATGCAGAAAAATCGTATATAAACAGATAAAGAAAATTTTATTGTTATTCTTTTATTATTTTATTGGACTAGTCGGTTTTGAGTTATGCTCCCCAAACTTGGCTGTAGAAGCTTAAAAGCTTAAAGCCCAAAGCGACACGGGTTCACACATTGCAATCGTGCTCAAACTTTTGCAATCTTAAAATCTGCAAATACTTATCATTTTTGGGGAGTGACCATCAAATCAGCGTATTTTAAAATATTTCGCCTTGATTCGAATAGTGGCTATTCGGTCACTTACTGGTTAAACCGCAAGACCAGGTGTCGAAGTAAAAGATATCACAGTTCTTTCGACGTGTGCATCCCTGTCCCGTCCATCGCAGCTCCTGTATGGCGGTGATGTCAGTCTTGTTTTTGTCAAGGACATCCGCCAATTGGATAAAATTACCTTCTTTGAAGAGAGTTCGGCCATTCCAGGTGCATATCCTTAAATAATGGTCGATTCTTGTTGATGGTCTGCAGAGATTGTCAATATTTGGATGGGTTCTTGTTTTTTTTCTTTTCTTCGTGTTTTCATAATAGTTATTAAATAAAAGTGACATATAAGGCCACCGCGCCCGATACTAGTTTCTTGGGGCTGGCAAAGCCACTAAGACAGCCTTTGTGTTGAGCTTCAGTAACTTCGGTGGTAGCATGCCGTTAAGGTTACTCAGCATTGCAGCTTCTCACATTTGCCAACACTGAACAGTATTACCCAAGAAACACGAGATATATTGGACGTTTTGAGCTACTTGTGAACCTCAAAAGAGATATTCTGGTTATTCCTTATTAAATAACACTGTACGACACGATTTTTCACCCATGATCAAACTGACCAGATTCTGAAAATATAGTTAAAAAAAAAATATACGTATCTCCCAGTTTTTCTAGATCAGCTCATTTAAGTTTTTTACGAGCAATTCAATTTTTGGAGCGAAGCTCCCATACAAGTTCTCGAAAGTGAATTCTTAATGTTCGAAGAACTCTGCGAGTTGTTAACAGATTTTTATGATTTTTTTTAGTGTTTTATAAATGGCCAGAGACGGTTAATGACGAAGCAAAATTTAAAATTTTGTCACAAATTAAAAAAAAATTGTGACAATTTTATTTTTTTTTTGACAATTTGTCACAATTTTAATTTTTGACAAATTTTATATTCAAGTTACGTCAGAACCCGCTCCTGGTAATTTGAAAAATATTAAAAAAAAGTTCATAAAAATCTGTTTACAAAATAAGTTTGTGACAAATTAAATTTGTGACAAATTTTAAATTAAGGCTTCGTCAGAACCCAGTCCTGACCATTAAAAAAACATTAACAAAAAAATCATCAAAATCTATAACAACTCGCAGATTTGTTCGAACATTAAGAATTCACTTTCGAGTACTTGTATGGGAGCTTCGCTTCAAAAATTTAATTGCTCGTAAAAATCTTAAATGAGCTGATCTAGAAAAACTGGGAGATACGTATATTTTTTTTTTTGAGCTATATTTTCAGAATCTGGTCAGTTTGATCATGGGTGAGGTCAAAAGTTTAAATTTGTCTTACAGTGTAACAGTCAGAAAACTCAAATTAGAATATCCCTCATTTCACAACAAGGATTTACTAAGCAACATAAAATTGCAGCAAACGCAAATTTCGTTAAACTTTTCAGATAAAAATAAGAACTTATATTGCTTATTCAGTTGCCTAATACATTCAGTTTTACCAAATTGCGACAAATTTTATATAAACGCCTCCATAACAATTGTGGGACGGTACATATCAAAATATGCCACAAAACCGCACTTCCAATCTATTTTAAACAAAAATTAAAATAGTTAAGCGATTATTATATTACACAGTACAACATTTTTGAGGTCATTGATTTGCGACTCAATTCTGAGAACTACACGTGAAAGTAGCCCCAAAAAGAATAAGTTCTGCATCATTCGTTTTGTCAAGTGACTGCCATAATAAATTAAAGTTAGTAAGTATAGGGGAATTTGTCATGTTTTTGGCTCTTTTGTTTGACATAACTCGAGATTTAGCTGAAATAAATTTAAAAAAATTAAGAATTACAATTCTTTATATCTGTTCATATAACGTTTCCCTAAATAAGCAATAGTTTCACTTTTCCACTCATCAAATGATTTTGAACTGGGCTTATTTTGTTGCAGTTTCAAATTGAAACTTTCAATAAAACTGTTGTATTCCGTGGCGTATGACTTACGTGGAATATTACTTACGATAATCATACGCCACCATTAAACAATATAACAAAAGAGCCTAAAACGTGACAAATTCCCCTATACGATACTTACTTACTTCAAATCGATATTACATTATAATGGCATGTAACGTGACAAAACGAATGATGCAAAATTATGTGTTGTACTGTGTTATTACAAAAGGATTGATGGTCCACCCCTAAATGTTTCCACAACAATGAAATGTATAACAATACATTTAGTTTTAAAACATCTACATTTTATTTAATTAATATTCATAGAATTATTATTTGCTTTATAAACAATTTTTTATTTATTTGTATATTTTTACTTCATTTTATTAAAGTTAACACACCTAAACCTTTATTGTTCTTATATGGGCATTTCCAGCGGAAGGACGGACGATTTTATAGTAAAAAATTGCTATATTTTTAACTTTTTGTTTTTGTAATCATATAATGAATTTGTTGAACTTTAAAAAAACAAACTTTAATATGAACATAATCTTCAAAATATTTAAACTTTTCGAGAAATCTGCAAAATAAGAAAAAAACGAGCGTCCACAACGCCAGGAAATACCCATATTACATATTAAAGTTTCATTAGAACAACATAGTTCAAATGCATTTGTACAAACTTAACATAAAGTATCATAACACGAAGTCGCTGCACCTTAACTTTACTTGATTGGCCTTTGCCTTTTAAATTATAAATCTCGATTTAAAATCTCACTTTAATTATTAAATGCCTCAAATTAAGGACACATTGCAAATGTCACATATTTCTTGCTTCCCATGGAAACATCATGTCATGTTGTGCTATTTTTCAAGTGACACATTTTAACGGTTTTGATTGAGTGTCAAACAAATACAAGTTTTGGTAATTTCACATCTATTTTGGTCACATTTCTTAACGGTAAGTCAAATATGGCAGGACGAACAAAACCACCCCCGAAATAACGAGTGAGAACAACAACTATACAACGAGAGCAGCCACTATAGGTGGGGCGGGAAGAAGTTAATACACAAAAGAGCGGTAACGTAATACAACTTAGTGATAGAACAACAACAGTTGCAAATAGACGAGAGACCTAGTTGAAAGGACACAAAATAAAAAATTGTCAAATAATTTAACATTTCGGCAAAAATTCATTATTGTGAAATAATTTTTAATCTAACTCAACGAAAGCATCGCTGTATGGATAAACAACAACACTTTAATGCATTTAACTGGATAACAAACGCCACAAAAATTAACAAATAAAAAAATCAATAAATTACAGAAAAACACAACGATTCCTGTCGTTTCCAAACTAGTAACAAATATAACACATTTTTTTTGGAATTCTCACACAGCAAAAAATAATCCAATTTAATGTCAATATTAACAGTTTCATGGCAAACTTACAGTATACCACTTGAACAACATGAGAAACGATGAAATTAGTTTGCAGACGTCCGTCAATAAATTGAAAATATTAAAAACCCCCAATAGAGTTTCATTTAGTGAGACCATAAAGGGATCTGAGTTACCGGAAAATGAATATGAAATGACTTTAACGTCATCATTGCCACCTTCGACGTCCTCCCCAGCACTGAAGCGTACAACACCCGTGCTGTTCTCCACCAATAGGGGTCTACATTTAAGAGTGACCTCTACCAACATCAATACGTCAACAACCAAGAGAGGCGACAGTGGTAGTGGAGGTGGCAGCGGCATTGGCGGTGGTGGAGAAAGTAGAGCGGCCAGCATGAGCAGAAGTCGAAGTATAACCACTACAATCTCTGTAAATTCGAGTTACAGTATAACGTTTTGTGATTTGGAAAGATGGGTTAGTAACTTAGTGGCGTACGATGTTCGTGTGTAGTGGCTATTTTACATGTTTTTCCTCAATTTTTTTATACCGGCTTATTTGAATGGCAAGATGTGAATATTAGTATTGGTCGGTTCCGGTACAACAAAAACAACAAAAAAAAACAATGGAGTCGTCCCTACGTTTGAAGTCTCTTTAAAGACAAATTTAGAACACCAACAATTTTTGATCCGTGCTACCTATTTGGTGTTGTAGTTGTAGTTTTTCATGTTTTGTCAATGGCCTTATTTATGCTTGTGGTTACTTTTGACACCAACGTCAATTTTGACTATTGACATACCCATATGATGCCTATTTCTCGTAGCGTTAGTGAAGGCCTCTAAAAACTATGCAACTTGTACATTAGAAGTATTTTTCACAATCAAAAATGTCATGAAGATTTCAAAAACTGTTTCGATAGGACACAAAATGACAATAGCTGTGTTCGTTTACTTGAAAATTTATACAAATTATTTGCAAATTTTTACTAGTTTGCGTTCGTTTAATCCAAAGACCAGTAATTGAGAGCAAGAGAGCATACATTTTTGAGAGTTAAAAACTAAGAAGTTTGCAATTTTTGGTTAAATAAATTTTAGCCAACCAATATTTGCAAGATAGAAGAGCTGTTAGAAATTTTAATTGTCCAACTCCAAAATGCGTTTCAATGTTTCATCGGGGTCATTTGGGATGAAGATTATTTGATCAAATTCACCCAATTCCCCGGCTTCTGTGCAAAAAAATACAAATAAAAAAATCAAATAAAAACACAGCTGTTTTTTTTGCAAATTTTTAGTGAAAGTTCGAGTACCTTTTTTGCTATATTTGTATGAAGAGAGTAAAATCGTTCTTACTCTCAAACTACAATCTTGCAAATTATAACTGGGAAAGTAAACGAACACAGCTAATATACCGCACATAATTTAATTGTAGAGGGTAACCTACTTATTTTTAAAACCTCCACAACTTTTTTGTTTGTTAATAAAAATACAGTTTAAACTCTCTTTAGCAGAAACTACCGGTCGCTGAGGTTCCCACGATTTCCGCACAATAGAGATTTCAGAAAAAAATTTCAGTCAGGTAAACTGACTGATAAATATCCTCAAAAAGTGTAAGATTCTTAACTTACGTTCTTAAATTATAGGAATTGCCCAATTTGTAATTGAAATTGCGGTTTGTAAATTGAAACGGTTGGATATACATAGGACTTTCCGGACAATCTTAAAGAAAGTCACTATTTTATATGGGTATAGTAAACTATCCGATTTCATAACACAGTACAACACATGATTTTGGGACCCAATTCTGAGAACTGCACGTTAAAGAAGCTCCAAAAAGAAGAAATTGTGCATCATTCGTTTTGTCAAGTTACAAGCCATACTAATTTAATATCGATTTGAAGTTAGTAAGTATCGTATAGGGGAATTTGTCACATTTTAGGCTCTTTTGTTTGACATAACATAAACACTGTACGGTGGCGTATGATTATCATAAGTAATATTCATCGTAAATCATACGCCACGGAGTACAATAGTTTTATTGTAACTGCTACAAAATAAACCCCGTTCAAAATCATTTGATGAATGATAAAGTGAAACTGTGGCTTATGTAGGGAAACGTTATAATTTGTTTTCTAAATTTGGTTCTCGAGTTATGTCCAACAAACGAGCCAAAAACGTGACAAATTCCTCTATCCGATATTTACTAACTTCAAATCGATATTAAATTATTATGGAATGTAACTTGATAAAGCGAATGATGCAGAACATCTTCTTTTTGGGGCTACTTTCAAGTGCAGTTCTCAGAATTGAGTCCCAAACCAATGTACTGAAAAATGTTGTAAACTTTTACCTTGTGGAATATTTGACTAAATTCAGTGCATAACAAAATGATATGCATATAGAGCTATGAGGTCAATTTTGGTCATTTGTTTGGGGGGTACCAAAAGTGGTGTGTCGAATAGTTCGGTTTTCTGACTATTACACGATAAAGTAACTAACCAAATTTAAATATTCTTCAGTTGTCTGTTTGCAAGATATAGGAGATATATTGATTTTTCAAAAATAGCTCATTTTGTATGGAAGGTTTACACGAGTTATCCTGCTCACCACCCATTCTGCTGACCAGCCTGACAGACGGACATATCTCAATCGTCTTAAAAAGTCCTGATGATCAGGGTCTATCACATCCCCTTTATTACGTTGCACTTTTTCCCGTGTCAACTGATATATGTAAAACCTCATCTTAAGGATTTGGGTATAAAAACTAATCATTTGTCCCAGTCAACCTTGGAAGGCACCGCATGAAACCTATTAAATTGCCTACTCCGACTAGTCTTCACACACACAAAGTAGTCCGGTATGGATCTATCCCATTTACCTGTCCGATGCCTGATATTGCTGTGGCAAGTTAGAATTCCACGGGACCGGCCGTGGCATAGTGGTTAGAACACGCGACTACCATGCGGTAGATCCGTAGTTTTTCATTCATTGCCGGCCCCCTCGATGTTGTCGAAAGCAACTTCGCAGTGTAGTGTCGAGTCAATCGCCATGTCTAATAAAAAAGCTTCTCAAACAGTGACGTTCGCATAAACAAGTAGGTGCCGTTTGTTGTTAATCTAAAATAGAAAGCGTGTTAAATCACGACAACGCCAGAAGCTATCACATTCATGGGGTGTAAATGGTAATAAAGTTTTTTTCTTTAAGGTAGAATTCCACAGGTCATTCTTCTACCATAGCACAATACATTTTTTTTGGCAAAATTCGTTTTTTTTATTCAACATAATTCCCTTCTTCCCTCCAACTTGTCGATACCCTTTGTGTAGTACGATTTGTCCTTTACTTCGAAATAGGCCTTAATTTCGGCGACCATCTCTTCATTCGACGAAAATTTCTTTCCAGCGAGCATTATTTTGAGATCTGAGGACAGGAAATAGTCGCTGGAGCATGCGGTGGATACGTAAGCAATTAAAAGCCCAATTCATGGATTTTTGCCATCGTTTTCCCTGAGTTGTGACACCGTGCTTTGTCTTGGTGAAGCAGCACTTTCTTTGTCTGTTGATGGTTCTTCCTTTTTCAAGGTAGTCAATGAAAATTAATCCATGCGCATCCCAAAATACAGACGCCATAACCTTACCAGTCGACTGTTGCGTTTTTCCACGTTTTGAAGCGGGTTCATCGTGTGCAGCCCACCTGATTGGACTTTGGAGTAAAATGATGGAGCCATGTTTCATCCATTGTCACATAAAAAAATACTTTATTTCCCTTTACACCCCATGAATGAGGTATGGGATAGCTTCTCACGTTGTTGTGAATTAACACGCTTTCTATTTTTAGATTCACAACTAACGGCACCTACTTGTTTATCGACGAATACGAACGTCACAGTTTGAGAAGCTCTTACTAGACATGCCGATTGACTCGACGCTTATACTGCGAAGTTGCTGTCAACAACATTTGAGGGGAGCCGACAATGAATGAAATATTTTTTTTTTTTTTAATATGACTGGAGCCAGGAGTTGAACCTGTGATCTCCCGCATGGTAGTAGCGTATTCTAACCACTATGCTACAGTCGGTCCGTCCATTGTCACATATCAACGCAAAAACTCGGGTTTATTACTCTTGATCATCTCCAAACACTGCTCCGAATCATCAACTCGTCGTTGTTTTTGATCAAAAGTGAGCTCGCGCGGCACCCACTTTCTCATACCCAAATATTTAATGTTTTCGTCGGTAACAATCTCTTTTGGGCGTCCAAAGCGTTCACCGTCTTCGGTGCTCATTTCACCACGTCCAAACTTAGCATAACAATCCTTGATGGTTGATTTTTGCTTCAACTGTATTTTTCCCTTCAAAGAGCAATATTTTTATAAACATGCGAAATTCCTTTTTATCCATTTTTTTCACAATAACAAAAGTTGCTACACCCAAAATGCTTTAATAAAATTGGAGCGTTTTGTACCTTATTTTTTCGGGTATATTTTCGAGCACTACTAGAAATATGTATTTTCTGAGTTAATATTAGTTTTTTACACACTAACATTAAAAGTTTTTCATTATTCATTGCATATTTAACCAATTTTTTTCTCATTCCAGAGTACGAATCGTGCAAATACCGTCAGCCTGGAAGACACCTTTACTATAGCCCGTCCCGCTGTTGTACCTCATTCAGCCGCCTCAGGTTCATTGGTATCGAATAGTTTACGCTTTCTGCCTCAGAGTAAATCAAATTCTCTAAGATATAAGGGCTATGCCCGCTTTGACGTTGAATAACTACGTATTTAGTGTCATTCAAATCAACATAACGAACCGCAAATATTGAAATTTTGTACTTCGTTTCTTCCAAAGGAAAAGTTACTGTTACTAATTGATATTGATATTAATTGATGAGCTAAGATGACTTTGTATTGGGCCTTACAATCGAATGTGGTATTTTTAGAATTATTATTGTAGTAGATAAAACTTTTTGTAAATATTTTTTCAAATAAACTGGTTTTTTATAAAAATTCACTTCAAATTGTTTCATTGAGATCGAATTGAGGAATTTGCTTCATGTTCACATAAGTGTAGTATAAGTATAACAATGATACAGATTCTCATAGTTAATGACAAACCTCAAATATTAGTAACATCTTAACGGATCTTTCAAAATTAAAGCCTGTCAAGATGCCAATCGAAAAGAAATTATAACTACAGAAATACAGCGAAAATATTTGGAATATACATAAAACGAAACAAATTTCAAATTTTATTGAGTCTTTTGAAGTACAATGAATGATTTTGAATCGTTTTAGAAGACAATATTTAAGATTAGTGTATTATCCTAAAAACATTAAATTTATAAACAGTTATATACTTTGCAGATTTAGTGTAAAATTATGTTTTAAAACAAAATGTGTATGAGAATTGTCCTTGCTCCAGAAACTACAGTAACGTGACAGTTTGTATTATATCGAATATAAATAAATAGTGTATAAAAATAAATATATGTATAAAAATATATATAAAATGAACAAATTAAACATAAAAATTATATTTGGACGTATAAAAACAAATGGAAAAATTTTGGTATCAACTTCTACGGCTACCCGCTGTTGATTTTGAATAAAAATTGTGACAAATATTAACATTCGGATTAAAATTTAGAGGCTCTCTGTAAATTACATTATTTGAGTACCGTTTATTTTCTGATTCAAAGTATTTCCCTACACAATGGCGCAAAACTTTTGTCTCTAATATACCCATTTCTTTCATTATTATTGGGGAAATGCTAAACCGAATTGAGGAATCCGTAAAGAAATATTGATCTAATACTTGTCTTATATAAAAGTAATTTAGTATTTTTGGGTAAATTTTTATTTATAAGAATCCTTCAAAATGTATTTAATATCCTTCATTAATTTGTCGAATTGAATGCCTAAGTATATAAAACTATTTTTAAAAGGAAATTCCGTGCCGTCAATATTTAATTTTAATCTTTTACTCTCCGGAACAACAAATGACCTGCATTTTCCGGAGGAATTTCTAAAACATATAGAAACAGATTTGGATTCCCCAAGTCTCATAAAAACTCCTCACTTTCGTTAAATGTGTTTAACGTTATTTAAAGCTAAAATGGGAGATTCGTTATGTGAGTAAAGAAGAGAGTCATCCGCGTAAAGTAAACTGCAGGAATTATCATCAATGCGAGGGAAGTCATTCATAAATATATTGTATAAATGTGGAGCTAAAATAGACCCCTGAGGAACACCGGTGTAGATATTTCCAAGATTTGAAAAAAGATCGTCAAATTGTATACAAAAAGATCGGTTTGAAAAGAAACTATGAAATAATTTAACTATACTTGGACTTAAGTCCAATTGAATCATCTTGAAGAGAATTCCGCCGTGAGAAGCATGATCAAAAGCTTTTTCAATGTCCAAAGAAATTGCAACCGTGCATTGTTTAATGCGCAAATTGCAAATGATATCGCTGTGGAATTTCAGAAGAGCATCTGTGGTCGAATGTCTTCTCTTTAACCCAAATTGATAATCCAATATGTAAGAACAATTCATATTCTTATCCACGTTCTCAAATAGTTTACCCAAATTGGATAGTAAGGAAATGGGCCTCAAATTATTTATGTCGTAATTGCCAGCTTTTTCCCTAATTGGAACTATTTTCGAAATCTTCCAAGTCTAAGGGAAGTATGAATTGCTTATACAATTGTTAAATATTATCAACAAATACTCAAGTGCCTTCGCAGGCAGCATCCTAATAATGTAGTTTGAGATGTTATCCAGTCCATATGATTTTTTGTTGTTTGTATTAAGCGCGGTATTATGTGAGTTGAATTCAAAAATATTATTCGGAACACAAGAAATATAGTCAGAAATAGTCTGATAGATTCTCTCTATATCACCAATTGAAAAGTCTCTATATATGTTAGAAAAGTAGTCCCGAAGCTTTTCCAGACATACGGATTTGTCCGAGATTTCGGAACCATCGACTGATAATTTTTTCAACTGACTTTTTTTTTGTAATTTAAGATTTTATAAATTGAATTGTGAGCCTTAGGTCCTGGTTTAATATTTCGTAACCTTCTATTGAAAGAATTTTGTTGTTCGATTTAAACTAGCTCTTTAATAATAACACAAGGGAACAAAATTGAACTTTTTGAGTGTTGTTTGGAATTCTATAGCAGTTTTTTACTAATTTGAGGTCAATGATTTCAAATCTAATCTCCATTTTTCTCCATCAGCACGAATTTTTAAGTTACAGGTACTAATCGCATTTTCGACATTTTGCCAAAAAATTATAGTTCAAAAAATCATAATTTTTTTTTCATAAGCCGAATTTTAAAATTTTGTTTTTTTTTAAAGATATCGTTGTTACCTTTGAAAAAAATTTAATTTTTTAATATCACAAAAAAAAAATGACTGAGCAACGACTGTTTTATTCAAAAAAAAAAAAAAATACACATTTTAATTTCTTCACGCTGAAAGTTAATCGGTTGGGGGCAAATTGTTGTATTGAATATCATATTAAAATAGCTTTCTAAAACATGTATGTACATAATAATCGATTGAAAATTTAATGAGTTATGCAAAGATCGGTGATAACACATTTTTCGCATTTTTTTGTTTCTACCCGAAAAAAAAATTAAAATTTTGTATTTTTAAAAATCATGACAAATTTGAAAATTTATTTATAGTTTAATTTATAGTTTTGCCTCCTATTACAATATAAATTAACTGACCAAATTTAATTAATCGGCTGTTGTCAATTTGGAAGTTCAGGTAGAAATATTAATTGTCCAAAAATAGGTCATTTTGTATGGGAGGTACCAGAAGGGGTGATCCGATATAGTGCAAATTCATTCCTGATTCATATTTTCATAACGGTAAAACTTACGCATAATTTGACTGAATTCAGTGTACTTACAAAAAAGATATGTATGTAAGACTATTGGAGTGAGTTCGGTCATTTGTATGGGAGGTACCAGAAGGGGTATGGCAACGGTTTCGATTTTTTTAGGGTTTGTCTTCTTTTGCAAGATAAATAAACTGATCAAATTTATATATCCTCCGGTAGTCTGTTTGGCAGCTATCGAAGATATATTAATTATCCAAAAATTGGTAATTTTGTATGGGAGGTACAAGAAGGGGTGGGGCTATTCCGCCCATTTACAATTCCATAAGTTCGTTTCGAAAAATATTAATACTGATAAATTTTCATAACGATCCGTTAAGGTTTGCTCGAGTTATACTTTCACAAACATATTAATAAGTGTTATTTCTGTATGGAAATCACGATTTTTGTAAATTTAGTTATCTCAGTAAATTGTTGACAAAATCAAAAGTTGTGCACAGATTTCAATGAAATATAGCTCATTTGATTCAAACTATATTAAACTAAATATTTTAAGACCAACACTGTGATTTTTGTTGCAATATTTTTTTTAATGAATTTTTAAAAAACAAATTTTTTTTTTTTTTTGTTAAATTCTTATTTTTTTTTTAAACTACAACGATATCTCTGAAACTACTAAGCCAAATTAAAAACAATGTAAGCACGGATTAAAGATAATTTTGTTGACGAGTTTCAGTTTTTTTTTTAATTGAATATGGTGAAACGTTTTCAAGTTATTTAAATATTTGTGGTGGAAGTGCCTTAGTTTTAGACATAACGGTATATCGCGAAAAGTCGAGCTGATATAAAAAAACCAAGTGCAGATTTGGATTCAGCGTCCAAAATTACCTTTAAACCAATATTCAGTTCTTAAACAACAAATACCTTGTTCCCTTGTGTAATTTTCAGTAATTGAATTTGTTTGGATAACAGTAAATATTTCCCTTTGCCATCTGTACTTAACTTTATATAAGTTTCTGATGTTCTGTGAAACTTTGAAATATTTCGAGATCGTGTAATGATGTCAAAATTTGGAAGTTTAGAAAATGTTGGTAAACTAGCTGCATCAACATTTAAGGAGTTAAGATTAATCAAGTTTGAACTTTTAATAAAATGGTCAAGAAACGATGAGCCATATGGGAATGAAGGTGTTCGATCTGAAATACTTACAAATTCTTAAGGGAACATTTGAAGCCAGTCAAAAAGAGCAGATCCATTCATATTATTTATAGAATCTCCCCAAGATATGTCATAAAACGAAACAAACTTTCATTTAACTCGGGAACGAGGCACACTTCCTCCTTAATGGACATGTAAACAGGCAAAATTTCAGATATTGCACAGTGGATCCGCTTGTATGGAGGCGCGGCCAAAAATACTTCTAATGATAGTAGGGAGCCGAAATGTTCACCAGGGATCTTAAAAACTATTTAAGCCAGTACAGACATTTTAATCAGGTGAACTGACTGATAAATACCCTCACCCTAAGAATGATATTATTTTACTTCCGAGTTATTGAAATTAATAAATTTGAAAAACAAATTATTTATGTATGCGTAAACGGTTGGGAATAGGACAATCGGTCATATGGCCAGACGTTTACAGACATGTAGCAAAACTGACAACAGTTATAAAAAGTTCATACATCTCTTATAAAAAATATATGTTTGTAAAACCGTCTGGCTGAATTCGGTCATTCGTATGGAAGGTACCAGAAGGGGTGAAGCAAATATATCGGAGGTTTTATGTAGGATTACAAGATAATCAAACTGACCAAATACAAGGATCCCTCAGTTTTCAGTTGTTATGGGAGAAATGTTAATTTTCCCAAAAATGTGTAGGTTATATTCACCCCTATTCCCGTAGTCGTCGTCGACGCAAAACGACGTCGTCTTGTGACGACGCTGTAAAATCGGTATTCTCGTAGTCGTTTGTGATAACTTTCGGTTACTATTGACACAAATTTGGTATTCTGTAAGCAAATGTGACGTCGATGTTGAATTGAAACGACTCTGTACCTGTCGTCGCAGTATTTGGTAACGACTTAAAAGAATTTGAAGGAATAATTTTGTGCAAATTTTAAAAAGGTTTTACAATGACGTCAAGAATGAAAATTTCGAGTGCCAAGCAGTTCGAAACTCTTGTGGCTGAGTTGGAAAAAAATCCCTCATTGGCAAAAGGATTTTGGAGGGGAACAGTTCCGTCCAATTTTAAGGGGCAATGGGAGGAAATTGCTAACAAACTAAAATCCTTTGGACCGCCGTTAAGAGACAGTGATGGTTGGCAAAAGGTAAATACAGTAACAAACTAACTCGTTACGTTTTAATAATACAAAATGTATTTTTAGGTTTGGAGAGATTTAAAATTTAAAGTAAAAAAAAGAATTCTTGCAAATAAAGTAGAGTGTAATGCAACAGGCGGCGGGCGATATAAGCAGCAAATACTAAGCCCTTTAGAAGAAACTGTAGCCAACATGCTCCAATTTGAAAAACAATTAAATCCACAAGGCGCTGTACAGGGAGTTAGCAGTGTCTTCCAAGAAGAGGAATGTGCGTTGCTTGTGGAAATAGAGGAACACAATGCAGAGGAAATAGAAGATTTGAATTTGGAGGTAGTCATGGAGGAAGAACTATCAACAAGTATGAGTGCTCAAAAGAAGACAACTCCTAGCAAGAAGAAAAATGTAAGAAGCGAGCGTCAAAGTCTGCTCCGTAAAAACGAACATCAAAGACTGCTCCCAATACCAAAGAAAGGTTGTGGAAGTAGAAGAAAAAAAATTAAAATTTATGGAAAGAAGAGACAAAAGAGAAAAAAGTTTGTTTTAAAAAGAAATGCAAATCAAAAGTTTGAAACTACTTATAAAACGAAAGGAGCTACAGAACCTAGAAAAATGATTATTATTAGAATTAATGAAGTGAATTTTTTTGCGGTTATAGTAAAGATTCTGGCCTTCTTTATTTGGAGCTAAAATTTTGATGTGGGTTCCATCCACACAGCCAATAACACTAGGAAATCCTGTTTTATTAAAAAAAATCGATTTTTGCTTCTGATTTTTCATCTTCAGTCATTTCCAATTTAATCCATTGTGGACAAATGACCCTTTCTAATGCATTCAGGGTTTCGGCCAAAATCTTGCAAACTGATGGCTGCAACAGTCCAATTTGAAAGTCATTGCCTACACCTAGCTGGTAAGATCCCTGTCCTAAGAACCTCAATGTTGCTGCTAACTTAATTTTGACTGAAACAGATGTTGACCTGAGATCACTTTTCATTATTGGAACAATTTCTTCCAGCACATAAATCAGTGCACCTTATTAAGACGAAAGTAGTTCTCGAATCTAAAAAAATAAAAAATTTGGATGACGCCCAGCAGTAAACACAAATTTGGATTTTAACACTTACTTGTTATCTGGCAATTTAAAGATATCGGATCTTTGCCGAAGTATTTTCCTTTCCAATATAAGATTATTTTTACTTTCCTCATCACTTGAATCTGAATCGGACACAAAAAACATTTCTTCACAACAGAAAATAAAAGTCAAAATGAATCAGCTGATGTACAAATGTTACATCAGCTGTTGTTATTTCTTTCATGTTATCGATTACTAGTCGACGTCGTCTCATAGTAGTTACAGAATACCGAAATAGCATTGATGTGACAACGATGTTGACTCGAAGTGATGTTGACATAAAAACGACGACAATGTCGACGACGTCTACGGGAATAGGGGTGATTGTATGAAAGATCCCAGAAGCGGTAGGGTAATATAACCCGCATTCATTCCTAAGTTAGATTTACATAATCGATACCCTTGGGCAAAATTTTACTGAATTCAGTGTTCTTACAAAGAAGATATGCGTGTGGAAATATTACGTTAAAGTAGGGCATTTGTATAGGAGGTGCCATAAGGGATGTTGCAAAAGTTTCAATTTTTTCCTGGAGTTTTACATGCTTTTATAAGGTTATAAATCTGCCAAAGTTGAAAGATCATGTAGTGTTACGTTTGGAAGAAATATTAATTTTCCATAAATAGGTAAGTTTGCATGGGTGGTACTAGAAGGGGTGGGGCAATTCTGTCTATTTACATGAACGTAACTTCATTTTGGAAAATATTAAAACTGGTAAATTTTCATAAAGATCAGTTAAGGTTAACTCGAATTGTCGTGCCCACCAGCTATCCATTCAGCCAGCAAGCCAACCGGACATGGCTCAATCGTCTTAAAAAATCTTGAAACAAAAATGGTCTTAAGATAATTGGGGTCTAATAACCGCTTTACAGGAAATCCGGTGGACGGGACACGGGAGCTCGCGCAAGGAGACGTGCGACAACTACTGTAGTGGGCACGCGGACGAGCACGAGTTTGGATGTGGAATTGTGATTGGCAAGAGACAGCGACACGTTGCCTTAAGGTTCAACCCGGTGTGTGAACGTATGGCCACAATAAGAGTCAAAACTAAGTTTTTCCACATAACAGTCATATGTGGCCATGCTCCGACAGAAGAGAAAAGCGATGAGGACGAGTTCTTCGAGAGCCTAGAAAATTTATATGACCGTAGCCCCAGCCATGACATCAAAATTGTACTAGGCGATTTTGTTGCTAAAATAGGTAGGGAGACCGCATTTAAGCCTACCGTCGGTAAATTCAGTCTGCACACCGAAAAGTCGAACAATGGCATCAGACTGATTGATTTCTCTGCGGCAAGAAATATGGTAGTTAGCAGCACTAGATTTGACAATAAAAATATTCATGAGGCCACATGGTTATCTCCAGATCAATTGACGAGGAATCAGATAGATCACGTGGTAGTCGATGGAAGGCACGCATCGAGTGTTCTGGACGTACGAGTAATCAGGGGTGCGAACACTGACTCCAATCCCTGATAATATTACCTCGCAGTGGCAATATATAGCTGATTCCATAGAACGGATTGTGAGAAGCGTACTTGAGTACTCAAAGCCGTCTCAAGAAGATGCCTGGACATACAGGGCGAAATTGCAGCCAATGGCAACGCGAGCTATTCGTGAACGGCACAGGGTGAAGAGACGAGAGGCAACTCGTCTCTTTAGACGAAAAAAAGGAGCTGAAAAAGACGGGATGAGTGCACAGAGTTGCTCCGAAGTAGAGGGGAAGCCCGAAAGTTTTACCAGAGAGTTAAGTCGAGAATGCGTGGAACAGGGTTGCCCTTATTCAAGGACAGCGATGGCCAGCTAGTGACGGACCCGGATAGCGTTCTGAAGATATGGAGAGATCATTTCAGAAATTTACTGGATACGGACACCACTCCAGAAGACCCAGCTCCAATCCATGACGATGGTATTAACTGTCCACCTCCGAGCCAGAGCGAGATACGTATGGCCATCTCCCGCCTTAAAAACAACAAAGCTCCTGGTCTCCCTGCTGAATTGTTTAAGGCTGGCGGGGAGGAACTGATTAGGAGCATGCATCAGCTCATGGAGAACATCTGGCAAGAGGAGAGCATGCCCGGGGATTGGAGTCTCAGTCTGTTATGTCCCAAATACAAGAAAGGAGATCATAGTGAATGTAAGAACTACCGTGGAATAAGCCTATTACCAATTGCGTACAAGGTCCTTTCAAGCATATTGTGTGAACGTCTAAAGCTAATTGTAGAAAAACTAATTGGACCATATCAGTGCGGCTTTAGACCTGGCAAATCTACGACGG
This sequence comes from Muscina levida, assembly GCA_964034835.1. Classification (NCBI taxonomy): domain Eukaryota; kingdom Metazoa; phylum Arthropoda; class Insecta; order Diptera; family Muscidae; genus Muscina; species Muscina levida. The sequence goes on along the minus strand of OZ035880.1, from coordinate 33,304,579 downwards.
ATCAAATATTCACCTTACGACAAATCCTGGAAAAAACCCATGAAAAGCAGATCGACACCTTCCACCTCTTTGTCGACTACAAAGCTGCCTTCAACTCTCCGATAAGGAATAGGCTATATGAGGCCATGTCTGTGTTTGGTATTCCTGCAAAGCTAATTCAACTTTGCAGATGTACCTTGGAAAACACCAAATCCTCGGTTAAGATTAGTAAGGATCACTCTAAAGCTTTCAACAAAGAAAGATATCTCAGGCAGGGTGATAGCCTGCTCTGTACACTATTTAATATAGTTATGGAGAGGGTGATGAGAAAGGCTGCTGTCAACATGTCTGGCACCATATTTCACGCCGATGATATAGACATCATTGGCCGAAATCTGAGGGATGTTACTGCAGTTTTCTCATCAATAGAAAAGGAGTCAGCAACAATGGGTTAAGCGGTCAACGAGGACAAAACAAAAATATCGATTTCTACGAACAAATGGGGACGATGGGGACGTTGAAAATTATTGTTTTGAATTAGTAGATGAGTTTACCTACCTCGAATCTTCCGTCAACAAGAAAAATAATGTCAGCCAAGAAATAAAGCGGAGAATTGTGCTAGCCAATTGATGTTTTACGGACTTCGGCAGCACTTTAGTAACACCACATTATCTCGAGATACGAAGAAAGAGCTGTACCAGGTGTTGATTTTACCCGTTCTGTTGTATGCTGCCGAATCATGGTTGCTTACTACACTCTGAAAAATATATGGACCTATCTGTGTCGACGGCGAGTTTCGCCATCGGAAGGACCAAGTGGTTGGCGACGTGCCACCATCTGGTAGGACTAACTGGAGAACACACGCAGAAGACTGAAGCGTGTTGAATTCTTTAATACTTCAGGCCTCAAATTTATAATAGGCCACTTAACTAAGTAAGCAAGTAAGTAACACGTCTCCTTTAATGCGTTACACTTTTTCACGTATGAAATGATTTAATTCTATTATAAAGTCCCGTTAAAAATTTCCAGAAAAATCCGGTTTACCATTATGAAGATTGGACATTTAAGAGATAATTTGTTAACATTTAGTTTGAATACTTTCTGATCAGATTTTCGATATTTGGTCTATGGGCGGAACCACAGTGCACTGTGAAACATTAGGATGTTCATATTTTTATGAGCTATAAATATATAAAAAATAGGATAAATTGGATTCCTGTATTCCTGTGTCACGAAAATATCGATAACACCAGTAACACTAGCGGTTACTCCCTCACCAAAAACAAAAACAAATAAAACACATTTTCTTCTTTACTTTTTACAAATATTGTTGTTTTAAAACTTTATTCATTTTTGTTGTTGCTGTTGTTGTTGCCGGAAATGAAATTTTCATTTCATTCATTATCATCATCATCATCAACGTCGTCACCGTGGTTATCATCATCATTGAGAATATATGTAATAATGTAATGTATGTAGAGATGTAGATGTAATGTAGTCATAATCATAATAATAATGGTATCATTACCATCATTATGATGTTTCTTCATTGTTTTTGTTGTAATGCATTTTATATACTTGTTGCTGTTTGTGGTTTTCTGTGTAATTGTTGTTGTTTCATTCATTCTTTTTGTGTGTGTTTTATAATGGTTTTATTTAATTTTTTTAAGTTTTTGTTTTGTTTTGTTGTAATTGTATAATTAACACTAAAATACTTATTTAAACATTTTTATTTCTTTACTCATTAAATTAATAATATTATAATTAATTTTTAATGCAATTTTTTTTAATATTTTTCCGTTTCAGTTTATGTCCTTAAAAACTATTTAAGTTTAGATTTTTTCTTGCTTTCTCTCTGGATGTTGTTGCATTGTTGTTATGTTTTCAAAAAGATTTTACAATTTTTTTTGTGGGTATTTTTTTCGATATTTTATATTTTACTCAAAACTAACTTTTTATTGGTTTCATTATAAATTATTTTATAAATAATTTACTTTTAGCAAAATTCCCATTACTTTGTGTTTTTATCATTCAGTAATTGTGTTTTTGTTCTTAAATATGTATAATTAATTATGTGTTAGCAATGTTTTTTGTTTTGATTTAAAATGTTTAAAAAAAAAAACTAAACAAAAAAAATTGGAAAAAGAACAAAAAAATATGGTTTTGCTAATAAATTACAAACTAAATAAAACAGGACAAACAATGTAATTAAACAAAATATGTATATGTGTGTTGTGTATTGTATATGTATATATATATATATATATATTAAAAAATCCCTTAAGTATAGCTATTTATTTTATGTCCATTATTAAAAATATGTAATATTAAAATATATATATACTATTTTTTCATATATTTAAAATATTTTGTTTGCCCTTTCATAAATAATAATTGTAATAAAAAAAATTAAGTAAAAACTTTGTTATTTCAATATTATTTATGTATGTATATAAATATTTGTATATTAAATATATAGTTTGTTTTTTTTATGTTCACGGATTTAGTTTATTATCAATTAAAATTGTGTTATTAAACTCTTTGTACAATTATATATATATATATAGTATTAGTTTATTGATATTTTATATTCTCCACTTTATTATCAATGTTTTAAGTTGTTTTTCAATTAATTTATGTATTTTGCTTCTTTTCCATAAATGTTTGTGTATTGTATAAAAACAAAAAAGCTTACAGTGATGACCATAAAAAAACAACACGAATATTTTTGTAAAGCTCAATTGCTAAAAAGACCCATTTAAACAAATTTATTTAGTTGGTTTTTGTTTTTGCTTTACAAATTGCATAAGGGCCAGGAATGCAGAAAATTTAGAAGGGTTAGAGGTGAAATTGTGTTATAAAACATGTGTATCTAACAAATACATATATACAATTATTTAAAAAAAAAAGAAACGATAATACGGAAAATGAAGGAAACAACATTTATTTATAGAATTTACCCAAATGATATTTGACTGTCGACATAACCAATATATAATAAAATTAATGCTAAATTCAAGGACGAAATGTTAATATTAAAATTGAATTTACATTGGTAGATACAGGTCGCCCACAGTACATGGCATTTCGACCGATTCTAACTCCTCTCAGAGGGGGCTATCACGTTTTTTGATTGATACCAATACAAAATCGAGATTTTCAAAGCCTTTAACTACGTTCTTAACTACGTTGAAACAAAATAAAGACAGCATTGCGGTAGAGAAATTAGCTTCCAGATCGATTTAAATTTAAAATTGTGTTAAACTATTCAGGTTGTGCAAATAAATTTTTTGATAAATTTCCATACGCATTCCTGATTTTTTTGTAAATCTACATTGACAATATTGAAAAAAAGTACTGACAGCATTGCGCTAATAAAATCCGCTTCCAAAAAATTTTGTTAAAAATATTTGGCTGCTGAAATCACATTTTTTTTTAATAAATTTACATACGCATTCCTGACTTTTTAAAATCTTTACATTGACAATGTTGAAAAAAAGTACTGATAACATTGCGGAAATAAAATCCGTAATGAAATTTTAAATGTTCAATTTTTCAATCTTTCGACTAATGTCTTTAGTCGGCTTTAGGAAATTAAAATTTTTATGAAAAAAATATAAAAAAGACCGTCGTCTTAAGGAACAATTACCAATATTGTTGAAATTAAATTTGTCTAGAATTAAAAAACGGTGTGTTGTTGCCAAAATTGTTCAAAATAATAGGCTGGTAAATCGCTCTAGATTCAAACTTTTGTTAAAATAAGAGTGGGTATGAGCTATTAGAACTAAGCAGGAATGAGAAAAATCTCTCACTTGACGAATAAAGTCGTCTTCGAGAGATACATATGTTAGCGAATCTTGCCATAGTTTAAGGCGTATTATTTTAATAATTTTACTTTAAAATTCTTTAAAATTTGTAATTCTTCAACGGCTTTCTTAAAAAGATTTACAAAATAAATATAACTTTTTTCTACAAAGAATATCTTCAAGATGTGTTTTTCTATTTGCGAATGAGATGAATTCGAAATTTAGTTTTTTTAAAGCAATTTTTAATTTACATGATGATGAATGAGTTGTGACAGGTTAACCCAATCATAGATGCGGGTTCAAAACGGGCCCCATTTATTATATGTATATGTAATTATCTTAAGGGATACAATGTAGAATATCTTCGTTTACTCGGTAGTGAATTCAACGAAGTTAATACAATTTCACCCTCGCGAACAGGTACTCCTTAAGAGTCTTTTATCCGTCCTTCTAAAATCGGGTACATAAAATCCTTCAGCGTCTGTTTTCATAGTGAGCGGTTTATGGTCTGCGCGTGTCTCCAGAGGAACGGCAGGTTTTCACGGTCTTTGGACTGTGCATTAGGCTTTTTCTTAATACAGTCCCATCGTAAAAACTCACAGCCAATAAAACATCAAATACACAATTCCAGCATGTCTCTCATTACTTAATGTTAAAAGGCCAACGACAAAGCGTGAAAGAGTGCCCAATTTCCTTTATTCTCTAAACTCTATTCTTAGTTTATAAACTAGAAGTCATAGGAAAATTACTTAGTTTCCAGGATATATTGCCTTGTGCGAAATCCAAATACCGATTATTTATAATTGTTTCTTGATGTGATACATTGAAACCTTTACCTTTTCAAAATTACAAATATGTTGTTGTAAGAGATAGGCTGTGTCCAGGAATCATTCACTGAAAATAAAGAAAAATATATAAAAATACAAGGAAATGTTGTCACGGGGGATTTGGGAGCGCCATCTCAAAAGGCGTCAACGAATGGGCGCAACTGTGTGCTTATATGGGAGCAGTAATATAAATTCATAGGGGGCTTCTTTTAAGTGTACCGAGTATTAGCCTTTTGCAGTAGTAGCAAGAATACTGATCCAGCCGGCTCTAATCTGCACCAGTGTTGCTCAAGATTTCCTCGGCCCTTCACTCTGGTCAATCACGCTGGTGGCTGTTCGTTAGGGACTCCAGTACACGGCTTGGCAATGTAAATCTCTTTGTGCAGCTGCGATCGACATTCTGTTTACATCGGTTGCGCACACTGGTGCCAAATCCCACTTTTTTTGGCCGAAAGTAAAAAAATAGACATGGGAATTTGAATAAAGTCTATATCTGTGGAAATTTTACAAAACAACTTATTTCGCAAATACAAATTTTACAAGAGAGCGAAAAAACGGTGCCGGATTATAACACCCAAAGCTATAATACCCGGTATTAAATACTTTTCCAGGGTATTCAAGGACGAAGGATATTATTTTTTTAAAGCATACGCCATTGTAGCGGCAGCAACGAGGAGAATATAAGTGCTAAATTTCATAAAAATCTAAAGTCATCTAAATCCAAAGTGGAACTACCATATGTAAAATTAGTGCAGAATTTAAATTTTTTGTTTGTTAATTGTACAGCAAAAATTTACAGGGCACACTGGGCAGTATTTATTTTAGAATTTACGACCGGCAATTACTAACCTGTGAAAAATTCAGCGTTTTGGTTGATTGTCTTAATATTGCCTATCTTCTAAACAGACTAATTATGGCAAAATTACTTTGAAATAGCCCAACTTAAACAAAAAAAAACTGAATTTCCCTTTACATCCCATGAATGAGGTATGGGATAGCTTCTCGCGTTGTTGTGAATTAACACGCTTTCTATTTTTAGATTCACAACCAGCGGCATCTACTTGTTTATCGACGAATGCAAACGTCACTGTTTGAGAAGCTCTTACTAGACACGCCGATTGACTCGACACTAATACTGCGAAGTTGCTGTCGACGACATTAGAGGGGAGCCGACAATGAAAGAAATTTTTTGTTTTTAAGATGACTGGAGCCATTTGTTGTCCAAATATGTAGTTTCCAGTTCAGAAATAAAACATTATAGTGGTTCTCTAACAAATGCCACCGCATTACTCTACTTATATTATTTAATACATTGTAGTTGTAGTTCAATAGTTGTGCCATTATCTTTCCAGGATAATTCACAATAGATTCCAAAATGATGTTCTTAATTTTGAAAAATATAAAACATGTCTGGATTTGGTAGTGATAGACGTCATCAGCGTTTCAAATAAAAGCCAATCAAAAATTTTACATTTGCATGAAAAATATAAATATTTTTTTCAAATTGTTGTGTAAAAACACCATCAAAGTTGTCTCCTTTCCACTGCAACTTGTTGCAGGCACTTCTCAGTAATTCAGGAAGCAGAAAAATTTTAGCAAGTAATTAATCGATTAAATCCTTGTGGGAATTTTAGCGACAATATTTTGAATACGAAGTTTTGGTATTGTTATTTTTATATTTTATTACTAAAACAGGATAATAAATAATTTATTGGAATTGCTGACGCTTTCGTTTTAATTTAAGACAGTGTAATATCACGAACAATTGGATAAGGCTCTTAAAACCTCTTGCCATGTAAAAAAAATAGAACTGACGAAATATTAGTCGTGTTTCTTATATCAACGCTAATGATTTTGGTCTTCTTTTTTGTAACACATTTATTTTTTTATTTCTACGGATATCCTTTATGAAAAGATCGACAAAAAAAGAAATGCATAAAGTGGATAAAATTTAAATAAGAAAGAAAAAAACACCAATCTCATTTAGGCGAAAATTCTGTACAATAAATTCTTATTCATTTCCAGTGAAAAGTAAAGAGCTACAACACATAATCATCATAAATAATTCAAACAAAAAGGTTAGGAAGAAAAAAATCATAGATATTTAATATCGAATATAAAAATTATAACTGTCATTGACAAAAATAATAGAGAAAACATTTAAAATAAAAATTATAATTATACGATTTTGTTTTATATTACAAAATGTTTTGTGGGTTGTTTGTTTTTTGCTTTTTTCAGTTTTGTTAATAAACTTTACTACAAATTCTTAATTAATACATGTGAAAGCCAAGAAAACGTTGTTTTTTTTTTTTGTTTCTTTTTAAGTATTTTTTTCTTTTTGTTTTTTCTTTTAATTTAATAATAAGTACCTAAAATATATTAAGAAATTATTTGTTGTTTTATTATTTAAGGGTGGAGGTTTTGTTTCTTTTCCTTTTTGTTTTTTGTTTTATACAAATTTCGGTGTATTATTACACTCTATTTCTTATATAAATGTATTTATATTTATTAAATTTGTCGTTTTTTGTTTTAAATGGGTATGTAAGTGTAGAGTTTGGGGGCTTGAGGGATTGTTGTGGTTGTTATTATTTTAGTTGTTCTATGTTATTATGATTTATATAATACAATTCTTAGTGTAAAGAAATTAATTCAATTATAAGTTGATATTTCTTATTTTCTTCGTTTATTGTTAAGTTTTGTTGTTGGTTTTTTTTTTTAAGAATCTGTACAAAATAATATTAATTTAATACTTGTATTTAGGGGGTTTATTTTCCAAGGTTTGTATAAACTTTTAAGGTTACTTTGTCATCTACTAGTGGTTGTTAGTTGATGGTGAAGGGTAGGATCTTAAGGAAATTGAGAGAGAGAGAGACACCGTGTGGGAGATTTGATCTTGTAATTAGTAAACAGTTTTCTTAAAGGGATGATAAATGTGTAACTCATATGAAATAAATCGGCATTGATTTGCTGGTGAAATTGTACGTACCCCTGTTTATCGCATTGAAAGCTTCAACATAGGCGTGGAGAAAGCAGTATATATAGGAACATAAACTAAAAATAGAAATTCAAGAAACCTTTTCTAAAAAAAACTTCTTACACAAAGACTAGGACGTTTAATGTAACTAAACATATACGTTGGAAAAAATGTCAAAGAATTTACTATTGCCACATTGTACAGTATTTAAAAAATAATTAACTTCTAAGCCACTTAACGAAGCTACATATTCTATTAGCATATAAATTATCTAGTCTCTTGAGGAAGGAAAGTCACCTACATAATTTATAAGTAACCAATTCATTTTGTATTGAATTTTTGCATAGAAACAAGAACATTTTAGCAACGATTTGTAGAACTTGTCTCGCTTGAAAATGGCTCAAATATAATACGTAAATATTTCATAAATGAAGGAAGGAAAAATCCACGAAAATTATAAATATAAATTAACCCCTTAGACACTTGACGCACCGATCCCCTGTTGCACAAATAATCCTAATAAATTAGGTTAATGCAATAATGTCTTTAATACACATCTATTATTCAAAGTACAACAATATCTTATTCTCTATAACAAGAACAATTTAGAGCCAACCTTGCTTTAAGTTAAGATATTTTTCGCGTAGAGTCAAGAAAATATTCCGAAGAGAGGGGAAACTATGTTAGGCATTGATATAATATGTCCCTCCACATGACAATTAAAAAAAATACATATATATCGCCCGAAACTGACCTTCCACTCCCTTTAAGGACAAATAATCATTAACAATTATCCACACAATTCCGAGAAAAAACCTAGACAATTACTCAATTAATTGTCAACAGGTGGTGAAAACTCCTAGCATTATAAGTATACCATTTGATACAGCAGCGAGAGAAGCTCTAAGGAATATTACGAATCTTTTCTTAGAAAGTAAAATAAACAACTTTCTTACAAACTTTAAAAAAGCAGTGAATTCAATTTGAACAAAAACATGTTTACCTCACAGCACATACAAATGATAACCCTTCAAAACTATAACCCAAGTTGTTCCCAAGTAGCAACATTTATCATCCCTGGCGGTTTTTTTATTCTTGTATGATGGTCCTTCGTAGTCTCGTTTAGTTAATATTTTATTCATTTATCAATAGATGTTTTAAGTGAAATTTTGTTATACATTTGGAAATAATTTATTTAATATTTGTTTTTTTGCTTTGTTTGGTTTTTTTTTGTTTTGTTTTAGGGAAAAGGGACATGGTTTCCATTTATCATAATGTTTATCATTTTATAATAATTTTGTTTCGTTTATTGTAATTTACAAAAAATAAAATTATATAAAATTAAAAAAAAAGTAAATTTAATTTATTTTTTGTTTTATACTTAATGCCATTTACCAGTAATTTTTCTTGTGTGTTTTGTTGCTTTCAGATATTTCAGTTAACTGACAGCTGACTTCATGTTCTTCTAGTTATGTATTCCACATCCTGGGGGTCGGCTTAGGATTTTTCTCACACGAGCAATGATTGAGACAAACTGGACAGATTGCCACAGGCTGACAGGCAAGTGTTTTAAGTTGCAGATTTTCCCTTGCTGCTACATCAATCCGGAAAGAAAAGAGACTGCGATAGCTAGGAAGTTCCCAGGTTACTGTCGGTTTGCTTCGTATGGATTGCAGCAAAAAGGCAAGAATCGTTTGGTGTCGAATTTAAATCCGTTATTAACCTGGTATTTTCTATTTTGTTTACTGTTGCTTTGTTTGATTTGCCATGGAGGACCACAAATGTTGTAACATCGCAGAGCCTAGACCTTCTTTAACGCTATTCATCATGGCCACTGCTAGTAAAGCATTGGTTTCATCTTCTTCGGATTGACTAAGGTTGGAGGAGGCAGTCGCAGCCTCAGTTGTTGTTGTCGCTGTAGGTTCTCTTAGATATTGCTGTTGTGGGTTAGAGCTGTTGTTGGGGTTGGAGGCATCCGAGCTGCTGTTTGTGTTGCTGCTGATCTTTTCATTTGCATCTGCCACTGCTGCCGCTGCGGCTTGTGCTACTGCTGCCGCTGTTACTTCTCTTATATTTGCTGTTGTTGTTGGTTGGTCGATTTGATCGGGCGGTTATTGCATGAAGTAGTCAGGATGTTCTGTGTCTTTCTCAAATCTTTTCGCTTCTTCGTGCATACTTTCTTTGATTTTCAATATAGCCGCCGATTCCGTCTGGTCATTTTCTCCTGGTCCCCCAAAGCCGCCGAGATTATAGTCGCCCATGCCACTTCCTGAATCTTCGCGGGGTGTGCCGGGTCCTCCGTTGGCTGGTGAGTTTTTCATGCCATCCAGACCGGTGCCATCGCCAGCACCGCCATTAAGTACAGGACCCATTGAATTAGGACCCCCACCCATGGGACCCATGCCACCGGGACCGCCGCCTCCACCGTCGGGCCCTCCGCCCATAGGAAATTCTGGTTTCATTAACGAGTACATATTATCGCCGGGACCACCTGGGCCGGCTTGCGTATTATCTTGTGGTGAGGGCATGATCGGTGTTCCAGGTCCCGGAGGACCGTTGGAGCCTGGTCCTGGCCCATAATTGCCCGGCGATGATGACGAATAAGCATTCATTGGCGCCGTTGCATTAGGCTGCCATTGAGGGGGCCTTCCTCCAGCACCCATGCCCATGGGTGGCATACCTCCGGGTCCGGGAGCTGGACCCCTCATACCTCCTGGACCGCCATAGCCCATGGGACCCATGCCACCGGGACCTCTGGGTGGATTCATGCGAGGATTCATAGGACCCATGCCACCCGGCCGCGTAGGATCCATGCTGTTGGGCATCATAGGTTGGCCAGGTGGCCCATTGAATTCATTGCCCATACCCTGCATACGCACACCCGGCCTAGGACCTCCAGGATATCTTGGACCGCCCATAAATGGAGGTTGGCCGGGCATCATTTGTGATGGTGGAGGTTGGGGACTTGACGCATGTGTTGGTGGTGAAGGTCTCATTGTCGAGCTGGGAAAGAAGTTGGCTCCCATTGGACCGCCCGGTCCCATTGGACCATCGCCTCCTGGTGGCATTTGTCCCAAAGGACTGGGCGCTGGTCCGCCTGCACTATGTGGACCACCCGGGCCAATTCCGTTGACACCATAGCCGGAGCTGACAAAACCATAATCGTGGAAGGCCTTGGCCTCTGATGAGTGATCGCACTGATCACGTCTTTCTGGGGCGGCACAGTATAGATCCCAAAATACGCACCACCATGTGTGTAGGAAACCCGGTGGCTCGCCGAGTGTTATGTTCTTCTCCCACCGGATCTCGGAGAGGAAGGTTTGTGCAGCTTTTTGCGCTCCGACGTGCAGCAGGTATTCGTACACATATAGAGCTAATTTTTCACGGGCCTGAGCATCTGAAGGCACCGATGAGGCTTTCGATTTGCCGTACATATTGTTGTTGTTATTGTGGTTTTCCTTTCGGTTGCTGTTGTTGCAATGTGATGTCAATGTTTTGAAGTTGTCAGGATGAGATTTTCCAGCAACTCCTTAAGATGTGTGTTTCCTTGGTTAAAGTAGTTAAGATTTAAGGTGATTTGGGGCCAGTATCACTCTCTAATTTAGATTAATTGGCGCTCAGTTATAGTCTCTTTTTCCTACTTTTTTGTTGTATATGAATTTTCTATTATTTTTGTGTTTTTTTTTCGTTAGTTACTTTAACAAATATAAAAGTCTTGTTGGCCGCTGTTTTTCTGCTTCTTCTTCTTTCAATGGTGCTGCCGCTGCTTCTGCTCGTCGTCATCCACACACACAAACACACGCACACACAGTAAACTGCTGTGAGGGGGAGATGTTTTGTTGAAGGAGAGCAAGAAGAGACAACTCGGTGCACAGAGAGAGAGGCAATATTGTGAGTATCGAGTGCTCACGCAGCCGTCGTTCTCCTGTTTTCTATAAAATCCAGCATTTTTTTCACAATTTCTTCCTTTAGTATTCACAAATTTATACGAATAATATTCTCCTTTGCTTTTCATGCGATTTTATGGATTTTTATAACAAAAATTGTTCTTTTTAACATCGGCCGTAATTGAAGAGCGTTACTTTTTGAGCTTTTTCTTCTTTCAGTACACTCATACGCACACACTTAATCGATGGATGTATTTTCGCTTCTTTTTTTGTTGCTAATATTTGCGTACCATCCGAAAATTTACTTTTGCTTGATATTTCATTTAACAATTGAAAATGATTTTTTCTTAGATTTTATTATACATCCATTCGTTTCGTCCGTTTGTTTTCTCTGCCCTCTTTTGTATTACCACCACACTTCACTTCACAGTTCTTCTTCTTCTTCTCAGCGCTCTGCTTAGCTCTTGTGTGTGAATTTTCGTACAGAAACAAAATTTAGTTCATATTTGTCTTCTTGTATCTGCTGCTGCTTCTTCGTTTTTACCGTTTCTTTTTTGCTTGGGCACTTTTTGCTTTTTATTATTATTACTGGTGTTGTTTTTGTTGTTGCTGTTGCTCGTGCTCTAGAGAGTGGTGCTATATTATTGTTGTTTTAGTTGTTGTGTTTGCTGCTGCTGCCAATTGCTGCTGATGGTTGGGTATGATTGTGTATCGTTATATTCTGCTTTGCTCGCTGCTTTTGTTCAACAACCACCTCATTCGCTTTACTTTTTTTTTTGGTATTTTTGTTGTTGCTGCCTAGTGTTGATTTGTTCACTCTTTCGCACTCACACCATCCAGTAGAACTCCCCTTCCTCGGCGCTTCCTCTTTTTTGGTTGTGCGATGGTTTTCTGTTGTTGTTGAACGTTTCGCAAACTGAAAATGTAGGAAAGAAGGCAAAAATTCAATACGAAAATAAAATTCAAGATGAGAAAATGTGTGCAATGAGAGAATTTGCCAAAAAAAAATGTACAGTGCGAGAAGTGTTGGGAATGAAGCGGTTATTCTAATAAGAATTTTACGTTTTTTTTTTTTCATATCATGTGGTTGATTAATTAATATCTTGTCGTGGTGGATATTATTTAGGAATTATGGTCGGGGATAAAGCGAAAGAGCCCAAAAGATTTCATTCGACAAAATTAATTACCTGAAATATGCAAATGGTGCAACTAGAAACGCCGATATGTCACTCTTCCATATTTTGTTTGCAACACGTAATCTTTAATTGATGAAACAGACTGTGAATTTCTCCTTTGCTTGCAAAATTTTACTTTGCAATTAGGGGCAAAAGTGCAGAATATAGTGCGGGAGCCCAATAGTGTCGTGTTTCAGACTCTAAAACAAGATGTATTAATACAGGTGGCGTTAACTGCCAGCTGGTTTTAACTTTTTTTCTGATTTTGGTGCCTCTGAACTGTCAACTACATATACTCGCCGAGTTGCGCCTTTCGGTTGTCAAAATTTTGTATGGAGATTTTGACACTAGAGAGGAACTACACAAAATAAATTGCCTGTTGTTGTTGCAATGCCAAATTTGTTGTACAGATAACTCCACCTTTATTAATACATCTTGCTCTAAAGTATAAGTATAAGAAAGAAGTGGGGAGCCATTAGGGCAAATGTGACGCAAAGCATCCAGAGGCATTTGCAGCGCTCAAACATGAAACCAAAGTTGTCATTGATGAGATTCGACCCGAAACATTCGAAAATGTAGTGAAAAATTGGGTTGATCGGATGAAGTACTGCCGAGCCAGTCGTGGTTGTAAAGAATGATATTGTGTTGCATTATTAAATGAAAAAGTTCAACCTTTCCCAGTAAACTTTTTTATAGCAGATTCAAATTGTAAATGGCGCATCCTTAATGAAAATATGTTATATGTACATTTATTTAAATAATGCAAAATCATCTATTGCATCATATTCAATAAATAGTCAGTTTTAGCAGATAGCATTTAAGCGTTTTTGCGATGACTGAATGATTAGCATTACTTATGCAGCCAGATAAGAGAGCGCAACTCCCAATTGAAATTAGGGTTGCCAAAGAGAGACCATAATACATCTTCAAATAAGAAAGCAATTTTCTCTTGCTATCTTTTGAAATTAGCATGTAGGAGAGTAATTGCAATCAGTAAAATCATTTTTTTAAGCTTGTGATGGATCCGAAATGCCAACCTACAGAAAAACAATTGGTACTGTCTGCCAATTTATTTTCGTTATTATTAAAGGTAGATAGTTATCAAAATACCTTATGATTTAGACTAAGTATAGTATATTTTATGTCGCCGTACTGTCAATAATTGCTATCAATGAACTTCTAAGTAGTTTTGTAGTGACAAAAAATGCGCTTTTATTACTTAATTTTATCCAAAGCAAATTTTTTTTAAATTTTTTTTTTGTAAACATTTCTTTTATTAATCTTTTTTTTACAGAATCTAGCATAATTCAATAACCACTTGTTCCAACTTTGCATATCTGTTTGCTTTCGTCTCAAAATCGCAAACTTTTTGAATTTTTTTAAGTGCCACTCAAAGTACAAACTAGCGTAGTACGCATTGTAAAAACAAAAAATGCACTAAATTTTTTTAACAAAACCGGCCGATATATGTTAATTATTTGACGACTTACATCCCTACCAGAAAGACTAAAAGTTTAACGGAAATGTGGATTCCTCTTTTTGCACACATTTGGGAATGTATCTTTTCCAACAAAATGACGAAAGCTATGTATATCTATGAAATAAGCATTTAACCATTTAAACAGCAAAACAAGCAAACAGTAAGCATTTCTAAGCAAATATCCGCTCTGATGATCACTAATTCTGGAGTTATCTACCGAAAATTTAAATTTCTCAGCAAAAATTTAACAAGAAAAATAAATTTATAAAATTCGTCGAAAATTGGATTTAGCACTAGGGTCGTAAAGTTGTGTTTTTTGTGGCTCTTGGCTGCGAGCTAAGTACCAAAGTACTTTTTTATGCCAAAAAGTACTTTTATTGGCCCAAAAACACTTTTTGTTTCACAAAGTACTTTTTTTTGTACCAGAGTCCTTTTGTGTACCAAAAAATAATTTTTGGTTCATAGTATTTTTTGGAACAAAGTACTTTCTTTTGTACCAAAGAGCTTTTTTTTATGACAAAAAGTAATTTTTGGTACATTAAAAGTACTTTTTGGTACAAAATAGTACTCTGGTACCAAAAAAGTACTTTGTGCGACAAAAAGTGTTTTAGGGCCAATAAAAGTACTTTTTGGCATAAAAAAGTACTTTGGTACAATAAAAGTACTATGTGCCGAAAAGTACATTAAAGGTACTCTTTGGTACAAAAGAGCTCCGGGCTCTAGAGCTGGCTCTTTTTTGGGCTCTTGGCTAAAGGTTGGCCCGTGAGCCGAGAGCTCATTTTAAATTTTGTAGGTCTCGGCTCGCGAGCCAGCTCTTTATTTGGGCTCTTGGCTCGCGAGCCTTATCCGCCATTTTGCTATAATTACATAATATTATTCTATTATTTGTTTTTTAACTGCAGCAAAATTTGGGGCTTTGCATGCCTTCTTACAGGCCTGCAATGGCAGTCAGAAGCCCTACCCTTCAAATGCAGTCTTCATTTCAAATTAACATAGGGTGTCATAGGCAGGCAAGGCCTGCCACATTCCCTTTGTCATTGAAGGCGTTTCAGTAGGCATGCCTAGTATGTCCTGCTTGGAGTCCTAATAACAAGGGCCTTCTATGAGGCATTGCTACTGCAGACCAGCTTACAGGCCTGCAAAAGAGCATTTATAGAAGGACTTAAATAAAAAAAACATATGCGAATTATTTCCATATTAAATGATTTCCTACTTTTTATAAATTTTTAATACAATATTTATTAAAATTTGTAATAACTAGTTTATATAAACTCCAGCAGCGGGAATCGAACTCGCGACCTCAGTACTCATAGTTGGGCATGCTACCTACTCGGCTATCATGTGATATAGTTGTTGTACGATAAATAACATACATGTGGTTTTCATAAACAACAGCATCTGTCTTACCTTCCCTTAAGAGGCCTGTCAACAGGCCTAATCGGTGAAGTGACAAGTGCATGGCTATGAACGTCAATTCTGCCTTCTACTAATAGGACTGTCAACAGGCCTGTTTAAGGCAAGAAAGTTTTCATGTCCTTTGAGAACATCTATAGTATTTTTGGGGGTACACAGTAGGGCTGCTCACAGGCCAGTTTTAAGAAGGGAAAGAGGCATGTCTGCGGGATCTATTCTCATCCTAGTAAGAGGCCTCATTGCAGGTCTCATTTGAGAAGCGAAATGTGCATGGGTATGGAATTTTTTATAAGGCTTTTTTGAAGGACTTATTATAGCCTGTATACTTGCCTGGAAAAGGAAGGCATATTTGAATGTCAACAAAATGCCTTTGAAGGCATGTTTGCAGGCATATTTCTACAATGCCTCGTCTCTTCCGCTGCTGAGTATATATCGATTTACGTTAGTGTATCAAATGATACATTAAATTCGGCTAACGATCAGAAAATGGTTTTTAATGTAATTTATTTTTGGTCAAATTCAGTGTGTCACGCACTAGGATGACGCGTTTCGAACTCCATGACGAGTTCATCTTCAGACCCCTTTGTGACGAACTGATGCACAATGGTACATCATCAGCTGTATATGTATCCACAATTATGTCAAACATGTGCATGTGAAGTAGATATCAGCCAAAAATGTCCAGCACCAACTATAGTTTGAATTTGACCAGTGACAATCAAACATGAGAATGGAGGATATTTTATCCCCACGATTCCCTGTTTACATCAAAGCTCAAGCTTTTTACAAGGTTTATTGATAAACTAAGCTTTACTTGTAAGCATATAGTTTTAGGCCGTGCCATGCCAATGTATTTTAAACTGTTTGTTTGTTAGTTTTAGTCGATCGTATTGTATATATATCGATTTACGTTAGTGTATCAAATGATACATATATTAATATAAATATAATATTATGTTACAAAATTAATAAAGAAACTAAATTAATACTTTTTACTTTGTTGCAAAGTGTTATTTTTGGAATAACCAGTCTAACTAGGAACCGTTAGTTTGAGTCATCTAATATATTTGTAAAATTATTCAATATTTTACTGAGAAATCGTTGGTTGGTTACCAATCAATTTTATGGTCGTCTCGGGGGTGAACCAAATCAATATCAAACGATAGCATTTGACCTCAGTAACAAACCCCTAAACTAAATTTTGATCCACTACGCCACAAATTTGAGTTTAAGGTCTCATTACTGAGGTCAAAGGCTACCATTTTGATTCTATTTTAGAAGCTTTGACTCATAGAGGCTATTTGTCTTCGGTGACTCTTAGTGATAATTACCGTAGAATATTTCTATCGATTATTTCTTCGTATAAAGTTGACTTTTAAATAGTTTTTATGGCGAAAAAAAGTTTATTTAAAAACAAAATACCGTTCGTAATCAACAAATACCTTGTTCCTTTGTGTTATACATAATTTAAATTTATAGAACTGCAACGGTACTTTGTATTCGATCGCGCCTGAATCCGTCAATTTGCTGCCTTCAGCAAAACTCATTAGGGTCATAACATAGTTCCCGTTGTGATATGTTTCTATACTTATACATACATAATGAGTCTTGGTGTGGTGGCCCTACTTAAGTTGTGTTAATCATACTGGACCTATTACAATGCGATTCTCAGCGCTTCCTAAGATATTCAAGACATCTTGGACTATGAAGGAATGTGAATCGACAATTTTGGGGGAAACTTTCGCAAATATTGGCTTTATTCTTCCAGCCATTCATTGTACACTAAAAGTACTTTGGACGTTTCTATATTAAACTTTTATTTCAGAAAACAAAAGTTCAGAAAATCATGTTGTAGTTTTTGCGACAACAACATAACTTTATGATAAATTAAAATTACTTTTATATACAATTAAAGTACTTTGTAAAACAATAACAGCACTTCTTTGCACTAATTTTTACAAAATCGTCTATAACTCCCACGTTTGATGTTCAATTTTCAATTGGTATTTTTAGAATTTGAGAAACCCTTTAAAGGTTGCTTTACTTCTATTAAGTTATTGGCTGCAAATCGCAGTAGGAAGTTGCGTCATACACGACTTTGTCGTCAACGCTGTCCTCAAGACATAATGTGTAATTGTCGTCAAAACACTCGGTTGACGACAACCTGACCGACAAAATACTAATGTTGTCGTGCATCAAACACAATCTAAGGAAGAATAATGTGAAATATTTAGATGTACTTGTCGTCAAAACACTCGGTTCACGACAAGTTGAATGACAAAATACTTATGTTGTCGTGCATCAAACACATTCAACAAAATCAAAGGAAAAAGTGTTGCTATGATAATTTGAACAAAAAAAAGGAATCTGACGTAAAATTTTTTTAGTTTATTAAACGGACGAGCAATTTTATAGTTTGTAATCTCGAATGAATGTAAATGCCGTATAAAATGTATATCCTTCACTTCTCTCTTGGTCAGTGTAGTTTTCCAAAAGTATATGAAAATTTCGTCAACAATTTGTATGGACGGTCCCCTAAATGTCATCAACGATTTACTATGGTCATGCACCTATCCTTGAGGATGTCTTGCAGACACTTCCTACTGGCATGTGTTATATTACTAGAAATAAAAACCGGGTTTAAGTATAAATAAAATTATAAATTTAATTTTCTTTTTCAGAATATCGGTTCTAAGTTTACAATTACATACCAATACTTTGTCGATGTCGGTAAAAACAGAAAAAATATATAGAAAAATAACCAATAAAATACGAAATCAAAATGGAGTAACGTGAAAAAACTTTTAGGAAAGTCTTGGTTTAAAAACGGTTTTAGAAACCATTTTTTTTTTTGGAACCGACACAAAAAGGATGCATTTGTAATACAGATAATCGATATATAGTTTTGGTAACTTGTTTGGAAAACAGCACAAAGTATGTACGCTATAAAACAAGACTTTGTCGAACAGGAAAATATTGGTAAGAAACGAAAAGGTCAAAATACAGATGAAAAGTCAGTTATAAGAATTTTAGATTATCGTCGGATTTGTTCAAGCTGTTTTAGATTTAAATTAGAAATCAGATAATAACGTGGTTTTATGGACGTGATTTCCTCGCCTTATTTTCTAACTTGTATCTTAAAGTAGATCTACTACGCTCAATTGATTTAGTCTACGAGTTCTTTATGTACACTAGAGTCCTGCACAAACGCATTTGCTTTACTAAGGCAACAAATAACTTACTGCAGTGAGCAATGCTTAGAGACATTCGCAAACAAAATAATGCGTCAATGCGAGGAGAATAGAATTTTTTACTATTGATGCATTTTCTTCTTTTTTCATGCTCTAAATTTCTTTTCTCTCAAAACCAAAACAATAATAACTTACTGCTATGTCAATGACTTTGAAGATTTAAAGTCACTTTTCTTTTTTTGCTAGAAAAGAGTAACATTCAGTGCAGTCTCTTTTGCACGTGGGAGAAAATCAAAATGTAGTTCATGCTTTTTATTTTTAGTTCAATCACTGAACTTTTGGATACAATAAATGTATTTTTTAAATACAATAAGAACAATTTTTGCTTCTATAAAAGTATTTTTTCGTACAATATAAGTACTATTTGGTACAATAAAAGTACATTTTGGACAATAAAAGTATTATTTGGTATAATAAAAGTAATTTTTGGTACAAAAAAAGTACTTTTAGGTACAAAAAACTTCCTTTTTGTTACAAAAAAAAAATCCACAATAAAATTAGTTTCTGGTAAATAAATTTTTACGTGAAAGTGCACTTTTAATACAAGAAAAGTACTTTAATAAATTGCACATTTTGGAAAATTAAACTGTACAATTTGGTACAGTAAATTTTACTTTTCGGTACAACAAATGCACTTTTTGGTACAAGAAATTAAACTTTTTGTAAAAGTTTTTTGTTGAACTTTTCTTATAAAAGTAATTTCTAGTCATATGAAAGTACATTTAGAACGATAATTGTAATTTTAAATAGCATTATTCGGCACGGTAAATATATTTTTGGTTGTATGATACTAATTCTTGGAACATAAAATGCAAATTTTGTACAACAAACCTACTTTTTGGTACAATAATAGTATTTTTAGTACAATAAGTTTACTTTTTGGAGATATGAAAGTACTTTTTGGTACAGTAAAAATTCTTCTTTGGTAAAACAAATTAGGGATGTAACGAACGTTCGCATTCGCATCATTTTGTACATTCGCTTTCGCATTCGCATTCGTATAAATATTTATTTCAACATTCGCAAAAAAATTTCTTTAATACAAGTAATAATGAGACTGAGGCCGACATGCAAGTGGTTACGTTTTCAGTCTCTCATGAAAAAAAAATTGTTAGCTGAATACAATAAAGAAAAAAAAAAATCATATTTCAGAAGATCCTGTATTGTGGTGGATGGAAACGAAACTGCTCGAAATAGCAAAAGTTAGTACCTTTGGCACGCCAGTTCTTAGCTACGCCTCTGGGAAGTGTCCCCAGCGAACAGTTGTTTAGTAGAGCCGGACTTATCTATGATCCACTAAGAACTCGAAAAGGCAGCATAGCTTCTTTTTGTTAAATACAACTTGGCTCTACTAAATTTTGAATACTGAATATGTCAATGTTTTCGAAAGTAAATAAAATTATTGTTTAGTTACCTTAAAGACTGAATTTCTGAGAATTATATATATTTTTGTTTTTGTTTTACTTTGAAATAAATATTTTATGTTTAATTACTTAACTGGAAGACATATTTTTATTTGAAAAGGCAGACAGTAGGAATGAAACTAAATTATTCGTTTACCTAAACCATTTTTTGACATTCGCTAAACAATTTTGGAATATTCGTTTTCGCATTCGCAAAAACCAAAAGCAAGTATTCGCATTTACTTTCCCAAAAAAAAAATATTCCAATATTCGCTTTCGCATTCGCTAAAGCACATTCGTTACATCCCTAAAACAAATATACGTTTTGTTACAATACAGCAATTTTATGTAGGTACAATAAAAATGCTTATTGGTGCTGTGAAAGCACATGTTGAAACAATAAATGTAAACGTTAGTACAATAATTTTACTTAATGTTACAACAAAATAGATGTTTTGGTAAAATAAACTGTGATGCAATAGATTGTACTTTTTTGTACAATGAAATAGAAGCAATTTTTGGTAAAATAAATTGTACCGTTTGATATAATAAAACAACTTTTTTGTACAATAAAATTTAGTTTGTGGTGCAATAATTTGTAACTTTTTGGTACAATAATTTGTACTTTTTGGTACAATAAGTTGTACATGCATAAATGCACAAGTATAAAACTGCTATATTGCACAATAAAATTACTTGTTGTAAAATCTGTACCATTTGGTACTAAAAAAAATAATTTTTAGTACAACCAATTTTACTTTTTGGTACCTATAACAAATGTTCTACTTTTTTGTTACAATATTAATATTTGCTATTTTAAAGGTACTTTTTGTTACAATGAATGTATAATTTCATTTTTTGGTACAACAAATAGTGCTAATTGGTAATTGGTAAAATTAGTACAGTACAAGAATTTTATGGTAGACACAAAATTTGTTTTAAACCATTTACTATTGTGCATAACATATTTAAGTGCATTTGTTTTACAAAACATTGTTTTGATCAAAGCTGAGCCTTTCGCTAATTTCCTTTGGTTTTGGACTTGTGTAGCATTCTAGTGTACTTAAAATCACTGGCTCTATTGTTGTAATTTGCTATTAAAATAGCAAGAACAGACAAAAAACTATTTGACAAGATCACAGTTTAATAATGAATCACATTGTTTGCAAGTATCTGCGTGCGGCCGGCTCCAATTTTGAACTTCCATTCCGATGAGACCAATACGAGTAGAATGGTATATTTTTTATATCGGCGATCCGCTCCATATTTGGATTTCAGCCGGAGTTACGATAAATATTTGGAAAACCAAGGTAGGATGCATAAGACTACGCTAAGGGTATTACGAGAAAAATATATTTTACTAACAGATTTAAAATTTGTCACTGACCGTAATTTTGTTTAAATGATTTAATTCAAAACCGAAATTTGAGACAGGCTAACAGACTGATAAATACCCTCATCCAATGCAAGATATTGTTTAAGTTTTGAATTATTGAATATAATCGATATTTAATAGAAATTACGTATGTATTACTATTAGCCCACTTTTGGACCGTAACAAAAAATCTTTAAGGATTCTTTAGTTTTACTGATGAATACAAAATATTAAATGCAACATTTTGTGTTTTTTTTTTCAAGAATTTATTGAACAAATATTCATTCGCGAAAATTGCTATTTTGTATAGAGGTTACAAGCAGGGGCAGCACAACGTGTCGGTTTTTTTTTTTGTAAATTAACGCTCAATAAATTGTTACCTTGTTCAAAATTTGACTAAATTCAGCATATTACAAAAATATATACATGTTTTCTGAGGTTCTGCCTGTTTGGAAGTTATGGGAGAAATATTAAGTTTGTAAAAAAGGTAATTTCGTATGGGAGGTACCAAAAGGGGTAGGTCAGCATAGTCCATAACTCTAAGGGTAAATGTATAAATACCAAAATTTTGAATTTGTTTTTCAAAAAAGGTGATCGAAAAATAAAAAGTTGATACTTTAATTTTATTAAATTAAAATGTCCAAAGCTTATCTTAGTTTCTTTTACGATGAAATTAACTGCAATATTGCAATAAAAATCTATTAATTTCAATAATATCTTATATTGGGTGATGGTATTTATCAGTCAGTTTACCTGACTGAAATTTCTGTACTAGTTTTTGAGGTAATTAACCAGTAAGAAAGCAACCCGACTTACATATACCGTCACCCTCAGTAAAACAAAAAATTTTCTATTATATTGATATTATAACTCCATCTCTAAATCTGGTCACCTCTTTAAACTGTTAATAACATATTAACTGATGATGCAATTACACTCTTATCATAAAATATTTGTTACAACAGTAAATAGCTTCAATAACTGTAAAATTTGATAATTTATGTTAGCTGCAAAATTTTAATTTTATTTTATTGACGTTCTAGTGTAACATTTGTGATCAACAAAATTTCCTTATTTTGCAAATAACAAATAACATTTGTGATCAACAATTTGTGGCATTTCAACATTATAAAATTTCCTTATTTTGCAAATAACAAATAACCATACTATTTCTAACAAATAAAGAGGATTCGGGAACTTTTGAGTTTGTTTTCGCTTAATATCATGTTTTTAAATATGTCCTTGAAAACTTCTTTTGTTTTTGTCACGTTCGAACCGGTCCTTTTTTTATTCTTATTTTGTAACCAATTTTGTCGCCTGAAAAAGACTAAACGACGAGTGATAGTACGAATAAGGATCTATACAAATATGTAAAACATGAATCAAAAATATGTTTTTTATGGAATTGCCCACATCAAATGTTTTGAGAAAAATTTGCCTATAATTTTCCCCTCCTAACATTTTTCAAAACATACATACCACTTTTTTTAACCCCCTCTCCCATTCAAAAATCATACTTAATTTTTTTTATAAAATTATGATGATGATGCCTCCTAGAGGTGTAAAATCTAGAACCGACCCTTTTTATTTCTATCTTCCGACATTGCAAAATCGTGGTTACAACACGTTTAACCAAGATAAGTACTACCTGAACCCCAACACACATGGGGTTCTAAAAGGATCCAAATAGGGTATATGCTGGCTTGAAGAGGATGGCACATTTACTTGTTCCCAGCCGGAGAACCGGGGTATTGGTAAAGTGAAATTCAACTTATCGATACTTCATACACCTATCCAATATCTATCTGTCTTATTGAGCTACTAATAAGCAAAATAGACTTGAGACGAGGCACAAGTCACGTGCAAAATATTTCTAGACTATACCAATCTATATCCATTATCCATCAAAGTATTCATGCCAATACACTGGTGGCAACCCCACAGCACAGATAAAAACCAATACGAACGAATAAACGAATATGACAAAATGAATGATGATGATGAGATTTGATAAACTACAACTACTGCTGCTCGGGAACGATTGTGGTGCTTATTATTATTGATTTGGAATAATGTTTACAAACCTTCGTCGTATCTATTTTCGTAGACAAAATTAAATGCGGCCGCTGATGTTGATGATGATGGTGTTGTTGTTGTTGTTGTTATTATTGTTGTTGCTGTGGCTTCTGCTGCTGAAGTTTCAAGTTTCTGGTTGTTTACTTTAATGTACTACTGATGAATAGACCAAAGCGGAAAAAGCACAATTTGATTTTATGAGCACAGAGGATGAGATTTTTTATTTTGTTATTGGATATTTTTTCTCTCCGCAATGTTACGGTATATGATTCCTCCTCGTCTTATTGGAAAATGCTCTGCACAGGGAGGATGAGAATATAATGAAAAATATTTTTTGGTTCCTCGTTTTAACGAAAATTAGACAAAAAAAAAAGTAAGACAAGAAATAAAGTAAAGAAATCTTGTTACTATTGATTTTTGTTTTTGTTATTCTTTGCTTTTGCTCTTTAATATTGGAGGTTTTTTATTTAGCGGCTTTAGTGGTAGGCAAAAGGCGCGTTTTTGTTTTTTATTTGTTTGAGGTTGCACGATAAAAAAAGCTGATTTAAATGTGGTTATTTTTTCGAGATTAAGAAAAATTTTAAATTCTGCTTAATTTTTTATTCTTCTTTTTTTTATTTTAAATAAAAATTCGTTCTACAATTTACGATATTTTGTTTTCATAGGTTATTATGTTTTTTGTTTCCTTTTTCACACACCTTAAGGGATCTTGTTGTTATTATTATTGTTGTTGTTGTTATTATTATTGTTGTTGTTGTTCTAATTGGTGTTGTCACTATTCCTTCCTTTTTGCCTTACTTCACTCACTCCTTTTTACATTTATTTTGTTTCCTTCCACAAATCACACTTTTAACTTTTCAATTCCTCTATGAAATTTATTTTATTTTCAATGTTGTATTTGCTTTTGTAATTTTTTTTTCTCTCACATTTATTTATTCCCGTTTCCACTTGCATTCACCTCAATACGCTCTTTACCATTCACTTATGCCCAAAAACAAAAAAATTTAACACTAAAATCAAGAGAAGGAATAACGTCGTCGTCGTCGACGAAGATGATGTTGATGACAATACAACAGAGTTGATTTTTTCGATTTCTTGTTGTTTTGCTTTGGTTTGGTGATAATAATGATGGTGATGATGATTATTATTGCCCCTGTGCTTTAATACTACTACGACGATATTATTTTGTTGGTGTTCTTCGTCTTCTCTAGCTCGTCCGTTTCGACGACAACGACTACTACTACGTTGGCTATAACGACGAAGACAACGAAAATGATGAAGAAGACGACGACGAAGACAAATCACATTAATAATTTTTTGCTTCAATATGAAATTTTTATCGATACTGTTTATGCGATACAATTGCATTTTTACCCGTTTCCATAGTTTAGGCCTTCCTTATTTTTCGTTCATTTCACTTTATCCACTTTCCTTTGTGATGATTTCCTCTCAACATTTATAATTTTTCAATTAGTTTAAATGAATTTTCTTTAACAATTTTTGTATAAAAATTTCTTTTCCATTCGAGAGAAAACTTTTATCGGTACTTTTTTCGCTACAAGTGCGTCTCGCGTTAAATGGCGTATGGAGGACAGCACTCAAAAAACTGCACATACACACATATTCGCACACACAATCAGATTGACACACGAACACTACCAACAGCACCTCGTCGTCGTACACCGACTTCAGAAAAAGACCAAACACACATACACGCACATTCGTGCACTCGAAACGACAAGAAGAGATTTTTCACCTTTTTTCGTGTTATTTTGACAAATTGTAATTTACATATGCCAATTATATGGTTGTCTCTTTTGCACGCCGACGTTAATGGTACATTAATAGGTCTTGTTGGAAATTTAGCTTACCGGTATTATAAGATTGTGACACAGGCAACAAATTCTGTGTGATTTAACTAACATAGGCCTGTAAAGGAGGAAAATGTTAAACGAATTGACATTAAATTATAGTAATTTTCAAACTGCTATTTTGGCTGAAGTACAGAATATGGGAATACGGATACGCAAATAAAAAACGTATGCCATCGTCTTCGTCTTGGTCCCCAAACTTCGGAATGGTCGGTACAAATTGGCGATGAGGTCCATGGGGCCCGTGGTGGTCAAAAAAGGAGCCCTTTGGGTTGTATGATGACCCCCATGTGCGGGTACTCAAATGAAAGATATTTTTAAGACGAATCCAAGATGTATTTTTCAAACTTCTACGGAAGTTAGACCTATTTTTGTTGTTGGGTCACTATCGAAAATTTTGAGACAAATAATATTAACTTATATGTGGAAATTCAAACTTTACGATATTAATTACACCGTTTTACACACAAAATATACAGGGGTTCTCATGTAGCATTTCTGTAAGGTTGGAGTCCATAGAGTACAGTGATACTTATAGTTTTTCTGGGTCATTTCGTTAAGTAATGTTTTTAGAGCAAATTAAGTGGAATAGTGATATTTCTAAAGTTACAAGTTCCAAAAATCATAAGTCTACTCTTTGATTGACCTTTTATTAAAAAGAAATAATTTTATTGCAAAAATAAGCATAACTCATCATAGCTTTAAAACAAATGTAAGCTTTCCTTCACATTTGTATCACAGTGTTATCATTTAAAAGCATTTAAGCTTCGTCCCTCCATTTTTTGCTATTTCATTTTATTTTTAGGTTCAAAAAAGGCGTAAGAAGGTCCATGGGTCCTGTAGGGTCATACAATTTACACCACAGGATTCGCCGCGAAAATATCTTTAATTTGACTACCCACATATAGGGATCACCGTAAGACTCAAGGGCATCCTTTTTTGGGTCTATAGGGCCCTATATAAAGCGGTTATTCAACATTCTTCCAGATCTTACAATATTGCCCGAAAAATTTGCAGAAAATGTCCAACAACCGTGTGCACTTTAAATTTTGTATGGCAACGTTTGCAGAAAAAAAACAACAATATTGCCAGACATCCGATAATCGTCTGAACCGCAAAATGTTGCCACCTTCAATTTTTTGTAAGATAATTGCAAACACATTCAATTTGCAGATGTGCGAAGTTTATGCATGTGCTAATTTTACCATTTAAAAACTTAAAAAAACTTAATTTCCCTTTGCACCCCATGAATGAGGTATGGGATAGCTTCTCGCGTTGTTGTGAATTAACACGCTTTCTATTTTTAGATTCACAACTAACGGCACCTACTTATTTATCGACGAATGCGAACGTCACTATTTTGAGAAGCTCTTACTAGACACGCCGATTGAATCGACGCTTAATACTGCGAAGTTGCTGTCAACAACATTCGAGGGGAGCCGACAATGAAAGAAAAATGTATTTATCTTTTTTTGTTTTAAGATGACTGGAGCCAGATTTGAACCTGCGATCTCCCGCATGGTAGTCGCCTGTTCTAACTACTATGCCACGGTCGGTCCAATTTTACCATTTACAGAGATTAATTATATGGCAACACTGTCTATGTCAGTACATTGCCGGTACATTAGCAGATTTGACAAAATTCACATATGCGGATGACGTATCACTAATAGTTACCATCAAGGATCCTAAATTACTTTCTGAGATTTTGAAATCTTCGCTGAAACTTCTTCTAAAATGATGTCTACCTGTGGACTAGGGGTAAAATTGGAAAATACGATAATAGGTTAAAACTTTCCTACAACGAATTTTGTAGACACTGCAATGATGAGGAAGAAGAGAAGACCACGGAACATCTTATATGTCACCTCCCTGGTCATCGGACACTTATGGACAAAATCTGTCTATCAATAGGCGTTCTGCAGAACATTCATGGCATAAACAGAGTGTCAAAATGGCTTGAGATCGACGTTAGCCAAATAGAGAAGGAATAATTGGTGCGAGAATTAAAAATGGTATCACAACGGGACCTACACTAGGACCCAAGTGAGCTGCCAATTTAACTTAACCTAAAATATGGTCATCCAATTACAAAAATAGTCGATAATATTACCTTTATATTAAAGTTTATAAATATATATAAATTTAATTACCTCAAAGTCTGTCTACCTTTATTTGTTGCCCTGTGCTCTCAAATAAAAATAGAAATTTTTGTTAAAATTAGTTTTCTTCATTTAATTTCGAAACTTTTAGCCAATTTTCTTATAAAATCAGACAAATCGTTCCTGAGCCATGTTTAAATCTGTGAATCAACATTTTCAGAAATAGAAATTTTTACTAAAATATTAAAAAAAAAAATAATTTCGACTATATTTGTAATCGGAAGACCATAATGCTTAAAAAACTTTGTGGGAATACTGATGTCTCATTTTGTTACACAGTGGGATTTTCTAAAATGGATCGAGATAATAAATAATATTATCTAATAAGAATTATACCAACAGTAAGTTAAATTATCGTGAATGTTAGCAACGTATTTTACAGTTGTTTGTAAGTTGATTAATTGTAACATGTTTTGTTTGGGCATTTATTAAAAAGGATTCACCAAAGAATTCAATCGGGATTCTGGAATTTGTTCCTTATTATATCTAGTATACCTTAATGATGCATAAGCGCTTCATGTAACCCTAAAATTTCCGACTGACATAAATCAATAAAAATTATGAATTAAAAAAAAGAAAAAATCAATGTTCACGTTATGGATGTACACAATTTTCGAGCAACTCCAATTGAATATTTATCAATTCGAGTGAGGTGGTAAAGACTTGGTATTGACATTACATGTATAAATTTCCAATTGGGCATTTGTTTACAGTGTTTGCTTTTATGGGTTTTCTTCTTAATTGGAGTAGAGTTGCCAATATTACATATTTCTTTTCCGATAGTTTTTAGAAAAAAATCAATATTTGAAATATTGAGAAATCGTATCTTTGATGCGTGAAATATATTTAATGTTGCACAGATAACAAAATCAGTTAAACAATTAAGAAAATTTGAATAGATTTTGTTTAATAATTATAAATTAATAAATTATAAAGAAAGAAAATAAGCTCAATTCTCTGCAATTATAAAGAAATAAATAGAGTAGTGAGGTGACCACTTTTGGACTATTTTATAAATGTATAATTTATTATATAATTTGTATAATTAATATATTTTTACAATAAGTAAAAAAACTACACATTAATTTCAAAATTATTTTTAATTTTATGTAAAACATCGAAAACAATAGTTTTTTTTATATTTTTTTTATCTAAATAACTACCTACATTTCGAATTTTTTTAAACTTTAGACTTTCTAAGACATTTACAGACTAATCCACGATCTCAAACGTTAACTTTCGCTTGCGTTTTATGGAGCTGTAACAGCTGTATATGTATAACAGCTGTTTATCGCATAAAAAGCAAGTAAACGTTAACGTTCGAAATCGTGGCTAAGGCCGTTAAATATGAAAAAATACTACTTTGTTGGAATGTGTTATTCTTTTGCAAAAATTGTTTATTTTTATATCTTGTACTAATTGACAAACTTTTCTATAAAATTCTACTTTGTAATTAAAACAATTTTTTATTTCCTAGTAATTAATAACTATCATTATTTGTAAAAATAGTTTTTTTATTAACAAAAACCATTGAGTTTTTATATATTACTAATTAATACCTATAATTTTTTGTAAAAAAATTATTCAGCTTAAAATATTTCTAATCTAAAAGGTTGTACCCAATTTTTGATCATTCTAATCACCAAAAAGAAAACTTGGATATTTATTACTGTTCTCCCCATTCTTTCGATATTTTTCACCCAAAACGAAGCAAAACGCCAACGGCTGGTAATCCGTAAATTTAATTTTAATGTCTCCCTCTTTTTATCTAATTTTCTTTTATGGCCCCAAATGCAATACTCCATCGGTTTCTGTTATTTGCATTGGCTATGCCAATAAACAGGTTATTGCCAACCACTCTACATATAGTCGTCTCGCTTTAGCAGCCATAGCAATTGCCAATACTGCTTTCTTACTCCCGGCATTTTTTCAGACTATTATTATTTTTTTCATTCCACTTTAATTGTTTTCTATATATACACTATTCTCCACACCAAAACAGAAGAAGAAAAAGAAGAGAAACCAACAACAATAAACTCGCAATTTCTTTCATGTCTCTTCTTTGTTGTTCTCTATGTGCCAATATTTCTAAGCATTCGACGACAGTGTTGCATTCGGTGACTGTAAAAGTAACTTTTGCATATCCGTTTTTCTTTAGTGGTTTGTATGTTAAGACTTTTCAAGGGGGTAATCAATGCAAATGAAATAGAAATACAAAACAACAACATCAGAAAATTGTGCATCTTTACAGTCTGGTAAGTAGATGTATGTAGATATGTGAATCCATATGCACATGATAACTGCATACTATGCTAGCAGCAAATGTTTTTCATGTTCCAACATGCACTTAATGCCATACACACATGCGTGTGCAGACGAAATGTACATACGTGCAAATGTGTATTTATGAAATGATAAATATAGGCGAAATGTTTTTGTTTGTTTTGTTGTATTACTGTTTTTACCGCAGTGTTGCCTTATGTATCGCTTTGGGGTTTGTTTACCTTTTGTGTTTTTGTAGGTAATAGAGTTGCCATAAGCCATATGTTGGAAAATGATGACAGATAAGGCGAATTGGCGAATTGGTGGCAACATCAAATTCCGTTATGTTTGAAAAAGCAGCGATTATTTATTTTGAACTGTGACACTTTAAAACAAATTTGGTAATGTTTAAAATTGTTGATTTTCATATTGCCGCATTGATGACTACGGGCTGTTGCGAACATCAAACTGTATACTATGTTAGCGTTCATGTGTTCTCTTCCGTACATCATAGAGGATTAATATCATCCTTTTATCTTCTTATATATACAAATTCCGTGTCATCGGCTTGACCGATTTTTATGACATTTTGTATGTATATTTGGTAGGTATGAGAATAGGTGCCGCTAGGTGGCGCTGAGTTATATTTATATCGGACCAGTTTAACAAATTTAGAATGTATTTTGTATGTATATTTGATATGAGGTATGAGAATAGGTTTAATATTTTTATGCCGCTAGGTGGCGCTGTGGCAGGTTTATATTGAAAATTTGAACATATGGGCCAGTTTAACTTAAATTTAGAATGTATACATGTTTGATCATTACAAAAAACTTTTTGTGTAAATGGACCCGGTTGGTTTCACTGGAATGGACTTATTTCGAAAATTTATTGTGATGTTCCGATTTAACTCAAACTCAAAATGTATTAATATTTGAACAAGAGAAACATTTTATATATATTTCGTATAATTTTTTTAATATCATTTAGTCATTAATTTCCAATTATTACATTACGTATAACAGGGTTCGTATTGGCTAGCTCGCGACCCGCTCTTGGCTCAAGAGCCAAGTACTAAAGTTATGTATCAAAAGTACTTTTATTGGCCCAAAAGCACTTTTCTGTTGCACAAAGTACTCTTTTTTGTACCAGAGTACTTTTTTGAACCAAAATGTCTTTTAATGTACTTTTCGACACAAAGTACTTTTTTGTGACAAAAAGTACTTTTTGATACAAAAAAGTAATCTGAAACAAAAAAGTACTTTGTAAAACAGAAAAGTGCTTTTGGGCCAATACTTTTTTCCAAAGTACTTTTTTTGGAGTAAAAAAGTTCTTTGGACAAAAGACTTTCTTTTTGTAAAAGTAAAATAAAAGTACTATGAACCAAAACTTTTATTGTACCAAAAGCACTTTTCTGTTGCACAAAGTCCTTTTTTTGTACCAGAGTACTTTTTTGTACCAAAAAGTAATTTTATTGTACTTTTATTGTAAAAGTAAAAAGTACTCTGGTACAAAAAAAGGACTTTGTGCAACAGAAAAGTGTTTTTGGGCCAATAAAAGTACCTTTTGGCATAAAAAGTACTTTGCGCCGAAATTACATTAAAAGTATTTTCTGGTACAAAAAAAAGTAATCTGGTAAAAAAAGTACTTTGTGCAAGAAAAGTGCTTTTCTCCTGGCTAAGAGCTCATTTAAAATTTTGTGGATCCTGG
The DNA here is from genome assembly GCA_964034835.1 of Muscina levida. Taxonomy (NCBI): domain Eukaryota; kingdom Metazoa; phylum Arthropoda; class Insecta; order Diptera; family Muscidae; genus Muscina; species Muscina levida. The sequence goes on along the minus strand of OZ035880.1, from coordinate 33,272,925 downwards.
CTCGCGAGCCGAGAGCTTATTTAAAATTTTGTGGCTCTTGGCTCGTGAGCCAGCTCTTTATTTGAAATTTTGTGGCTAAGAGCCCAAATTAAGTTATGACAGCATTTTAGCAGAAGTTCCAGCGCAGATTCTAAAAGATAAGAGAGTAATTTAGGACCCTCGTCGGTAACTATTAGTTTTACGTCATCCGCGTATGCGACAATTGTGAAGCACGTTTTGTCCATTTACTTAAGAAGAGATTTGATGTTGAGATCCATAGTAGTGGAGAGAGTACTCCTTCTTGTGGAGTACCACGAACCGTCACCTTATAAATATTTGATACGCCTAGACTAATCTAATACGCCTAAAATTTGGGAGTTTATCAACTATTAAGATGATTGCCTCGCGGATCCACAGAAGAACAGATAACAAGACCTATTTCACATAAGATTAGCAAAAAATGCACAACTTTTTCTTATCTTAAATAACAAAATATGCTATGAATAAGTTGTATTGGTATTCCAATTTAATACAAACGAACATCGCCATATCATTAGTTATGATAATAAGTAAAAAAAATTTAACAATCCCCATTCCTCGCTTGCGGCTTCTAGAAACATTTAACTCGTAACTCGAACGAGCTTATTACTCTATTGGCCATCGTTATTCATTAGTCAGCCTGCCATGTAATCTCTTAAAAGTGTTCATTGGAATGGCGCTATAAACGCTAACAAGCACGACAGATTTAAGAGCTCTTATGGAGAAAAACTACAGAATTGCAATTTGTATTGTCTTAAAATAAGTTTACTTTGCATATTCCATGCAAACCTAAGGACATAGGAAGAAAAACAACTGTGGAACAACACAGCTTAACAAAGTTGAGATGGGATGGGAGTAAGTAGTAGTAGGACGATTCGATGCATGCCAAATATAAATGTAATCCGGGACAAAACGAAAATTTTTTTCTCCGTACGGCTTTCATTTCAAACATAACTCCAACACGTGATCTGGGGAAACAAGTGGCAAACCAAAAGAAAAACAGAATAACAATAACGCACGGTCTCTCCATCGTCCTTTTTGTGACGCAGAAAGAAAACGTAAGTTTCTCTGGGTGGCAGAGACATAACATTGAAAATTTTATTCTCAACACGCTCGATGTAACTTTAAGAAGAGAATGGGTCGAGGATGAGTACACCAAGATGCCCTCTTTTTTGCTTTTAATTTGGGTACTGCATTGCAGAGGATTCAACAATGGTTGCTGGCTATGGTACACGCAAGATTTCGCTCAGAACAAGAAGGACAACATGCCAGCCAGCCAACCGGTTGTTCGGGTACCTTAAAGTTTTATTTTTGTTACGCATGCAACATGTTGCAAGAGTCTTATGTTCGATATCCAAGTGAAGCAATCACACACTGGCTTTTATTATTTTAATATTTTAATATTTTAATATTTTAATATTTTAATATTTTAATATTTTAATATTTTAATATTTTAATATTTTAATATTTTAATATTTTAATATTTTAATATTTTAATATTTTAATATTTTAATATTTTAATATTTTAATATTTTAATATTTTAATATTTTAATATTTTAATATTTTAATATTTTAATATTTTAATATTTTAATATTTTAATAATGACGGGTAAGGATAACGGCTCTTGAGTTGGGACCCAGTAACGAAGATGACGACCACAAATATCGAAACCCCAAAAACAAATGAAGAAGTGGAAAATGCTTTTCGCAGCAGCTCCAGAATACAGCGAACCCCAGTCAACTCTACTGCTATCACCGCAGACGCTGAGGGAAATATTCAGGCGAACTTCGAAACACCACAGAGTAACGCTGCCGATATCCCTACGGAGAGTACCTTGCAGATGCACAACTCACCGAGGCAAGAATTTATTCTCAAAATGAGACTGTCGGAGGAAGAAGCCTTGACGAAGTGTCAAAACGTACTTCGAAAGATGAGAGTGGCCATTGCCAGGCAAAGGAATGTCAACATGGATGTCCAAAATGGCGTTTCAGAACTGGATGAACTATTGGACGTAATTGCAGATTATCGAAGAAATTGGAAAACTGCTGAAAAGGAAAGGGAAGCAAGCAAATTGCTGAAAACGCAGCAGGAGATCTGCCTGGAAACTCCAACAATCCCAGCTTCTCACAACAAACGAAGCGCATCTAGCCCAGCGGAAACGAACCCTGAGAAGAAACATAAGAGGAAAGCTAGCGGGAACCCTGCAGCCGCAGTACGTGCGAAAACCCAACCGGACGTCGCCTCAGAAAATAGGGATGGCAAAAAAGGTAGGAAAAAACCACGCCCGAAGAGACCTAAGGAACGACCCGAAGCAGTAGTTATAAAACCCCGAGAAGGTCGCAGCTATGCGGATGTCTTAAAAAACCTTAGAACAAATGTGAACCCGGAGGAAACAGAAGTGGCGATACGCACTGTCCGAAAGACGAAAACGGGAGCGATCCTTATAGAGATGGGCAAAGGCGGGAAAAAGGACGATTTTCGAGAGAAAATCAAATCAATCCTTAAGGACGACGCGGATGTGAAAGACCTTACACCAAAGGTAACGCTGGAGATCCGAGATCTTGATACCCTCGCCACAAGCGAGGAGGTATTATCCGCGGTGGAGAAGGAAAGCGAGGTAAAGACGTCGGACATCACAATTCGCGTAACGAATGCGAATAGTCGGGAACAGCGCAGAGCCTTCGTTTCACTACCAGCAGCCGGCGCTAATGTAATGCTAAAAAAGGAGAAAATTAAAATCGGATGGAGTCGATGCAGGATTAAGCTCAGAGAAGAACTGACACGTTGCTATCGATGCTTTGCAACCGGACATAAACAATGGGACTGTAAAGGCCCAGACAGAAAAGGGATGGGTCTTTGTATCCGATGCGGTGATAAAGGCCATAGACTTAAGGAGTGCAAAAACGCGGTTAAATGCTGCCTGTGTGCCAAGGATGCCGGCAAGGCAATAGATCATATGCCAGGATCAAGGGCCTGCAAATCTGGAGGAGGACAGAATCAATGAGGATACTACAACTGAATATGCACAGAGGAAAGGTGGCAGATTCTCTCCTGTCACAGATCGTTCTCGAGCAACGAGCCGATATCGTGGTTGTAAGCGAGCAATACGCCCCAAAGAATAGTGGATGCTGGCTCGAAGATGACACCGCAACTGCAGCCTTGTGGATACCTGACACTCGGCAACTTCGACCTAGGACAGTGGGCAAAGGAAATTGCTTCGTTTGGATGAAGATCTGCGGGATAACTCTTATGAGCTGCTATTTGACACCTACTGACAGTGTCGGTGAATTTGAACAGAAGTTGCAGGGTATTGAAGATACAATATTGGATACCGGAGGGAATTTTATTGTTGCGGGCGATTTTAACGCCCGGGCGACGGAATGGGGTATGCCACACACCAACTCAAGAGGCAAAAGAATTATTGACATGGCCGCCAGAACGGGACTAAACGTTGCAAACGTGGGAAACGTTACAACTTTCAGACGGGCAGGATGCGAAGGAACTATCCCGGATATAACCTTAGTATCTGAGAGAGTTGCGAACAAACTAGTGAACTGGAAGGTCTTGGAAATATATACCGGTAGCGATCACCAGTATATCTCATACTCCTTTGGATCTAATGAAAACGTGATTACGAACAGCAATGCGAGATACGGTCGAAAATGGGACGCGCGAAAACTAAATGTACCTGCACTTATAAGTGAAATTGACAGAAAGTACCTGGAAGACGAACCCGCTGGGGACGCACGGTCAAGGACCAATCGAGTTATGGACATAATAAGTCACGGTTGTGATAAGGCCATGCCAAAGACGAACCCTCCAAACATCAGGAAGAAAGCGGTATATTGGTGGAACGATAATATCGCCGACATCAGGCGGGATTGTCTCCGATGCAGGCGAAGGTCTACAAGGGCAAGACGCAGAGGGTCAGCGGAAGCTGAACAGACGGCATACAAAGAAGCGAGAAAATCTCTACGGAAAGCCATATTCTCAAGCAAGCGGAAAATTTTCGAGGAACTTCGCGAAGATATTAACAACGACCCCTACGGCCTTGGCTATAAAATTGTCACAGAGAAGCTGAGTGCAAAGAAATCTGTGGGACTGATGGATGAGGTGACAATGGAGAGAATTGTAACAGCCCTGTTTCCGACACATGAAATCAGGGAGGAAAATTTGGATACCGCGAACACTATTGAGTTCACCCCGTTCACGGTAAATGAACTCAGTGCAGCTGCGCACGGTTTACGACCTAACAAGGCACCTGGCCCCGATGGTATACCCGCAGAGGTAATCAAGGAGATTGTCAATAAAAAGCCTGACCTTTTGCTGGACATGTATAACGCCTGCCTGGGGGAAGGTGTATTCCCAGAAGTTTGGAAAAGGCAACAGCTAGTGCTTATTAGCAAAGGAAAAGGAGACCCAGAAGCCCCGTCATCATACAGGCCACTTTGTATGCTGGATACTGCGGGGAAACTGTTTGAGAGGTTGATAAAGCCACGGCTTACAAACGCGATAGATGCTAGAGGTGGCTTATCCAGTAGACAATACGGCTTCAGACCGGGTAGATCAACAATTGGAGCCCTAAGAGAAGTTACGGAGGTAGTAGATGCCGTACAACGAGTAAACCACTACAGTAGACCTGTTGTACTCCTCGCCACGCTGGATGTGAAGAATGCTTTTAATAGCTTAAGATGGAAGGACGTACTGGACGCGTTAGAGGAAAACTTCTCTATGCCACAGTACATTATGAGGATAATAGGAAGCTACCTAAGAGACAGGGAGCTTTTGTACAATACGAGCAGCGGACCAAAAAGGAAACAAGTCACTTCCGGAGCGGCTCAGGGATCAATACTGGGACCAGACCTGTGGAACGTCAGCTACGACGGAATCCTGAAAATGGAAATGCCTGAGGGCACTTTCTTAGTAGGATATGCCGACGACATTGCAGCCGTTATCACGGCTCGAAACACGGACGACGCACAACGTAAGCTGAGACAAGTTATGATGAGAGCGAAATCTTGGCTTGATACTCATGGTTTACAATTGGCAATGCAGAAAACTGAAATACTTCTACTTACGCGGCGTCACATTCCCATAGAGTTGGATGTGAATATTGGAGATGTCACAATCACGACCCAGAAATCGGTGAAATATCTGGGATTAAGACTGGATTCAAAACTCACATACGCAGTCCAGATACAACATGCGGCTAACAGAGCCGGAAAAACAACTGCGCAGCTAAGCCGCCTAATGGCAAACATAGGAGGACCGCTGCAGCACAGGCGCAAATTACTGATGGAGGCCGCAAACAGCATCATGCTCTACGGATGTGAAATATGGGCCGAAGGCGTTAAAATAAAAAAGAGGGCACAGTCTATTTTAGCTGTGCAGAGGACAGCTGCTTTACGAATCTGTTCGGCGTATCGCACAGTATCAGCAGCCGCTGTACTGGTAATAGCAGGCACGATTCCAATTGACTTGTTAGCAAGAGAACGACGCACATTATACCTAATGAAGGTATCCGGCAACCCTGGGACGTCAATAAGAGACCAGACTATAACGTTGTGGCAAGAACGGTGGAATACCGAAAGACACGGAAGGTGGACAGCAAAGCTTATACCAAGCATCAAAATTTGGCTGGATCGACGATGTGGAGAGGTAAACTACTACCTAACCCAGATGTTAACCGGACACGGATACTTTAGGAAGTACCTGAATAAAATAGGAAAATGTGACAATCCATACTGTCTGTACGAAACAGATGAGGTTGTAGATGACGCAGAACATACTTTTTTCGTGTGCACACGCTGGCTGGCTCATCGTCAGCAACTGGCAGACGAGGTGGGAAGAATAACAGCCGATAATATTATAAATATTATGACAACCAGGGGAGGAAATTGGATCGCGGTAGCAAAATACGCGGAGCGGATCCTTAAGTGCAAAAAGTTAGACCTTGACGCCGCAGTTTCCTGAGGTGCAGCGGAGAGCAAGCGGGGGCCTGTAAGCAGGTCAATCGAGGAGGTTGGCGTATATGGCCACATGGGAACCACCTTGAAGTAATGCGTAAGCGGTTCCGAGGTGGATTTCTTCCCGGAGAGGAGAGAGGGAGGGGTTTTAGTCGGTATGCCATATTGGAGAGTCCGACATAACGTGACTTCTGCCACGAATGCGTAATGCATTTCCCCTACCTTACCCGCAAAAAAAAAAAAAAAAAAAAAAAAAAAAAAAAAATATTTTAATATTTTAATATTTTAATATTTTAATATTTTAATATTTTAATATTTTAATATTTTAATATTTTAATATTTTAATATTTTAATATTTTAATATTTTAATATTTTAATATTTTAATATTTTAATATTTTAATATTTTAATATTTTAATATTTTAATATTTTAATATTATAATATTTTAATATTTTAATATTTTAATATTTTAATATTTTAATATTTTAATATTTTAATATTTTAATATTTTAATATTTTAATATTTTAATATTTTAATATTTTAATATTTTAATATTTTAATATTTTAATATTTTAATATTTTAATATTTTAATATTTTAATATTTTAATATTTTAATATTTTAATATTTTAATATTTTAATATTTTAATATTTTAATATTTTAATATTTTAATATTTTAATATTTTAATATTTTAATATTTTAATATTTTAATATTTTAATATTTTAATATTTTAATATTTTAATATTTTAATATTTTAATATTTTAATATTTTAATATTTTAATATTTTAATATTTTAATATTTTAATATTTTAATATTTTAATATTTTAATATTTTAATATTTTAATATTTTAATATTTTAATATTTTAATATTTTAATATTTTAATATTTTAATATTTTAATATTTTAATATTTTAATATTTTAATATTTTAATATTTTAATATTTTAATATTTTAATATTTTAATATTTTAATATTTTAATATTTTAATATTTTAATATTTTAATATTTTAATATTTTAATATTTTATTATTTTAATATTTTAATATTTTAATATTTTAATATTTTAATATTTTAATATTTTAATATTTTAATATTTTAATATTTTAATATTTTAATATTTTAATATTTTAATATTTTAATATTTTAATATTTTAATATTTTAATATTTTAATATTTTAATATTTTAATATTTTAATATTTTAATATTTTAATATTTTAATATTTTAATATTTTAATATTTTAATATTTTAATATTTTAATATTTTAATATTTTAATATTTTAATATTTTAATATTTTAATATTTTAATATTTTAATATTTTAATATTTTAATATTTTAATATTTTAATATTTTAATATTTTAATATTTTAATATTTTAATATTTTAATATTTTAATATTTTAATATTTTAATATTTTAATATTTTAATATTTTAATATTTTAATATTTTAATATTTTAATATTTTAATATTTTAATATTTTAATATTTTAATATTTTAATATTTTAATATTTTAATATTTTAATATTTTAATATTTTAATATTTTAATATTTTAATATTTTAATATTTTAATATTTTAATATTTTAATATTTTAATATTTTAATATTTTAATATTTTAATATTTTAATATTTTAATATTTTAATATTTTAATATTTTAATATTTTAATATTTTAATATTTTAATATTTTAATATTTTAATATTTTAATATTTTAATATTTTAATATTTTAATATTTTAATATTTTAATATTTTAATATTTTAATATTTTAATATTTTAATATTTTAATATTTTAATATTTTAATATTTTAATATTTTAATATTTTAATATTTTAATATTTTAATATTTTAATATTTTAATATTTTAATATTTTAATATTTTAATATTTTAATATTTTAATATTTTAATATTTTAATATTTTAATATTTTAATATTTTAATATTTTAATATTTTAATATTTTAATATTTTAATATTTTAATATTATATCATTTTAATATTTTTATATTTTAATAGTTTATTATTTGTTGAGTAGTACAATATTTGTAATTGTTCCAACTAGTGTGTGTTTATTTAAGAGAACAATGATAATAACCACTCTGCTCTTCGTCGCAATTCCAACATGTTCGAGTTCGATGGCATAGTCTGGCTAACAAAGTCCTTGCAGCCACCACACAAAGGTTATCTAGTATATTTTGTAAACATTTCCCACAACAACTCTCACATCAGTTGTCAGCCATTTGCCCATGGATGCTGTCTGTGAGTTCGGTTCTTAACGGTAAATCGGTTTTGTTTAACGTCGTCACGTTTTGCTAACTGTGCAACGGTAATTTTTGAATATCACACATTAAAGCTGTAAAAGCCCGCCAGCTGGTTTTGCTGCTTGAGTGTCATCACCTGGACCAGCTCAATTAGTTAACAATTGTGATATCCCTAATCGCTCGTATTTGTGTTAGTGTATGCGGGTGAAGGCGTTATTGGGCCTGTGTGTGTGTGCTATATCGTACGTGAGTGTGTCAAGTGAAAGTGTAGCTAGCAGTTCATGTGTGCACATCCGGGTCCGTTGCCATGTGTTTATCGTAGTTTATGTTATGTGCATAATTAAAAGTTGCGCGCGTTTTTATGTGAATTCCTCATTTGTTGAATTTGCTGGGTACAAAATCAGCCCCATCATTACGAGTGTTTCAGTAAAATTAACAGCAGCAGCAACGGCAACCATAGCAACACCAACAACATTCTTCAACTTTGGTAGAAGCTATAGCAACATCAAAGTTTCGGAAAGCCATTTCTAGAGGCGGATTTAAAGCGGGAAATTACTCGAGAATTGCCATCATTTGTTTCGCAAGTCGAGGAAAAACAATTAACGGTAATGAAAAGCAAAATCTGAAACGACAAAAGTTTTACTTGTAATTAAAATTTGAGATGATTTTGATGTTAGAGGAAAATAAATAAGTGGTTTTATATGCAATGTGTCAATCGTGATACAAAAACGATTTTCAATTGATTGGAATAAAATAAAATTAAAACTCTTTTTAACAAGATAAATCATTTTAGAGTAATTTACAAACAGCTGTTACACTTCTTCGGGGCGTAAAAGTGATACAGTTTTTTTTTTGGCCAATTAAAAGGTGATTCATTTCAAATAAATACTTGATTTTTAATGACTTTTCGATATGAAAAGTTGATGATCGCCGGCTTTTCATAAACGATTATGGCCAGTTACTTTTTATATAGAACATATTTGAATATAGACTTTATACATGGAAAAGTTGACGTGTTTCGAATGTTCATATCACAAAATGTCGATGGTCATTGTTGATAGAAATTGGTTATTGATAAAAATGTTGATGTCATTCGATTTTTGCATGTGAGAAGTTAATCCATTAATTTTTTATAAAATTTGATAGTCATCCAGTTTTCACAAAAAAAAAGTTGATGGGTTTTTTATAAAATATATGTAAAAAAGTTGATATCGATTTTTAATATACTAAATGCGTTGATAGAGTCATTAAATTTTAGTATGTATAGAAAAGTTAATGTCTATCGAAATTTAACATACAGTAGTTGATTAAGTCGACAGACATCAACTACTTAAACTTAAAACTTAATTTCCCTTTGCACCCCATGAATGAGGTATGGGATAGCTTCTCGCGTTGTTGTGAATTAACACGCTTTCTATTTTTAGATTCACAACTAACGGCACCTACTTGTTTATCGACGAATGCGAACGTCACTGTTTGAGAAGCTCTTACTAGACACGACAATTGAATCGACGCTTAATACTGCGAAGTTGCTGTCAACAACATTCGAGGGGAGCCGACAATGAAAGAAAATTTTTTATTTTTATTTTTTTTCTTTTAAGATGACTGGAGCCTGGTTTGAACCTGCGATCTCCCGCATGGTAGTCGCGTGTTCTAACCACTATGCCTCGGCCGGTCCCGATTACAAAACAAAATTCAGAAACTACAAGTTGCTAGGGCTGAGTTTGGTATTCCTCTTGAAGCTGAAACGACTTTGCGGGTTGACACTGACCGACACGAAGTCTTCATTGAAAATAGGCAAAAAAAAATCTGAGAGCCATTGTTTACCAAGCGAGGCTTAAGACGATAGTAAGTCATGCGATATTTTAAACATCCTAATGGAGATAATAATGCGAAATGCATTGGCCGAGGAGTGCGGAATGTTTCTGCGGCTATTTCAACCAAATTTGTATAAGTTTCGCTGCCACAGCTCTAACTGACCCCTAGATGAGTAAAATGTATGACCGACCCCAACAATTTTGCAACCCCAACAGTTTCTTAGAACGTAGTAACTTTTATCTTCAACCCTTAGAATAGAAACGACAGGATTAGAGATAGGTGTTCTTACAAAGAGTTGGGGTTTGGAAAAATATTGGGTGTCGGAACTACATTTGACACCTCTAGGGACATTTTTGGGGCAGTTACAGCGCTAAGAGGAAATTTTATATAAAATGACAGAGAGATAGTTACGATACTGACTTCGACGTATGCGGCGGGGGGCTTGCTAGATTTGTTTAGAAGAATATTTTTTTGGGGTATTTTTCATAATTTTTGGGGAAAATTTCGTTCTTGAGTTTTGGGTCGTTTTTCATTTTTTTTCGCCCAATTTTATTTTGGGTAATTTTTCGTTTTTTTTGGGGCATTTTGCATTTGGGGCATTTTTCATAGAGCCACTAAAAACTACCCTATAGGAGACACAAATTTCTTTAAAAAAGTATAATATGTTAAATCAAAAAAAAATTTATGGGGTGCACCTTAAGGGTTGAAGATAGAGGGTAGATAGGTTCAGAGATACTGTTAAGGCCGCTTAAATATTAGGGGTCGGTCATATATTTGAGGGGGGGGGGATGTGGTAGATGTATTTAGGGAAAATATAAGGAGGAAAAAATGACACCTCTAGGGACATTTTTGGGGCAGTTACAGCACTAAGAGGAAATTTTATATAAATTTAGAGGGTGAAGATGGGATTTAGGTTTGTGTGAGGAAAATGTTGGGAGGAAAAATTACTAAAAACTACCCTTGTGTGGTAGATGTATTTAGGGAAAATATAAGGAGGAAAAAATAATTGGTGATCGGTTATACATTTTAGTCCTCTAGGGGCGACTCCGGGGCAGTTGCGGGGCTTGATGTGGATGGATGTATTTAGGGAAAATATAAGGAGGAAAAAATGACTGGAGATAACATTGAAATCCTCTAGGGGCGACTCCGGGGCAGTTGCGGGGCTTGGTGTGGTTTTTTACTCCTTTCCCATCCCTTTTGATCACACCTCCCCCATTTTTTGACTCATATTTTTTCCAACCACACGAAAACTCGTGCACCTTACCATTCGTAGATTACGAATTTGATAACCACTTGGTGAATTTTTTTTGTCCCAGTTTTATACTTATTTTTCGATTTTTTTTTTGTATGTCCCCAAGAATTTTTGATTATTTTAAAAAAAAAATTTGGATGGGTATCCGGGGCTGTAAGAGCGGTGGGAACAAATTTTATATACATTAATTTTCTGTGTGGGGGCCCCCTTGGGGATGAAGATGGGGAGTAGGAATGTTTGGGAAAAATGGTAGGAGGGAAAAATGACTGGGGTCGGTTATACATATTATACGGTTATACATTGAATCCATTATGGGCGATTCCGGAGAAATTGCGGGGCTTGTTGTTCATTTTTTTCCAAAATACGAAAAGTTTATCGTTAAAAACCGGGGGCTCATTTTCGATTTTAGACCCAAGGTTTTTGGATAAATTTTCTCAAAATTCATCGTAGATTACGATTTTGATAACCGCTTGGTACATTTTTTTTACTCCATACAAATTTATCCAATCTAATGTATATGTTGTCAAAATTTTAAAATTTTTTTTTAAAATTTCGTTGAATTCGTTTCAGGACTTTTTAACACTATTAAGTTATGTCCGTCTGTCTGGTGGGCTGGATAACTCAAGTAAACCTTAACTGATTCTTATGAAAATTTAGCGTTGTTATGGGATTGTAAATGGTTACTTGATACCCTTTCATACTAAATGATCTATATTTGATAAAATTATATTTCTTCTATAACTTTCAAATAGACAACTGGAGGATATTTGAATTTGGTCTTTTTAATTATCTTGTTATGGTAGACAAATCCTCAGAAAACTGAAACATATGCCACTCCGCTTGTGATACCTCTCATATAAATAAACGAAATCATCACCAAAGTTTTACAGCCAAAACCTTTTTGGTAAGTTCACTGAAATTAGTCAAATTTAGTACAAGGTGATCGTTTATTAAACATTGACTTGAGAACAACAATCGGAAGAGTTGTTTTGTTCCAACAATTACCTAATTTACAAATTAGACAATTTGCGGAACCTATGTGTTTTTAAGCTGTTTCCTTGGTTCACAAGAAATTACTAACATTTTGCATTCTACTGAGTACAGTTTCCGTTGATCCTAACTGTACATCTGTAATTATATCCTCTTGATGGATGCTCTGGAATTATACAATTTCATTTACTCTTTTTTTTAACATTATTACATAAAATAGATAAAATATTCAAATATGAAATTCTTGTACTTGAAAATCTAAAAATTCCTACAAATGGAAGAAAACATCAAAACAAAGAATATACAACTTAAAACATAAGAAACAGAAACTAGCGGCAGATATAAATTAAAGCATCATTGGATGACACTACGATATACAAATAACAGTTTGAGTTTCTCGCATTGGTTTTATGTATACTTATACGGCCTAACGTTCACTCGTTCGTTCAGCCCCTTGCCTGGTTGACCTCGTTCAGTCATTCGTTATACCCTTTTGTTATTTTATTATTTCAATTTAATTAGATTAATTTAAATATTTACTACAACACACTGTTTATTTTTGCGTGTCGCTGTGTGTGTGCTTTCAAATGCATGTGTTTGAATGCTACCCAGTAGGAAGTGTCTTCAAGGATAGTTGCATGACCATATTAAAACTTTGATGATATGTCCCAGTAGGACTTGTCTTCAAATCGTTGACGAAATTTTCTTACAAGTGCCCTCTATTATGCACGACCTTCTGAGCGTCAATGTCGCTCATGTTGTCGTTCATACCATTAATTTCTTGTCGTTATTGTCCCATTATTTAGCATTTTTTGTTCCCATTAGATGTTGTAGATTTAGTTTGATGCACGATAACAATAGTAGATTGTCGCTCAGCTTGTCGTCGTCAGATTGTATTGACGACAATAATATCAATTTTTCACCTTTTGTCATGAGAAAAGCGTTTATGATCGAGAAGTGTATGGCGATACTTCCTACTGGGTAGCCCTATCCAATCTCTTTGATACTCACACACACACCTCTTGCTGCCACTGCACTGGCTAATTACTGTAGGGCAGCAAATGCTTATTTTCTATTATGGCCGCAAGTGTTTAATGTTTCTGCCATCCACAGCAAAGTTGTTGTGAACTGGCACCTACTATACACTCGAGAAAAAAATCAGGTTTGGCTTCATAAAGTTCAAATTATGGAGCATATGGAAAATAAATATTTAAATTGATAATTTTTTTAGGATGCTGCTTATATGGCAACGCTACAGCCAATTGTAACCCGTGCTGTTAGGGAACGGCATAAGGAGAAAGTAAAACGGGCGAGACAGCTATTTAGGCGAAAAAAACGTCAGATGAAGGAACGGGAGAGCGAGGATATAGAGCGATACAGGGATAGAGGTGAGGCCCGAAAATTTTACCAGAAAGTAAGAGCAAATGGATACGGTAATGGCCTCCCCACCTGTAAGGACAGTGATGGAAATCTGGTCACGGATACGAAGAGTGTGCTGCACATATGGAGAGAACACTTCCAGCAACTGCTGGTTCCAGAAGGCAGCGCACGTGAAGTTATCACGCCAATTGTCGACGACGCCTTAGATTGCCCACCACCAAGTCAAGCCGAGGTAAGAAGAGCAATATCGCGGCTAAAAAACAACAAAGCAGCCGGTGCCGACGGTCTGCCCGCAGAGCTCTTCAAGTCCGGTGGCGAGGAGTTGATAACGAGCATGCACCAGCTCCTACGCACGGTTTGGCTTAAAGAGTGCATGCCCGACGATTGGAATGTAAGCGTATTATGTCCTGTGCTGAAAAAAGGTGATCCAAGTGTGTGCTCCAACTACCGCGGGATCAGCCTTTTACCCATCGCATATAAGGTCCTGTCGAGTGTGCTATGTGAAAGACTAAAGCCAGTGTTATCCAACCTGATCGGGCTTTATCAGTGTGGCTTTAGACCTGGAAAATCAACAACTGACCAGATTTTCACACTTCGGCAAATCCTGGAAAAGACCCAAGAGAAGCAGATCGACACGTACCATCTTTTTGTCGACTATAAAGCTGCCTTCGACAGCCCGATACGGCAGAAATTACTTGAAGCCATGGCTGAGTTTGGTATTCCAGCGAAGCTGATACGTCTTTGCGGAATGACGCTGACTGACACGAAGTCTTCAGTGAAGATTGGCAAGGACCTTACGGAGCCATTCTATACCAGACGAGGCCTAAAACAAGGCGACGGCCTATCGTGCGATCTCTTTAACAATGTATGGGAGATGATAATTAGAAAAGCTGCAGTAAACACGAGTGGGACTATATTCAACAAAAGCCACATGCTACTCGCGTACGCTGATGACGTAGACATCATCGGTCGAAAACTGCGGGATGTGACTGCAGCCTTCTCAGGTATTCAGAAGGAATCAGCGAAAATGGGCCTAACGGTGAACGAGGACAAAACGAAGTTATTAGTTTCAACGAACAAAGAATCTACTCGTTTGGGAAACTGCGTGAACGTTGACAACTATAATTTCGAGGTGGTAGATAATTTTGTCTACCTAGGCTCCGCCATCAACAAAGCAAATAATGTCAGCCTTGAATTCCGGAGAAGAATCCTGCTTGCAAATAAATGCTACTACGAACTAAGACCAGGTTACTGAGAAACTTACAGAACTCGGTGTGACTAACTGGAGAAGAAGCGCAGAAGATCGAGACGCTTATAATATTTTTCTACGTGCGGTATATAATCCACTGGGATTGCATAGAAGTACCAGCTAAGTAAGTAAGTAAGTAAATTGATAATTATTTTGATTTTAACAACTTGATAACACAAGTTAACAGCTACAAATCGTGTTGACGATTCCGGTTTTCCGGTAATTCAGTTTATTTCTCCATTCGGGATCGTATGGATAATTCTATAACTGTGGATCGTGTGGACAATTAAAATTTTGTGACTCGACAAGTTGTTAGTAACAAAATGCCAAAGTGCTAAGTTCTATGTGCTACGGGAATGAAAAGTTCTTTGTTTGTCAAGCAAAATTTTGACTAACCGATCGAAACTGGATGAACAAATCGAACAAATTCCTTTGAATAGACCGAAGTCCGACGAAACCGACCAAAGTCGGATCAAAACAACAAAAGTTTGATTTAATAGATCGAAGTCTAATAAACCGATCCAAATCTTATTTCAGACAAATGATGTTAGATCCAATGGACTGATTAAATCGATCGAAGTTCGGTTAAGCCAACAAAAGTTAGATTCATCAGACCGATGTCGATTTAAATCAATGAAAGTTGGTATTGTAGCAATAAAAATTGGGATTAACCGATTAATACGACTGGAGTTTGGTTAATACAACAAAATTTAGATCCAACCGAATTGCGACGCAACCGTTCGAAATCGCTCTATTCAAACCAAAATTGTAGTCAACATGCCGAAGCTCGGTTAGACTGATCGGAGTCGGGTTAATCGAACAAAAGTTGGATTCAACAGACTAAAGTCCGATAACATCGATTGAAGTCTCGTCAAACCAACAAAAGTTGTATTCAGCAGATCGAAGTTCGATTAAACCGATCGAATTCGGATAAAATACACCGAAATTTGATTAAACAGATCGAAGTCCGATTAAAGCGATTGGAGACGGGCTAAACCAACGACAGTTGGATTCAAAAGCGACCGGAGTCGCGTTAATACAACATAAGATTGATCAAACAGACCGAATTGCGATGAAACTGTTCGAAATAGCTTTAATCCAACCGAAATCGTATTCAACAGACCGAAGTCCGGTTAAACTGGTCGGACTCGGGTTAAATAAACAATAATTGGAAGCAAAAGACTGATGTCCGATTAAATTGACCGAAGTCGCGTCAAACCGGTTAAACTGGTCGGAGTCGGGTTAAATAAACAATAATTGGATGCAAAAGACTGATATCCGATTAAACTGACCGAAGTCGCGTCAAACCAACAAAAGTTCCATACAACAGACTAAAGTAGTTTAAACCGAATCGAAATCGAATTAAATCAATCGATATTGGTTTTAACGGACTAAAGTCCGATTAATCGGATAGGAGTCGGGCTAAACCAACGAAAGTTGGATTCAAAAGTGACCGGAGTTGGGTTAATTCCACAAAAATTAGGTCCAACTGAGTGAATTGCAATCAAACCTCTCACAAAAGGTTTAATCAGATCTAAATTGGTATCAACAGACCGAAGTTTGGTTAATATGATCGGATTCGGAATAAACCAACAAAAGTTGGATTCAACAGACAGAAGTGTGATTAAACCGAAATAGAGTTAAACCAAACAAAGTTTCACTCAACAGACCAAACTCCGATTGAACCTATCGAATTCGGATAAAATAAACCGATTTTGGATTTAATAGACAGAAGTCGAAATTAACCGATTTGAGTCGGGCAAAACAACCGAAATTTGGACAAAAAAGACAGAACTGTAATAGAAATCTGATTAAATCAATTGAAATTGGAGTGTATAGGCTGATGACCGATTAAACCGCCCAACTTTGGGTTAAAATTACAAAAGTTGGTTTCAGCAGACCGAAGTTCTATTAAACTGATCGAAATTGGATTAAGCCAAACAAAATTGAATTCACCAGATCAAGGTCCGATTAACGTGGCATAGTGGTTAGAACACGCTACTACCATGCGTTTAGTCCGTGGTTCGATTCCCGGCTCCAGTCATCTACATTTTTCTTATATTGCCAGCCCCCTTGATGTCGTAGACAGCAAATTCGTGTCGAGTGTCGAGTCAATCGGTGTATCTAGTGAAATCGTCTCAAACAGTGACGTTCGCATTCATCGATACACAAGTAGGTGCCGTTTGTCGTGAATGTAAAATCGAAAACGTGTTTATTCACAAGTGGAATCGAGTACAAAGCTAATTTGCAAAAAAAAGAAAAAAGTTCGCTTCGGTAGCAATCCTAGCAAAATGCTTAACCATGTAAGCGAAGTTACCTCTCGATGTAATGAGAATTACACCGAACATCAAATGTTGATGTATTGTCGTCCTAATGGCTATTGTTGCTGTTGTTGTTATTGTTGGCTTGCTCGTGGTGCCAGAGCGCTACTTTCATTTAATGCCCAGGTCCGGGATGTTTGCTTTTTGGCAAAGTCAGAATTCGTCTTAAATTTGTTTAAGTTAAATCTCATACATATGGGACCCACTGATTGACGATAGTCTGGAATGCTTAGAAGTTGCGGTTGACATAATCGAGGTGTCCGGTGATCATAGTAATGTAGATGGTTGTAATAGTGCTCGAACCTAAATCACCCGCTCGGTAGTTGCGTGTTCTTACCATCACACCGCTGTCGGTTCTATTTAAACTCATTCACTTATTTTTCTGAGTGTTCTCTAAGGGTTTATAGTCTCACACAAACATACTTATAACGATGGGTTAAAAAGCTTTAGACCTCGTGTTTACATACGTTTCGAGCACACGACAACGAAAGCTCTGTTTGAGAGTGTGGGTCTACACTTCACACATACACACACCAGAACACAAGCGAATAAGTGGCTGCCTGTGCATCTACGTTCTTTGTGTTGTTGCTTACGTAGGTAACTGTGTACTGGCTGTTAAATTTATGCGTGTGACTGTGTAAGCTATGTGTGCGGTTAGTTGGCCCTTAAGGATTTGTTTTGCGTCTTTTAGCATTCTCTTCCTATTACGTATGACTGCGTCTACGTAGCAGAACTTGTCTTGGTATGCTTTATGCCAATTGTAATAGAAGTAATAGAAGAATAGAAATGTATGTTTGTTTGTAGCTCTACATGCTACACTTGGAATCCTTAAGAAAATTCATATATGCCTAAATGTGTGTGTAGATTTCAGTTTATGTTTAGGGTAATCATACGGAAGTATAGAGTGTGTGTGCATGTATGTGAAGTGTTGTTTGTTTCACTTGTCTATGTTTGTTGTTTTCTGTGATTCTATTTGTAAAACATAAAAGTTGTTGTGTCACCAAATAGCAAACAGTTAAATTGGAAATTGTTTCGAGTCCGCAAATTAAAACATATGTATATGTTGGTTACGGCTTGGCTTCTGTGTTACCCGTGAACAGAGAATCTGTGATTATATTTTCGTCTCATATCTCTTATATATTCCTAAGTCATATCACACTGACTGACATGTTTGCAATTGCTGTTGCTGGAGTTTCTCTTCTTTTTCATCTTTACTGGCAGCAACAACAGAAATTCATCTATCAGTAGCCACACGTAGAAAAGCATTCCAAGCGCTTCGGTCTTTTGCGCTCCGTAGATAGTTCGTCATACCAAGCTTACTTAACAGTTCCGTCATCTGGTCCATCCATCGGAGTTTTGGTCGCCCCCTCCTGCGCCGCCCATCGAGTTTATTGCCGAAGACTTTTCGAGCCGGAGCATTTTCGTCCATTCGTACAACGTGTCCAAGCCAGCGCAATCAGTCTATTTGAACGCGCTTGACCACTTCGATGTCGTTGTACAGCTCATACAGCTCATGATTCATTCGACGACGGTACTCGCCGTTCACGATGATGAGTCCAAATATTTTGTGGAGTATTTTTCTCTCAAAGACTCCCAGAATAAATTGATCCGCTTGTGTCATTACCCACGATTCTGCGCTGTAGAGCAAGACATGTGGGATCAGAGTCTGGTAGAGCTGCATCTTTTTTCTTCGAGAGAGCGCTTTGTCGTTAAATCGCTTGCTTAGCGCATAGTAGCAGCGGTTTACGATCAATACTCGTCTTTTGATTTCGAGGCTGACATTATTATTTTTGTTTATGGCGGAGCCAAGGTAGACAAAATCATCTACCACTTCAAAATTATAGTTGTCAACGTGGACTCTTTGTTCGTTGAAACAAATAACTTGGTTTTGTCCTCGTTTATCACCAGACCTACTTCAGCCGACTGCTTTTCAATGCTCGAAAAAGCTGCAGTAACATCTCGCAATCTACGTCCAATAATATCGATATCATCAGCATACGCGAGCAACATGCGACTTTTGTTAAATATGGTGCCATTCCTGTTTACTGCTGCTTTCCGCATGATCATCTCCATTACGATGTTAAAGAGATCGCAGGACAGACAATCGTCTTGTCTAAAGCCTCGCTTGGTAGGAAATGGCTCTGACAGATTTTTGCCAATTTTCACCGAAGACTTCGTGTCAGTCAGTGTCATCCCGCAGAGTCGAATTAGTTTCGCGGGGATACCAAACTCAGCCATAGCATCCAACAATTTCTGTCGTATCGGACTGTCAAATGCAGCTTTGTAATCGATGAACAAATGGTAGGTATCGATCTGCATTTCTTGGGTGTTCTCCAGGACTTGTCGTAGCGTGAATATCTGGTCGGTGGTGGATTTATCAGGTCTAAAGCCACACTGATAAGGTCCAATCAGGTTCGCCAGAAGGGGCTTTAGTCTTTTACATAACACACTAGACAGGACCTTGTATGCGATGGGTAAAAGGCTAATCCCGCGATAGTTGGTACACACACTAGGATCGCCTTTCTTAAGCACGGGACACAGGACACTCAGATTCCAATCATCGGGCATGCACTCCCTGAGCCAAATCGTGTTTATGAGCTGGTACATGCATGTTACCAGGTCGTCGCCGCCGGCTTTAAAAAGCTCTGCCGGCAGTCCATCGGCTCCCGCAGCTTTATTATTTTTAAGCCGCGCATTTGCCGTGCTGATATCGTTTTGGCTCGGTGGTGGACAGTCTACTCCATCGTCGATGATTGGTGCGATTTCGTCACTTATGCTGCCTTCGGGAACGACAAGAGATTGAAAGTGTTCCCTCCATATTTGCAGCACACTCTGAGTGTCCGTGACCAGATTTCCGTCTCTGTCCTTACAGGTGGGGATCCCTGTTCCAAAACCTTTACTTTTTACCTTTTGGTAGAACTTTCGGGCCTCACCTCTATCCCTGTAGTTTTTGATATCCTGGCTCTCTCTTTTCTTCCACAGACGCTTTTTCCGTCTGAACAGGCGTTTCATCTCCCTCCTTTTCTCTTTATAACGCTCCGTCACCACACGCGTCGCCATTGGCTGCTGTTTTGCCTTGTATGCAGCATCCATTTCGTCAGACATTTCGCGACATTCATCATCGTACCAGGGCTTGTCTGAGCGTGGTTTTTCATAACCCAGTACGGTCGTTGCGGCAGTGGTCATAGAATTCGCAATATGCTGCCACTGTATGTCGGGAACATCTGAACTAGAGGGATTTGCTTAGAGTAATTGAAAGAGTTGGTTGGAGTAGGCATTGGCTATCTCAGTGGTATGCAGCTTTGTGATGTCTAGCTTCCTTTGCGTTTGATTACGAGTTTTTTTAGCACTACTTAATCGTGTGCGTAGCTTGGCTGCAACTACGTGGTGATCCGAGTCAATATTTGCACCGCGCATCACACGCACGTCCATAACGCTTGAGACATGCCTTCCATCAATTACCACGTGATCAATCTGATTTCTTGTATTTTGATCGGGAGATATCCAGGTTGCCTTGTGGATATCTTTATGCGGGAATCTGGTTCCACTCACAACCATGTTTCTTGCCGACGCGAAACTTACCAGTCTAAATCCGTTATCGGAGGTGTTGTTGTGTAGACTGAATTTTCCGACTGCTGAACCAAGAGCATCTTCCCTTCCTATTTTAGCATTAAAATCTTCCAGAACAATTTTAATGTCATGTGCAGGGCAGCGGTCATAATGTACATATCCTCCAGGCGCTCATAGAATGCATCTTTGATGTCATCGTCTTTGTCTTCCGTCGGGGCGTGTACACAAATCCGCGTAATGTAAAAATATTTCGCCCGGATGTGAATGGTGGCTATACGGTCACTTACAGGGTTAAACCGCGAGACCAGGTGTCGAAGTCTCTTGCCGACTATGAAACCACATCCAAATTCGTGTCTTTCTGTATTCCTGTATGGCGGTGATGTAAGCCTTGTATTTGTCGAGGACATTCGCCAGTTGGATAGAGGCACCATTTCTGTATAGAGTTTGGACATTCCAGGTGTATATCCTTAAATCATGGTCCTTATATCGTTTGCGGGGGTCGTCAACATTTGGGGGGGGGGGTTCTTGTTTTTCCTTTTCTTCATGTTTTCATAATAAATTTTTGTTTAAGGAGAGTGGCTTATGAGGCCACCGCTTCGGATCCTAGTTTCTTGGGGCTGCCAAAGCCACTAGGAGAGCCTGTGTTAAGTTTCAGTAACTTCTGTTACCTACTTCCTGAGACGCATCGGTAGAAGCATGCCGACTAGGTTACTTAACATTTCGCCTTCTAACTCTAGCTAACTTCTAAGCGGTTGCTTATAGTCATTGCCCGGGGAATACTTGGTCTAAGACCGGAAGTAGTTAGCTGCTTGGACAATGCCACAAAGGAATCGCTTCTGGTCACTCTGAAGTGAGTGACAATCAGTAACTATCCACCTCTGAGCAAAGTCCCATAGCCCATAAGTAATATTCCACGTAAATCATACGCCACGGAGTACAACAGTTTTATTGTAACAGTTACAAAATAGAAAAGTGAAACTGTTGCTTATGTAGGGAAACGTTATATGAACAGATTAAAGGAATTGTAATTCTTATTTTTTTTACATTTGTGCAGTTCTCAGAATTGGGTCCCAAATCAATATATGTTGTACTGTGAAATTTTAAACTTTATATAATTAAAAGTCAGATCATGGGGAAATTCTAATTTATTTGACGGAAGCTGGAGTTAACTCTTATACATATTAAAAAAACCAGTAGCGTTTGCAATACATGTAACTCTTTCAGTTTTGTAGCTAAAAAAATAAAGAAATGTTTTGAATATTATAATAATTTCGGTTTTCTTTTAATTGCAGGTATGTACTAAAAAGTCGAGCACTATTAAGATAAGTATGAATAACTTAACTAAATTTTGTATGCAATCTATATTTCTTGGATTACAACAATCAACACAAGTTGTTTTCGGTGTAGCGGGAATAATATTTTCCATACATTTCTAACAAAGTTTAGAAAAAAATAAATGGATTATAGAGCATGTTTTATTCCCCTCTTACCCCGTCTTACGTATGTAACCTTTTTACGTTTTATAAATAAAATGTTTTTTGGAGGATCCAATTATTCAACTTTTAAAAATTAAATTATGGTTGGCAAATGAATATCCAGCCAGCTACAAAAATAATATACTTCGGATTGTCGGGAATCATCAATTCAATATTAGTTTATCACAGAATAGAAGCTGACAATTTTTACATACCACTACACATGAATTTGATGTTATACTAAAATGCGCTGGAAGTTTTTCTTTATTAGGATGTACTTTTAAAGTGGCGAACTAAGTTAATTTGAAGTTTAATGTACTTACAAATATGTTTTTGGTTTATTAATGCATTGAGAATCATCATTTCATCCGTTTTATTTTGGACTAATGGACAAGCAAGAATAAGCCTGTTTTTGTAGAAATTTTTTATTTCCGAAACTTGCGCAAGTAACGAAATCACGTCAATCACAGACCTTAAGAAAGAACGTATTTTCAAAACTTTGCATATAAATCAACCATTCTCATAATTTATCCCAATGTTATGACGCAAGCCTGTTTCTTACTTAAATACTTACATCCCATGACTGAGATATCGTAGAGCTTTTCACATTTGTATGATTAACAAGAGTATATTTTTAGACCCATTTAAACGGAACCTATAGTTTTAACGACAAATCTGAACGTTAGTTGTTGGAGAAGCGTTTACTTGACTCGAATACTGCGATGATGCCAAGAAAATGTATATGACTGAGACAGGAATTGAACACTAACCTCCCACAGGACAGTCGCGTGTTCTAGAAATTAGGCCATGGTCTACTAGCCCGACCTTAGCACAATAGCTAAAACACGCCTGTTATTTTTATAAAATTCCAACTTAGGTTTTGATGGCATTGAGCATTACATTAGATCGGGTCGAAAAAAAAAGTTCATGTTTTCTCCACCAGCTTTGTAGTTTATCAGAAGACAATTTGAGGGCATTTAACGGGGCGCATATCGTTGTTTTTAGTTAATCATGGGCTTCATGTAGCTTATTAAACATTTTTGGTTCAGTTATAGTTTTTGAGTTTTTGGTGGTGTGTAGGGTGACCTATTGCTTTTTAAAACGTCTATAACTCTTTAAAAGTAGAAATTTCTTATTTAATTAAGGTCTTTACGAATTTTATCAGAAATACCCAACATTAGGGAGTAAAAAACGAAAAAAAAAATAAAAATTTAAAATTAACGTTGGAGTCATCGATTCGATCGGATATCAAATGATGATACAGCATAATAAATACTATTTCGGAGGATCGTAGGGTTCACGGATCCGAAAAAATTGTATTCAGACAACCTACAAATCTGGAGGAGAAAACATACACTTTTTTTCGCCATATAGAGCGACCTTATCTAGTATTACATGTTATAACTATAACATGTTTAGCTGAGTGTGCCTCTAGTAGGTTTCTTAACAGAATTACTAATGTTTGTCGACGTTGAAAAGATCGCATAATATATTAAAATTTTGTAAATATATTAGACTAGTAAAAGCAGTGTTTGTGTCAACGGACTACTTTTTAGGGAAATAAATTCAAGTTCAAATGAAATAAATCTTGGTCTTAAGCTTTCCGAAGTATCTTGGCTGTGATATCATCTTTAAATTTGTTTTCATAGATTTTATTTTAAACTAGTGGGCCCGGCAATGCTTCGCTATTGCATATTAACTTGGACGTACGCAGGTATCTTAAAAGAGTACACAAAGTTGTTTATCATCGATTGATAATATATTATTTTTAACTTCTTGCAAGCGCGGAATACCTTGTGATATCGAATATTGCCATTTTCACCCCCTAAATGTAGAAAAATCCAAACAATGTGTAGCCTATGTTACTCGCGGAGTTATTCGGAAGATTCCCTAAAAATTTCATCAAAATCGGTCCAGCCGTTTTCGAGTCCATACGTTACATATATACACACATCCTCTTTTATATATATAGAAGATAGATAACAACAAAGTGTCAGACCTATAAATAATTACCAACAGATGTCCTCCTAACAGCACCCACGGACAAGTCAATTTTCTACAATGACTTGTGTTTAATTTATTCATTCTTTTATAAACAAAATAGGCTGTCACAAAATTCCATTAATTCTTATAATAACCTCAGAGAATTGCTTCGTTTCCTCCTATTCAAAGAGCTTATAACTTTGTGTTCTAGTTTGTTGGTTTTTTTTTATCGTGTCTCTTTCTTCGTTGCGGTGAAATTAAATGTTAGTGGGACGGCGGGTTTTTTTTGCTGGTACCAAAAACTGAAACGTGACCGTAAACATTAAGGTAAAAAAAACGTTTAGTAACAAAAGTTTAAACTCTGAACAAAGGAGGCAATTTAACAAGCAAAATAGGGAAATATTACTATGCTGTTAGTGGTCCTTACATCCTCTTAAATAGCTTTTGTTATCGGAATCCTAAATGTATACGCCTTCATGCTTGTCAGCAAATCCTGCACTAAGGTTCTATGTGTTTGTGTAATCATAAGTCACTGTGTTTATTACTGTACATATTTTTTGCGTTAGACCTGTTTGCTTGGAGGCGGGAGAACGGTTTAATCTAGTGTATCTTGCAGTACTCGTGTGCTATGCTGTGTTGGAGACGTTTAGTAAAACTTTAGATTCAAATTTTGTGCAATGATCTAGCAAAATTTGACGTGTAATGCCTATATAGTATTAATGCTCCAGAGTATTGGTGAAATAACTATTTTAAAATCAGTAAAACCAAGGTCAGTAAAATTTAAATGAGATCTCGCTATTCAATTAAGTAAAACTTAAATGTCTGTTGCTTTCCTATTATTTTACACATTATCAGCCCATAAGTAGAACAGTACTAAGTGGTGCCGGCCAGCACTTAACAACACTTATGTGACATAAGTTCGATTTCAAACCACTGTGTTTGTAGGACAACTTCATTCGTTGTATATTCTTATTGTCGTTCCTTTAATGTTTTGCACAACAATGATTCAAACGTACCGACCTTTGTGGACACCAGTTTTGGTCATTGTTGTGGTTGACTGTTTCTAATTTTATTGTTGTTGCTACTACTTGCCATTGTTCCATTTGCTATTGCTGTTGTCATTGCATTTAATGTATAAAGTAAAATATTCTCTTTTATTTAGATATTTAAGGAGAATTTTTTAGTCAATTGAAAGAGAAAACAAATAAAGTTTAAAGGAATATCACAAAGTCGATAAAGAAATAAGTTCACAAGCTCAATAAATTATTGAGAGTTATTTTAGACAATTATGAATTTGCCATAGGAACATGAAAATTAGTTAACAGGTTTTTAGTTTTGAAGAGTATTAATATTAATTGAGTAAAATTTTACAAATTGTTGTTTGTACATGTGCTTTACATGCGGGTACAAACTATAAACTAAACTGAAGTATTTTAAAGAGAAAATATAAAATAACAGCCTTATTCATAAAAACTTATAAGAGGTTTATAAACCATTTTTAAGCAATTTTCGAGAAAACTATATTCATAAACGATTCACATCTTCAATTAGTTAAAGTGGGGTTCTCTCCACTTTAAGCATGCTATAACTTGACGTTTGTACAATTTATTCTATATTCATAAAGTTGAGATCTTAATTTTGAGTTTTTCGGCATTTTTCCTATTGAATAGAGTTGTTGCATGTATTCATTATGTAGGAAATTTTCTTCTTAATTATTGCGCACATAGAAAAGTATCTAAATATACACTTTTCATTCATGAATACCATTTTGAAAAATATTTCTCAAAAATTCTTCAAAAATAATTTGTAAATAATGAAATAATATTCGTGTTGTATAAACAATCAAAACAAGGAAACAATGTAATCGGTATCCGATTATAATTTTACCATGAAGAATAGAAAATCAAATATTTTAATATAATTTTTACTTTAACGTCTTTCTTATCATCATGAGAATCGTAGTCAATGAAATATTGTGCTACAATAATGTTCATAGTTATTATAAGTGCAAATACATATTTGGTATCCGATTATAAAGCTTTTGTATCCGATTATAAAGCTGTTTTTGTACATCATTAACAACCAATAACTGTCGGCGTTGCCACCAGAACACATAAAGCTAAAGTACTGATAAAAAACGTTTATGAATACAATTTCTTATTAAAAGTTTGTTAGAGCTAATGAATACTTTAGCTAGAGAACGCTTCATACCTACTTTAGAAATTTTTTATGAATATGACCGTAAATGTTTATTGTGATTGAAATATAACAGAAGCACCCTAATGAACAGTGATGTAAGCCGTCTAATAAGTAAATGTTTTCCAAAGATTTTAGTTATTTTTCAAAATTAGTTTTTCAAACCTTCAGCAAATTATTTACAAACACTTTGTAACAGATTTGTAAAAAAAAAACATACAATTGCCCAATAAACATTGATGTAAGCTGACTTATACATATATACATATGATGAATTTCATATCAAAACCGATATTCATTGAACCCGACCCTCTCAGATTTTAATGAAATTTTGCATACAGTTATATTTTACCTATAGAAAAACAACCTCATTTTTAGAAATTGCATTTTTGAAAATATGTGGGCGTGGCAATGTATCGAAATATTTGAAAAATTACGGTAATAGGTACATTTAAGCTGAGATTACTATGGGATGACTCAACCGAATTGAAAGATCTTGGCGCCATTAGAAAGGTATATAAGTCAGCTTTCGAAAACATACACTGTAAAAATTTTATATTACACTGAAAAAATTTTTGTGCCAAAAATAAAAGTTTAATCTTGGAAAACACTTCGAAGATCAAGTCATTTTTTTTCCAAAAAAAAATATTTTTAGATAGGTCTATTTAATATATATGAAATATCCAAAAACTAAAATGGGGTTTTTCTTATCTTTTTTTTTTAAAAATTTTAAAAGTTTTTCTCTTGTTAACTTCCTTATATTTTGATATCTTTGTGTGACAAAAATTAATAAATTAGCTAAACTTTGGAAGTAATACAGAATTTTTTGTTAATTCTAATAGATTAGAACAAAAATCGTATTATAAATTTTTCAGGCACCCCAAAACCATGAACTTAACCTAGATAAATTTTGCGCAAGAAATACTGTTGACTTTCGGAATATTTGCTAACATTTAGTGGAGTTTCATTTTAATTTATAAAAGAATGGAAGCTTTGAGTTCCTGTAATAGTATTAGCATTTTTATACCTTGAAAATAGTTCTTCTTTTGTTTTGTTGTAGTCGTCAGCGTCTGCATAAGCATCTTCGCCGTTTGAAGGAGTCACTTTAGACCCTAGGTTTCTTTAAACCAAATTCGATTCATAACTTTTTAAATTGTTTGAGAGATATACGTCTGTCTGGCTGCCCGGCTGGTGCGCACGATTACTTTCGAAAGACGCAGCCAAATGTTTTGAAATTTTGCACGAGTTAATATTTCCCCTAAACTACTTACGGTATTGCAAATGGGCTACATGTCCCCGACCCTTCTGGATCCTCCCATACAAATACATCATTCCGCTCACTTTAGAAATCGAGTTATAATATCAATACACCCAACAATGTCGTGCCCGAATTCTGTATTTAGTAAAGCTATAGCAGGATACAGTTTTGGAGAAAAAAATTGGAAGTCTAGACACACCCTTTCTGGTACCTCCCATACAAATGTACCACTTCGCCCACTTTAGAAATCGAATAATAATATCAATATAATAGAAAATATTATGTTTCATTGAGAGTGAGGGCATATGTAAGTCGGGTTGCCCGACTGAAACTTTCTTACTGCTTTTTGTCAAGGAATATGTAGAATACATGAATAAGCTGGTGAGGTGGATTTACTTAAAAATTTTTTAAAAAATAAATAAGGAAAACTCCATTTCAGTTTTTAGATATGTTATACATATTAAATTGATCTATCCAAAAATATTTTTTTTTGGAAAAAAAGACTTGATCTTCGAAGAGTTTTCCAAGTTTAAACTTTTATTTTTGGCAAACAATTTTTTTCAGTGTAATATAAAATTTATACAGTGTATTTTTTCGAAAGCTGACTTATATACCTTGCGAACGGCACCAAGATCTTTCAAATCGGTTGAGTCATTCCATAGTAATCGCAGCTTAACAGTACCAATAACCGTAATTTTTCCAATATTTCGGTACCTTGCCACGCCCACATATTTTCAAAAAGGTAATTTCTAAAAATGAGGTTGTGTTTCTGTAGGTAAAATGTAGCTGTATGCAAAATTTCATTAAGATCCGAGGGGGTCGGGTTCAAAATGTCCCTTTTTTTATAGGTTTTGATATGAAATTCATCATATATATATACTAGCGGACCCGGCGACTTCGTCTCGCCCCAATTTAATACCTTCAGATAAACTCAGTAGAGAGTGGCATGATAAACAATGTTTTTCGATTAGTTTTCCGCCGCAAAAACAAACAACGAAGGCGGTTCTCCATAATCGTCGGTTGAATCACATTGTTTATCAGATTCTTGACGGACAACCGCATACGTTTGCACAATTTCGGTTGATTCAGATTCCGCAATATGATTATGAACGATCCCACCTTTATCTGTAAATTATGCGGCACATTAAGCGAGTTGAAAAATTCGGTCGGATTGTTGGTCGCTTCATCCTCGTCAGTCACGCTGTAAACAGATTTGTACAGATGTAGTTCTCCAGCGATTTAACTCTCTAAATTGAAATTCTAGTTATCGATGCCTTTATTCATCGCTGCTAGTAACATACTGCCCATAAATTAATCCAATCGAGTTTTTTATTATTTTGTGCAATGTCATCAGTTGTTTTTCCAACAATGTAAACTCGCAAAAATTTGCAGGGAACGATATCAATTCAGTCGAAACATCAACACGAATTTGACCATTGCCAAGCGCCAGCAGAGGTTCTGGAATGAGCCCCTAATTTTTTGGTCAATTACAACTTCTTGACATTGACGACGTTTTCAAGCATGGTTTAAGTAAATCAGCAGCATTGGACATTGTGAGCAAAGTCATAGCCCCACCAAATCGTGTAAAATCCCCTCGTAAATCCTTTATCGTTCGGTCAACTACTTCCGAAGCTCGTTAATTCGTTATCGGGCATTCACCCGAAATGTTAATTTGGCATTTCCGCATCTACTTCGCTCTTGCTAAATTCTTGGTCAACCGTGAGAAGATTCATCAACAGTTTCAAAGTGGAATTTGCAGTTCGAATGCCTTCCAACAATATGTTAGCTATGCCAGACGATGCAGCGGCTAACGTTATTTGAGATCGTGACCGAATTGTTGCCGAAATCAACAAAATTATGTCTCGTCTGTCCCACCCGGAGCATCGAGAAAGTAAATGCCTTCCGTTTCATCGTTAATCGTACACGTTCTTGTACTCGGCATTTAACAGCGGCACATTTGCTCGAACTCTTCCGGTCAGCTTATCTAGATTATAGTCTTTCTCTCGTTCAAATTCGCGATCGAAAGCATCTTGCATCGAACGATTCAGCGTTGGCCATTCCGCCGAGTTCGACGGATGACATGTGACTGCAAAGATCGCAAACAATGTACAAATCTGAATCGCTGACGCAGAAACGGTCGCATCGACGATTATTGAGTCCATTTTCGAGGAAATTTAAATTTAGGCAAGCCTCCCGAAATGCGACACAAAGAACACCATCCACAGTACGCAGCGAATTGAAGGGATAGTTAAGATATAAGCATACACCTGGATGAACTGTGTATAGTCTGACTAATTATTGCATGATGTTTACGTCATTTAAGGTTTGATCTTCTAATAGGAGGCATTAGCCAAGCAAATAACTCTCCCTAAAAAACTACAAAGTCGTTACGGAATAAATTGGATTGGATAACATAATTTTTCACACGTAAACTAATTTTCTCAAAATATGATAAAATTGACAAATTTGCATAGGATATCAATATATTTTTTATCTAAATATTATATATCTCGTTACCAACCAACATTTAACCGAAATTTTCCACCTAAACATCGTTCAAAACCATCAAATCATGCGAAAATTCCAAAATTTTGTCGATAAAAAATCAATTTTTTTTGCGTTTTTCCGGAATTTCCGAGTTTTTCCCTAAGAATTTTCTATTTTACCATTCGAAAAGCCATTCCGTAACAAAAGTGTGTAGTAATTCTTGATGAATTACTACACACTTTTCACACCCTTTTTACACATATAGATTTCACAATAAACCGAATTTTTTTAGCATCACAAAGAATTTTTCACCTTTACGTCGTCTAAAATCATCAGCGATAAAATGAACAATTCCGTCGATAAAATCTAAAATTTTCGAGATTTTTCCGGAATTTTCCGACTTTTCCACCAAGAATTTTTCTATTTTTCCATTCGAAGTCATTTCGGAATTATTATCCGAAATTTTTCACATTTATATCATTCAAATTTATCAAAACATAAGTAAAATGTAAAATTTCGTCGAAAAAAATTAAAGTTTTTGGAACTTTTCCATAATTTTCCAACCAAAATTTTTTCTTTTTCCAATCGAAAAGCCACTATGGAACAATTGTACACAAAATGTTATCCAAACATTCAATTTGCGATGCAAAATATTTCCGAAAATATCCAAAAATCGCGTTTTTCCGTGTTTTCTACAGAGAATTTTTCTATTTTTATATTCGGAAAGTCATTCGGAATAATTATCCGAAATTTTTCACTGTTACACCGTCCAAAATTATCAAATCATACAATAATATGCAAAATTTCGTAAAAAAAAAATGTAAAATTTTTCGAATTTTTCCGCATTTTTCAAGAAAAAATTTCCATTTTTCTATTCGAAAAGCCATTCTGTAATTCCATACAAAAAGGCAATTTTCGATTTTTCCAATTTTTCGACTTTTCCGGAAGATTTTCCCAAAATTTTCTTTCACACAAACCTTCTCCTGGCAATAACGAACAACTGAAAAAAAGTTTGAGCAAAATCGGCCCAGCTGTTCTCAATTGATGAATGACTATACATTTTTGCCACCATTTTTATAGATACAGATATCGCTCGTTTTCTGCAAGACCGTCATATCTCAAAAAAATCGATTCCGAGATAAACGCGTTTAAAGTTTTTAATTTACACCCAACTAGTACGAAATGGAGGAATTCAAATAGCTCTCATGCGGTGTGTATAAAAGATATTAACATGAATTTTTTACACAACATGGAGTATGATGTAATGAACAATTCTACATCATTAGCTCAAAAATCACGTTTTTTGAGTTATGACGGTCTTGCAGAAAACGAGCGATATGTTTTCTAAAGATTTTTGTTAAACTTTTGTAACACATTTGTAAAAAAAAAAAATACAATGCTTTTGTAAGCTCGCAGGCTAGACAAAAACTACAGCTATAATTTTTGTTTACATATTTCTTTTCGTCTTGGAATTTTGTATTATTTGCTGCTGCTAAAAGATTGGTGTGTTTTGATGAATACTATTACGAATCCATTTCCATTATACTGATGTTAAGTTGTTAATAGTGTTGAATGCAACTGTATGATATATAGAGCATGCATAACTACTCTGCACCCCTATGAATATAAGTAGTGTACATACATATATGTTATATACATTAGACCGACTCACCAAAAAAGTATCTTTGGTCCACCCCCCAAAATGTACCTTGGCTTGTTTTATGATGATTCCCTCAAAATTTCATGCTTAGGATTAAGATCCAGTGAGCTGGACCGTTTTTAAAAAAATGACATTTTTTTGAGTTTTTCAAAGATTTTTGATATTTAACTAAAGATAATATGCGCAATACTAGTATCATAGGAAACAGTTTTTAAAGACGCATCCAATGGTATGAAAAACATGCCCGCAAATGTACTGACAAGTCCTTTTTTCAGAAATATTCTGCAAAAATATGGATTTTTAAGTTTTTAGTAGCTACATTTTTCTGAATTATATGTCAGATTAACCTTCGCACTCCTAATATATATCCGGGTAGATATTTCAGTTTTAATTTTACGATAAAACTGAGATTTTTCATCCAATCTTAAAATGCTTCGATTTCAGTTATTATTTTTCCTATTTATATAACCAAGTAATTAAAATAAAATCTAAAATAATTTTTATATGTTTTTTTCCGCCATTTTGTAGGTTTATGTCCGCGGATTAATAGTATCTACCAGGGTAGATACAAAGAATCTTACCGTCAAATGTACAACTTGCATATATAAATTTGTTATAAATGAATAAAAAATAGTGGACATAGAGAACAATTCCTATATTATTTTATTTTAAATATAATTTTTAAGAAATATATTAAATTTTTTAACGAAAATTTCAATTTGATGATGATGGACCCATGTGACAGTTTTTGCACATTGTGTAAACCTATGTTGTGCGCATACAGGCTTTTGCTCAAAACATATGCTTGTCATGCATGTGGCAACCGCCTTTTTGCTTCATGAGGCCGTTTGAATCCCGCTCTGACTCTTCATCTGCCTTTTCAGGATTATTTGTACGGCAATAATTTTTAGCTTTTTTTGTTTGAAAAGCTACAAATCTACACCGGCCGGACTTATTATGCAAGAGAGGACTAGGTCTCATGAAACATGAGTCATGTTCAAATGTTATGGACCCGTTCACGCACAAAAGTGCTATGATTTCTATACTATTTTGTACCATCCGCACTTATCCAAAATGTAGCATTGGAGGCAGTCTCCCGGTCTTCATGGTCGCAATCATCATAGTCAGATTCAAGATCAGAATTTCACCCGGATTCAGCACACGAATTTATGCCGTTGGAATCAGGAAAATAATCATCTTCACCTTCACGAAATACCAACCTGGACATAGCAGCTGCAGAAAGATATTCAAAATAATCGTTATTATTCATTTTTTTGGTTTTAAGACAACCTGTCACGACGAAAGAAAATCTAAACGAAACTCTTTCTTTTAACCCCCAAACATGCTTGCATAAACAGTAACAGTTATTTTAACGGACAATTTAATGTTTGACTAGAAATTTTCAACTATCACCATGCAAAGTGCACTAAATATTACTGTATCTGGCCGGGTAGATATTATGAGACCGCGTAGTATTTATTTGTCATTAGTGCGAAGGTTAACATATATTTATCCTTAGTCGATTTAAGTAAACACGTGTTTCAGCTTTTTTCCCTAACATCTTTTTTTAGTGTTTACTGCACATATAAAGTTGAGGTTTCTGATCTCCACGGCAAGACCTAAATCGTCAACTAAATAATTCTTCAAGTAAATACAATTTAGTTTTCTTGTGAACACGGTGTAATTAAGAAAAACTATGCCTTGTCTAAATATGAATTTCGTTTCTCGCGAAATTAATAGCATTTAATTCAGAAAAATTTCGCTACAAAAGACTTAAAAATCTGTATTTTTTTGCAGAATATCGCTGAAAAAGGATTTGTCAGGACATTCGTTGGCATGTTTATCATACTATTGAATGCGTCTTTAAAAACTCTTTCTTATGATACTAATATTGCAAATATTGTCTTAAGATAAATATCACAAATTTTTAAAAATTAAAAAAATAACTTTTTTTAAAAACGGTCCTTATCACAGGTTCTTAATCCTTTGCACGACATTTTTTGGGATTCATCATAAAACAAGCTAAGGAACATTTTTTTGGGTGGACCGAAGATACTTTTTTTGGCCCCATACAAAATGAGTTGTTTGTTGAAGGCGGGAGAACGAATGGATCTGTTGTATCTTGCTGTATTCGTGTGTTATGTTGTATTGCAGCATAGTAAAATCAAGGTCAGTAAAACTGAAATGAGATCTTGCTATACAATTGAATAAAACTTAAATGTGTGTTACTTTACTTATATTTTATACACCATTAGCCCATGCGACAGAATCTACTTATGGATCGACAATACTTGACAATACTTATGTGACATAAGTTCGATTTCAAATTACTGTGTTTTTAGGACAACTTTTTTTGTTGTGTGGTTTCTTTGTTGTTATTATTTTGTTTTGCACAACAATGATGCAAAGTGTAATGTACAGGGGAGTTTCATAATCGATCTGAGATTAAACCAATTTAAAATTAGCCAATCCATAATAAAAACAAAGATGTTTACGTATGTGCAAATTTTCTTATATTTGAGTCAGTTCGAGGAAAAGTTAGGAAGGACTAAAGGGAGCCATTGAAGCCACTAGCAAGCAGTCGGGTGGGGGAGTTCGTGTCCACCTGCTTTCCTAATTACACATCGTTCCCTACTACACAAATATTATTATAGACTCCCGAAATAATTACGTCTTGAATGTTGTAAAAGGCTGACGCTTCATTACCCGCCCTACCTATGGTTTTAGTAGCGATATGTTTGACTAAAACCCCATTCATAGTCTTACCTTGCCCTGCTAATACGTCACGTAAGAAACTCTTAGTTATTTATAGACCCATTTCAATTTATGTATATTTTTACATTTCAATCTTTAACTTACTTACTTACTTAAGTGGCCAGTTACAATTTACGAAACGTAGTTCATAAATTTGAGGCCTGAAGTAATAAAGAATTCCACACGCTTCGGTCTTCTGCGTGTGTTCTCCAGTTAGTCCTACCAGATGGTGGCACGTCGCCTATCACTTGGTCCTTCCAACGGAGTTTGGGTCTCCCTGCTCTGCGCCGTCCTTCAGGTTCGCCTTCAAACACCTTTCTCGCTGGAGCATTTACATCCATCCTGGCAACATGTCCCAGCCATCGAAGTCGTTGGATTCTGACTCTTTTAGCTACGTCGATGTCGTGGTAAAGCTCATACAGCTCATGGTTCATCCGATGGCGAAACTCGCCGTCGACACAGATAGGTCCATAAATTTTTCGGAGTACTTTTCTCTCGAATACTCCCAGGTTTTGTATGTCCGTTGTAGTAAGCACCCATGATTCGGCACCATACAACAGAACAGGTAAGATAAGCACCTGGTATAGCTGTTTCTTAGTATTCCGAGAGAAGGTGGTGTTACTAAAGTGCTGCCGAAGTCCGTAGAAACATCTATTGGCTAGCACTATTCTCCGTTTAATTTCTTGGCTGACATTATTCATCTTGTTGACGGAAGATCCGAGGTAGGTAAATTCGTCGACTACCTCAAAACAATAATTGTCAACGTTCACGGTGCGTCCCCATCGAGAGGACTCTTTGTTCGTCGAAATCATTATTTTTGTTTTGTCCTCGTTGACCGCTAAACCCATTTTTGCTGACTCCTTTTCTAGCGATGAGAAAACTGCAGTAACATCCCGCAGATTTCGGCCAATGATATCTATATCATCGGCGTAGGCTAGTGGCATGTGGCTTTTGTGGAATATGGTGCCAGACATGTTGATGCCAGCCTTTCTCATCACCTTCTCCATAACTATGTTAAATAGTGTACAGGACAGGCTATCGCCCTGCCTGAGACCTCTTTCCGTGTTGAATGGTTCAGACTGATCCTTACCAATCTTAACCGAGGATTTGGTGTTGTCTAAGGTACATTTGCAAAGTCGAATCAGCTTTGCAGGAATACCAAACTCAGACATGGCCTCATAAAGCCTATTCCTTATCGGAGAGTCGAAGGCAGCTTTGTAGTCGACAAAGAGGTGGTAGGTGTCGATCTGCTTTTCATGGGTTTTTTCCAGAATTTGTCGTAAGGTGAATATTTGATCCGTCGTAGATTTGCCAGGTCTAAAGCCGCACTGATATGGTCCAATTAGTTGTTCTACAATTGGCTTTAGACGTTCACACAATATGCTTGAAAGGACCTTGTACGCAATTGGTAATAGGCTTATTCCACGGTAGTTCTTACATTCACTACGATCTCCTTTCTTGTATATGGGACATAACAGACTGAGACTCCAATCCCCGGGCATGCTCTCCTCTTGCCAGATGTTCTCCATGAGCTGATGCATGCTCCTAATCAGCTCCTCCCCGCCAGCCTTAAACAATTCAGCAGGGAGACCATCGGCTCCAGCAGCTTTGTTGTTTTTAAGGCGGGAGATGGCCATACGTATCTCGCTCTGGCTCGGAGGTGGACAGTTAATACCATCGTCATGGATTGGAGCGGGGTCTTCTGGAGTGGTGTCAGTATCCAGTAAATTTCTAAAGTGATCTCTCCATATCTTCAGAACGTTATCCGGGTCCGTCACTAGCTGACCATCGCTGTCCTTGCAGGAGGGCAACCCTGTTCCACGCATTCTCGCTTTCACTCTCTTGTAGAATTTTCGGGCTTCCCCTCTACTTCGGAGCAACTCAGTGCACTCGTCCTGCCTCTTCTTCAGCTCCTTCTTTTTTCTTCTAAAAAGACGCGTTGCCTGTCGTCTCTTCTCCCTGTGCCGTTCACGAACAGCTCGCGTTGCCATTGGCTGCAGTTTCGCCCTGTATGCAGCAACCGTCTCTCTCGTGGCATTGCGACATTCATCATCGTACCAGGCATCTTCTTGAGACGGCTTTGAGTACCCAAGTACGCTTCTCGCAGCCCGTTCTAAGGAGTCGGCTATATTTTGCCACTGCGAGGTTATATTGTCAGGGGTTGGAGCATTCCGCAGCAGTTGAGTTAGGTGGTTGGAGTAGGCGTTTGCTACCTCTGTGGTCCGCAGTTTACCGATGTCCAGCTTTCGTTGTGCCTGGTTACGTACGTTTTTCGCCATGCTTAGCCTTGTGCGTACCTTAACTGCGATAAGGAAGTGATCGGAGTCAATGTTCGCACCCCTAATCACTCGTACGTCCAGAACACTCGATGCGTGCCTTCCATCGACTACCACATGATCAATCTGATTCCTTGTCAATTGATCTGGAGATAACCATGTTGCCTTATGAATATTTTTATGATCAAATCTAGTGCTGCAAACTACCATATTTCTTGCCGCAGAGAAATCAATCAGTCTGATGCCATTGTTCGACGTTTCGGTGTGCAGACTGAATTTTCCGATGGTAGGCTCAAATGCGGTTTCCCTGCCTATTTTAGCATTAAAATCGCCTAGTACAATTTTAATGTCATGGCTCGGGCTACGGTCATATACATTTTCTAGGCTCTCGTAGAACTCGTCTTTGTCCTCATCGCTTTTCTCTTCTGTCGGAGCATGGGCACATATAAGTGTTATGTGGAAAAACTTTGTTTTGACTCTTATGGTGGCTATACGTTCACACACCGGGTTGAACCTTGAGACTAGGTGTCGCAGTCTCTTGCCAACCACAAATCCACATCCAAACTCGTGCTTGTCCGCATGGCCACTATAGTAGATGTCGCACGTCTTCATGCGCGAGCACCCGTGTCCCGTCCACCGGATTTCCTGTAAAGCGGTTATGTCAGCCTTGTATTCTTCGAGGACTTCCGCCAGTTGGATAGAGGCACCTGGTCTATACAGTGTTCTAACATTCCAGGTGCATATCCTTAAATCATGGTCCTTAATTCGTTTGCGGTGGTCGTCAACATTTTGGGGGGTCCATTTTATTCTTTTCTTACTTCTTTTCATTGCAATAGTTTATACGTCGGTGGCGGGTTGCAAGCCCAGCGCACCACGTCGCAGTTTTCTCCTCCTGCCAGGATTTTATTACAGCCGCCCATTCTGGGTCAGACGCTGACCAGGGTACCGCTCACTCTGAGCAGACGTGCCTGGGTTTTAGGTTTCGCCCCTCACAGTTAGTCGTGCTCTGACGGGTGTCAGAGGCACGCTTCCAGGCGTCACCACGTGGAGGTACTCCGTCCGCAGTAGTACTACGAATACGGAGCTCTGTGAGTAGACTTGAAGTGCAATTGGCAAGGATCACTCTGGGTTTGCCAAGTTAAACCGATCAGAAGCTTTACCTTGCATCACACTCCCGACGCCCTTCAATCTTTAACATTTTAGGAAATATGTAATTTAAAGGGATTAACATTTATCTAGAATTCATGACAACTTAACTCCTAAAACATTATAATTATATATATACAGATATATATGTATCTAATAATAAGTTTAATAATGAGTCTACCAAATATAATTTCTTACTACTAATAGATAAGGATCATTAATCATTATGGTCTGTTAATTAACAGAAACATCAATTGTCAATTAAACTTCTCAATGTTATGTTCAGATGGGAATGTGTACGTATATAGAAATATCTAACTATAACAATTCATTCGAATGAGAGCGACAATTGGTACTTATGCTATTAACATTAGAGACTATGCAAAGTAAACGCTGTTAAAAAGATATGAATGAAACAAAGTTGTAACTCACCAAATATAAACATGTGTGTATAAGCGGAGCTGCAGCAGAACGATGAGGCCTCTCGTAAGCTGGAGATGAATGAAACTCTAGGTGAGGGATGGAGAAGGGTTTAAACAGGGTTTGTTTGTATATCTGAATTACTTATTCATACCATTCGTAATGATCATTAGCAGGCTTAAAATACTATTTATACTGGGTGATGCAGTTTATCACCTTAACTTAATTTATAGCAAAATGTCGTATTTTTATGAGTTTAATGATTAATTATAGTTGAAAAATAAACGATTCATAATCTTTAAATAATGAATTGATTCATATTTAATAAAATAGTTTTAGAATATGTTAGGATCGTTTTCAATTAAGGGAACATTTTAAATTTAATTGTGAAAATTGTTGAAATTAATTAAGTTTTATAATTTGGAAGTTTTACCAATAAGGGAAGTCAACAGTGGTTTAGAAAATGAGATTATTGGAAATAATACTTTTAAATTTAAAAAAGAATTATTATGTTAAAGTTGTAAACTATGGATAGATAAAAAAAACTGGTATAAATGAAGTTGATCTATAGACTTGGTATGCCTTAGTATGGATCATATGGGACGTATGTGGTCTAGTAAACGCCTGATGCTGGGTTGTGCCAACTAATAGGTGACGAATTTTCGGTTTTTCGGGCTTCGTTGGAGTGTTGATGTCTGGTCTTTTTAGGTTTTTGAAACTTTGGTAGGAATGATTCCTATTGATAGGCAGGTGTAAGAAGCTCAGCGTCTTACGCTGTGACTTGCGAAATTTGAAAGGGGTATCTTGCCTTCACGTTATGTAATTCTTGGCATATGATCCACGTGGTCCAATATGTTCGAGGCAGAATTCTACGTGTGCCTTGTAAATTCTCCCGATTTTTGCTTGAGGTTTGTCGTAAAGTATTTCACAAAAGGCAAAATTACAGCCTTTTCGTGCACAGAATAGCTTCTTTTAGAGGTATAATTATGCGAAATCACTGCGACTTTAACCTGGCAAAAAGAAAAAGGAGAGATATTCCTTTTCACTTAACACTCACACTAATTTTCTTTTTCGTTAAATTAGCTTACCTTTGGTGTTCATTTAAAGTAATGCACAAGATTTGTAAAATTGTCTAAATAATGGCAGTAGTCAACAATACTGTCTGTACTTGGCTTGCCCTTCACACTTTCAATATTACTTGTTGAATTATTAAAAAGGTCACAAGGCACTGTTCACTTCTTTAAAACGTTTGATCTCTGTGAAGGCAAAATAGGAAAGATCTTCGATGTGTGATGGACAAGTACAAGACAGCTGTAGTGAGACAACTGCGTATGTATGTATGTACGAGAATAAGCTAGTGCGCTAATTTCGCCGCTATTACTATCGAGCTTTGTCGTCACTTGGCCGAGATTACAATGTAATAGTCGATGTAATTAAAAAAATATTAATACAATTCCGCAATTTTGCCATATTTAAAAAGATCATTCCAGTTACGAATAATACCATTAATTACCTTTTTATTTCCATATGGAAATAATCTTTTAATATAGCCAAGACACCAACCCATCGCCAAAGCATCTCAAACATATTAACATTTTGTGATACTTAACATCTTAAATAATGTTAAGTATAGAATGTACAAATGTTAAAAGAAAAAAATGTAAATATATTACCATGAAAGTTTTAAAATGTTTATATAAAAAAGAAGAAACAAACAATATTAAGAAAATTGTCATGAAAATCAACAATTGTATAGAATCTGAATACTACATAAGTCAATTGAAAGAGAAAACAAATAAAGTTTGAAGGGAACTTACAAAGACTGTAATGAAATAAGTGCACAAGCACAATAAATTATTGTGAGTCATTTTTGGATATTACGAATTGGCCAAAGGATCATGAAAATTTGTTAATTGCCTTAAAATTTTTCAAATTGTTGCTTGTAAATTTGCTTAACATGCGAGTGAAAACTATAGACTAAACTGAAGTATTTTAAAGGGAGAATATAAACTGAATATTTATTGTGATTGGGATATAAGAGCAAATGCATATGCATATTAATATGTGTGTTTGAGTGGTCCCAATAGGGAAATGAATTCATAATAGTATTCAAGACAATACTGAAGGCATTTTAAAAGGGGCGTTCAAATGGAATATTTTCCATATAAATGGAAAATATAAATGCAAAATATTCCATTTATATGGAAAACTAGCTGACCCGGCAAACTTTTTTCTGCCATATAATTTCGGAC
Organism: Muscina levida; assembly: GCA_964034835.1. Classification (NCBI taxonomy): domain Eukaryota; kingdom Metazoa; phylum Arthropoda; class Insecta; order Diptera; family Muscidae; genus Muscina; species Muscina levida. Next base: position 33,232,187 of record OZ035880.1, on the reverse strand, counting down.
CCGGCGAACTTCGCCTCGCTCCATGTAAATGCCTTCATATAAGCTGCAGGGTAACACAGGTAGCTCGAATTTTAATGCAATTTATTTAAACATAATGACGGGAAGCGTTTGACGAAAATCTCCGGGAAGCAATATCATAGCCCCGCCAAATCGTCTGGAATCACTTCGTAAACCCTTCATCGTTCTGTCAACTGCCTCCAAAGCTCGTTTATGCGCCATCGTGCATTCATCCCATATGATGATTTTGCATTTTCGCAACAATTTCGCTGTCGTCGAATTCTTGGATATTGTGCACGTTGGCTTGTCAACCGTGAGAAGATTCATCGGCAGCTTCAAAGCGGAATGTGCAGATCAACCGCCTTTTAACAATGTGGCAGCAATACCTGAGAATGCAACAGCTAACGCTATATGCGATCTTGACCGAATTGCTGCTAATATCAAAGAAATGACGAATGTCTTGCCTGTTCCCCTGGAACATCGAAAAAGTAAATGCCTCCCGTTCCATCGTCAACAACCTTCATCGTACACGTTCGTGTGCTCGGCATTCAATAGCGGCACATTTGTTCGGACTCTTTTAGTCAGGTCATTTCGATTAAAATCTTGCCCTCGTTGCAATTCGCGATTGAATGCATTGTGCATTGAACGATTTGGCGCTGGTATTCCCAATTTCCACAGTAGACTGCCGCAAATGAGCACACATACGTCTTCGATCAGAAGTTAACTTCAAGATTGAAATTCGATGTTGTCGTGCATTTTCTGTGCAAAACGTCGTCAACCATCTCGTCCTTGTATTTGTCCCACAATGCAAACAATGTACGAATTTTTTTCGCTGGAGCAGAAACAGTTACGTTTTCGTATCGTTTCTCGAACTGTGACTACTGGTTGAAACGAATAAAATTGAGATGATCCGTTTCGACCTTAACGTACATGTCAACGCAGTACTGTTGAATTAACCATTTTATTGGTTTCTTCTCCTGGAATACAAATTCGAACATAAACGGAGAATGAAAAAGAAGTGATGAGTTCTAAACAAACTATTCGCTCTATTGATCATCTTTAAATTGAGGTGATAGTCATTCTCTCCACGACAGAACATCAACGGGTATTGAAGTGCATCATATGACCGATGAGTCTCGTACACGTGCTGCAGATGTCCACCATCCCGAAGCTGGAGAACAATATCGCGTGATACCGCATTCTCCCCAACAACCATCACTGCGACTTCATTTATAATGAAAGCATTGAATTTTTTTTCATGGCCTCCAAGGGGTCTTTTGTCTGCTCTGGTAATGATTTTGTGATAGTCTGAACGCATTGTATCCAATGCGGTTTTGAACAATCGGACCAATGCGTTATGCTCATGCAGAAGATATTGCCGATCATTTTGCTTTTACAATTTAAACATAATAAATTTCACAATAATTCGGAAATTTTCAAGCAACATAGCGAATTTTGCACCTTTACGTCGACTTCAATCGTTAAATCAAGCGATATAATGCAAAATTTCGTCCAAAAATCCTAATATTTCGAGTTTTCCACCAAGAATTTTTCTATTTTTCCATTCAAGTCATTTCGGTATAATTATCCGAAATTTTTCACATTAATATCGTCTAAAATTATCAAATCATACGATAAAATGCAAAATTTCTTCAAAAAAGAATATTAAAATTTTTGGAATTTTTCCGTAATTTTCCAAAAAAAAAATTTCTGTTTTTCCATTTGAAAAGCCACTACGGAACAATTGCACAAAAATTTTATACAAAAATTCAATTTGCAATTTTCATCAAATCATTAAAAACTATTAAACAATGCAAATTTTTGTCGAAAAATCCAAGTTTTTCTCGAATTTTCTGAGTTTTCCACCAAGAATTATTCTATATTTCCATTCGAAAAGTCATTTCGGAATAATTATCCGAAAGTTTTCACATTTATTAAATCATACGATAAAAGCAAAATTTCGTCGAAAAAAAATCAATTTTTTTTTTTAATTTTACCGGAGTTTTCCGAGTTGTTTAACAAAATTTTTTTATTTTTCTATTCGAAAAGCCAACTTGTTATAATTGCACACAAAATACCATACAAATAGGCAATTTTCGATTTTTAAAATTTTTCGACTTTTCCGGAAGAATTTCCCAAAGTTTTCTTTTACATAAACCTTTACCTCGCAATAACGAATGATCGTAGAGGGGTGAAATATTAGAGTTGTATGTATTTTTGTATGCTGTATCATAAAAAAATAAAAACAAGAAATGTTGTCTAAAAAATAAAAAAATAAATTTAGTAGTCTTTAACATTTAGGGGGATGAAAAATAGATGTTGGCCGATTCTCAGACCTACTCGATATGCTCTCAAAATTTTATGAGGATCGGTCGAACCGTTTCGGAGGAATTCAATCACGCACCCCGTGACACGAGAATTTTATATATTAGAAGATGTTCCATTGGAATGCCCCCTTTAAAATGCTATCAGTATTCTGATGAATACTATTATGAATTCACTTACATTTTACTAGTGTTAAGTTGTTAATATTGTTGAAAGCAACTGTATGTTTTATAGGTAATACATAACTACTCTGCACCCCTATGAATAAAAATAGTGTAGATATGTATGTAATACGCATACACTTCATTCGTTAACATGATAAATTCGTTTCAATTGCTAAAGCGTACTTGCATAAATGCAATACAGCGTTCAAGGCCACACGCTATGAGTTATAAATGAATGAATTCGAGACTGAATACAAAGTATTACTGTGGAACGCAATTTAACTAAAATGTTTGTTAAAAACACATATCTTACACGACCATGAAGAGTGAATTTTAAACCACTTACGTGAATAAGTAATAACACTAGATTTAGCTTTTTAATCTAGTATTAAATTTCGCAATTATAAATTGATAAACTACACATTTTGTTAACGGAAATTGAATAGTTGTTGTAACCGGATATTGTGTTGATGCATCTGTTGTGCAACGCTGCCACTCACAGATCATAATGCATCTGAATAATTGATGATTCAACCACAACACCTGTGGTGTGGCGTTTTTATGCACAATACGTCATCATCACAAGCATCAGCGGCACAGATGGCTCAGAAGTGATTGTGAAACATAAATGGGACTGAGAATGATGTAAGGTTATAAAAAGTTTGAAATTTGCAAATATGACAAAGGTCTACTAGATGGCACAAAGTACAGAGAAAATAAAAGAAAATAAAAAAATCGTGTACTAAAAAAATAATTTAATCACTGTGAAAAAATATTTATTTATTTTATTTATTAATTCATTCTAATAATACAGGAAGTCTCTAAGGCCAATAATAATAGTAATAAACTACAACAATTTATTTCAAGAATTTTACGGCCATATTCATAAAAAAATTCTAAAGTAGATATGAAGCGTTCTCTAGCTAAAGTATACTTTTGCTCTAAAAAACCTTTAATAAGAAATTGTATTCATAAACGTTTGTTCTCAGTCCTTTAGCCTAATGTGTTCAGGTGGCAACGTCGACTGTTGTTGGTCGTTGATGTTGTATAAAAAAAGCTTTTTAATCGGATACAAAAGCTTTATAATCGGATACCAAACATGTATTTGCACTTATAATAACTATGAACATTATTGTAGCTCAACTTTTTCATTAACTACGATTCTCATGACGATAAGAAAGACGTTAAAGTAAAAATTGTATTAAAAAATTGTACGTTCTTTTTCTCATGTTGAAATAATAATCGGATACCGATTACATTGGTTCCTTGTTTTGGTTGTTTATACATCACGAATATTATTTCATTATTTACAAATTATTTTTGAAGAATTTTGGAGAAATATTTTTCAAAATGGTATTCATGAATGAAAAGTGTATATTTAGATACTTTTCTATGTGCGCAATGATTAAGAAGAAAATTTCCTACACAATGAATACATGCAAAGGCTCTTTCTCACGTTAAAAATGCCGATCTCTCAAATTCATAAATATACAATAAATTGTACAAACGTCAAGTTATAGCACGCTTATAGTAGAGACAACCCTACTTTAACTTATTAAAGATGTGAACCGTTTATGAATATTGATTTCTCGAAATTTGCCTAAAAATGGTTTATAAACCTCTTGTAAGTTTTTATGAATAAGGCGGTTAATGTTTAAACATATAACTATAACATGAGTATAAAAACGTAAATCTAATACTTTGATTAAATAATAATATATGAAACACGGCTCCTCAGCTAATGAAAAAGAAAAAAATAATTTGAAAGTAAATAATAAAAAAAGTGTGAAGGCCTAGTTAGCAATGACAAAACAAAAGTATGTATATTAAGATTTATTAGTTGAAATGAAGGAAAGACATTTTTGGCGAAAAAATTTAATCGAATAATTAAATTAAAAATATTCACAAACTTTGTTTTCAAAAGTTAAAATAATACTATATTTTGAAATTCGGGCAGAGGTTTGAAGTAACAGTATGTAAAACAAAAAGTTAACACTATCTTTGAAACACAGCAAAACAATAGCAAATTGTGTTAACGAATCATTATTGTTTAACTATGGCATTTATTCTTTTTCATTTTTACTAATTTTTACCTGAATTTTATCTTCACAACAAGAAAATCAACACAATATCTGGAAATGTGACGTTTTGAAACTTAATATCGGTAAACCAAAAAAAAAATAAAAATAATCCACATCGAATCAATTTAAAAACCAAAAGTGTAAAAAAAATTAAAATCTTACTGTCTTAATTAGAGTAAGAGAAATCGTCTGATTTTTATGTAAAATTATTTTCGGAATCCGAATATCACCCCCATTACACACCGTTTTATCGGGACACAGTTGTTCCTTTTAGGTTTTTTTTTGGATTTAATTCTGTAACTTTTCAATGGATAATGGTATCTTAATAAAATTTAAAATAGATTACGCTGAAGTATTTTCGCGATGATTTGGAAATATTCGACTCTCTACTGGGTGTGGGGCCACCGTGTGGCCTCGGGTGTTGCAAAATTTCAAAAGTCGGAGAAAAGTGAAATTATAACCCGATTTAAAAGAGTTTATGCGTTTAGATAGTGCTTCGAAAAACCTTCAAAAGACATGCTTACATGTATTACATATATGTCAAGAGATAATTGAGAAAACTAAAAAAATTGTGTAATTTTTAAACGAGGATGTATTGAATGCCACATTTGAATCATTTCAGCAAAATGTTTCCCCGGCAAGGGAAGTCAAAAATACCGAATTTTTGAAACAAATAAATATTTTTCTTTTTGATAATTCTCAAATCGCAAAGTGCCAACGAGACAGCTCGTTATATATTTTTTTGTAATACAGTTATGATCAGAGCAACCGGAAATATGCTACAGCATGTTTTTTTTACAACGAGATATTAACAAATGGATAATGTATTTACATGTTTCATCGTCCTACAAGTGTTTTGAGACCTATTTGTTAGAGCATATTTTGGCATATTTTACCCATTAAGTCATATTTCGGCAATTTTTGCTTTTAGGAGCATAATTTTTTAAAAAAAACCTCCTTTTTTAAGGCATAATTTATATTTTTAGGCCTTATTTTTTCAAAAATATCCCTTTTTAAGCTTATTTTATGTTTTTCACATTATATTTTTGTTCGTAAAAACAAGTGTCTTTGCAAATATGGTTTTTTTAAAATGTAACAGCCAAATCTACTACATGTTTTACACAACTGTGAAATGTTAAACGTTTATAAATCCTGTTTTTTTGCGCTTTCTTATTCAATAAGTAAATAAAACATAAAAAAGAGGTGCTTTTCAACAACCACCGATTTCGACCCTGGACATAATGCCTAAAGCTAATCCGACAAAAGCAGCAAAACTAAAGGCGGTTGTAGAAAAGTTTCCTAATTTACGAGCTGTTGGTGGATTCCTCTATTCTAAAATCTGCAGCAAAGTTATTGCAGCAGATCGCAGATTTCAAGAGAAGCAACATGTGAAAAGCGGCAAACATATTCACCTAAGTTATAGAAGAGAAAATAAGAATAAGAATGATAAATAAGAACACTATTTGAGGAATACACGGACTACCAAGTGCCATCCGAAACAGTTTTTTGAACTTAACATTTAAAAAATGTATACAACGACTGCATGGGTAATATACGAGCAAAACTACAAAATCAATTTATATGGATCTCAATAGATAAAACTATAGATGCAATAGGGAGATATGTGGCAAACGTTATAGCACGCGTATTAAGTTCAGACAAGGACATTGCAAGTGAGAAATTTTTATTACATACAGCAGCCTTGGAAAGGGCTAATTACTCAAAAATTGCTCGACTGTGGGACGACGCCATCAAAAATCTAGACGTCAACTTCAATAAGTATAATGTTTTGCTTTTTGTGACGGATGACGGATCCATACATGATAAAGGCTGCAAAAGCTATAGTGTCATTTTATCCGAAAGTGACGCATGTGACATGTAGTCTAGACAAAATTTTTTGTTCCATAATTTATCTCAATATTTTGTAGTTTATTGCAACAACAATTTTAAATAAGATGCTCAACATACAAAAACACCGTGATACTTATGAAACATGGTTTAAGTTTTTTGTTACTTCAAAGTTAAATAAATACATGTGATATTTTTTTTAGTTGTTCCTTAAATTATAATACTTAAATATTTATTTTGTATTTATTTTACTTACTCAACATTTGTGTATGTAAATTTACCAAAAATACTTACAAAGTCTGAATTTAAAATAATATTGTTTATTTTTTTTAAATTTTAAGCTGTTTTTTTTTACTTTAAATAAAAATATTTCTAATTCATATGAAAAAAATTGTGTGACTTTAATTTTTTAGAGCATGTTTTGGTCGATTTTAAGGACATATTTTCCCATTTTTCAGGTCATATTTTATGCGCATAAAACACGATTTTTAGGGCATATATCTAGCTTTAACAAATATCTAGCTTTAATCACAGTGAAATATATTTCGTTTTGAAGCATATAAATATTGGCCTTTTGCCCAGCTAGATTGCTAATTGGAACCAGTTTTCCATTGTTCGATCTGCATTAAAATCGGATAGTCCGCTTTCATCACAGGATAGTCCGCTTTCACAGGACTATCCTATTCAGTTGCTTTAACAAGAGGGCGTCCGATAACGACGGGCGATTGGACATGAATATTTTTTTACATACGAATCAGCAGATGTAGTGTCGGAGCCTATTACCATGCAAAGCAGTGTTGTATGCGGTACGCGGAAAAATAATTTTTCATTTCGTCGCGCCAAGTTCTCAATTGCATGGTCGTCTGCACAGTACATATAGTTGATTGTCGAAGACTTTTCGAACTGGAGCATATCCATCGATGAGTACAACATGATTCAACCAACGCAATGGCTGTATTTTGATGCGCATGATCCCGTATATGTTGATATACAGCTCGTACAACTCATTATTTATACCACGCCGATACTCACCATTAATGATAATGGTTGCTTATATTTAACGGATTACTTTCCTCTCGAATACTGCTGAAACTGATTCGTCCGTTTATGCTTTTACCCAGGATTATGTCCCATAAATCATTACACGTATAACCAGTATCTCTTATAGCTGGATTTCTGTTCGTTGTGATAGGACTTTGTCATTAAATCGCTTGCTTAGAGCTTAATAGCATCAATTGACGTTACCTGTTTAATTGTTGGCGAAAGCGAGGTAGACAAAATCATCTACAACTTCATAGTTGGAATTGCCAATGTTGACACAGCGTCTCAAACGAGTAGATAGTTGGTTCGTAAATACTACAAACTCAATTTGGCTATTCCTAAATACTATACTATTCCTTAAAACTTAAGAGGGCCGCAAATTTCTCAGTTTTTGTCTAATAAAGCCTAATGAAAGTAGCAGTTGGATTCGTGCCAGTCTTGTTTAATGCAGCCTTCCTCTTTACCATCTTCATAAGCATGGTAAAGTGAAAACACTATAGTCTGTATCCTTGTCTAAAGAACAGCTCGGTAAGATCCCTACTTCAAGTAATTTCTGACATATTGGGTTGTCGAAGGCCATATTGGGCTTTTTATTCCGCAAAAGGTGGCATGTGTCGATCCTAAACCTGATTGATAAGGACCGATCACTGCCTATATTTTATTTCAAAACACACTCGAAAGGACTTTATGTACGCTGCATAAAAATCCTATCCCGCGTTAGTTGGTGCAATGACACATGAACGGCCTTTTGCATACACAGGCTTAACAAGCTAATAGGCTTAAATTCCAATTACTTATCATTGTGCTAGATGTACAATGATGTTTTCCATAGCCAAGGTTGTTGCTGCAGTTTTCATTAAATGCCCAATTTGTTGAGCTTTCTTGTCGTTGTAAGCACCACGGATCACACAATGACGCCTGCGACATGTCTCCAATGCTTACAACGTTATCAATTAAGATTTTATCTATGGATCATGAGATATCCAGATATCAGATTTCTTTGTGCTGAAATTTGTTTCCACTCACTGTTTCATTATTTCGCAGAAAGTACATTAGTTGATATTATACTTGCAGAATTTATTTAGATAAGTTGAACGGAATGTGACACTGATTTGGCCATACATATCAACACAAATTGATTATAATTCCTTTTTGTATTTAGTACATACTTCAAAACTGATTCCTGCCTTTATGTTCCAACTAGCTTTCCCGGCTCGCGTTGCTTCACCCATAATTACAATGAACCTTCTTATGACTTTAAGCAATACAGGTAAAATGCCAACGCTTCATAAGACGAACGAATACCCAATCTATGTGATAGTAGCTTTATCCAATTGGTCTTAGCAATTGTACCGCTTTAGTCTCTTTTATCCCAAAAAGTAAGAATTTTAAAAATTATTTTCGTATCGCACAACTAAAATGGACCGGTACCCCCTCTAACTAAATAGCAAACATGCCCATACACGATTATAGCTTCAGCCGTTTGGTCTGGGCGATGGTACCAGTTTACACTACGTATTCGAGTTCTGAAAAACCCCATTTGGCAGTTCTCTAATTCTGTAGGGAGCAATTCTATATACATTTTCATAAATCTACCTTTAGGTATTTGATCTGGGTGATATCATCAGTTGTATCCCTTTTTGGGTATTTGTAAAACTTAAGAACGAATTTTAAAATTACTTCATATCGCACAATTTTTGAGACTATACCTTTAGCCGTTTATTACCAGTTTTATCCCTTTTTAGTCCTTTTTACCCTTAAAAGGTAAGAATTTTCAAAACTCTCCTTGCTTCGTTCTAATTCCATACGGAGCAAGCCTATATAACTTATCATGATTACATCATTAGCCGTTTGGTCTAGGCGATAGTAACTTTTTTATCCCTATTACGAAATTTTTACACAAAAACATAGGATTTAAAAAAAATTCTTCAATCCAATTTGATAGTAGGCATTTCCATATCAATTTCGCGATTATACCATTATCCCTCATGTACTTTTATCCCTTATTGGTAATTTTGAACCCATAAAAGTACGAGTTTCCAAAAATCCGTTCTTAGCTATTAATATGACCGCCATAACAATTGTTTCAAAATGGGCGTTGCACTGCCCATTTCCCAGCGAGACGTAATCCCCATGTACCATTTACATATGTAGCAAATCTCATCTTCATACCTTTAATGGTACGCGAAATATGACCGATTGAAATTTTGGTTTGTGTAGGCGGTGCCACGCCCCTTTGTCTAAGTAAGTTTTCATGTACCCTATGATAGAGACCCTACGGATAGTACCACACAGTGAAAGTTTCATTGCAATCGGTTCATTTATTGCAATGAACGATTTTTTCAAAAGGGGCGCCCATTTTCCAGCGAGACTTAATCCTCTTAATATCAGAAACATATGTAGCAAATCTCATCTTCATACCTCTAATGCCTCTTGAGATAAGACCGATTGAAATTTCAACTTGTGTGGGCGGTACCACGCCCCTCTGTCTAATTATGTTATCTTGTAGCCTATTATAGAGACCATACGGACAGCATCACACATAGAAAATTCAATTGTAATCGGTCCTTTTATTTAGCTAATATTACTATTTAAAAAAACGGGTGTGGCACCGCCCTCTTTCCACACGATATAGGTACCAAATCTCCACTTCGTATCTATAATGGTTCAAAAGATACAGTCATTTTAAAATTCCAGTTGTATGGGTCGGTGCCACGCCCATTTTACCCGTTTTCAGTCCGAATTTCCAAAAATCCCTTCTTAGAGCCCGCCTACGTCATAAAAGGAACATACTTCCCAAATTTCAAGGTTCTAGCTTTAGCCGTTTGGGCTGGGGAGTGATCAGTCAGTCACCCAAGCATTTTATATATATAGATTAGAATGCGTATACAATGGCAATGCGACGTATGAGAGATATTTGAAGCACACAAATCCCCATACCTCATACGTTACAGCACATCAACATTAGGTTGATTCTTATTTGGCAAAAAAAAAATGTTTTTGGAATTTTTCATGGGCCAAGTTAAAATTTTATTAAGACGTACAAAAAAACTCTATGTGAATTTTTTTAATTTTTTTCTAAAAGGTTTAGGGGTCGCTACCGGGGTTTGAAATTCAAAATTTTACCGTCATCCTGAGGGATAAGCGGAATAACTCGAGTAAACATTAACTGATCCTTATGAAAATTTTTCAGTATTAATATTTTCCATAACGAAGTTATGGAATTGTAAATGGGCAGAATTGCCCCACCCCTTCTGGTACCTCCCATACAAAATTACCTATTTTTTGATAATTATTATTTCTCCCATAACTTTCAAACGGGCAGCTGGATGGCATTTAAACTTGGTCAGTTTAATAACCCTGTAATAACAGATAAACCCTCGGAAAATCAAAACCTTTGTCACACCCCTTCTGGTACCTCCCATACAAATGACCGAATTAACCCTTATATTTTTACCTTCATATCTTTTAATTAAAAATACTGAATTCAATAAAATTTTGTGTGAGATGAACACATGCAAAAATTTGACTCGTGAGTGACTATGGACTATATAGGCCAACCCCTTCTGGTACCTCCCATACAAAATTACCTATTTTTAGTTAAATTATTTTTTACCAATAATTTCCACACGGACAGCTGGATGGCATTTAAACTTGGCCAGTTTAATTACCTTGTTATAGCAGATAATCCCCCAGAAAATCAAAACCTTTGTCACACCCCTTCTGGTACCTCCCATACAAATGACCGAATTAACCCCCATATTTTTACCTACATATCTTTTTAGTAAAAATACTGAATTCAATAAAATTTTGTGTGAGATGAACACATGCAAAAATTTGACTCGTGAGTGAATATGGACTATATCGACCAACCCCTTCTGGTACCTCCCATTCAAAATTACCTATTTTTAAACAAATTATTTTTTACCAATAATTTCCAAATGGACAGCTGGATGGCATTTAAACTTGGTCAGTTTAATATTCTTGTAATAACAGATAAACCCACAGAAAATCAAAACCTTTGTCACACTGCTTCTGGTACCTCCCATACAAATGGCCGAATTAACCCCCATATTTTTACATACATATTTTTTGTAAGTATGCTGAATTCAATTATATTTTGCTAAAGATATACGCTTATTGTAATTTTACTTATGCTTATCTTAAATATAAATCTAGTTTAATGAATGTTATTAGATATTCAACATAGATAATGCAACGCTATTGTCTTGCTCCCCTCCACTAATTTGCAGTCCAACTTAGGAATTTTTACAGTACAGTTAATAAGAAATGATTTATTTAAAATTTGTTCATCAGTTTTTGGTGTATTATTATTTAATAAGGTACATTTCAAAAATAAAAATTAAATTAAACAGTTAAAAAATAATATTAAAATAAAAATTTAATATATTAATATTAAACATGAATATTTTTTACACATGGTATATTTTTTTGGATCTGAATATTTTTTTGTGTATGCAATTTATTGTATTCCTGCATCAAGGTCACTCCGTGTACAGCAATATCATTAACAACCTTCAACTTAGACCGAACTAATTCTTTACTTAATTTAAAGTCTGCATCTTGCTCCCAATCTTCAAAAAATTTTTTAGGAAACCCGATTTAATACCCGTTATGCTGAAAAACCTAAGGGTATTGTTGGATACAAAATGCTCAAGACTTTTGGAATGTAGTAGGTTTCCATCCACTGTAACTCGTTTTTCTGGATGATCTACTCCTTCTATGTTTAAAGCATTTACCATCTTCTTCTTAATTTCATGAGAAACTTTGTCATCAAAAATGCAAATCCAACTAGCTCATCCTAAAAATACCAGAGATGACCTAGAATTTTTTTAAGGCTATTGCCGCTGTCTCTTTATTAATTGTTGCATAAGACTTCAAGCCTTTTAATAACTGGAGGTCATTTCTTGAAGCAGAAGGTCCAAAAGTGGATTCAAACCTATATTTAAGGTAAATATTAATTATAAAAATGCAAACATCTTGTATTCCACATAATTCGCATTCGTTTAACTTGAACTGCTCTCTGAATAAATATATTTTTAGGGAATATATTGCCTTAGCCTTTCATCTAGCACGGTGAAGACCAGCTGGTGCTCTGAAAAATATTTGTGTTTTTGGAACATCCCGCAGAATATTATTGTCAGCTTAAGTAGCTCTTTGTAGTCCTCTCGTGGCTGAAACTCTTTAAGCTGATTTTCGGCAAAACAAATAGCATTCGCAGAATTCTTTACTTGTCTTAATATGAGATCATCCGATATGCCAGGTTTAAAATTGGAATGATAAATTTTTTTCCAGGCATTCTTAAACCTCTTAAAAATTAATATTTCAGGACCGGTTGATATTCCCGTAATACAATGCATAAGTCATATTATATGACTTCTACGTTTAAAACTGCGCATTCTTTTGTACGTCTTAACAAAATTTTAAGTTAACCTATGAAAAAAAATTAAAATTTTCTGTCAAATAAGTAGCATAAATATGTAAAACTATGAGGGTGAATTCGGTCATTTGTATGGGATGTACCAGAAGGGGTGTGACAAAGGTTTCGATTTTCTGGGGGTTTATCTGTTATTACAAGGTAATTAAACTGACCAAGTTTAAATGCCATCCAGCTGTCCGTTTGGAAATTATTGGTAAAAAATAATTTGTCTAAAAATAGGTAATTTTGTATGGGAGGTACCAGAAGGGGTTGGTCGATATAGTCCATATTCACTCACGAGTCAAATTTTTGCATGTGTTCATCTCACACAAAATTTTATTGAATTCAGTATTTTTACTAAAAAGATATGTAGGTAAAAATATGGGGGTTAATTCGGTCATTTGTATGGGAGGTACCAGAAGGGGTGTGACAAAGGTTTCGATTTTCTGGGGGTTTATCTGTTATTACAAGGTAATTAAACTGACCAAGTTTAAATGCCATCCAGCTGTCCGTTTGGAAATTATTGGTAAAAAATAATTTGACTAAAAATAGGTAATTTTGTATGGGAGGTACCAGAAGGGGTTGGCCTATATAGTCCATAGTCACTCACGAGTCAAATTTTTGCATGTGTTCATCTCACACAAAATTTTATTGAATTCAGTATTTTTACTAAAAAGATATGTAGGTAAAAATATAAGGGTTAATTCGGTCATTTGTATGGGAGGTACCAGAAGGGGTGTGACAAAGGTTTTAATTTTCCGAGTGTTTATCTGTTATTACAGGGTTATTAAACTGACCAAGTTTAAATGCCATCCAGCTGCCCGTTTGAAAGTTATGGGAGAAATAATAATTATCAAAAAATAGGTAATTTTGTATGGGAGGTACCAGAAGGGGTGGGGCAACTCTGCTCATTTACAATTCCATAACTTCGTTATGGAAAATATTAATACTGAAAAATTTTCATAAGGCTCAGTTAAGGTTTACTCGAGTTATTCCGCTTATCCCTCAGGATGACGGTAAAATTTTGAATTTCAAGCCCCGGTAGCGACCCCTAAACCTTTTAGAAAAAAATTAAAAAAATTCACATAGAGTTTTTTTGTACGTCTTAATAAAATTTTAACTTGGCCCATGCAAAATTCCAAAAACATTTTTTAAGACTCACCCTAATCAACATATTAAACGAACTCTATTATTTTAGTCAATACATTAATACTTACCACATCTTTAATAAGAATAGGGGCAACAACCAATTCAAAAAATAAAAAATGAGGGCCAGCCACTTTTTCTCAGCCTCATTTTTCCTCTTTTATTAGAAATGATTATAAAATTAGCGGCAGCATGAAACAAAAAAACTACAAACAAAGTTTTGTTAATGAAAAACAAACAACAGCAACAAATTGAGCAACAACAAATGATTTGCAGCTGACACTATTTGATATTTTATGGTTCAAACGAATAATGGAAATGAAATTGTTGAGCTAACTTTTAGCATCACTCAAAGCCAAAAACAAAGCAAAATAAACAGACTGCCCAAATAATGCAACATAATTAAAAGCTTAGTTGGTATTTTGGTTGTTGTTGTTCAACAACATAGAAATGTACATAAAAACCGCAATTAAAATCGAAATACAAATCTCAACCGCACAGAGTGATGACATCGCATCCGCATATTTGCATTTGCTGTGTCAACTGAGCTACAAAATTAAATGTTTTATTTTATTGTCAAAGAGAAAAGCTGTTGGTTTTAAGCTAAATATTTTGGAGTCTTTGAGTAAATCTATTAGAACAAAATGTATGTCACCGGTTTTGTGTTTAAAATGTATAATAGAGAGTAATAAAATTGGACACAAAACCAAGGCGTAAAATCATGAACACAAAGAAATGAGGGAAATAAAAAATAATGTTGACGGCATTGTTTCAGTGATGGTACAATGGACATGTACTATGTTCTCGTTGACTGTTAAGCTATAGGGGTATTTCCAGCGAAAGGACGGACGATTTTATAGTAAAAAAACTGCTATAGTTTTAACTTGGTGTTTTTGTAATTATATAATAAATTTATTGAACTTAACAAAACAAACTATATATATCGTTGGAAAGTCTCTTCATTCCAAATCCGCTGAGAAACTTAAAATCGGTTCATATTTATCCGCGTAACTAGCTTATAAGAGGGGAAAAGTAAGAAAAACCGACTTTTTACCCGTAACTAAATATTTTCGGGCTTTTCTTCTTTATTTTACAAAAAAGAATATACTGGTCATATAACAAATTTCGCTAAATTTCACAAATTTTCATAGACACTTCAAGTGTCTATGGAAAATTGTGTGATGCGTAACGCACTTTGTGTTAATCATAATTTCGAAAATCGGAAAAATCGAAAGTTGCCTTTTTGTATGAAATTTTGTGTGCAATTGTTACAGAATGATTTTTTAAATAGGAAAACAGAAAATTTTTGTTAAAAAATTCCGGAAAAATTCTAAAAATGTGAAAATTTTTTTCGACGAAATTTTGCATTTTATGGGATGAATAAATAAATTTGGACAATGTAACTGTGAACATTTTCGGATAATTATTTCAAAATGACTTTTCGAATGGAAAAATAGAAAAATTCTGGGAGAAAAGCTTGGTTATTTCTACAATATTTTGCATTTCATCGCTTGATTTGATAAAAATTATTTTAAAAAATAATAATGGTGGAATGGTGGAAAACTCGAAAAATTCCATAAGAACTCTAAAAAAGTTGTATTTTGCGACGAAATTTTGCATTGTATCGCTTGATTTAATGATTTCAGTCGACGTAAAGGTGGAAAATTCGTTATGATGCTGGAAAATTTCGGATTAGTGTGAAATTTATTATGTTAAAATAATAAATTGGCAGAGCAGACAAAGGATACCATGCAAGACAATTCAATGATCCCACTATAAATGAATTCGCAGTGGTGATTGGGGGCAAGAATGTGGAATCACGCGATATTGTTCTTAAGCGTCGGCATGGTGCACAACTGAGGAACGTGTATGAGACTCATCGGTCATATGATGCACTTCAATACCTCTTGATGTTCTATCGTGGAGAGGATGGCTGTCACCTGGATATGGCATTCAATTACCTTTCCAACGATATGTCATTCATATCGATCGGACTTTTCGGTTGGGCTCCACAAGGGTTTGAGTGGGACCATACACCGAAAAACACAAAAGTACCGTTATCCAAAAAACGGTACTTAAAAAACAGCGTTTTTCGTGTTCAGGAGGTTCCAATAAACTTATCTAGGCATGTGGCGTTCTTGGTATTTTTCCAAATTAAAAATTTGTAAAACAGTGTAATTTACAGCTGAAGGTGGGATCGATCAAAAGCATTTTTCGGAATCTGAATCTACCGAAATTGTGCAACGGTACGTGGTGGTTGTCCGTCCAGAAACTGATGATCAATGTGATTAAAGCGACGTTCATCAAGGACAAATCCAAAGGAGAGGAATTCCTATTATTCTAACCGATCTTCCTATCTAAATTCAACTCCCCATTTGATTAGCGTTTGCGATAACAATCAATAAATCGCAAGGTCAATCTTTGGAAGTTTTCGGGTTCAGTCTCGAATTTTCCTGCTTTTCCCTGCGGCACACCATCTTCATTGTTTTTTTTACATTGTTTATCAGATCGCTCTTCACTGATTTCGATTACATTCAAATAAAACCCATTGTGTTTTACTTTTACCCTAGAGCTTATATGAAGGCGTTACCTTACCTTAGGAGTGAGACGAAGTTATATGGCAGAACAAAGTTTGCCGGGTCAGCTAGTCTATATATATAAAAGGCTTGGGTGACTGACTGATCACTCCCCAAACGCCCGAACGGCTAAAGATAGAACCGAAATTCGGACTAAAAGGGGGTAAAATGGGCGTGGCGCTGTCTCATAGAGCTCAAAATTTGAAATGGCTGTATTTCATAAACCATTATAGGTACAAAGTTGAGATTTGATAGATATGTTGGTCTTACAAGAAAAATACCTTTTTGGGGAAAGAGGGCGATGCCACACCCCTTTTTAAAAATGGTAATATTGGCTAAATAAATGGACTGATTGCAATTGAATTGATACTGTCCATAGGCTAAGTGAAAACATAATTAGACAAAGGGGCGTGGCACCGCCCACACAAACCGAAATTTCAATCGATCTTATCTGAAGAGCCATTAGAGGTATGAAGATGAGATTTGCTACACATGTTACTGATATATAGAGGATGACGGCTCGCTGGAAAATGGGCGGTGCTACGCCCCTTTTGAAACAATCGTTATCAGGGCGAAATAAATGAACCGATTGCAATGAAATAAAAATTTTACTATCGCCCAGACCAAACGGCTGATGATGTAATCATGATAAGTTATATAGGTTTGCTCCCTATGGAATAAGAACGAAGCTCCCTCCTTGTTTTCGAAATTCTTAACTTTTAGGGGTAAAAAGGACTGAAAAGGGATAAAACTGGTAATGAACGGATAAAGGTATAGTCTCAAAAATAGTGCGATGTGAAGTAATTTTAAAATTCGTTCATAGGTTGTAAATACACCGAAAAAGGGATAAAACTGATGATATCACCCTGATCAAATACCTAAAAGTAGAGTTACGAAAATGTATATAGAATTGCTACCAATAGAATTAGAGAACTATCAATTGGGGTTTCTCAAAATTCCGTTTTAGTTGTGCGATACGAATATATCTTTTAAAATTCGTACTTTTAGAGATAAAAAGGGTCTAAAGCGATGCAATCACTCAGACCAATGGGATAAAGCTATAATCACATAAATGGGGTGTTCGTTCGTCATATGAAGCTTTGGAATTCATTGTAAGTACGGGTGAAGCAACGCGAGCCGGGAAAGCTTATCTAACATATAGAATTAGTAAAAATAAGATTAAACATCCAGGTGTACGTTAGATTTAAGTGAATCACCAGTGATTTTGACATTGACATAGGAAGAACGAATTCTTCCCAGGAAAATTTTTCAGAACTTGTTGCGAATGGTATTGATACTAGAATCATTTCTTTTTTAATCGACCGTCTATTCTGTTTCTGGTTCCATATAACCGATTATGTACAACATGTTGCACCACACATTCCGTAGAACAGATAATGAATAAAAATTATTTTTTTTCTTGTGACTAGACCTGACCATTATAATTTGTGAAGAGATTACATAAAAACAAGATTCTATTTGGCCGTTAATGCAACTTTACATCCATCGTATTCGAAATAAGTACTTTTTAGGGGGTATTTATTAAGAAAAAACTAAAAAATCGGAGTTGAAATATATTTCGAGTTAGCATGAAAACCAATTAAATTTCAAAAAACAGCATATGTAATTCATTTATGAAGCAATTCATTTCATAACAGGTTCCAGGAGAACATGTTGGTTTTGGGACAATTTCAAACAAAAATAATATATTGTGCAACCGAAAGTGGAACTTGTTACTTATCAGTAAAAGCTATTCTGTAATTGTTTCTTTGCAACAAATTATTTTGCTGGGTTCGATCTATTTAGAATAACTTTTTGAACCGATTCAGCCTTTTCGTGATTTCTTGCTGCCAGCTATAGAAACATATTTTTAACTAATAAATTTTTTCGCCTTAGAATACAATGAAATTTCTTTTTGATACAATAAAAGTACTTGTTGAAATATCAAAAGTATTTTTTTTTGATACAATCAAAATACTTGTAGGCGAAAGAAAAGTACATTTTGGTACAATAAAAATACTTGTAGGTACAATAAATGTACTTGTTAATACATTTAAAGTACGTTGCGTTACAAATTAATGTCTGTATGGTACTTGCAGTTACAAAAAGTACTTGTTGCTACAACAAAACAACAACACACTGCCATAAAAGGTACAATAAAATTACTTTTTGGTAGCATAATACTTTCTGGTACAAAAAAGTACGATATTAAAAACTTCATTACTTGTGTAAGAATTTACGGAGAAAATGAAACACGTGTGGTTTAGATGAAATAATGTAAGAAGTGAAGTGGTTTATTAAATGTAATAAGAACGAATAAGAAACATGTAACAAAACAAAACAAGATGACAGATCATTTACATTGAATACTTATATACAGTATATGATTGGAACAGTGTTGCTAACAGTCGCCTCCTCAATGTAAATTCTCTGTTAATCCAATTTAAATTCAAATATTTTAATATATATTACAAATATATTTACATAACTAACATGTAACAAAGTTTTATACACAACAAACAAAAATTTATATATTGAATTTCATTAATTTACAAATTCTTTCGTGACTTTGTTTCAATAAGCATTTTGTTAGTATGTCGGCAATGTTTTCTTCAGAGGGTATATAATCTAATGTAATTTCATTCAATTTCATCTTTTATATAGTGATACCGAATGTCTATATGCTTGCTACGCTTTAAAGTCATGTGGCTTTTAGTGAGAAATTGGGCACCTTGGTTATCGCAGAATAGTATAGTTGGCTCCTTTAAAAGACTATCAAAACCCAACTCCGACAATAAGCTACGATGAAAACTAATTTCTTTTACAGCTTGGCACATCGCGATATATTCCGCCTCCATCGAGCTCAATGCGACAATATTCTGTTTTTTTTTTCGATTCCCACGTAACAGGCCCGCCAGCGAAAAATAAGATATATCCACTGTAGGATCTTCGATCAACAACGTTTGATCCCCAATCAGCATCCGAATAACATGATAATCCGTCATTATTATCAAACATCAAAGAAAATTCGTTACTTTTTAAATGTCGTAGTACGTGCTTTGCAGCTCTAAAATGCTCTTGGTGAGGATGAAAATTAAACTGAGATAATTTTGAGATTGTATGAGCGATATCAGGTCTCGAGATTGAAGCTATGTACATTAAACTGCCTATTAATGACTGATAATTCTTCGCATCTTCACATTGTTTGCATTCTTCAGCTTCACATTTAGATAAAATTGTACCTGGAGGTAATGGCGTACTGGCTGGCTTACAGTTGTCCATTGTTCCATTGTTGAAGCAATTCTTTGATAAAACTTTTCTGATGAACTTCGATTTTTCCTCTAGGGCTACTTCTCACAATTTCCTTACCTAGATAGTAGTCAACATGGCCTCGATCAATTATTTCAACGTATTCCGATAGATTCTGTAAAATGCAATTTATGGTATCATTTGATGAGCAGGCTAAAAGCAGGTCGTCAACGTAAAGCGCAAAAACATTAATCTCAGTGTCTGTTTTTCGTACAAAAACGCAGCTGTCAGTTTTGCATTGCTCAAAATTCATTTTAATTAGGATTTCACTGATTTTATAATTCCATTGCCTTCCGGCCTGTTTTAATCCATACAATGACTTTCTTAGCTTACATACCTTGTCTTCTTCACCTTTTGTTTCAAACATGCTAGGTTGCTTCATATAAACTTCTTCATTAAGTTCTCCGTTAAGGTAAGCTGCTACTACATCGACATGTTTCACCAATAATTTGTAACGTACGGCCATAGCTAATATAAGTCGAATTGTAGGATGACAAATCACAGGCGCGCATGTTTCGGAATAATCCATGTTGTACTTTTGAAAACATCCCTGAGCGACCAATCGTGCCTTGTGCCTCTCAATAGTACCATCTGCGAGTCGTTTTGTAGTGAACACCCACTTGCACACGATGATGTTTTTATTTTCCGGCCTCTTTACAAGTTCCCAAGTACCTTTCTTCATCAGAGATTCATATTCAGCTCTCATTGCTTTCTCCCACAGTTCACGGTCACTGCTGTTTAATGCTTCTGCAACACTCTTTGGGTCCATGTTAAAATCTCTTACCGCATTTATTTCTTGAATTGCATTCCCAGTGCTATATATTTTACGTGGTCTCCCAAAACCTCCGGTTCTGTTAATAGCAGGTCTTCCTCGCTTTCGCTTTCCATGCTCATTCGTAACTTCTTCGTACACCGAATCTTCATCAACAACTTGATCGGCCAATTCATTCTCTTCTATTTCAGCTTCATTCCTAATTTCAATTCTGTTGTCTTCTTCTTCTTCTTCTTTACTGGCAGCAACAACAGAAATTCATCTATCAGTAGCCGCACGTAGAAAACCATTCCAAGCGCTTCGGTCTTTTGCGCTTCGTAGATAGTTCGTCATACCAAGCTTACTTAACATTTCCGTCACCTGGTCCATCCATCGGAGTTTTGGTCGCCCCCTCCTGCGCCGCCCATTGAGTTTATTGCCGAAGACTTTTCGAGCCGGAGCGTTTTCGTCCATTCGTACAACGTGTCCAAGCCAGCACATTCGGTCTATTTGAACGCGCTTGACCACGTCGATGTCGTTGTACAGCTCATACAGCTCATGATTCATTCGACGACGGTACTTGCCGTTCACGATGATGGGTCCAAATATTTTGCGGAGTATTTTTCTCTCGAAGACTCCCAGAATAGATTGATCCGCTTGTGTCATTACCCACGATTCTGCGCTGTAGAGCAAGACAGGTAAGATCAGAGTCTGGTAGAGCTGGATCTTTGTTCTTCGAGAGAGCGCTTTGTCGTTAAATCCCTAGCTTAGCGCATAGTAGCAGCGGTTTGCGATCAATACTCGTCTTTTGATTTCGAGGCTGACATTATTATTTTTGTTTATGGTGGAGGCAAGGTAGACAAAATCATCTACCACCTCAAAGTTGTAGTTGTCAACGTTCACGCAGCGTCCCAGACGAGTGGACTCTTTGTTCGTTGAAACAAATAACTTGGTTTTGTCCTCGTTTATCACCAGACCCACTTCAGCCGACTGCTTTTCAATGCTCGAAAAAGCCGCAGAAACATCTCGCAATTCACGTCTAATAATATCGATATCATCAGCATACGCGAGCAACATGTGGCTTTTGTTAAATATGGTGCCAGTTGGATAGATGCACCATCTCTGTATAGAGTTCGGACATTCCAGGTGCATATCCTTAAATCATGGTCCTTATATCGTTTGCGGGGGTCGTCAACATTTCTTTTTTTTTCCTTTTCTTCGTGTTTTCATAATAAATTTTTTTTAAAGGAGAGTGGCTTATTAGGCCACTGCTCCCGATCCTAGTTTCTTGGGGCTGCCAAAGCCACTAAGAGAGCCTGTGTTGAGCTTCAGTAACTTCTGTTACCTGTTATTATTTATTAAAATAAAAAACATCAGTAAATTTTCAGTTGCTTTCCATCCATAAACTTTTTATACTCACATCTGAAAAATCACTTACTTTAATAAAGTAGTTGCTATGAATTTACTACAGTTTTCATGAACTTACCATACGCGCTGATTTCAGACTGTCATAAACAAAGTATGTGCAAAGTTCAAGTCAAATAGGACTATATTTCAAGCTCAGAACTCAGTCAATTGGATGTTTAAGTTTATTTGAAATAAATATATGCGCATACACAAAAATTAACAGGATGATAAAAGAGAAACTGAAAACTGACGATGGTTGCATATATTCTTATGAAGATATTTGTCTAACACACACATACATATGTATATGTTGACGTTAAGCATGTTCTATTGCGCCAGTATTTGGCAAAGTCAAAGTACCAGTGTGAAAGTGTTTCAATGGAAACGAAAAAAAATTCGTTTGTAGTAAGTCTCGAAGAGATATTTGCGTTGTACGCAAAAAATCTTAATACATTCTTTTGCATTCATATGGAGAATGTGTATGAAGAACTAAACAAGGTAAACACATGGGCCTATATAATAACTACATTAGTTGGTCAAAAATGAGTTTAAAAATTTTTCATATAGCAATTTTAATAGATTGTAAATTCAGGGTTAATTGTTATGGATTGAAAATAACTTAAATTCGGTTCTGAAATAAATTTGGAATAATCATTAAATTTTGAGAATATTTCTCTTGTAAAATAAAAATCTTAAATGTATTAAATTGAAACCAAACTTCGTCCTTGTACCCGCATACACACAAAGATTTGCTTAGATGGCTACATACAAAGATATATTTTGTGTGCTTATGTTTGCTGTGGTTACTGTTACCAGTATTGTGGTAAAGTTGGGTGGTTCTCGCATTATTTGCAATTTGCGTTTGTGTGATATTTGTGTCTTGCGGACTATATTTTATCGGATTAAACTAAGAAAAGCCACAACTTTTAAGAGAACAAAAAACTGTGCGACTAAGGAAAGATAGACCGTAGACATTCTATGGTTATAAGCAGCTATGGGCAGGGAGCTCTCCCGGAGCTTCAAGAGCATAAGAATTCGTATCGATACGAAGAGTTTACAAAAAAAAACAACAAATAAAACAATGAAGCACAAACACATGCTAGGCGTTCAATGTAGTGGTGCCCATAGCTGGTTATACACCACACACACACACACAAAATGCCTTGTTAAAACAAAGATGGTATCTTTGAAATGGCTTCAAAGGCGAAAATTCTTTATTACCCAGAAAATTTTCTTTTGGACTCGATTGGGGCACTCTAAATAGGTCTGTAATTTGTAAAAATTTGACCCTACACACAGTGGTTGCCGTTTCATAGGTTAATAATATTTGGCACATCTCACAGTTTCTTTTAATGACACCAACTTCTAAAATTTAGTTAAAATCTGTGAAAGGATTCAAGGACCTCTCAAAGATCCTGAAAATTTTAATTTCATAGTAGGCACACTAAAGTCGTCATATCCATTGATTTCATTAATCTATGACTAAATCTAAAATTTGGTCAATTTCGGACAAAGGATTCAAGGACCTCTATTAGATCCTGAAAATTTAAATTTCATAGTAGGCACACTAAAGTCGTCATATCCATTGATCTCATTAATCTATGATTTAATCTAAAATTTGGTCAATTTCGGACAAAGGATTCAAGGACCTCTATTAGATTCTGAAAATTTAAATTTCATAGTAGGCACACTAAAGTCGTCATATCCATTGATTTCATTAATCTATGACTAAATCTATAATTTGGTTAATTTCAGACAAAGAATTCAAGGACCTCTCATAGATCCTGCAAATTTTAATTTCATAGTAGGCATACTAAGGTCGTCATATCCATTGATTTCATTAATCTATGACTAAATCTATAATTTGGTCAATGTCGGACAAAGAATTCAAGGACCTCTATTAGATCCTAAAAAATTTAAATTTCATAGTAGGCACACTAAAGTCGTCATATCTAATGATTTCATTAATCTAAGACAAACCTCTCTTAGAGTACACAATCAAAAAAATGACACCGAAAACGTTGAGGCCGTTTTGTTCTATTGAAGAAAACTTAACAATGCGCAAATTTTCATAGCTGAAATTTACATCATATAATCTGTAAATACTGGTAAACATTTTACAACAAATTTGGTTGGTAACTTCAATCGACTTCGCAACTAAAACTCTAAGTAAAATTTATGTCTACACACGAGTTAGTACTGAAATAGGCACATAAAATAAAATAATTTAATAAAATAGACACAGCATGCTGAGAAATTTTTAATTCTTTTAAATAATAGTTAATACCCTTTTTTACAATATTTAATTCTTCCATTGTTTAAGCAATCATTTTTAAAGAGGTTTTTACGTTTTATTTTGGACCTTCACTTGAAAGTTACTCACGCTGCGAAAAAAAATTATTTTCATAGTCTGCCTTTGGCAGCTATTCTTAAAGAGGACATACAGGTGGAATAAAGCAAAAACGGCTCTATGAAAAATGCCCCAAATGCAAAATGCCCCAAAAAAAAAACGAAAAATTACCCAAAATAAAAATGGGCGAAAAAAAATGAAAAATGACCAAAAACTCAAGAACGAAATTTTCCCCAAAAATTATGAAAAATACCCCACAAAATTTATGAAAAATACCCCAAAAAAATATTCTTCGAAACAAATCTGGCATTATTAAAAGACGAATGCGGTGGGGGGCACGCCCCCCAGTATCGTAACTATCTTTCTGTCATATTTCATAAGTCGAAAAATAAAGAGTGGGGGGGGGGCGTCCGCCCCCCCCATTTCTTTATCATCTGCACCATGCTTTTTTATTTTTTATTATATGGAAAAAAAATTGGGGTATTTTTCATACCTGCTAATTTGGGTCGTTTTGCATATGAAAAATGACCCAAAATTTAAAACGAAATTTAACCTAAAATAAATGAAAAGTTCCCCAAAATTTATGGGAGATTTTTCATATGAAAAATTCCCCAATTTTGTATAGAAATTTTTTTGGGTATTTTTTGGTTTTTTTTTTGGGGCATTTTGCATTTGGGGCATTTTTCATAGAGCCAGCAAAAACAAAAGTAATTTGAAAGAGCAAAATCTATTGTGAGATAATGTTGCCATAGTATTACCCACATTTTTGTCTTAATTTTTTTTATTTTTGGCCAATGGGGACGACCACTGTGCTACAGGTCAAAAGTCGGGCCCACAGAATTCGTTTTATAGGTATGTTTCCTTTGGGGAAAGTTTCTTATTTTGATCCCTGGAATACGATTTTTCTTGTCACTTAAGCGATTTTTTTGCCTCCCTACAAATTAACCTGTCCTAATCACTATATTTTGCATGATGTCTCTATTTCCACAATATGTTGGCATTTAGCCCATTTTTGAGCACTAAACATTCGTATGAACATGTGTGTGTGTGTGTTGTTTCTTATATAACTGTTATGTATACATTCAAATTGATTGCACATTCTGCAAGTGTGTGTGTGTGACTCAGTGTCGTGCATACAGACGTTGAGCTTTCACTTTAGCCATGTGAGACACTTTATTTTTTAATGAAGTCAACCTAAATGATTTGGCGCCGACAATATTGAGCTCCAGTACCAGCACTACAAACTTAAGTGTCTACAACTATAGCACAACAGCATCTGGGTTAGCAGTCTATGCATATTCTCATCTTTTCATCGATATGGCGTCGTTTATCTCTTAGGCCTAGATTTGTATATCCTTTTTGGCGGCTGCAACACATTCTCCTCAGCCTTTAGTTGTTGTTTATTTTACTAAGTATTTTTGTTTTGTACTTTTAGCAATTTCAGTAAATGTAATCGATGGATATACTAGATGGGGCTTTATTGCATCACTTCAGTGCTCTAATCTGCACTAGCATGAGGCGGATGATAAAACGCTGGCATCTACAGAGATTTATTGTGGATAAGTGCAAGTGTTTGTACCAGTTAACGAGACATAGAAGCGTAAATGTATTTGTTTGGAGAAAAGTTGGCAACGTCTTAATCTGTTAGAAGGTGGAAACGATGTAAAGTTGTTGGGCAGCTAAAGTGTAAACTAATGCCGCAGCACAGCTTGATAGTTTTCGAGGATAACAAAACATTGAGCTTTTACAATAAGGAGATAATACATCTAAGAAGATATAAAAAAAGTGTTTAATTAAAGCATGGCGTAATGTTTAGAAAAAGATATTTCTTTTAAAATTATTTTACAAATTACAATAGTTTACAGGTGAATTTGTTCCTCAAAATCATTATAATATATGTATACTAGCTGACCTAAGGTAACGAATTCATATAAGCTCCAGGGGTATAGTAATACACCGTTAGTTCAAGTTTTAATGTGATTTATTTGAATTTAATCGAAATTAGTGCAAAGCGGTGAAGAGCGATCTGATTAACAATGTTTTTCGTTTTACGGCGTAAAAACAAACAATGAAGACGGTTTGCCAATACGCGAACAGACAACGTACGGCTGATCTTGTGAAAAGCAGTGAAATTCGAGATTGATCCCACAATCTTTCATTGAGGGGTTTTATTGATTTTCATCGCAAAAGCCAATAGGGGAGTTAAATTCGCTTGAATTTTGAAGGAAAGATCGGTTAGAATAATAGGAATTCGTGACATAAGGATTTCCTCTCCTTGGAATTTGCCCCTGATGAACGTCGCCTTAATCACATTGATGTTCAGTTTCTTGACCGACAAACGCGTACCGTTGCACAATTTAATATGATTCAGATTCCGCAACATGCATATGATCGATCTCACCGTCAGCTATAAATTATGAGGCGAAGTTTCTGATACACCTATCAAATTCAAAAAATTCTGTCGGATAGTTGGTCGCCTCATTCTCGTTGATCACACTGTCAACGAATTTGTATGAATGCAGTTCTCCATCGATTCGACTTTGATTAAAAACATTCAAGCTATCGACGATCTTATTCTTCGCCTGTTCACTTATCCAATCTAGATTTTTATAATTTTTTGCAATGCCGGGGAAAGCTTTGGTGATGAGTTCCTCCTTTGACGATGTAAACTCGAAAAAATTTGCCGGGAACGTCATCAATCCAGTTGAAACAACAACAGGATTTTGGCCATTACCAAGTGCCAGTAGCAGTCTTGAAAATTCAGTAACACAAAGATGACGATTTCAGGCATGCGTTAATTTCATAAGCAGCAGTAGATTTTGGGATGACGGGAAGCGTTTGACGAAAATACCATAGCCACACTAATTCATCTCGAATCACCTCGTATATCCTTAATTGTTCGGACAACTGCCACCAAGGCTCGTGTATGTGCCATCGTGCATTCATCCCAAATAATGATTTTGCATTCTCGCAACAATTTCGCTGCACGTTGGCTTGTCAACCGTGAGAAGATTCATCAGCAGCTTCAAAGCGGAAAGTGCATGTCGACCGCGTTTCAACAATGTGGCAGAAATACCAGCGGATGCAACAGCCAACGAAATTTGCGATCTTGACCAAATGATGATCAAAGAAATGACGAATGTCTTGCCTGGGGGAGCATCGAGAAAGTAAATGCCTTCCGTTCCATCGTCAACAACCTCCATCAGCGAATCGTACACGTTCATTTGCTCGGCATTCAATGGCGGCACATTTTGTCGGACTCTATCAGACAGCTCATCTCGATCAATGCTTGATCTCGTTGCAATTCGCAATTCAATGCATCGTGCATCGAATGATTTGACGCTGGTATTCCAATTTCGACAGTAGACTGCCGCACATGAGCACACTCATGTCTTCGATCGGAAGTTAATGAAAAAGAAGTGATGACTTGTAAACAAACCTTTTGTTCTATTGACCATTTTTAAATTGAGGTGATAGCCAAAAATCCCGACGCTTGAGAACAATATCGCGTGATTTCACATTCTTCCCAACAATCACCACCGCGACTTTATTTATAGTGGGAGCATTGAATTGTCCTGCATGGCAACCAGAGGGTCTTTTGTCTGCTCTGATAATGATTTTATGGTCGTCGGAATGCATTGTATTAAATGCGGTTTTGAACAATCGGACCAATGCGTTATTCTCATGCAGAAGATTTTGAAATTGTCCGATCATTTCGTGTTTAATCTTTTAAAATAATAATCCCAAATTTTCCAAGCATCATGACGAATTTTCCACCTTTACGTCGACAGAAATCATTAAATCAAGCGATACAGTGCAAAAATCTAGATTTTTCGAGTTTTTACGGAATAATTCAAGTTTTACACCAAGAATTTTTCGAAATATTACAGACTAACATCGTCCAAAACTATCAATCATACGATAAAATTCAAAATTTCGTCTAAAATAATTAAATTTGTTGGAATTTTTCCGTAATTTTTCGACAAAAATTTTCTTTTTTTCCATTCGTAAAGCCACTACGGAACAATTGCACAAAAAATTTTAAACAAAAATTTTATTATTTTCATCAAATGCAAAATTATGTAGAAAAAAAATCCAAGTTTTTCCGGAATTTTCCGAGTTTTCCACCAAAAATTTTTCTATTTTTCCATTCGAAAAGCCATTTTGGAATAATTATCCGAAATTTTTCACAGTTCCATCGTCCAAATTTATTAAATCATACTATAAAATACAAAACTTCGTCGAAAAAACAAATTTAAACTTATTGAATTTTTCCGAAATTTTCCGCATTTTTCAGCATAAATTTTCCATTTTTCTATTCGAAAAGCCATTCGTAGCAATTGCACACAAAATTCCATACAAAAAGGCAATTTTTGATTTTTCCAATTGTCCGACTTTTCCGGAAGATTTTCCAAAAATTTTCTTTCACATAAACCTTCTCCTGGCAATAACGAATAATTGAAAAAAAGTTTCAGCAAAATCGGCCCAGCCGTTCTCAATTGATGAATTACTATACATTTTTGCCACCATTTTTATATATAGAGATTGAATTACAAGGGCGGCCTTAAAAGTGACATCATTACAAAACATACTTTTAACAGAGCTCGCAATAATTCTTGTTCTTGTTGTCAGAAAAAAAAACACTCATCCACTGACACGATGCGAAACTGTCGCGAAAAAACCCTTAAACTTCGTTCTTCTTTGGCTTGCTCTTTGCTCAAACGACGAGCATTTCTGTTCACTAGATCAGCTCATGGGTTTACTCGAGACCCTTTACTTCGTAAAAACTCGTCAAACGGTCTTTTGAGCATGTATGTGCGTTGCGCGTGCGTGTGGATAGGCAAACGTACGCATACACATTTGCACACTAATGATCCCCCTTTCCCCTTTTCTTTTTCTCTCCTTAAGGCAACAACATAATGCAAAACAACAATAAATATAAAGACCTTTTGTGCGGACACTTTGCTTGCTTTGCTCACTTACTTATTATTCTCAGTAGCTGAGCGACGGAAGGTTCTGTTCGTATCGAGCGGTCAGTAAGAGACCGATTGATGTCTTACGTTCAACCCGAAACCTGAGAGCAAGAGCACGAACAAAACGAAAAAATAGTTGCTGTTCAGACACTGAGCGATTCCGTCTCATTTGTTTCGGTCTTTTAAGTGAGCAGACCGCGCAGTAAATATTGGTTGAGCATATTTTGCGAGCTCTGACTTTTAATGTTGTTTAAATCTTACAAACAGATATAATATGTATTATATGAAAAACCCATAAAAATTGTCCTTTTTCACTAGAAAAGTGTGATAACTGCACTATTAAAAGCCAATATTTTCTGATCCCATACTTGCTTACTTGCTTAGCTGGTACTTCTATGCAATCCCAGTGGATTATTATATGCCGCACGTAGAAAAATATTATAAGCGCCTCGATCTTCTGCGCTTCTTCTCCAGTTAGTCACACCGAGTTCTGTAAGGTTCTCAGTAACCTGGTCTTTCCAACGGAGTTTTGGTCGCCCTCTTCTGCGCCGTCCAACGAGTTCATTGTCGAAGACTTTTCGAGCTGGAGCATTTTCGTCCATGCGTACAACATGACCTAGCCAACGCAACCGTTGCACCTTAATGCGTTTAACCACGTTAATGTCAGTGTACAGCTCGTACAGCTCATGATTCATACGACGCCGATACTCTCCGTTAACGATGACGGGTCCATATATTTTACGGAGTATTTTTCTCTCGAATACAAGCCAGAATCGATTCATCCGCTTGTGTCATAACCCAGGATTCTGAGCCATACATCGAGACAGGTACAACCATTATCCGGTATAACTGTATTTTTGTTCGTCGAGAGAGGGCTCTGTCATTGAATCGCTTGCTTAGTCCGTAGTAGCATTTATTTGCAAGCAGGATTCTTCTCCGGATTTTTGTTGATCGCGGAGCCTAGGTGGACAAAATTATCTACCACCTCGAAATTATAGTTGTCAACGTTCACGCAGTTTCCCAAACGAGTAGATTCTTTGTTCGTTGAAACTAATAACTTCGTTTTTTCCTCAATCACCGTTAGGCCAATTTTCGCTGATTCCTTCTGTATACCTGAGAAGGCTGCAGTCACATCCCGCAGTTTTCGACCGATGATGTCTACGTCATCAGCGTACGCGAGTAGCATGTGGCTTTTGTTGAATATAGTGCCACTCGTGTTTACTGCAGCTTTTCTCATTATCATCTCCATCACAATGTTGAAGAGATCGCACGATAGGCCGGTTCTAAAATCGCAAAATCTGTGATAACAGAAACTCACCACGAATACCTTAAGTCGTCATATAAAAGAAGAAGTTTGAAGGATACCGTGTACTTCCCCCATACATCTAAATATTACTATTTACTGTTATTACTATTTTTTAATCGTAGAAATCACTTAGAATATTAAAAAAAAATAACCCTTTGTATACAAAAACTCTGCATATCCTAAAAAAATCACAAAAACTTTTTATTGCTTTGTTTGCATACAAATGCCTACTCATTCTACATATGCACCGTTGCTGCGACATTTTATTGAATTAATATATGCACATATGCTCATAAATATGCATACACGTCTGTGTTAGTACAACATTTGTATTGCATACTAATTAATACGAACGTGTCGACCTAGAGATGTGGCTGTAAGCACAGTAGTGATGTGGGGTGATGACAAGTGTTTTTTTTGTTGAAATATGCCATGATGACGAGTAAAGTGGGAAAACGTGAACTATTGCGAATGTGTAACATATGACATGAGGGTTTAGATATTCATATGCGTATATAAACGTGTAGTCATAATCTATATACATAATTCATCAATTGAGAACGGCTGGGCCGATTTTGCTCAAACTTTCGGTTGTTCGTTATTGCCAGGAGAAGGTTTATGTGAAAGAAAAATTTGGGAAAATCTTCCGGAAAAGTCGGAAAATCGAAAAATGATTTTTTGTATGGAGTTTTGTATGAAATTGTTACGGAATGGCTTTTCGAATAGAAAAATGGAAAATTTTTGTTGTAAAATGCGGAAAATTCTGGAAAAATTCAAAGTTTGTTTTTCGATGAAATTCTACATTTTATAGTACGATTTAATAAATTTGGACGATGGAACTGTGAAAAATTTCGGATAATTATTCCAAAATGACTTTTAGAATGAAAATATAGACAAATTTTTGGTGGAAAATTCTAAAAATTCGGGAAAAACTTGGATTTTTCTACAAAATTGTCGATTTTTATCAAATCGTATCGCTTGATTTAATTTAATTTTTGTTTAAAATTTTGTGTGCAATTGTTTCGTATGGAAAAATAGATAATTTTTGTAGAAAAATTACGGAAAAATGCCAACAAATTTAATTTATTTTGGACAAAATTTTGAATTTCATCGTATGATATTATAGATAATTTTGGACGATGTTAATCTGTAATAATTCTGATAATAGAGAAATTCTTGGTGGAAAACTCGAAATATTCCGTAAAAACTCGAAAAATGTTGATTTTACGATGAAATTTTGAACTGTATTGCTTGATTTAATGATTTCTGTCGACGTAAAGGTGGAAAATTCTTTATGATACTTGAAAAATTGGGATTATTATGTTAAAAGATTAAACACGAAATGATCGAACAATTCAAAAACTTCAGAATGAGAAAACGCACTGGTCCAATTGTTCAAAACCGCATTGAATACAATGCATTCCGACGACCATAAAATCATTATCAGAGCAGACAAAAGACCCTCTGGTTGCCATGCAGGACAATTCGATGCTCCCACTATAAATAAAGTCGCAGTGGTGATTGTTGGAAAAAATGTTGAATCACGCGATATTGTTCTCAAGCGTCGGGTTGGTAGACAACTGAGCCATGACTCATCGGTCATATGATGCACTTCAAAACCCACTGATGTTCTGTCGTGGAGAGGATGGCTTTCACCTTAATTTAAAAACGGCCAATAGAACAAAAGTTTTGTTTACAAGACATCACTTCTTTTTCATTCTCCATTTAAGTTCGAATTTCGATCTTGAAATTAATTTCTGATCGAAGAGATGTGCGTGCTCATGTGCGACAGTCTACTATCGACTTTGGAATACCAGCGTCAAATCGTTCGATGCACGATGCATTCAATTATGAATTGCAACGAGATCAAGCATTGATCGAGATGAGCTGATTGAAAGAGTCCGAAAAAATGTTCCGCCATTGAATGCCGAGCAAACGAACGTGTAAGATTCGCAGATGGAGGTTGTCGACGATGGAACGGGAGGCATTTACATTCTTGATGCTCCCCCAGGTAAGACATTCGCCATTTCTTTGATTCTGGCAACATTTGGTCAAGATCGCAAATTCCGTTAGCTTTTGCATCCGCTGGTATTTCTGCCACATTGTTGAAACGCGGTCGACCTGCACTTTGCGCTTTGAAGCTGCCGATGAATCTTCTCACGGTTGTTGCGAGAATGCAAAATCATCATTTGGGATGAATGCACGATGGCACATAAACGAGTTTTGGAGGCAGTTGACCGAACGATTAAAGATTTACGAGGTGATGATTTGTTGTGGCTATGGTATTTTCGTCAAACGCTTCCCATCATCCTAAAATCTACTGTTGCTTATGAAATTAACGCATGCCTGAAATCGTCATCTTTGTGTTACTGAAGAAAGACAGCTACTGACACTTGGTAATGGCCAAATTCCTGTTGATGTTTCAACTGGATTGATGACGTTCTTGGTAAATTTTCTCGAGTTTACATCGTCAAAGGAGGAACTCATCAGCAAAGTTTTCCCCGCCATTATTGCAAAAGATAATAAAAAAAATTATAAAATCTAGATTGGATAAGTGAACGGGCCATACTAGCAGCGAAGAATAAGGACGTCGATAGCTTGAATGCTATATTTCAAAGTCGAATCGATGGAGAATTGCATTCATACAAATCCGTTGACAGCGTGACCCACAAGAATGAGGCGACCAACTATCCGACAGAATTTTTGAATTTTTTAGATGTGTCAGGAACTCCGCCGCATAATTTTCACCTGACGGTGGGATCGATCATAAGCATGTTGCGGAATCTGAATCATCTTAAATTGTGCAACGGTAGGCGTTTGTCGGTCAAGAAACTGATCATCAATGTGATTAAAGCGACGTTCATCAGAGGCAAATTCCAAGGAGAGGAAATCCTTATCCCACTAATTCCTATTATTCTAACTGATCTTTCCTTCCAAATACAAGCGAATTCAACTCCCCATTCTATTGGCTTTTGCGATGACAATCAATAAATCGCAAAACCCCTCAATGAATGTTTGTGGGATCAATCTCGAATTTCCCTGCTTTTCACAAGATCAGCCGTACGTTGTCTGTTCGCGTTTTGGCTAACCGTCTTCATTGTTTGTTTTTACGCCGGAAAACAAATTGAATCGCTCTTCACTAATTTCGATTAAATTTACTATACCCCTGGAGCTTATATGAATTCGTTACCTTAGGAGCGAGACGAAGTTTACCGGGTCCGAAGTTGTATGGCAGAACAACGTTGGCCGGGTCAGCTAGTTGTTTTATAATATATTGAAATTATACACGAATGTTATCTAATTAATGTCAAATAGGGTTAGTTTGTAGTAAGTTAGATGTGTACACAACGTACAATACCAAAGCAACTCTATGTGGCATAGAAAAGAATTCTTAATCTAATTTAAGAAAAAGTGTTAAGGTTTTTTATTGAGAACACAATGCAACAAGTTTTTGATTGCGGATCTAAATAGTTGATCCTTATGTAAAATTTCATGCTGAATTCAAACCTGCTCTCAGATATGCGAAAAGTAGAACGGTTTTTGAGATATCGTCAATGTATCATTTTTAGTGTTTTGAAAAAAGGTAGGTCTACTAAAATATCATTTTCTTTGGGTTTGGTTCACCGATATTTGCCAACTGTGGCAAAAATACAAGATAATAAAATTATTTCTTAAAATAACGAAAGCTGTTTAAAATCAAATCATAAATGACGAAGTTATGGCGCATCAAAGTTGGATTTTTGTAAAAATTTTATTAATTTTTAAAGTTTTCGCTGCATTTAATTAGGTTTTTTCCGTGTTTCCGTTAATATTGCTCCGATTTCAGACAATTACCTGATAGTATAATATCTTACACAGATTTTTTGCTCTTGATCGTCAAAATCGGATAAACTAATACCAGAGATAATAGCATTTAAATAGACCTACCTATCTCAAAAACTGTTCTACTTTCCTAATATCTGAGAGCAGATTTGAATTCAGTGTAAAATTTTACATTAAATTCAGATATTAAATATCCCGGATACAGAAACTTTTGAAATTTTGTGACATAGTGTAATATATTATTTATTATTATTACATAGCAGACTTTTGATTTGTTTACATATTTTCTTTATTCCATTTATTATGAAAAACTTTGTTTTCTATTCATTTTTTAATAAAACCATTGCAAATTTTGTATTCTTCCCAGTATTCACATATTTAGTAGATTAAGTTAATAAACATAAATTTTGTAAATTTCATAAGCACGTAATGAATTTATAGTGAACATTTAAAAGCTTTGGTTGTGTGTGCTCATATTTTTTTTCAATTTCCCCTCACACAATCTATATCTATCGTAAGTTTAAGAAGCTGCTGCATCAACTGGCGTTAATGTCGTTTTTTATTCGTTAATTGTTTATTTTTTCATTAACTGAAAAAGACAAATTTGTTTGTGTGTCACAGCATAAGCACTTAGGCTGATGGCTTTATATGGAATAATAATATTTTCAACTTCAACTTTGGCGTTTGTATATAAGTTTAAGATACTTGTTGTGGAGATAAAAAGTCGTTAGGTCATATTTCTCTGTTATGTGTTGTTGTTTTTTTTTGTGGAAAAAGTTTGTTATATTGTTCATTATATCGCCCTTCATGTTGGGTAACAAATGTATATTAATATCTTTTATACATTTCACTTGAAAGCTATTTGATTTCATCTACTCTTTGCATGGCGGAAGATAATCGAAAATTTTTAATAAATTTATCTCAGAATATGTTTTTGTAATTATGCGAGATAGCCATTTAGACGTGATAGGGGCACAAAAAAAAAAAACAGCAAGCACTCACACATATATTATATCTTCTTCTATATATTTTCTAATATATAAAAATCATGTGCCAGGGCGTTCATACACCGAATCTCCGAAACTTTCAAACTACAATTTTGTGGTTGAGTATAATTGGTTACAGCTTGCAAGATAGGACTCTTATAGATATAATAGGAGGTGCTGTTGTTAAGATTTAAAATGTTTCTTTTTTCCGCATACGGAAATGCATGGGAAATAGAGTAAACACAAACACAACGATGTAAACACAGTGACTCATTCATATATCCTAACTGCAATCAAGCGCAAAAATATTATGTTTGCTCTTTGGTCTCTGTAGCGTATACGTATTGCTAAATCTATGTAAAATTGTGTTAAGGGGCTAAATTGTGCTGCCTCAGTTTGATTAAGAACATAAACAAAATAAGAAATTGGGAAATAGCAAACACAAAATAAAGTTGTGTTCTCCCCCAATTGGTTATTTGCAATATTTTATATGCGGTTCCATCGAAGAGCAAACTAATTTCTAGCTTCTTTTAATTGTTATGAAAGTAAAAATTGTTGCAAAAACGGGGTAACATTGTGAATTATGGTTTTGTTAATTTTGGCCTATTACGTGTTAATTCAACCAGTAATAGACGAACTAATGGAAATCGTTTTGCAAACTTTGTAGACACATCAAATCACAAACCAGAAATCAGAGTGAATAAACGATGGACAAAGGAAAAAATATTATTTGAAAAATTTAAAATAGTCAATTTATCTATAAAATACGATCTGTATCTGTATCTGTATCTGTATCTGTATCTGTATCTGTATCTGTATCTGTATCTGTATCTGTATCTGTATCTGTATCTGTATCTGTATCTGTATCTGTATCTGTATCTGTATCTGTATCTGTATCTGTATCTGTATCTGTATCTGTATCTGTATCTGTATCTGTATCTGTATCTGTATCTGTATCTGTATCTGTATCTGTATCTGTATCTGTATCTGTATCTGTATCTGTATCTGTATCTGTATCTGTATCTGTATCTGTATCTGTATCTGTATCTGTATCTGTATCTGTATCTGTATCTGTATCTGTATCTGTATCTGTATCTGTATCTGTATCTGTATCTGTATCTGTATCTGTATCTGTATCTGTATCTGTATCTGTATCTGTATCTGTATCTGTATCTGTATCTGTATCTGTATCTGTATCTGTATCTGTATCTGTATCTGTATCTGTATCTGTATCTGTATCTGTATCTGTATCTGTATCTGTATCTGTATCTGTATCTGTATCTGTATCTGTATCTGTATCTGTATCTGTATCTGTATCTGTATCTGTATCTGTATCTGTATCTGTATCTGTATCTGTATCTGTATCTGTATCTGTATCTGTATCTGTATCTGTATCTGTATCTGTATCTGTATCTGTATCTGTATCTGTATCTGTATCTGTATCTGTATCTGTATCTGTATCTGTATCTGTATCTGTATCTGTATCTGTATCTGTATCTGTATCTGTATCTGTATCTGTATCTGTATCTGTATCTGTATCTGTATCTGTATCTGTATCTGTATCTGTATCTGTATCTGTATCTGTATCTGTATCTGTATCTGTATCTGTATCTGTATCTGTATCTGTATCTGTATCTGTATCTGTATCTGTATCTGTATCTGTATCTGTATCTGTATCTGTATCTGTATCTGTATCTGTATCTGTATCTGTATCTGTATCTGTATCTGTATCTGTATCTGTATCTGTATCTGTATCTGTATCTGTATCTGTATCTGTATCTGTATCTGTATCTGTATTTGTATCTGTATCTGTATCTGTATCTGTATCTGTATCTGTATCTGTATCTGTATCTGTATCTGTATCTGTATCTGTATCTGTATCTGTATCTGTATCTGTATCTGTATCTGTATCTGTATCTGTATCTGTATCTGTATCTGCATCTGCATCTGTATCTGTATCTGTATCTGTATCTGTATCTGTATGTGTATCTGTATCTGTATCTGTATCTGTATCTGTATCTGTATCTGTATCTGTATCTGTATCTGTATCTGTATCTGTATCTGTATCTGTATCTGTATCTGTATCTGTATCTGTATCTGTATCTGTATCTGTATCTGTATCTGTATCTGTATCTGTATCTGTATCTGTATCTGTATCTGTATCTGTATCTGTATCTGTATCTGTATCTGTATCTGTATCTGTATCTGTATCTGTATCTGTATCTGTATCTGTATCTGTATCTGTATCTGTATCTGTATCTGTATCTGTATCTGTATCTGTATCTGTATCTGTATCTGTATCTGTATCTGTATCTGTATCTGTATCTGTATCTGTATCTGTACCCAGCACCAAAAAATGGGGCTTTGCATGCCTTCTTGCAGGCCTGCAAAGGCAGTCAGAAGCCCTACCCTTCAAATGTAGTCTTCATTTCAAAATAACATAGGGCGCCATAGGCAGGCAAGGCCTGTACATTCCCTTTCTTATTTAAGGCGTTTCAGTAGGCATGCCTAGTATGTCCTGCTAGGAGTCCTAATAACAAGGGCCTTCTATGAGGCATTGCTAATGCAGACCAGCTTGCAGGCCTGCAAAATAGCATTAAAAAAAACATATGCGAATTATTTCCATATTTAATGATTTCGTACTTTTTATAAATTTTTAATACAATGTTTTTACAATTGTAATAACTTTTTTTTAAACTCCAGCGGCAGGAATCGAACTCGCGACCTTAGTACTCATAGTTGGGCATGCTACCTACTCGGCTATCACGTGATATAGTTGTTGCACGACAAATAGCATACATGTGGTTCTCATTAACAACAGCATCTGTCTTACCTTCCCTTAAGAGGCCTCTCAACAGGGCTAATCGGAGAAGTGACAAGTGCATGGCTATGAACGTCAATTCTGCCTTCTACTAATTGGTCTGTCAACAGGCCTGTTAAAGGCAAGAAAGTTTGCATGCCCTTTGTGCACATTTTTGGTATTTTTGTGGGGTAGACAGTAGGGCTGCTCACAGGCCAGTTTTAAGAAGGGAAAGAGATGTCTTCGGGATGTTTTCTCACCCTAGTAAGAGGCCTCATAGCAGGTCCCATTTGAGAAGCGAAATGTGCATGGGTATGGAATTTTTTGTTATGCTTAGTGAAGGACTTATTATAGCATGTATACATGCCTAGAAAAGGAAGGCGTATTTGAATGTAAACAAACTGCCTTCGAAGGCTTGTTTGAAGGCATATTTTTACAATGCATCGTCTTTTCCGCTGCTGGGTATCTGTATCTGTAATTTTATAAAATTGGGTTCGGGGCCGGCCGTGGCATAGTGGTTAGAACACACGACAACTTGCGGGAGATACCGGGTTCGATTTCCGCCTCCCATCATCTACATTTATCTTTCATTGCCAGCCCCCTCGATGTTGTCGACAGCAACGTCGCAGTATAAGTGTCGAAATAATCGGCATGTCTACTAAAAGCTTCTCAAACAATTACGTTAGTATTCGTCGATAAACAAGTAGGTTCCGTTTGTTGTGAATTTAAATTAGAAAGCGTGTTAATTCCCAAAACGCAAGAAGCTATCCCATACCTCATTCATGGGGGGTAAAGGGAAATAAATTATTTTTTTAAATTGGGTTCGATGAGAATTTGTACGTTGGTTGGTCTTTTGGAATGATCTTGTGGATATAATATAATATGAATAGAGAATTAAAATTGGTTAATTTAAAACGATATCAGATAAAATTACTGACAAATTTCGGATAAGATTAGATGTATTTGGAAACAATAAGACCAGCATTGATCTAACCTGATCCAATCAGATATAACCATTTTTCGGATTTGATTAGATCCAATTCAATTTACAGTTTTTACACGGGTAATTCAAGTTTTAAAAAACAAATTGAATTTACCAAAAGCAATGAAACAAATTTGATGGCGATGGTATCAAGAATATTACAGTATACTTTTGTTATTTGATACGAAAACAAATGAAATTTGAAATTTGTAAGTTGCTAAAGTCCACTAAATGCTCTGCTTTTGTACAGATAGGTGGTATTCGTTGATTTATATATAACAACAGAAGTGACAAATGTTAGTTTACGTACATATTGTGTTTGTGTTACGTCAGTTAAGAATCAGGATGATTTTTTGGGCTTTTGATATGACAGAGCATTAAAAAAACAAAATATTCATCAAAATTTCATAATACTTTAAAAGCTGGCGCTATACTTACTAATAGAGATCATACCGACATACCTGCCTTTAACACAGATACTAAGGCGTATGATATATTTGTGATAAACTTAAATTCACATAAATTTTACGCTCTCTTGTACGCACAACACATATGGAGGAAAACATGTACGTCATATATGGTGCAGAACAACAACCCATCATGTTATGGTTGTTGGCATTGGTCCACATGTGCCACCAAAAAGTTTTAACAAAAACATCACATATGGCAAGAAGAATGTTTGCTCGCCTAATTTATTGTTGTCACTGCTGTGGTATAAAAATGTCCATACAAAAAGATTTTGCACAAAACCTAAAAGGGCCAAACAAAAAAACATCAACATCTAGTGCAAACTAAAAGTTATAACGTAGTTTTGTTGTTCTGTTTTCCGTCACTGAGATTTGTTTACCTTTGTTGGGGTGACCAAACAATGAAACGAGTTTTTAAACTGTGTACACCCACACACTGCCCACCTAAACAAACAATAGTTAAAGAGAACAATATTTAAATATTTGTATAGGCATAGTTTGTATAGCCATTTAAGCTAACTTTCTGCAGAGCTGCCACAATAGGGACTTGTGGAAGTTGGTCATGAATAACTTGAGGGAAAAAAATCGCAAAGCTGACCAAATATTGGTATTTGTGACAATCCTCAACAGAATAAGTTTGCCACCATAGAACTTTATTTTAATTTAAAATTATTTTCACAGAATTAAATGATGATTTACTCTAAACAGTATTACAGAATAAAGTGGCATTGATGACAGACATTACCTACCTAAGTTTAAATTTACTGCAGCTTTCATCTTTTTAGTTGCAGCTTTTTAGTCGCCATTAATACTGTATGTGTCGGTCTGCATGTGTTGTGTCATCTCCGGAATTTGTAGTAGTATCTGTGGTGGAAAGCCACACAAATAAGGTCCTTTGAGGTCCGTTAAATTGGTCTTAAGTCTTCTACATACAACACTCGACAGGACAATGTATGCTATGGATCAATGACAGATCCCGAGGTAGTGGATGCATACACGTAGAACATATTCCATAGTAAGAGAACATAGAACATTCAGATTTTATATTTCTTATGGTATTTATTTCTTTGGCCAAATCGTATTTATGAACTAGTATTACTGTTCATCGGTACCCGCAGTTTTATAACTTTTAGGCTCGATAATTGCCACTTCGTCGTCGATCACCGGAGTGTTTGCGTCTTTGTTTTGTACGAGGCATTCTCTTTCTTAGACAATTTACGACTTTCTTTATCGTCCACGACTTATCTGAGCGTTGTTTTTTACACTAAATTATATTTTTTGCGGCAGTTGTCATAGAATGCACAATATGCTACCACTGTGAGTGAGGAACATCGGCTATATGGGTGTTTGTTGGCAATAATTGAGAGAGTTGGTTACGACAAGGGTCTTTACAGCCTTGTCGGGTCTAAATTTCATTTTGATTGGTAAAAGGCGCTTTTGGCACTGCTAAATCTCATGCAAACCATGGCTGCTGGGTGAACTGAGTTCTTATTTGCACCACTCATCACTCGCGAATTCATGGAGCTTCCTCTATGCTTTCCATAATTCAACACGTGATCAATTTTATTTCTCGTCTTTTAGGCGATGTCCATGACCAGGGATTAAAAAGACTCCAAAACACTCTGCTCAACACATTTTAAACGTCGATAATGTGAACAGGCGAACTCAAAACACAAGAGTTTAATGATCGAAGATGCTCCGCAGACAGAGTCAACACATAACAAAACTCTTTTTTACAATTTTTTCCTGAGCACTCAAAGATGGTGTGCACACATAAACGAGAGGCACTAAAAGATTGGTAGAGAAGAAGTAGAAATATAGCTGTATATGTATGTATATGTATAAGTATATGTATGTATGTGTATTTTTCTCCATATCCCTCTAGTTTTTGATGTGACAATTTGCACTACAGGGCTGTCGATTGCACTAGCTCATTAACACCTATCTACTTCACTAGTCCTATGGTAATGCATAGAGGGGACAGTTCAACGGGTTTCATGTGTATTCTGTTGTAGATTTGCAACCCACCCTCACGATCACAATGTGTATTTGGACATTCCACGAAAAAATACCGTTTTTTTTGGCTCATGTTGGTTTTTGTTTTGCCTTACGATACACAGTGGGGACTTGTTGACTAATCAAGTGGCTATTACTTGTGCAATAGCTAAAGTACTAGCACGTTGGTAATGCAGATGGGGGACAATTAACCTCGTCCAATGACATGTCAATGTTAAAGTAGATTCTTAAACGCATTGCGAGGGGATAGAAGCGAAACTAGTTCCGTACTCTTGGGGACAGTAATTTAGCTAGTTTTAAGCTAGTTCCATTCCCTGGAGGGATGAATGTTACTCCGTGGTTGGGTATTTTCGTTTCTCAGTGCACATATGAGATGTGTCGTCTTTATCGCACACACGACGTGAGTCAGAAAAAAGAGCAACATCGTATTCCGACACTTATATTAAAAGGTTCTGACTTGACTTAACATTTAAATTTAGCCGTAGGCATCTTATCTTAAAAATATTGTTTCAAAGAAAATAAATCAGCTACCTGCCTTATTCTTGTCATTAAGACAAAACATTATCTATATGTAGCAGTTTAAATACTACCTTTGTGTATTATTCATGCAATAGTCCTCATGTTCACTCAGCAGTTTAAAATTTGTGTCACATTCAGTTTAAGATTGAAACAACAAAGCATAATGTGACGCTTTCAGGTCTATCACAAGACCACCAAGGATAATTTACGGTGCTGCACACAGACATTTGACATTTTTGGACATTTGAAATTTTAGGCCGCAATTCTTGGCCGATTTTCAAAATTCTTTTTTTGTATTATTGGAAACAAAATTGTGCACAGAATGTACGTTTTTTTATTCTGAATTTCTACCGTTATTTTTTTAAAATTTGTCAAAGTCGATGAAAAAATAATTTTTGACTTTAATGTCAAATATTTTTTGGATCATGTGTCCTAAAAATTTCGAACTGACCCCAATTAATGTGAACATATGTTTCAAATTAAACTCAGTAAAAAAATAAAGCAAAAATTTTTTTTGGCTCAACTACAAGTAAATATGTGAAGGCACTATTTTCACACTTTAACTCAGTGTCCTGCTCTTAATAATTTTTCGATTAGAACAAAACTTAATGTACAGCCTGGAAAAGTTTTAAGAAAGTCGTATATAAAAAATTAGCCAAATGGGTGAAGGTCACAATGCAATTTTTTTTGCATATGTACCAAAATGATGCAGTTTTAAACTTCTAATAAAATACAATTTTGTGTTTACAAGTAGGCTAATGGGTGTGCTTTCCATTTAAAAAGATCAATGCCTTAATATGCCCCTGATATCTCGATAATTGGTAGAGATATTGATAATATACACATGTTCTAATTAAGCATATTGATTTTAAATTGATTAACCTTAAAAAGTTTAAATATATAATTGACTATAATAATAATGTACTTCGGAATCCAATTTCAAAATTTTTAATAATTTTTTCAAAAATACCCCAACTTCTACATCAAATATCTCGATGTCTATAAGAGATATGGTAAAAGCAAACACATACTATTTTAGGTCTTCACTTCAGCTATTGAACGGCTTATTACTACTAAGTCTGTATTCAAAAGAAAAATACTCAGCAGCAATAAAATGATTTGAGAACAAATTCGAACTTTAACCTCATTGTGGCACACCCTAATGCCAAACTATCGATACAAATTTTTTCACAATATATTCGTATTTTTTAGCAAAAAATGTAAGGTGAAGCTAGATGACCAACATCGCAGTTAATACACATTTTCAACGAAATTCGAAAAAATGCCATATAAGGAACACCCTAATGCTCTTTGTGAACAATTAAGGGGGTGGAGTATTCCGATCATATTGGTTGTTTACAGAA
Source organism: Muscina levida (assembly GCA_964034835.1). Classification (NCBI taxonomy): domain Eukaryota; kingdom Metazoa; phylum Arthropoda; class Insecta; order Diptera; family Muscidae; genus Muscina; species Muscina levida. Next base: position 33,188,517 of record OZ035880.1, on the reverse strand, counting down.
GTTATTCAGTTATACAATAAGTACGTTTTTGGTAAAGATAGCAAGTAAAAACGTTGCACAATGGCCCAAAACTCCTAAAAAACTGATTTGTTTAAAGTAGATAGTATGTTTTGAGAGCCATTTAATATCTCTAGAATTGTTCAGATTGCATGGGTTTGTTCAGAGAAGTTATTCCGTGTTATCTGAACTACAATTTCACTGAATAGAGTATGCAAAAAATCTGGATTCCCTACGACTTGTATTCAAAATAGTGAAAAAATTATAATTTTTTTCGAAGTTTTTTTGTAAAAAATCGAGGGAAGTCTAATTTTTTTTGGGAAATTTTATTATATCAATTTCTTAAGCGGACTATTAGCTACAACTTTGCTTAAGAAGCGAAAGAGCTAGATTACAAACTGTACAAACTGTTGGCCAAAAACTGATGTCACCTTTTTTCAAGCGATCCAAGGGATTTCAAAAATTTACGAGGGCTAAAAAAAAATTTTGGTAGCCAATCTAGCCAAACTGAGCTAGGGTTTTACTCAGCTCCGGTTGTACTATCGAACCTATATAGTCACGTTCGGGTGTTTTTCAAAAAGTTTGATTTTGTGTCATAGTGTAATCAACTGTGTTTGATGTAGCAGTTAGGCAACTGAATATGATAACATAGTTACTTACCACACCTCATATAAGAATACATACGTCCTTGTCTTTACACTTGAGTCATTAACATCTTTATGTGCACTTGTGTTATGTAATTTACACTTTCAATTGCATTCCAAGTGAAACATTGGTACCAATGACTGCGGCTGCCATAAGCACATTGTTTTATGATGAATCCAAATTGTATTTCAAATTAAAGGATTCTTTCGAATAAGGAATTTACATTTATGATAGATTGAGTATGATACTGAGAAAATCTACATTATGACCAAAGGATTCAAATAGTTTAACAAAATTATGCGTTGTTGGGTGACTTGAAAACTAAATTGTGCGTGGTTTTTACAAATTCAACGGATTGAACAATTCTTGAGTTAAGATTGAAATGCAGGCATGCAGTTAACACGTGAAATTCCTCTGTAGGATATCCTCCCAGTATTTATTTTAACTTTTTCCTGTCATGTAATTTTATATCTTTTATTCGTGTTTTTTTTTTCTTTTGTGCAACGTGAAATTTGAGTGTCATGTTGAGTTATCTCTTTTTGATTCCTCTGCTGCTTTTTATTATATCTCCGCCCTGGTGTCATTTTCTTTAGAACATCCTTGCGTTGGCGAATGAGTGAATGACATGTCACCACATTGTAAGTGACGGAATATGTTTCACAATATCTCTTGTTTATAAGGGAAAACTTTCGGTATTATATATTCGTAACAAGTTGTGTTTTTATCAAAATTTTTGTTGTAGGCAGGCTTTGACTATTTTTAGTAAAAGGGAATCATATAAAGCGTATCAATAATATTAACAACAATACACGATTAGGGTCTGAGTAAAGTATTGACTTATTGTGTTTAAGTATAATGTCTATTATATAATGTGATGCGTCGTAATCGTGGTGCGCTGGGCTTGCAACCCGCCACCGACGTATAAACTAGTGCAATGAAAAGAAGTAAGAAAAGAATAAAATGGACCCCTCAAAATGTTGACGACCAACGCAATCGAATTAAGGATCATGATTTAAGGATATGCACCTGGAATGTTAGAATACTGTATAGACCAGGTGCCTCCATCCAACTGGCGGAAGTTCTCGAAGAATACAAGGCTGACATAACCGCTTTACAGGAAATCCGGTGGACGGGACACGGGTGCTCGGGCATGAAAACGTGCGACATCACAGTTTGGTTGTGGATTTGTGGTTGGCAAGAGACTGCGACACCTAGTCTCAAGGTTTAACCCGGTGTGTAAACGTATAGCCACCATAAGAGTCAAAACTAAGTTTTTCCACATAACACTTATATGTGCCCATGCTCCTACAGAAGAGAAAAGAGATGAGGACAAAGACGAGTTCTACGAGAGCCTAGAAAATTTATATGACCGTAGCCCCAGCCATGACATCAAAATTGTACTAGGCGATTTTAATGCTAAAATAGGCAGGGAGACCGCATTTGAGCCTACAATCGGAAAATTCAGTCTGCACACCGAAACGTCGAACAATGGCATCAGACTGATTGAATTCTCTGCGGCAAGAAATATGGTAGTTAGCAGCACTAGAGACCATAAAATTATTTATAAGGCAACATGGTTATCTCCAGATCAATTTACGAGGAATCAGATTGATCATGTGGTAGTCGATGGAAGCCACGCATCGAGTGTTCTGGACGTACGAGTGGCGAAAAACGTACGTAACCAGGCACAACGAAAGCTGGACATCGGTAAACTGCGGACCACAGAGGTAGCAAACGCCTACTACAACCACATAACTCAACTGCTACGGAATGCTCCAACCCCTGACAATATAACCTCGCAGTGGCAAAATATAGCCGACTCCTTAGAACGGGCTGCGAGAAGCGTGCTCGGGTACTCAAAGCCGTCTCAAGAAGATGCCTGGTACGATGATGAATGTCGCAATGCCACGAGAGAGACGGTTGCTGCATACAGGGCGAAACTGCAGCCAATGGCAACGCGAGCTGTTCGCGAACGGCACAGGGAGATGAGACGAGGGGCAACTCGTCTTTTTAGACGGAAAAAGAAGGAGCTGAAGAAGAGGCAGGATGAGTGCACAGAGTTGCTCCGAAGCAGAGGGGAAGCCCGAAAATTCTACAAGAGAGTTAAGGTGAGAATGCGTGGAACAGGGTAACCCTCCTGAAAGGACAGCGATGGTCAGCTAGTGACGGACCCGGATAACGTTCTGAGGATATGGAGAAATCATTTTAAAAATTTATTGGATGCAGACATCACTCCTGAAGACCCCGCTCCAATCCATGACGATGGTGTTTACTGTCCACCTCCGAGCCAGGGCGAGATACGTGTGGCAATCTCCCGCCTTAAAAACAACAAAGCTGCTGGAGCCGATGGTCTCCCTGCTGAATTGTTTAAGGCTGGCGGGGAGGAGCTGATTAGGAGCATGCATCAGCTCATGGAGAACATCTGGCAAGAGGAGAGCATGCCCGGGGATTGGAGTCTCAGTCTGTTATGTCCCATATACAAGAAAGGAGATCGTAGTGAATGTAAGAACTACCGTGGAATAAGCCTTTTACCAATTGCGTACATGGTCCTTTCAAGGATATTGTGTGAACGTCTAAAGCCAATTGTAGAAAAACTAATTGGACTATATCAGTGCGGCTTTAGACCTGGAAAATCTACGACGGATCAAATATTCACCTTACGACAAATCCTGGAAGAAACCCGTGAAAAGCAGATCTACACCTACCACCTCTTTGTCGACTACAAAGCTGCCTTCGACTCTCCGATAAGAAATAGGCTTTATGAGGCCATGTCTGAGTTTGGTATTCCTGCAAAGCTGATTCGACTTTGCAAATGTACTTTAGACAACACCAAATCCTCGGTTAAGATTGGTAAGGATCAGTCTGAACCATTCAACACGGAAAGAGGTCTCAGGCAGGGCGATAGCCTGTTCTGTACACTATTTAATATAGTTATGGAGAAGGTGATGAGCAGGGCAACCGGAAATATGCCCTAAAAATCGTGTATTATGCGCATTAAATATGACCTGAAAATTGGCAAAATATGACTTTAAAATCAACGAAAACATGCTCTAAAAAATTAAAGTCACACAATTTTTTTCATATGAAATAGAAATATGTGTTTTTATTTAAAGTAAAAAAACAGCTTAAAAATTAAAATAAAAAACACTATTATTTTAAATTCAGACTTTGTAAGTATTTTTGGTAAATTTATATAAAAATAAAAAATCATCTATAAAAATACTTTTGGGCTATTTTAGATCTTCAGAGGCCTGTATTAAAACATTGAGGGGAATTTTTTCTCGGAACAACCTCAGTAAGAAAATCTTAAACTCCAATTTGCTCTCTATGTCACAATTTTTTTTAACAGTGATTTGAAGTTTGAATTTTTTTTGGTAAAAAGTCGAATTTAAGAATTTGAGTAATCATGTGTAAAAATACATTTGGGAAAGTTCATGTCTTCGGAAACGTACATTAAACGTACGTTACATTGAAGGGAATATTTCATCAGAACATTTGAACCCTCTAGCTCTTACCCGAATGGGACATCTTAGGAAACATTTTTAAAAACAGCTTAAAAGTCAAATTTCTCAAAATCTTTAATATGGGTGGCAGATAGAGGGTTAAAATGTTCTGAGGAAATATTCCCCGCAAAATTTTAACGAAGGTCTTCATGAACTATCCCAAATCTATTTTTACACATGATTTTTCATTTTCTATTATTTGACTTTTGACCAAAAAATTAAACTTTAAACCACTGTAAATAAAAATTGTGGCTTAGTCGAGCAAAATGGAGTTTAGGCTTTTGTTACTAAAGTCAAATGCTATCGTTTAATATTGGTTTTGTTCACTCCGAAAAAGAGTGTTGCACAGTGTTATCTATCAATTTAAAAGTGTTTTCATTTACCTGAACTTGTTCAATAAGCGTAAGACCAGATGTTTGCAAATGTTAAGTATGTTTTGCAATAAAACCGTAATTTGAAGTTATATAAATCAAGTCAGATCTAGTTTGGGGGTCTGTCAAGACATCCTTTGCAGTTTTAATGGATTATGCATCCTCAGCGTATAATGCACTTAGGACCTCTAAAATGCCTTCATAATTGTTGGCATAGTAGTAAACTGCTTCAAGCCATGTTGTTATAGCTTCTGGAGGCAATGAAAGGTCTGGAAACATTTGTTTAAAAAGTTCCTCTCTACATGGAGCTTATAAAAGTATAATAGAGGGATCCACCATCAGCTCGTAAGTCAGGAAACTTTTCTACAACCGCCTTTAGTTTTGTTGCTTTTGTCAGATTAGCTTTAGGCATTATGTCTGGGGTCGAAATCGGTGGTGGTTAAAAAGCACCTCTTTTTTATGTTTTGTTTACTTGTTGAGTAAAAAAACGCGGAACACAAGATTAATAAACGTTTAGCATTTCACAGTTGTATAAAACATGTAGTAGATTTGGCTGTTACATTTTAAAAAATCAAAGTTGCGAAGACAATATGTTTTTACCAACAAAAAATAATGTGAAAAACATAAAATATTCATAAAAAGGGATATATTTGAAAAAGTATGGCCTAAAAAAAATAAATTATGCTTTAAAAAAGGACGTTTTTTTTTAAATTATGCTGCTAAAACCAAAATTTGCCGAAATATGACTTTATGGGTAAAATATGCCAAAATATGCTCTAACAAATATGTCTCAAAACACTTGTAGGACCATGAAACATGTAAATACATTACCCATTTGTTAATATCTCGTTGTAAAAAAAACATGCTGTAGCATATTTCCGGTTGCCCTGATTATAAGTATACATTAAAAACAACATTAGAATTTGTTGCATATTTGTTTAATTTTTGTCTATAAATATTTATTAGACTCATAATTTATAAATATTTATTAGACTCATTTAATATATTAACTTTGTAAAATTTGTTTTATACTTCTTAATATATCTTACAAATTGTTTTAGTCATTTGAAAAATATTACAAAAATGCAAAACTCCTCCTTCAGCTTTATCTGACTTCACACTGCCAAGTCCAGCAATGTCTGTACGCACTATTCACGATCTTAACTATAAGCTACAACTTAAACTTAAATTTTAGTTGTATCCCTTTTTATAACAAATAATTCATTGTTCATCTCTCTTTAACTACAACAGAAGCATAAAACTTCATATGTTGCAGACTGCTAAAAGTATGCAAATGTGTCCCATGCAATTGCAACGAAATAGTAACTGTAGAAACAGTTTTACATTATTGGAGAGACATCATGTCATTTTGCTATTTGCATTTCAACGTTTGCAAATATCGCATAGCATAATGTCACACACATGTTCGCCAGTGTTAGTGTTGGCGTAAGTCGTTCTAGTTGTTTGCGTTGTTGTCCTTGCTTTTGTTACTGTTGCCACTGTTTTCAACACATGAATCAATTGTTGCGTAGTTTCTCCGGTACATTGTTTGATTTTTTTTATTATTGTTATGTTGTGCTATTCACAAGTTTTTTTTTTTCAATTTTTTGGTGGCATAAAGAAAGAACGGTAGGCTATAGAAATGTGGCAAAACGAGAAACAGCTCAAGAGAACGGTTGCAAAGGCAATAGCATTGGTAGTGCAACATCGGAACTGCTTGCCGAGAGAGGAAGGAAGTGGAAATATTCTGGGAAATTACGCTGTCGAGGATAAGTCTCTTGACTTCCTTCTCTTTAAGTTGAAATTGAAAGGATTGAATTTTAGGTTTTTAGTGAGAAATTTTATTTATAAAAACTACTATAAAAGAACAGAAATTTAAGTTATGTGAACTGACTGACTCACCCAATATATGACATAGTTTAACTTCCGAGTTATTGAGAGTAAACGGAGTAAAGTCCTTCCCTCGTATGGCTAAACGTTTACAGACATGTTGCAACACTTTTAACATATGTTAATCAATTCGATATTTCTAGGCATAAAATCATCTTGTATGGGGTTACCGAAAGAGTCTTTTACGGTACCACTGGGAATCAAGGAAAATGTCTCGAATTAATTCACACAAACATATCAAAAGAAATCATTATTTCTAATGGGTGGGGTAAACTTCCTAATGGGGGGTAAAGGGGGTAATGCAACCTATTTTTGTTGCACTCTTGTAGAAGAATCTTTGTTTTGTTGCAAATATTCGGTATATGGGAAGAGTATGTGTCTCAAGTGTCTTTTAGCTCCAAATAAATACAATTTGATACACCGATAGTATTTGGCACCACCAATATGAATCTACAGACGAATTTTTTTTTTTTAATCAGTGGCGGTTGTGGCGTGGCAGAAGTGTTTTATGCCCTTTTTATCTTTTATCTTTTTATCTATAATTATCTATAACTAGTGGGCCCGGCAATGCTTCGCTATTACATATTAACTTGTAATATATTTCACATTTAGGTCTACAAAGTACTTTGAAAACGGTACTTAAGCTCGACAGTAATATATTGAGTTTATTTAGTTATGTAACTTATTTAAAGTAACTCCTTAACATTAAAGTTAACCAATTAAGTTTTATTGTTGTAAATGCTAATAAAAAGTTCATCAGCAAAGTACATATCTATAATGCCGACATGTAGATTAAGTTTTTTCTGTATGTAGATCAAAATTATATATATTTTGATCCGTAGTAGCGGGAACCATCTGTATACTAACTATCTCTGTGGTCATAAAAAAACATTTTTGAAATGCCTTCTCCTATTGACCGCAAATGAAAAAACCGTTTGAAGCTTCATGCCTTTAGCCATAAAAACTTCTTTTGTCATGTCTTTTTCTCACACGGATCAATAATATTCCCGCATACTATCTTTGTATTGAACTCGTATTACCATTTTTTTGGGATAATTCGGTCACCAATGTTTGGCTTAACAATGTGATGGTCTCACGCGCTGTATGGCATTTTACACCGTCGTGTTGGAACCATTTCTCATTCAAATAATGTGCAATGACATGATAAATAAAAAAAAATCAATTGATCGCCCACTGGCTCTAGTTTTTCTACCACTTAAATTTTATATGAATGTAGGCCTAGACCTTTCCTTAGCATTTGCGGAGACCGAGTTGCTGAGAAAGACGTCGGTTCGATAAATTCGAGTCCCCTGTCACACTAACGTCTACAGCGTCGATGGCTTCTATTAGCTGCTCAGATGGATCATTATATGCACCCTCAACTTCACAAAGGGCTCCATAAGTTTGGCGAACAGAACGTGCATTTTGAAATTAAATTTGAAAGATTTGTAAATGTTGTTCTTGTTTAGTTTTTACATGGTGATTTTTGCAAATTATACTAAAAGAAAGTCTATCACACTTCATTAGTATGACAGCTAGATTTACACTTATACCTATCAGAAGTTTTATATGTCAAGAAAAATACCCCATGCATAGGTTATTTACAATTGTTTGCTAATGTTACCTCTGATATACAATAAAAATTTAACCATTGTAGTAAAACTACAATGAATATTGCTTAATTTTTCAACCTATATGATTTTTACCTATTCGCTCTCCTGAAAAGTAATTGAAAAATACATACCTGTAAAGTAAATTAAAAAAAAAATCACTATTTTAGTCTGTGCAGCTAATATGTGTCCTCAACTGACTGGTGTACGGACCATTATTTAATACAATTTACAAGTGAAGTGGGTGGGCAGCGCCTCGGCATTTTTAACTTATTTAGTTCGCCTGATCATTAGGGCTAATCATTTAGTTCGCCTCCAAAAAAAAACGTGTTAATCGTATATCAGTATTGGAATGTACGAAGAATAATTAGAAAATTTCACTAAGAAACTATATGTCTAAAATCAATTCATAGTTCGCGCTGAGAAGCATGAAGATTTCAGGTAGAGATATTTTTTTTTTAGCAATGAGCACTTATTCAGTTACTTCAGACCTATGGGCCTCGGCTCTAATTGTTACCTACCATTCCGATGTTTGGAGACCAAGACGAAAAGAATAGTATGTTTTTGATTTTTTTATTGGGATCCCGCCCAATATTCTGAAAAATGATTTTGAAAAATTTAATTTATGTATACCAACTCTCAGAGGCCATAACTTAGATTAACCAATATATAGATTTGCTTCTGTAATACCTCATTTCGTTTGTTGGGAAGTCAGTTTTAAGCAGAAGGTCTCAACATATATATATATCTAAAGTTTTCGGTTTATGCTCATTTAAAAACAAAAAAATCTTTATTTGAAATCTTCATGCTTTCCAACGCGAGCTAGGAATTGATTTTAGACACAAAGTTTTTTGGTGAAATTTTTTTCAAATTCATCGTAGATTCCGATTTTGGTTACGATTTTTGCGAATAAAAAAATTGGCCCACGTTACTGTTCATATCTCTAGGCGAACAGCAATATACTGTGGAATTTTGTCAGTTTTAAGCGTTTGTTTTAAAAAGGACGTGGAACAGCCCATTTCCAACCTAACTGTAATTCATACTGCAACAACAACATATGTAACAAATCTCATCTTCATACCTCTGATAGTTCATGAGATATAACCCTTTTAATTTTCATGTTGTATGGGCGGTGCCACGCCCCTTTATCCAATTACAACCAAATGTAGAAAGGAACTATCTACAGGTCAACAGTATCTCATGGTAAAATTTTTGTATCAATCGATCTATTAGAAGAGCCGTTAGAGAGATATTTGAAAAGGGGGCGTGGCACCGCCCACTTACTCCCTGGAGGTAATTAATACTGCTCCAACAACATATATACCAAATCTCATCTTCATACCTCTGATAGTTCATGAAATATAGCCTTTTTAATTTTCAAGTTGTGTGGGCGGTGCCACGCCCCTTTATCCAATTACAACCAAATGTAGTCAGGAACTATCTACAGGTCAACAGTACCTCATGGTAAAATTTTTGTATCAATCGGTCCATTAGAAAAGCTGTTAGAGCGATATTTGAAAAAAGGGGCGTGACACCGCCCACTTCCATACCGGCTGTAATTAATACTACTCAAACAACTTATATACCAAATCTCATCTTCATACCTCTGATAGTTCATGAAATATAGCCTTTTTAATTTTCAAGTTGTATGGGCGGTGCCACGCCCCTTTATCCAATTACAACCAAATGTAGTGAGGAACTATCTACAGGTCAACAGTACCTCATTTTTGTATCAATCGGTCTATTAGAAAAGCCGTCAGAGCGATATTTGAAAAAAGGGCGTGGCGCCGCCCACTTTTTGAAAAAAAAACCTTTTAAACCATCCGGAAGCTATAGCGAACCAAACAAAAAAAATTTCAAAATCGGTCCAGCCGTTTTTGAGTTTTAGCGAGACAACTGCACAGCAATTAATTTTTATATATAAGAAGATATATAATAATTCTTCTTTACTTGTGTTTGTTAATGTATCCTTCCTAATATTTTTCTGTATATTTAAGTGAAGCTTGGAATGGTTAAGATAAAGGTTTGAGCGGTTGCGTGGTGATTGTATATACCCGTCTTTGTGTTATCTGTTCAACTGTTTAAAAATTAAGAATCCGTCTACTTAATCACTTACCTCTCCTCCACTACGCAAAGTGATAACTCTATATAGTTTTGAGTTATAGAGATAGCTTTTGGTTAGTGTGTTTGTTGGTCAGGTCAATTCTTACAAACATTTGCTTAATCCATTTTTTATTGGATTTTAAAGAACATTAAGAAATCAAATATGTTTGGCGTCGTTGAAAATGGTGAAAAATTTAAGATAACTGAAACTAGTCAATGTAAAATCAACGTTAGTACTACAGCATGCTTTTTTCTAACTTCGACTTAACAATCAGCTGAGATAGCAAATTTTACGCCACTTGTACAAATATTTATCAACATTTTCTCGAATTATGATTTCATAAACTTAAGCCGCGTTCGTCACATTAATTATATCACTTTAGTATTTTTGCTGATGATTGATTTCTACATCAGCGCAATAAATTATAGTCATCATATCTGTGGGCACCGTTCTCGTGTCTGTGGTAAATAAATTATTGAAACATTTCATTAAAATTTCATGAACATTGAACGGAACCCACGCAGAGCTACAAATGCGGATACAGTGGCGTATGAAAACTCTTCAAATGATATTAAATGCAAATTAATCATGCGCCACACGACAAACATAATCAAATGTGACTGCCTACACACTATGGGAATTTATGGCTGTTTAACATATGATTTCAAAAAGATACATATTATGCTTAGACTAAGCGAAGGCAAAGAAGAACAACTCATTTGGCTCAAAGTGTGGGTTATGGGTTGTTTGGTCCATTTAGTTTTGTAGTTTTGGCTGCAAAAATTACATGTTCCATTAGGGAAGGAATCTCTACTCATTAATCACCAAATATTGTTAGAGATATACCGAATATATATATATTCGCTGCATACTGTACTATTATTTTCGAATTATGTTATATAACAGCTAATAATAAATACGTTTTTTGTTTGCAATTAAGTAGACCTACCACAAAATATAAATTTCACTCTAATAGTCATATCCTTTGAAATTATAGTAAAGCCTTGTAACATTTTGAATCCCAAAACGTTCGTTGTCCCCCCTTTGCTACATAGTTTTGATTCTAAATATAGCTGCCTGCGATTTTTTGCATATAATGGTAACATAAATTATCAAATTTGTATATGAAAATTGCATTTCTATGTCAGTGCATATTTGGACCTAAATGAAATCATTCGTAAAGAGATAAGTTACAAATAAAGCATTTCAGTATTCATAAAGTGTGCATAATAATACTGCGAAGGCTTGTATAATTGTGTACGAGGCTCGGTTGGAAATTGTAGATCGAGGTGTCCATCGGGCAAATCTACTTTATCTGCCAAATTACCGCATTCGATTCGAATCGAAGTCTTGATTTTGAAAGTATTATCTATATATATAAAAATGAACTGCTGTGCATTTGTCTCGCTAAAACTCAAAAACGGCTGGACCGATTTTCAAAATTTTTTTTTATTTTGTTCGTTATAGCTTCTGGATGGTTTTAAAGGTGTTTTTTTTTTCAAAAAGTGGGCGGCGCCACGCCCCCTTTTTTCAAATATCGCTCTGACGGCTTTTCTAATAGACCGATTGATGCTAAAATTTTACCATGAGGTACTGTTGACCTGTAGATAGTTCCTGACTCCATTTGGTTGTAATTGGATAAAGGGCCGTGGCACCGCCCATTCAACTTGAAAATTAAAAGGGTTATATGTCATGAACTATCGAGGTATGAAGATGAGATTTGTTACATATGTTGTTGTTGCAGTATGAATTACAGTAAGGGTGGAAATGGGCTGTTCCACACCCTTTTAAAAACAAAAGGTTAAAACTGTCAACATTCCACAGTATATTGCTGTTCGCCTAGAGATATGAACAGTAAGGTGGGCCAATTTTTTTATTCGCAAAAATCGTAACCAAAATCGGAATCTACGATGAATTTTAAGAAAAGTTCACCAATAAACTTTGTGTCTAAAATCAATTCCTAGCTCACGTTGGAAAGCATGAAGATTTCAGATAGAGATTTTTTTGAGACCTTCTGCGTAAAACTGACTTTCCAACAAACTAAATGAGGTATTACAGAAGCAAATCTATGTATTGGTTAAAAAGTTATGGCCTCTGAGAGTTGGCATATAGAAATTAAGTTTTTAAAAATCATTTTTCAGAATATTGGGCGGGATCCCAATAATAAAAATCTGAAATATACTATTCGGGGCCCATAGATCTGAAGTAACTGAATAATTGCTCATTGCTAAAAAAAATATCTCTACCTGAAATTCTCATGCATCTCAGCGCGAACTATGAATTGATTTTAGACATATAGTCTTAGTGAAATTTTCTAAGAATTCTTCGTACATTCCAATACTGGTATACGATTAACACGTTTTTTTTTTTGACGTGAACTAATTGATGCGCCCTAATGATCAGGTTATTTCGAACTTAATAAGTTAAAAGTGCCGAGGCGCTGCCCACGCACTTCAATAGTTAACTTTTTAAATGTATCAAATAACGGTCCGTACACCAGGCAGTTGAGGATGCGCAGACTAAAATAGTGATTTTTTTTTTTTTAATTTACTTTACAGGTATGTATTTTTCAATTACTTTTCAGAGAGCGAATCGGTAATAAATCATATAGATAGAAAAATTAAGCAATATTCATTGTAGTTATACTAACACTGTTAAATTTTTATAGTAACTCAGAGGAAACATTAGCAAACAATTGTAAACAACCTATGCATGGGGTGTTTTTCTTGACATATAGAACTTGTGATAGGTTTAAAGTGTAAATCTAGCTGTCATACTAATGAAGTGTGATAGACTTTCTTTTAGTATACTTTGCAAAATCACCATGTAAAAGCTAAACAAGAACAACGTTTACAAATCTTGCAAATTTATTTTCAAAATGCACGTTCTGTTCGCCAAACTTATGGAGCCCTTTGTGAAGTTGAGGGTGCATATAATGATCCATCTGAGCTGCTAATAGAAGCCATCGACGCTGTAGACGTTAGTGTGACAGGGGACTCGAATTTATCGAACCGACGTCTTTCTCAGCAACTCGGTCTCTGCAAATCCTGAGGAAAGATCTTGGCCTACATTCATATAAAATCCAAATGGTAGAAGAACTATTTTATTTATCATGTCATGTCATGTCATTGCACATTATTTGACGGAAAAATTGTTCCAACACGACGGAGTAAAATGCCATACAGCGCGTGAGACCATCACTTTGTTAAGCCAAACATTGGTGACCGAATTATCCCAAAAAATGGTAATACGAGTTCAATTTAAAAATAGTATTCCGGATTATTCTTGATCCGTGTGAGAAGAGAGAAATTTAAAAATAGTATTCCGGATTATTCTTGATCCGTGTGAGAAGAAGACATGCCAAAAGAAGTTTTTATGGCTAAAGGCATGAAGCTTCAAACGGAATTTTCATTTGCGGTCAATAGGCGGAGAAGGCATAACAAAAATGTTTTCTTATGACCACAGAGATAGTTAGTATACAGATGGTTCACGCTACTACGGATCAAAATAAATAATTTTGATCTTTAGAGGAATGTATGTTTCCGATTTGTAGAAGAAGTGGTTTTTCGCCCTACATACAGAAAAAACTTAATCTACATGCCGGCACTATAGATATGACTTTGCTGATGAACTTTTTATTAGCATTTTTATTATCTTTTTAATGTTTTTGTTTTTCATTTGTTTATGTTGTAAATGGATTCGGAAGAAGAATTTTTGATGTCAACCAATACTTATAACGTATTTTTTTTTGGCAAAAAGGAAGGAATACATAAAATAAATAAAAATAGAAAAAGGAGAATTTCATAGCTTATATCATGAGCTGAGGAAACATCCTGAAAAATTTATTAATTATTCAAGAATGTCAATGGACACTTTTGACTATATTTTAATGGAAATACAGTGCAAGCTTGAAAAGCGTTGGACAATTTCATAAAAAATCCTATAATGCCTTGCGAAAAATTAATAATAACTTTAAGGTAAGTATTCATACAGTGGACGTCCAAAAGTACGAATTGTATATTTCCGAATATTTTTGGATTTTTTATGACAGTTTCCCGTTCGAAAAAAAGCTAAGCTAAGCTTTATTTTCCATATTGTGTATGTCGCAATATGTTGTTTTAATTGCAATGCAAATAAAAGTGTCATTGAAAAGTCCAAAAATGCAGTCTCGTAAACCATACTCTCAGTCCTTTTATGGCAACAGGTTTTTTTTCTCTTTTTACACAAAATAAAACAAATGCAGTCAGTCAGTTTAATGGAATTTAACTTTTTGTAATTCAAAACAAAAAATAAAAAAATTCAAATTCAGTTCTTATCAATATATCATAAATTTTTACATGTACATTTAATTAAAGCATGGAATGCAAAACTTAAAAATTTGGCCTTCGTCGTATAAACAAAAGTACGATCTACAAAGTTAAATCCAGAGATACCGGCGACAATGGTGACGTACAGGGCTCGTACGTTGTGGTTTGCAAGTTTGATGCATCTGCTAAAAGTGCGCTGTTGTAGGAGGATGATGCACCCTCTAAATTTGCTCCCGTGTAAGCCCTTGATGTTGATGCACCAGCTGTATTCGCGCTGTAGTAGCGACTTGAAGATGATGCACCCTCAAAATGTGCACTTCTGTAGGCACTGGATGTTGATCGACCCGCCATATATGCACTGTTGTAGTCATTCGTGGTATTGTAGACGTTTGTTCTGTTGGATCCCCTTGAACTGTTGTAGTGGCTTGTGTCAGTTGCGCTTTTGTAGCCACTTGGACATTGGATTACAGAAGCTGTATTTGGCGGATTTGGAAATGCATGATTATACACCACTTTTTGTATTTCCATTCGGCGTAACAGTTTCTTGTTCAAGTCCATTTTCTTCATGAAGGGGATTAAGCTGTTAAAAAAATTTTCATCGTCGTTGCGCTCCTTTTGGTTTTTCACTTTTGTTTCCAGCAATTCCAATTTTTTTCGCTAAATAGCCAGTATTTCTGTTTGGTTTGAGTTCGATTTTACCATCTTTTTTATTGGCCAAACTGTTGCCTCTTCATCTTGAGAATCGAGATATTCGTCGGTATTAAATGTATCATCAAGGTTCTCATAATTCGGGATTTCTTCTGATAATGCCTCTGACAATTTCCACTAGACTTTCTAGACTTCATTTGATCTTTAAGGAAAAGTAGCGATTTAAAGTGCGGCCAGGTAGTGTATGTTAAGAGTTGATCATATGTCATGTCTGCATCTCCTGATCGTCGGACTGGATTCGGATGTTTTGGTGCTCTACGTTTTAGTTGGTGATGAAGCATATCCATTGCTGGATACTCTTTTAAGGCCATACGCACGAAGAGATTGCACAACAGAAAATGAATATTTCAATAGTCGGCTTTCTCGAGCTCGGAAATGGTTTGAATGCGCCTTTGGAATAATTACCGCAAAGTGGTGCTTACTTTGGAAGCCTATTGAAACTGACCCATCGTTTGGTGATCTACTCGTTAAGGCTATATGTGTCCTTCACAACACCATTATTGACCTTGAAGGAATTGCAAATGCAATGCAAGAATCCAATAATTTAAATAATAATAGCAGTACTAGTGAACGAGAAGGAAGATTTAACGCGCTCAGCATGACAAGAGGACGTGTGGTTAGAGATGCTTTTCGTGATTTTGTATTCACCCACAAATTATAATAATAACTAGCTGACCCGGCAAACGTTGTTCTGCCATACAACTTCGGACCCGGCAAACTTCGTCTCGCTCCTAAGGAAACGAATTCATATAAGCTCCAGGGGTATTGTAAAACACAGTTAGCTCAAATTTTAATGTGATTTATTTGAATTTAACCGAAAATAGTGAAGAACGATGAAGAGCGATCTGATTAACAATGTTTTTCGATTTGTTTTCCGGCGTAAAAACGGTTTGCCAATACGTGAACAGACAACGTACGGCTGATCTTGTGAAAAGCAGGGAAATTCGAGATTGATCCCACAAACTTTCATTGCGATTTATTGATAGTCATCGCAGAAGCCAATAGAATGGGGGGTTCAATTCGCTTGAATTTGAAATGGAAGATCGGTTAGAATAATAGGAATTCGTGGGATAAGGATTTCCCCTCCTTGGAACTTGCTCCTGATGAACGTCGCTTTAATCATATTGATGATCAGTTTCTTGACCGACAAACGCGTACCGTTGCACAATTTAAGATGATTCAGATTCCGCAACATGCTTATGATCGATCCCACCATCAGCTGTAAATTATGCGGCGGAGTTCCTGACACATCTAAAAAAATTCAAAAATTCTGTAAGATAGTTGGTCGCCTTATTCTCGTTGTTCACACTGTCAACGGATTTGTCTGAATGCAGTTCTCCATCGATTCGACTTTGAATAATAACATTCAAGCTATCGACCACCTTATTCTTCGCTGCTAGCAATCAATCCAGTTGAAACATCAACAGGAAATTGGCCATTACCAAGTTACAGTAGCTGACTTGAAAATTCAGTAACACAAAGATGACGATTTCAGGTATGCGTTAATTTCATAAACAGCAATAGATTTTGGGATGACGGGAAGCGTTTGACGAAAATACCATAGCCACACCAAATCGTCTTGAATCACCTCGTAAATCCTTAATTGTTCGGTCAACTGCCTCCAAAACTCGTTTATGTGCCATCGTGCATTTATCCCAAATGATGATTTTTGCATTCTCGCAACAATTTCGCTGCACATAGGCTTGTCAACCGTGATAAGATTCATCGGAAGCTTCAAAGCGCAAAGTGCAGGTCGACCGCGTTTCACCAATGTGGCGGAAATACCAGCGGATGCAAAAGCTAACGGAATTTGCGATCTTGACCAAATGTTGCCAGAATCAAAGAAATGACGAATGTCTTGCCTGTGGGAGCATCGAGAAAGTCAATGCCTCCCGTTCCATAGTTAACAACATCAATCAGCGAATCGTACACGTTCGTTTGCTCGGCATTCAATGGCGGCACATTTTTTCGGACTCTTTCAGTCAGCTCATCTCGATCAATGCTTGATCTCATTGCAATTCATGATTGAATGCATCGTGCATCGAACGATTTGACGCTGGTATTCCAAAGTCGACAGTAGACTGTCGCACATGAGCACGCACATGTCTTCGAGCAGAAGTTAATTTCAAGATCGAAATTCGAACTTAAATAGAGAATGAAAAAGAAGTGATGACTTGTAAACAAAACTTTTGTTCTATTGGCCGTTTTTAAATTAAGGTGATAGCCATCCTCTCCCCGACAGAACATCATTGGGTATCATATGATGAGTCATGCCTCAGTTGTATACCACCCCGACGCTTGAGAACAATATCGCGTGATTCCACATTCTTCTCAACAATCACCACTGCGACTTCATTTATAGTGGAAGCATCGAATTGTCCTGCATGGCAACCGGAGGGTCTTTTGTCTGCTCTGATAATGATTTTGAGGTCGTCGGAATGCATTGTATTCAATGCGGTTTTGATCAATCCAACCAATGCGTTATTCTCATGCAGAAGATTTTGATATTGTTTGATCATTTCGTGTTTAATCTTTTAACATAATTATCCCAAATTTTCCAAGCATCATAATGAATTTTCCACCTTCACGCCGACAGAATAATGATTTCTGCAACACAGTGCAAAATTTCGTTGAAAAATCTATATTTTTCGAGTTTTTGCGTAATATTTCGGGTTTTCCACCAAGAACTTCTCTATTATCTGAAATATTACAGATTAACATCGTCCAAAACTATCAATCATACGATAAAATTCAAAATTTCGTCTAAAAAAAATAAAATTTGTCGGCATTTTTCCATAATTTTTCGACAAAACTTTCCAATTTTCCCATTCGTAAAGACACTACGAAACAATTGCACACATAATTTTAAACAAAGATTCTATTATCGATTGTGATCAAATCAAGCTATACAATTCAAAATTTTGTAGAAAAAATCCAAGTTTTTCCGGAATTTTTCCGAGTTTTCTACCAAAAATTTTTCTATTTTTCCCATTCGAAAAGTCATTTTGAAATAATTATCCGAAATTTTTCACAGTTACATCGTCCAAATTTATTAAACCTACTATAAAATGCAAAATTTCGTCGAAAAAACAAATTCAAACTTTTTGAAATTTTCTGGAATTCTCCGCATTTTACAACAAAAATTTTCCATTTTTCTATTCGAAAAGCCATTCTGTAACAATTGCACACAAAATTCCATACAAAAAGGCAATTTTCGATTTATCCAATTTTCCGACTTTTCGGAAGATTTTCCCAAAATTTTCCTTATCCTGGCAATTACGAACAACTGAAAAAAAGTTTGAGCAAAATCGGCTCAGCCGTTCTCAATTGATGAATTACTATACATATTTGCCACCATTTTTATATATAAAGATAATAAAATACTTACTTGGTTGCTTCATTACAGCTTCAATATTTTTCCAATTGTTGTCCACAATTATTCTGTTGTGGAATTGTTTATTTCTTTGGTCCCAGACAACAGGCCGGGTAAACACTTCGGTAATAAATGTTTCGGTGTCGAAATCCATTTATTTGCACAATTTTTTTTTAACAATTTAACAATTTTAATTTAATTTCACAAAGAAATGCAAAAATAGACGAGTGCAGTTGCAATAGAATAAAACAAACAATGCGTAGAACCGTTTAAAAAACATCGCACGCATGCTCCCACACATTGCCCATGCCAATTTTTTTATTTTAACTCTCTCTACACTCTCTCACTTCACTATGTCGCTGCTATTAATCATTTCACTACACGCTTTATAGCGGCCAAGCACTGAAATTATTTTGTAGCTCTGCTCTCACTCTGACAACATTTGAGCGAGAACATAAGTAAACACAAGCAGAGTTTTGTAGCAAGTTGTAGCGACATGTCATAGCAACGCTTATAGCGCTCACTCTGTCATCAGCCTAAGAGCCTAAAACGTGACAAGTTCTCCTATAAGATACTTACTAACTTCAAATCGATATTAAATTATTATGGCATGTAACTTGACAAAACGAATGATGCAGGACTTCTTCTTTTTGGGAATACTTTCATGTGCAGTTCTCAGAATTGTTCCAAATCCAAATCAATGATCAATGAGCTGAAAAATGTTGTACTGTGTTATGATTCAGACATCCCTGTACTATTATTATAAGACAGTAAGTCTTGTTGTGCAGATAGCCCAATAAATAAACTAAACTAAAAGTCGAAGTGAGCGGCACCAGAGCCAGAATGATCCATGTGATGTTTTTACCAGCGTTTGAAAAAAACTCAAAAATGTGCACAAAAAGTATGTAAAACTCTTTTCATGAGAGTGTTTGAGAAGCAAATGTGACACAAACTCTGTACCGTTGAGCATGTTAACATGCAAACACATCTTGCTAAGTGTCGGAAAACGATGTTGCTCTTTTTTCTCACTCCCGTCGTGTGTGCGATAAAGACGACACAACTCATATGTGCACTGAGAAACGAAAAAACCCAAACACGGAGTAACACATGAATATTCATATGGAGAAAAAAACACATACATACATATATTTATACACATACAGCTACATTTCTTCTTCTTCTCTACCAATCTTTTAGTGTCGCTCGTTTATGTGTACACACCATCTTTGAGTGCTCAGAAAAAAATTGTAAAAAAGAGTTTTGTTATGTGTTGACTCTGTGTGCGGAGCATCTTCAATCTTAAAACTCTTGTGTTTTGAGTTCGCCTGCGCACATTATCGACGTTTAAAATGTGTTGAGCAGAGTGTTTTGGAGTCTTTTTAATCCCTGGTTATAACCAACAATTAGTACATCGCACAATGACAATTTAAATATCAAAATTCTTCCATTCTACACTGATGGTAGTGATCTTCAGTGCTTCCTTAATTGAGGTATCACAATGTCTGACTATAGAATATGTGCAGTCAGCTAAGTAACAGCAACGCGTAAAGCGTTTCTTTAATATTCTTAGAAAAATGTTGTTGTGCTCTAGATCTCTCTGGCTTGGTCATGGCATATAACAAATTTTAAATGTAGTATAAGAAGCATTTTTATTTCGTACTTCTTCACCAAGAGCAGATAGTTATAATATTTTTGTGCATTCTACATTATTTAACATCAACATTAAATCCTGTGAATAGTCATGCAGCAGCAAATGAAAAATTGCATTTAAGTCAATTTGCTGCTTAAATTTTACACACGATATAAATCATAGTAAAATGCCTGAAATCGACCAACAAATTATTTTTGGCAAAATATACCCTAGACGACTGCAAGCTGACTCTTATGCTTACTCGTATCACGCCAGACGTTGTGCACATAAACTGTTGAAGTGGGCAACATATTGCTGCTGCTCTACACTATCAGTCAGTGGTTGTTAATGTCCTTAACAGAAACAATTAGGTTGGTTCTTTCGTCGTGCTTCGTCTAGGGTAACTGAGGGAATTCCGGTGCAATGCAATGTTAGACGTGAAATTCGTTGGCGTTGTAGGTAATAAATTTAACACACACGCGCACAGTTTGGTACAACTCTTTCGCTTCTTTATATTCGCATTCACACATACACACATATGACCACATCACATGATTTTGAGTGGCTTTATCTACACTTATGGTAGATGCAAAATTTAAATTGAGTCATGGAAACGAGTTTGTGACCACTCGAGCCCACGTAAAAATTTATGAATTTATTGTACTACAGCACTACAAAATGGGATTTACAATCCAACTGTCATGTAGCTGCTTGTGGTTACTTAAACTCAAATTCTAGAGCTGTATAAGATACTGACGTCAAAATCCAAGTGTCTACTAACCATTGCGCGATACATTAAGTAAAACTTAATGATGCGAAATTCTTATATGAATAATTTTATATGAGTAGACGTATATGCAACTAATGTCGTCGATGTGAAGCCGTTAGAAATAGGAGATGGTTTTATCACGAAATATGCCACACCGTATTTAATTGAAAAGTTTTCTATTAGATCAGCTTATAAGTAATAATACACTTCAGATTTTTACCAATAATTAAAAAAATTTAAAAATTCTGATCTCAGAGTTATACAATGTGATATACAGATTGTATCGCTACTACAGGCATCAAAAGGCAGATGCAAGAATTGCATTTCCGACACAAATTTTAACTCTACAGAGAAACAATTTGATACCCCTAAAATTCGCCGGTGTGACTAGGGTACTATCAAACTTTAGTGTAGTGAAATCTTTTAAAAGAAAATAACCGTTGGTGAATATTTGACAGATAAGTAAGCCTAAACATACATTTTGCTACTGAGGTAAACAAGCGTTATTAAATAAAAACAAATTGATAAATTGACATATGGGTAATTCCATCCAGGAGAACTCAATTAAGAAGTGTCCCGAATTTCGAGTCCCAAAAATACAAATTTTGACAAGTGCAGTTATATGGGAGGTGGGTGTGGCAGTAGGCGGTTTTCCAAGATTTTTTCAAAATTTCTTAATTTATCCCAGAGAAGTGTTTCTGCAAAATTTCATTGCTGTACGACCACTCCTTCTATTTTTTTCCAAGAAATGTATGGGACGGTGCCACTGTGCGTCGCACAGTGGGGTATGGGACCCCCAAAACGGAGATTAATTAAAAAATGAAAATTGCGATTTCCAATTAAAATTTTGTACTCAATAATTGAACACAGAATACTGATTCAATAGATACTAGAATCAATTACATATGTTGTTTATTTAAAGTTATATGCTCTCTCAAACTTCGGAAATTTTTTCGAATTTTCTACGTGTTAGCGAAAAGAGAAATGTCGATATTTTGGAGTGAAAGTTTTTGTCTTTTAGGCATTTAAAAATCGAATTATTGTTAGGGATCATTCAACGTCAGCTATTGAAGAACAGGAATAACAATTAGTTGTATACAATAAATATGTATAATAATTTAAAATTATTTTTGAAAAATTGGTCTAAATTTAAGGTATTTTTAAAAAGAATGTAGATTTTTAAAATGGTTCCGGGTAAAACCGTGTTGGAAAATTAACATAATTGTAAAATATAACATCTGTACTTACAAAATCAAGAAAAACATTTTGCGCGTTTTTGCGCCAATTTGTTTTATTAAATAAATTGTGATGTTAGACACTCCTGCGGAAACGGTAGAAAATTAGTTTGGTTTGATTTGGCCTCATTTTCTTTGTTTTTGCTGTATTGCAATTTGTTGGTGAACGTTAATTTTTAATTATACCCCACATAAGGCAATATATGCTTATTTGCCTTCATAATATTTAAATTGAAAATATGGTTAAATGACATTATTTCACAACAACTCTAGATTTTATAGCCGTCACAGCAAATTTTTTCAAAACGTGAAAATATCAACATATTTGGGAAAGCTAATTCAGAGATGACTAAGAGCAAGCACTAAAAATAGTTGTTCATGCAAAATTCAGAGAAATACCTTCTAACTAGTACAAGTATCTTTTATAAAATGTGATTCATTTCGAAGTTTGTTTTTTAAATGGTTTTATTTACAAAATACAAGTGACTGATTGCAAACTAATATTTGACTGGTGTTTAATATTGTTTGACATATTGTCATGAAGTAACTGAAATGGAAGCAGAGACACCAAAAATTATTTTTTTGTAAAATAAATTTTTCGAGCCCTTCGCTCAACAAGTAGTGTGCATAATATGCTATCTGAGAGCGCTAATGTCAATATCATTCTCAAATTTTGGCCTCAGTGTACGTTACTGTATAATACGCAACCAAAAATACCACTTCCATCCGACATAGAGGAGAAGGTTGCGCCTGTAGCGGAGACCGTTACTAAAGATACCGACCAGTCGATTAGACACCGTAAACATTCTGTGCACGCTTGGCATTAGATATGCAACAACTTGGAATGACGCTGTAATGATGAATTACCATTGGCAGTTATTTCCTTTCCCAACGTCTCCGCCCCACCCCGCCGACATCGCTCTATGCAGATAATTATTCAAATGTTTACAGATTTTTGGTCCACCCTGTATATAAATACATAAGTGTGTATACATATGTACATAAGCATTTATATATATTTTAAACAGTTAAAACATAAGTCAATATCAAATTTCAAAGAGATCGGATACAAACCGTAGCTTGTTTAAAGGTTTGATTCTACTACAGTATATATACATATAAGTATATATATGGGGACTATATGTATATATAGACCGATTTCTTAAAACTTCAAACCAATCGATCTTATAGCAAAAGGAACATCTGTGCCAAATTTGGCAAAGATCGGACGCTTCCTTGAATTAATCTCCGTTTTGGGTGTTCAATACCCCACTGTGCGTCGTGTTGAAACCATTTCTCCTTCAAATAATGTGCAATGACATGATAAATAAAAAAATCAATTGATCGTCCACTTGCTCTAGTTCTTCTACCAGTTGGATGTTATATGAATGTAGACCAAGATCTTTCCTCAGCATTTGCAGAGACCGAGTTGCTGAGAACGGCGTCGGTTCGATAAATTCGAGTCCCCTGTCACACTTACGTCTACAGCGTCGATGGCTTCTATAAGCTGCTCAGGTGGATGATTATATGCACCCTAAACTTCACAAAGGGCTCCATAAGGCAAAGGGCTACCACGTGTCCTAAATTGCCTGGTGTACGGACCATTATTTGATACAGTTAAAAAGTTATATATTGAAGCGCGTGGGCAGAGCCTCGGCACTTTTTACTTATTAAGTTCCAAATAGCCTGTTCCTTAGGGCGGCTCAATTTTTTCGCGTAAAAAAAACCTGGTAATCGTATTCCAATATCGGAATCTACGATGAGTTCTTAGAAAATTTAGACCTTTTAATTTTCAAGTTGTATGGACGGTGCCACGCACCCTTATCCAATCACAACCAAATATAGCCAGGGACTATCAACAGGTCAACTGTACCACTTGATAAAATTTTCGTATCAATCGGTCTATTAGAAAAGCCGTTAGAGCGATTTTTGAACAGGTTGCGTGGCACCGCCCACTGCCACCCTAGCTGTAATTAATACTGCTCCAACAACATATATATTTAAATCTCACCTTCATACCTCTGATAGTTCATGAAATATAGCCCTTTTGATTTTCAAGTTGTATGGGAGGTACCACGCCCCTTTTCTTTCATTGTCGGCTCCCCTCGAATGTTGTTGACAGCAACTTCGCAGTATTAAGCGTCAATTCAATCGGCGTGTCTAGTAAGAGCTTCTCAAAACAGTGACGTTCGCATTCGTCGATAAACAAGTAGGTGCCGTTAGTTGTGAATCTAAAAATAGAAAGCGTGTTAATTCACAACAACGCGAGAAGCTATCCCATACCTCATTCATGGGGTGCAAAGGGAAATTAAGTTAAGTTTATGAATTATTTTAAAAATCTTATTTAAAATTAGATGTGCTTGTTTTATTGTAAAAATTTTTAATGAATATTTTCTCTTTTTTTCAGGTATGTTTCTAGTATGACATCTTTGCAATTCTTATGATAAGTATGTTATAAAAATTAATATTATTATATGTTTAAAGTGATACATTTTGTTGACTGTGTGAAAAACGCCTCTTATTTTCTTGTGAAAAACTATTAACCAATATTTAAATGTTTCACAAATAATTTAGACCTTAAGTGTAATATTGTTTTTCCAATCTCGCTATGAAATTAATCGTGCAATTTGCTTAAAGAAATTGTTTCAGTTGGAAATCAAGCTTGAGGTCTCGTTTTTTAAATCTTTTTTGTAGAATTCCTAAAGATGATCCTCGACGATGATCGAAATATTGAAAATAATAAATAAACTAAAAACCGAGACCTCGAACTTGATTTTAACTGAAATAATAATATTATATATATTACACACCTTATTGTGTCACAATTTTCGTTGATTTAACAGATTGACTTATTATGTTATGTTGGAAATAGTTCAGCCAATATGTGCTAAAATGTTGCATACTAACTAACATATGCCATGCGATGTTACATGTGCCTTCGCTATTGTAAAATGTTATCACAGCAAATTGTTTTAAATATGTTTACATGCAATATAATCAATGTCACATTGATATATGATTGGTGGGAATAAGTATCAGTAGAAATTACTAGAAAAATTATAAAAATGTTTAACACATCATTTGCCTAATGCTAACTTGTATGAAACTCGTAGCTGTGAGCAACTCTAGTAATATCATACATATATTACATAGTATAGACCAATGGCGTATGAGCAATAAGTTACTAAAGGCTGTATCACTCATACGTACATGAGCACGGTCGCATAGTGTAACGAATAGATATAGAATGTGGCGCAAAGAAACAGCACCACAACATTGCGTAGTGCTCTATCACAACAACTGCAGCAACAAAGAAGGGATAACGCATTTCAATTATATATGATGTTTAAAACGGCATATCGGAATATAAAATGAAAATCAAATATCGCAGCAATTTATATTGGAGGTGATTTTCTAAAAAAGTATAGAATATGAAAATTGCGTTCCGTGAAAAACTTGAATAAATTAACCGATTTTTACACGAAAATATGCATTTTAATCGTGAAAGCGTACACTTTCTGAATAAAATTACAAACATCAGTGTCCTCATAAAGTATTGGCTACAAACTTCTTCTAATTTTCAAATTCGTGAAATAATTCAAAAAGTTTC
The DNA here is from genome assembly GCA_964034835.1 of Muscina levida. Classification (NCBI taxonomy): domain Eukaryota; kingdom Metazoa; phylum Arthropoda; class Insecta; order Diptera; family Muscidae; genus Muscina; species Muscina levida. The sequence goes on along the minus strand of OZ035880.1, from coordinate 33,162,765 downwards.
CGATTTCTAGGAAAAAAACAGACAGATAAGACGAGTTATCTATGTAAGTATATCGTTAGAAAGGCTGCAGTCTCTTCTTCACAAATCCGCTGAGAAACCTATAATCGGTTGATATTTAACCACGTTACTGTCTTATAAGTGCGTCATGGTTCGAAAAACGGTTTTATATCCCTAACTCAAGGTTTTGGAGTTGTTTCGAAATTTCAAAACAAATTCTTGTTGTACTCAGCAGCACCTAACAGAAAAATAGTATAATTTGTAATTTTGGTTTATTACTAATATAACTGAGATAATTTCAACGGCTCATATCTAAAAGACTAGAATCTGATATTATCCGTAAACAATTACAACGTTTTTTTTTTCTACTTTTCAAAAATTATCTTCTTCGCGACGTATCGTCACAACATTTTGCCCCAGGCAGTGTTTGAATACAAAAATTTTCGAAATATAATACTTACTCAAAAAGAACATCCACAGCGCACTACAAACTCTTATCGTTAAGAAAACTATTTTAATTATGTAAATATTACACAATAACGACATTACAAACTTTTCAAATATACAACTACGAAGTTGCTAAGATGTTAAGCAACACACATTTACACATTGAAACACATTTTCAACAGAACTCTGAGCAACTCGTTTTATCGTAGTAACACTGGCACTGGTAAAGACTTTGCCTTTGGAGAGTTCTGATTTCTTGGCAGTGGAAGTCATTAGAATTAATTTAATTGGTTGCAGACACAAATGATATAAGTCTTAATGGTAACACCGAAAGGAACGGCGACAACAAAGGGAATATTAAGAGGAAGTGAATTAAAATAATTAAATTGAGTTTAAAAATCATTCATACCAGCTGGGTTTCTTAAATCGTGTACCCAGAAATGATAAGCGCCAAACTAATGACTATTATTAACTTAATGAATTGCAATCATTAACATTAATGGTGGCAAACCAATGTTTGCAGTAAAGTTAAGTATTTAGTTATGTGTTTTTAGTTATTTTAATAAATAATTCTAAAAATGTTAAATGTATACGGATATGTGTGCAATATATGTTCGAGACAGTATTTTGGATGACTTGCGCCAATTCAAGCAGCCCGACATATACAAATCTATGGCTGTATTTTTTGTAAACTTCATGTTTATTACGGCATCAAATTCCTCTTATAACGAGGACTCAGTGTGTACGCCTTATCTATTGCATCTCCTTAAGCCTCAATTCAGGGCTACCTGCAAGACATAAAAACGGTCTAAAGGCTAAGTAGTCCGTCAGAAACACAACCTTCAGTATGTCCTTGAACCATTACATGCTTGATCCATTCGTCCTATACACTAAGTTATATACAATGTTTACAATTTATTATCAACAATTTATAGAATTTTAATAAAGAACAAATGAGATTTTATGGAATTTACTCATAAATTACCGGCAGCAATGCCATCGGCACTCATGAGCTTACACAAAACTACTCTCACTGTCTCCCGGCAATACTGCAATTGTGTAGCTGATTTCAATGTTGCTACTACCGCTGTTGTTGCTATTGCCATTGCTTTAGCCGTCGTTTATGTTTGTCTAACTGATGCGGGTGAATCCCATCAACAGCGAAAAAATTCTCACTCTGGCATTGTGCCAGGGAATAGTTTCAACATGCAAATATTGATATAAAGATTCTTTTGCAGTTGTTGCCTGTAGCTGCCGCCGACGCCTCTTTGGTAAACGTGCATCATTAGACATGAAATTGGAATGCTGATGCAGATGTTGCTGCCGCCCTTAAAACATTTGCATGCGCATTGAAGATATCCCCGGAATGTTTAAGAAGTTGGTGTCGTTGCTCGTTTACCATTTTACAAATTGTTTCTAAAGTAATCTCTATGGCAGCATCATCAGTTACAAGTTTGGCGACTTATTTACATTACACATTATAACACAGGAAAAAGAATAGTTTTGCGGAGTGTCCAAGGCAAGCAAAGATTTTTAAGACAATTGTTTATTAATCAAGAACTTATATTAAGATGAAATAAGAAAGGTAGCACACTCAAATTAGCTTTAAATCTGGAACCCGGCATCGTTTTGCTAACTCAGATTTTTTGTAAGAATTTACACTTTAAACAAAACTTCATATAATCCACAATACAGACAGGTTCTTAGTAATCGTTATAGTAAACTTTGCTTGAATTTCAATGATGTATAATAAATTATATTATACATAATGGTATTTAGAAGAAAACAAAGTTTTGCCATAAAATATTTTAAGCCATATTTTATTACTATTGATTTAGCGACAAAGCATTCGAAGGATCGGCATGAAGTAAAAAGGAAAACAAATATGCAAATAATATCACAGAAGTATGCGTCTTAGGAACTAGGTAACAGAAGTTACTGAAGCTCAACACAGGCTCTCTTAGTGGCTTTGGCAGCCCCAAGAAACTAGGATCGGGAGCGGTGGCCTAATAAGCCACTCTACTTAAACAAAATTTATTATGAAAACACGAAGAAAAGGAAAAACAAGAACCCCCCCAAATGTTGACGACCCCCGCAAACGATATAAGGACTATGATTAAAGGACATGCACCTGGCTTAAAAATAATAAAGCTGCGGGAGCCGATGGACTGCTGGCAGAGCTTTTTAAAGCCGGCGGCGATGACCTGGTAACATGCATGCACCAGCTCATAAACACGATTTGGCTCAGGGAGTGCATGCCCGATGATTGGAATCTGAGTGTCCTATGTCCCGTGCTTAAGAAAGGCGATCATAGTGTGTGTACCAACTATCGCGGGATTAGCCGTTTACCCATCGCATACAAGGTCCTGTCTAGTGTGTTATGTGAAAGACTAAAGCCCCTTCTGGCGAACCAGATTGGACCTTATCAGTGTGGATTTAGACCTGATAAATCCACCACCGACCAGATATTGACGCTACGACAAATCCTGGAGAAGACCCAATAAATGCAGATCGATACCTACCATCTGTTCATCGATTACAAAGCTGCATTTGACAGTCCGATACGACAGATATTGTTGGATGCTATGGCTGAGGTTGGTATCCCCGCAAAACTAATTCGACTCTGCGGGATGAGACTGACTGACACGAAGTCTTCAGTGAAAATTGGCAAAAATCTGTCAGAGCCATTTTCTACCAGGCGAGGCTTTAGACAAGGCGATAGTCTGTCCTGCGATCTCTTTAACATCGCAATGGAGATGATCATGCGGAAAGCAGTAGTAAACAGGAATGGCACCATATTTAACTAAAGCCACATGTTGCTCGCGTATGCTGATGATATCGATATTATTGGACGTGGATTGCGAGATGTTACTGCGGCTTTTTCGAGCATTGAAAAGCAATCGGCTGAAGTGGGTCTGGTGATAAACGAGGACAAAACAAAAGTTATTTGTTTCAACGAACAAAGAGTCCACTCGTCTGGGACGCTGCGTGAATGTTGACAACTATAACTTTGAAGTGGTAGATGATTTTGTCTACCTTGGCTCCGCCATAAACAAAAATAATAATGTCAGCCTCGAAATCAAAAGACGAGTATTGATCGCAAACCGCTGCTACTATGCGCTGAGCAAGCGATTTAACGACAAAGCGCTCTCTCGAAGAACAAAGATCCAGCTCTACCAGACTCTGATCCTACCTGTCTTGCTCTACAGCGCAGAATCCTGGGTAATTACACAAGCGGATCAATCTATTCAGGGAGTCTTCGAGTGAAAAATACTCCACAAAATATTTGGACCCATCATTGTGAGCGGCGAGTACCGTCGTCAAATGAATCATGAGCTGTATAAGCAGTACAACGACATCGACGTAGTCAAGCGCGTTCAAATAGACCGAATGCGCTGGCTTGGACACATTGTACGAATGGACGAAAACACTCCGGCTCGAAAAGTCTTCAGCAATAAACTCGATAAACTCGACCAAAACTCCGATGGATGGACCAGGTGACGGAACTTACAAGGAAGATGGGTATGACGAACTATCTACGGAGCGCAAAAGACCGAAGCGCTTGGAATGCTTTTCTACGTGCGGCTACTGATAGATGAATTTCTGTTGTTGCTGCCAGTAAAGAAGAAGAAGAATATCATGTCATGTTTTCTCTCTTTGAAATCAACTGTGTGCCTTTGGTATCTAATTGCTCTCCTTGTTTAGGATGTTATTACACAAGATAATACTGCAGACGTGTTCCACATAACCTCTTTAAACAAACACTTGCTTACCGTTAGATAATATTGCCGTTGTCATGCTGTGTTGCTTCACTGTCACTGATAAAAAAAACCGTAGTTTTTGTTCTAACTGCTGTCGTATCTGTTGCTTTCGTATCTGTTGTCTTCTTCCTCCGTGCCTTCCGTGATTTCCTATTTTTTATGTGCTAAGCATTTTTATGCTGCTCTTAATAAAATAAAGTGGAAACATTTTTGTCCCTTAGCGGGTAACACACAATTCAAGTTGACGGCATAAAAGAACAGAGTGTTCCAGAGTATTGGCAACAACAAACCAAACCAAAATTTTTGAAAATAGAACGTAAGGAAAAAAGAATACTACAGGAAATTGAGTTGTCATTGAAAGTAAAATTGAAATGTTTATAACTCCGGACTTGTTAATGATAAGAGGAGTAATGTGATAGGACGTGGTTTGGTTGCACAATTTAAGAGTCTGCAATAGTGAATAGTGAATGTTGTCAAATTCATTTCACATAATTATATTAAAAGTTTTGACAAAGTAAGTCGTTGAAGGAAAAAGTAAAGTTTTTTGTCTCTCGTGTAAAATTTTTAATTTTGGACTTACGTCCTGCCCTGGAAGTATTTTATTTTGACAAGAATTTCGATAAAACACTGTTTGCGATTTTGTTGAAAATTGGTATTATTTTTGTGTGATTCGAATTTATAAATTAGTAAACATTAGGGTGGGGCGATTTGAACATCTTATTGGGCGCTTCGCGTATCTGATTCTTGGGATTGTACTGAGCAAAAAAGTCCACTAGACCATATGTCTACGGTGAAAATCGAGCCTCCCCATTTTGACTTGAAGTTTTTTCTCAAACCTTATTTTTTTGGAAAATTTGCAAATTTTCTTCGGCTCATATTTCGTAAACTATTTAAAATTTTGACTTATTTTCTAAAGTAAAACTATAGCTATTATCTCGGGCTACAATTTCTCTGAACATGTTATTTAGAAAAAACTTCGTTTGCATGGTGAAATAGTCGAAAATGTGGAAAATTCACCACTTCCATACAAATCGCCCCACCCTAGTAAACATACTAAAAAAATCTAAATTCACTGCCCCAAAATATCACTTCAACATTGATTCGTATGAATGCAACTAAACTTAATTACATTCAACGCTTTTCATAATTTTATTTACTTTTCACATCCCGTTTTAATATACCACATAAGAGCCACTGTGGCTACTTAGCTGTCTCCACTGATCACTAATTAAACATTAACATTATTTGTGTGGTTTTGTCTAATTAAAACTAGCAATTTCCCCCAAAACGTATAATATTTCCGGAAGCCAACAGTAGATTAAACAAAAACCAGTTCAGTGGAATTGTAAATTACCACCCAGTTACTGGGCCACAACTTACCAACACACTTTAGTACATCACATCGCGAGCGGCTGAAAACGACTCGCTGGTGTAACATTAACCCACTACTACAACTACTTCGCCTAGGAATTCCTCTGAAAGTATCATTGAGATGCGGTGTAAAATTGATATTAGCATAATACGAATATGCCGTAGATAATGTGAAGCACGTGCAGCAAATAGCCGTCAGCAAACGAAGCGCGAGAAGAGAGAACTGCAAATATATTTTACTCTTTAAAATAAGCATTTTACGTTTGGCTGGAAGCCAAAAATAATTTTACCAATGTTACACGTTTGCACGCTATCATAAGCAACGCATAAGTATCAGTGAAACATCATCACACGCACTTGCAGTAGAGCTGCTGCTGATATCATCAGCTTGTCTCTGTGAATTTATGGCTTAGAGTCGTGTAACTGCGGTCTAGTAATTAAGAATTTTTTGGCGGGGTGGATTGCGACTTTATTTTAGAATTGCAAATTTTGGTGCGTTTTAGAAGAATGCATTAATATCGTAATGGGAATAGCAGAACTGATACTGTTGTCATCCTTGTTGTCATTGTTAAAGGTCTTTTTTCACCGTATCCGCATTATTTTTGGCTTTTGTGTTTTAATAAAACTTTAAACATTGAAGTTTGATTTTGTGAAATTTTATGGAGCTAATTAGATCGTGGCCTTAGCTTTGTTAAAGTGTTACATTTAAATGTTTGCACTAAATTTATATGCGACATAAATTTATGTACAATTTACTCTGTAGTCGATGATATGCATGATTTCTTCACTTGCTCCATTTGTATAATTCTTCACTTCATATTCGCCGCAAGCTTTTAGTGTCCGCCTCCAGATTTCCAGTTGCGTCTTTACTTGTGGAGAACACCGTTCTCTTCTCTTTACTTTGTAACTTTTGTGGGGTTTTTTGGACTTTACTTTACATTTTTGTAATTTTTTTATATCTATATATTGTACCATTATGCATCAGTACGTCTCAAAGGGGTCTGTAGATGAACTCCACATGGAGTTCGAAACGTGTCATTCTAGTGCGTGACACTGAATTTGACCAAAAATATCAAACAATAAAACACTTTTCTGATCGTTAAGCCAAATTTGATATATCATTTGATACACTAACATAAATTGATATATAATCAATACGATCGACTAAAACTAACAAACAACACAGTTTAAAAATTTTTGAATATATTCCATACTAGCTGGCCCGGCAGACTTCGTTCTGCCTTCAAATTATTGTAAAAGATATTGATTGCTGTTGAAATCTTATAGCAATCGGTTTATTACTTTGAACTCTGAAATATTTCAATGTAAAAGGCGAGGTTTTTCCGGACAAATGTTGTGCTTCATATCTCTAAGAGATTATTATATATTATTGAAAGAATTGCTAAAATGGATCAGCAGTGTCATCCATGATTTGATGAAAACTTAATTATTGATAGGCATATATTCTGAAACAACATTTTTAAGTCGATTGACTGACATAAAACATTCTCCTTTGTAGTAATGATAACACTTTGCTCCTTTTTATCTCAAAGAGTGCGAATTTCAAAAAATCCCCTTTATTTGGCTCAACAGCCCTATTTAACGTTTAGTCTGAGTGATACCAACAGTTTTTCCCATCTTCGGGTTTGTCCCCTAAAAGTTTGAAATGCGAAAAACCTCTTTGTGAAGCTCTCTAATTCTATGGGAAGTGCGCCGTTTGCGGTCTGGGTGACCATCTATAGCCCATCCCCAACTTTCACTGCAATTTTGGTCAAACCTTGGTTTAACCGTTTTCGCAATTAGTGGTGTCATCAAAATGGACATCTAATTTGACATATAAAGAGTTTTTAATAATTTTGATGTTAAAAAAATGGTTACTTACTTACTTAAGTGGCCAATTACAATTTACGAAACGTAGTTCATAAATTTGAGGCCTGAAGTAATAAAGAATTCCACACGCTTCGGTCTTCTGCGTGTGTTCTCCAGTTAGTCCTACCAGATGATGGCACATCGCCTACCACTTGGTCCTTCCAACGGAGTTTGGGTCTCCCTGCTCTGCGCCGTCCTTCAGGTTCGCCTTCAAACACCTTTCTCGCTGGAGCATTTACATCCATCCTGGCAACATGTCCCAGCCATCGAAGTCGTTGGATTCTGACTCTTTTAGCTACGTCGATGTCGTGGTAAAGCTCATACAGCTCATGGTTCATCCGATGGCGAAACTGGCCTTCGACACAGATAGGTCCATATATTTTTCGGAGTACTTTTCTCTCGAATACTCCCAGGTTTTGTATGTCCGTTGTAGTAAGCACCCATGATTCGGCACCATACAACAGAACAGGTAAGATAAGCACCTGGTATAGCTGTTTCTTAGTATTCCGAGAGAAGATGGTGTTACTAAAGTGCTGCCGAAGTCCGTAGAAACATCTATTGGCTAGCACTATTCTCCGTTTAATTTCTTGGCTGACATTATTCATCTTGTTGACGGAAGATCCGAGGTAGGTAAATTCGTCGACTACCTCAAAACAATAATTGTCAACGTTCACGGTGCGTCCCCATCGAGAGGACTCTTTGTTCGTCGAAATCATTATTTTTGTTTTGTCCTCGTTGACCGCTAAACCCATTTTTGCTGACTCCTTTTCTAGCGATGAGAAAACTGCAGTAACATCCCGCAGATTTCGGCCAATGATATCTATATCATCGGCGTAGGCTAGTGGCATGTGGCTTTTGTGGAATATGGTGCCAGACATGTTGATACCAGCCTTTCTCATCACCTTCTCCATAACTATGTTAAATAGTGTACAGGACAGGCTATCGCCCTGCCTGAGACCTCTTTCCGTGTTGAATGGTTCAGACTGATCCTTACCAATCTTAACCGAGGATTTGGTGTTGTCTAAGGTACATTTGCAAAGTCGAATCAGCTTTGCAGGAATACCAAACTCAGACATGGCCTCATAAAGCCTATTCCTTATCGGAGAGTCGAAGGCAGCTTTGTAGTCGACAAAGAGGTGGTAGGTGTCGATCTGCTTTTCATGGGTTTTTTCCAGGATTTGTCGTAAGGTGAATATTTGATCCGTCGTAGATTTGCCAGGTCTAAAGCCGCACTGATATGGTCCAATTAGTTTTTCTACAATTGGCTTTAGACGTTCACACAATATGCTTGAAAGGACCTTGTACGCAATTGGTAATAGGCTTATTCCACGGTAGTTCTTACATTCACTACGATCTCCTTTCTTGTATATGGGACATAACAGACTGAGACTCCAATCCTCGGGCATGCTCTCCTCTTGCCAGATGTTCTCCATGAGCTGATGCATGCTCCTAATCAGCTCCTCCCCGCCAGCCTTAAACAATTCAGCAGGGAGACCATCGGCTCCAGCAGCTTTGTTGTTTTTAAGGCGGGAGATGGCCATACGTATCTCGCTCTGGCTCGGAGGTGGACATTTAATACCATCGTCATGGATTGGAGCGGGGTCTTCTGGAGTGGTGTCAGTATCCAGTAAATTTCTAAAGTGATCTCTCCATATCTTCACAACGTTATCCGGGTCCGTCACTAGCTGACCATCGCTGTCCTTGCAGGAGGGCAACCCTGTTCCACGCATTCTCGCTTTCACTCTCTTGTAGAATTTTCGGGCTTCCCCTCTACTTCGGAGCAACTCAGTGCACTCGTCCTGCCTCTTCTTCAGCTCCTTCTTTTTTCTTCTAAAAAGACGCGTTGCCTGTCGTCTCTTCTCCCTGTGCCGTTCACGAACAGCTCGCGTTGCCATTGGCTGCAGTTTCGCCCTGTATGCAGCAACCGTCTCTCTCGTGGCATTGCGACATTCATCATCGTACCAGGCATCTTCTTGAGACGGCTTTGAGTACCCAAGTACGCTTCTCGCAGCCCGTTCTAAGGAGTCGGCTATATTTTGCCACTGCGAGGTTATATTGTCAGGGGTTGGAGCATTCCGCAGCAGTTGAGTTAGGTGGTTGGAGTAGGCGTTTGCTACCTCTGTGGTCCGCAGTTTACCGATGTCCAGCTTTCGTTGTGCCTGGTTACGTACGTTTTTCGCCATGCTTAGCCTTGTGCGTACCTTAACTGCGGTAAGGAAGTGATCGGAGTCAATGTTCGCACCCCTAATCACTCGTACGTCCAGAACACTCGATGCATGCCTTCCATCGACTACCACATGATCAATCTGATTCCTTGTCAATTGATCTGGAGATAACCATGTTGCCTTATGAATATTTTTATGGTCAAATCTAGTGCTGCAAACTACCATATTTCTTGCCGCAGAGAAATCAATCAGTCTGATGCCATTGTTCGACGTTTCGGTGTGCAGACTGAATTTTCCGATGGTAGGCTCAAATGCGGTTTCCCTGCCTATTTTAGCATTAAAATCGCCTAGTACAATTTTAATGTCATGGCTCGGGCTACGGTCATATACATTTTCTAGGCTCTCGTAGAACTCGTCTTTGTCCTCATCGCTTTTCTCTTCTGTCGGAGCATGGGCACATATAAGTGTTATGTGGAAAAACTTTGTTTTGACTCTTATGGTGGCTATACGTTCACACACCGGGTTGAACCTTGAGACTAGGTGTCGCAGTCTCTTGCCAACCACAAATCCACATCCAAACTCGTGCTTGTCCGCATGGCCACTATAGTAGATGTCGCACGTCTTCATGCGCGAGCACCCGTGTCCCGTCCACCGGATTTCCTGTAAAGCGGTTATGTCAGCCTTGTATTCTTCGAGGACTTCCGCCAGTTGGATAGAGGCACCTGGTCTATACAGTGTTCTAACATTCCAGGTGCATATCCTTAAATCATGGTCCTTAATTCGTTTGCGGTGGTCGTCAACATTTTGGGGGGTCCTTTTTATTCTTTTCTTACTTCTTTTCATTGCAATAGTTTATACGTCGGTGGCGGGTTGCAAGCCCAGCGCACCACGTCGCAGTTTTCTCCTCCTGCCAGGATTTTATTACAGCCGCCCATTCTGGGTCAGACGCTGACCAGGGTACCGCTCACTCTGAGCAGACGTGCCTGGGTTTTAGGTTTCGCCCCTCACAGTTAGTCGTGCTCTGACGGGTGTCAGAGGCTTACATGTAATGTAATCAATGGTGACTAAATGACTTTCAAAAAATCAGCTAAACACCAGCAACTGGATCTAAACATATATCCAAAATTTGCTCCTCTCAAAAAATGCATTTATTTTAAGTTTGAGTTAAATCGGACAATCGATATAAATTTTCGAAATAATTCAGCTCCAGGCACCTCAACAGCGGGTCCATTTATACAAAAAAAAATTTCTCATTATATTATTTCTCTTAGTTTTAGACAAATTGTTGATTCGTTTACATTTTCATTATAATTCCACCCTAGCGGCACCTACCCGGTTCATTTATACAAAAAGCTTTTTTCTCATGATCGCACAAATATTCATACATTTCAGTTAAATTGGTCCATTCGTTCAAATTTTAATTAAAAATGCACCCAAACGCCACCTACTGGGTCCATTTGTACATAAAATGTTTTCTCATGATCACTCGAATATCTATTCTGAGTTTTAGTAAAATTGGTCCATTCATTAGAATTTCCGATATAAATACACCCCAGCGCCATTTACCGCGTCCATTTGTACATACAATTGTTTTTCACGATCAAACAGAAATACATTCTGAATTTCAGTTAAATTGTTCCATTCGTTAAAATTTTGATTATAAATACACCCCAGCGCCATCTACCGGGTCCATTTGTTCATACACATTTTTCTGATGATCAAACAAACATAGATTCTGAATTTCAGTTCAATTGGTTAAATCGTTTAAATTTTCGATATAAATCCACCCAAGCGCCACCTACCGGGTCCATTTGTACATAAAATGTTTTCTCATAATCAAACAAAAATCCACTATAAATTTCAGTTAAATTGCTACATGCGTTCAAATTTTCGATATAAATCCACCCAAGCGCCACCTGGAGTGCATTTTTTTCTTTACAAACAATCTACGGAAAATTTCTAGTCGAATGAAAAAAAAAATCAGACAAATCGCTCCAGCCGTTCTCCAGTGATGGGTTTACATACGTGGACCATTTCATTTTTATATATATGTATAGATATCGTTTTCCGTCTCCCTCATCGTCTCCCTCATCTTCTCCTTACATCGTTCACCCACAGCACGGGGTACTATTGACGATCGTACTTGTCTCTTTATTTCAAAGTGAATAACGATCAGAAAACTTATTACTTCGGTAATATTTCATCCCCACTAATCACAATCAAAAATGTAAGAAAAGCGGACTATTTCATAAGTATCAGTTTACTTTTTGCCAGTATCAGTACTTTTGCATTGCCAGTTACACATATTTTCTAAACTGAATCAACCTTGAAGTTGTAGATAAGATACTAACATATTCTGATCATTAAATTCTAAAAGTGTACTTCTAATATAATATTCTTCTGTGGTCGGGTTTTTTCATCATTAGTCATTCTTAGCACCACCATTACAATGCTACACTGTGTTCTTCTGTTGGTCTCTTAAATATACCAACTATACACGTGTTTGATGTGGGTAACCAACTACCAGTAAGCCACACAGCCAGCCGTCGATATAATCCCCATCTGAGATTGTTAGTTTGGATTGTTAGAGCAGACAGAGAAAAGAAAAACATTACGAAAATCCTTAAAAAAAAATAGAATGCCAACATAAAAGTGAAGAGTCATAGAGTTAGAAAAATGGCCACAAAACCATTTAGAATGAAACCATAAACATTGTGTCTGTTGTATAATACAACTATAATGGTCAACGATTCTAACTCTGATGGTTGTAGTGAACTTTATCCTCAATTTAGTTGAGGTGTGATTTTAGTTTGTCGCACATCCACACACACACAACGACACAACGATTCGCCTTCAAACTATACCCTCTAACATTTTGCCGGTCAAAGCAAAAACCACAACAGTAGCGAGTACAAAAAACATCGACAACTGCTGGTGCACAAAACACCAAAAAGTGACAACGTAAACAAACACGTTCACCAGCACCAGGAGAGGAGACGGTATGTAGAGCAAAGCTGTATCTTTTTAGCTATACGACTATATTTTATTGCATATCTCTTCTTCTATTGTCTGTGCACATTTTCGTCTAGGAATGTTTAACATGAGCTATGCCATGCACAGTGGATTGAAAGGGAGATTTTGAGAAATGCGAAATGCAACATTAAAATTTGAATTATTTAATTTTAAACAGTTATTTCAGTTTCGGCAAAGAACAAATAAAACAACAAATTCAATGGAATTTGGAACATTTTGGCTTTATTAGCCCAAATAGAATTTAATGTTTAAAAAAAATTTCTGACATATGACCTCCACGACTGCGCATTCCGAATGCCATTCTGTCGGTCAAATTTTGCACCACTTTTTCGAGCATAACCAGTTTTATTTCGCCAAATGTCCGTCGAATATTGACTTCTGCACAAGCAATCATTGCTGGTGTACCAGCATACACCAAATACTTGACTTATCGCCACATAAAGTTAATGTCAAATCACGAGGTGTCCAACACACAGGCCAATTTCTTGAGATAATTCGGCCACCAAACGTTTGGCTCAACAATGTGTTAGTTTCAGCCGTTGTATGGCATGTTGCGCCATCTTGTTGGATCCATTTTGTTTTACCAAATAGTTTGCAGCGACATGAGAAATAAAATCAATTCACGCCACGCCATTCACGGTAATTTTAGCACCGGTTTTGAATTTAAATACAAACGTCACACTTTGCATTTTTACATTCCAACAAACCACTGTCCCTGAGCAACTCTTTTGTAAGAGTTGGAAATCCACATCCGATTAACATATATGTCGTCGTATATAGAATTGCCTTTCTTTTTGTCATTTACATACCGGCATATGGTGTCATTTAAATATTTTCCATACTATGGCAAGAACTATGGTGTTGCCTATTCATAGTCTTAAATGTTCAAATAACTTAGGCAGTGGAATAGAAATGAATGGTTTACGATAAAGCGTTAGAATGAGTTGGTTATTTGCCACACCATCATCGTCATTGTCGTTGCCGCCGTAGTACACTTTCCAATAGAGGTGAACCAGTTGTTATGTCCGTATCCTTAATAAGGATATATTGTATTTATAATTAACACTAATTTCGCCACTTAGGTGTCAAGTAAGGCAGTGACATCGTAACCATTTCTCTTTTGTTAACACAGCTGTAGATTTTCATATGATACCCGTACCATTTCCCAAAGTTTTTTACAAACCCTGTACAACCTCTGCACGAATGTGTTGTCACACTGAAGTAAACATTGTGGTAAACATTGATGGTAGCATCATTGTTCAGTGATTTTTATTTAAAAATTGCTGTTTAACTTTTGGAAACGAATTCTGTTCACAAAGACTTTTGTTTACTGGCCTCAAATATTGCTTCTGTGCTCCAGTGCGGTGTACAATGTGTGATGTGCGGGTGAATACAAAAAAGGAAATCTGTTATAACATGTTTTCTCCAAAAGAAAAACTGATAGTGAAATATATTTTAGTCGATTTTCACATAGTAGGTGAAAGTAGAAAACGTAATAAAGGGTGTCCCAACAAGAACGCAATTTTTAAATCTGGCAACATTCGAAGTGTCATTGTTTGAAGTCGATGGTTTTTTGAAGTCGATGGTTTACACGAATAAGCTGACGACGAGTCAAGCCTTAAAAGAGGAAATTGGTTGCTGCATTAATGAAATACCGCAGCATTTATGCGAAACGGTCATTGAAAATTTCATTAAAAGATCGCGTGCATGCCAGCAAAGCCGCGGCGGCCATCTGCACGATATATTGTTCCATACATAACCTCATTCTGTCTACTTTATGATATAATAAAGTTTCACGATTTTGTTTTTAAAATATCTGTGTTTTATTTAAAACTAGCTGGCCCGGCAGACTTCGTCCTGCCTCCAACTTTTTGTAAAATATGTTGAGTATAGTTGAAATCTAAAAACGATTGGTTTATTTTTTTGGACCTCTAAAATATTTCAATTTAGAGGGCGAGGTTTTCGCGGACAAATTCTGTTATTCATATATCTTAAAGATTATTATATATTATTATAAAAATTGCTAAAACGGATCAGCAGTGTCGTCCATGATGTGATGAAAACTTACTTATTGATAGGCATATATTCTAAAATCACATTTTGAAGCCGATTGACTGACATATAACTTTCTGCGTTGGTGTACTGGGTGATTGTACCTTTTTATCCTAAGGAGTACGAATTTCCAAAATTGCCTTCATTAGGCTCAGCAACCCCATTAACCGTATGGTCTGGGTGATATCAACAGTTATTCCTATTTTCGTTATTGTCCCCTAAAATTTCGAAATGGGAAAAACCACTTTGTGAAGCTCTCTAATTCTGTAAGAAGTGCGCCATTATAAAAGTTAGTCATTCTTCTTTAAGCCTTTTTGCGGTCTGGGTGACCATCTACAGCCAATCCTTAACTTTCACTGAAATTTTGTCAACCGTTTTCACAATTCGTGGTTACATCAAAATGTCTTTTTTATATATATAGACTTCTGAATAACTATGATGTTAAAAAAGTGACTAAATGACATTCCAAAAATTAAGTGTATCATAAGCTAAACACCGGCAACTGGTTCCAAACATACACTCAAAATTTTCTCATGCCAAAAAAGTCATATATTTTAAGTTTAAGTAAAATCGGACAATCGATATTCAAAATCTTCTCATGCCGAAAAAATCATATATTTTAAAATTAAGTAAAATCGGACAATCGATATAAATTTTCGAAATAATTCAACCCCAGCCAAATCAACTGCGGGTCCATATATACAAAAAAATTCTCTTAACAAAACAAATATATATTCTTAATTTCAGTTTAATTGTTTAATTCGTTAAAATTTTCATTATAATTCCACCATAGCGACACTTACCGGGACAATTTATACAACTAATTTTTTCTCAAGGTTGCACAAACATAAATACTAAATTTCAGTTAAATTGGTACATGCATTCAAATTTTCTATATAAATCCACCGTAGCGCCATCTACCGGGTCCATTTGTACATACGATTTTTCTGATGATCAAACAAACATTGATTCTGAATTTCAGTTAAATTGGACCATTCGTTAAAATTTTGACTGTAAACCGACCACCGCGCCACCTACCGGGTCCATTTGTACATAATATGTTTTCTCATGGTCAAACGAATATCCATTCTAAATTTCAGTTGAATTGGTACATGCATTCAAATTTTCGATATAAATCCACCCTAGCGCCAAATCGCTCCAGCCGTTCTCAAGTGATGGTATGACATACGTGGACCATTTAATTTTTATATATATAGATTTAAAAATTGCGCTCTTGTTGGGACACCCTTTATTTTGTATTTGAATCATTTGAGATAAGAATTTTGCTTTTTTGTTCTATTGAATTTTTCTCTTTTGTTAAACAGTGTAACTACTGTTTCTAAAAATACTGTATTTATTGAATTATGAAACTACAAGCATTGAAATTTAAGTTTTGTGGTGACAGAGAAAATTTTTATTTTTGGGGAGTCGAGAAAAATTCTGAAGTCGAAAAGAAGTAACAAAAATTTGAGACGCTATTCTGTTCGGAAAAATTTTATAAAAATAGATAGAATATCGTGAAAGAGAAACGGCAACGGATTACAGACAATATTGAGCAGGAAGTTCCGAAGCGGAATTATAAGAAAAGGGATAACAATTTCGTTCCCTTCCTTCTTGGATATTACTCAAAAATCCTTTAAATGATGTCTGAGGGATTATAAGCTCCATCAATCAACACAATTCATGTTGCTGCAACAGACGGCAGAATCCAGCTTCCAATTATGCCTCAATCCAACTTATGCCATTACCTATTAATACTATTGAACAAACTCTTTGTTGGATGTTACTAGAACGTATCATTGGTCTAAATCAAGACAGCATCCCCATCTGAATTTCATTAAATTACAACCATTGAATTACATACTCTATCCATTGAAGACGTCTTCGTAATCGCAGTTAATATTCATTAGAAATAAGTATTTATTTTTTTTGTACATAACTTCGGATCAATGAGCAATACAAATTAACTTATTTCAATAATTTAGCTGTATAAAGCAAATGGAATCAAAAACCTCAGTCAACAGGCCTGTGGACAGCGGAGGAAATTGTGGTGAGTCCAAAATAATTTACTAAATTTGTATTTGCTCATGATTCCCTTTGATATTATATGTTTTATTGTCATTACAACTATTTTTTTTTTTTGTTCCCGATTATTTAACGTAATTTTAAATTTAATTATTAAACCTTTTTACTTATAGTGCTATTTTTTTTCTTTAACACTTAAAAATATACCATTACTATTGATAAATATTATTAACGTAATTTTATATCCTACTTGAGTCATTCATTAAATGCTTGTAAATATGTTCTTTTAAACAGTGGCTATTAATTCACGAAAGGTGAAGGAGGGACCGTAATCTAAGGGTAATATGAGGGCTGGTGATTAATTAAGTAATATCAGCGTGGTAGGGCGGGTGAACATATTAAAAGATGCAATGAACATCTACTGCATACACTTATTGTAACGTCACTTTTCCATTTCTACATTCTTTTTTTTCTGAAAAGAGCTACCTTATTTTTCTTTGCTGCTAACGCATCCGAACTATTTCTTATGGAAAGAACCGCCCCATGACTGAGCACGGCCGGGGCCACGAGGTAGCCACTTTCATAAGAACTAGGGCCGATTTATGGTGGATCGTTACAGTAATTAAATGGCGCCCAACGTGGGGCCTCAGCTAATACATTGTAAATGAAATATAATTTATGGGAACAGCTTTCATCAGTTCCTTTGTAATGCTGAGGTCATGTACAGAAAACAAATTACTGTTGAGAATTATAGTTCTGGAATATTTATCGTAATTATGACTCCAGATGTTTGTTTTCTGTTGTGTTCCACCGCTGTATATGTGGAATTTTTTTTTATTTTTACCTTCCTCTGTGTTTTGCATTTTGTATTGTAGATTTGTTGTATTTGATTCAATGTCGGATTCATCCTCGTACATATTGTATATTCACATTATTTGATAAACTGAAAATGGAATATTTTTTATTTGGAGATTTACAGATTTGAAACTATGTTTTGATTTTGTACTCCAGAAAAGGTTCTATTTAATTTAACATATTCTTATAATGACGTTACAATATAGTTTTAATTTTATGCCCATGATTAGGTTTTTGTCCTTCACCGAGTAGTGATAAGTTTATTTTTACTTAACTGATTGTTCTAATATATTGTGATTACATTTTTTGTGATTTTTGAAAATTTGTTTTGACAAATTTTTCGGAAATTTTTATTAGTTTGGCTTTTTACACAACATCCTGTTTGGGAAATTAAATGACTACAATAAGAAGCACCGAAAATCTGTTGGCTGTCGATTTGGACGCCCCAGTTAATACCTCATTCACGGTTGATATGGGCAATCCAAGAGGGACGGCGAGGAGACCAATGACCAGGTCGAGATCTAGTCAAGCTAGGCAGATTGAACAGCAACAACGATTAAATAATGAATCCGGGAATTTTAGTCATGCAAATGAAAATCGAATTCGCGAAATAATTTCTGAATCGTTAACAGATTTACATTCAGAAATTAGATCGACTATATCTACTGAGATAGGAAACTTAATGCAGAACATTAATTTAAATTCAAACACAAGGACCAGACAACCTAATACATCAGATGGAATATCGTCCAGGGAAAATAGACGGGAACCAGCGATGCCCCGGGACAATTCCGAAAAGATTCTGAATATTATTCGTAATTGGCGGTTAACATATTCTGGCAGTAATACTGATATTGCTGTTGATGAATTCATCTACAGAATAAATATCATGACAACCAACACATTAGAGGGTAATTTTGAATTATTGTGCGATTATGCACATATGCTCTTTGAGGGGAAGGCCTTACAGTGGTTCTGGCGTTTCCACAAACAGAACGAAAACTTCAACTGGAACAGCTTGTCAGATTCATTGAAAACGCAATATAAAGACTTTTATAATGATTTTGATGTGAAAGATGACATAAGGCGTCGTAGCCAACGACCCAATGAAAGTTTTGATAGTTTTTACGATGCAATAATGGTATTATCGGACAAACTTCGCTCGCCTTTTTCTGATGAGGAGCTGTGCGAAATCATGGTTCGAAATTTGAAAGCGGAAATAAGACATGAACTGCTTCATTTAGATATAATTACAGTTTCGGATTTAAGAAAAGCCGTTGGGAAACATGAGAAATTTGTAAGGGATCATCAAGGGTCAGGTAGATTACGTAGTTATCAAAGCAGAGCTTGTATCGCGGTATTAGAAGATGATCCAGAAGACGTTGATTGTGATACTAGTAACTTGGAAATGTGTGAGTTAAGGAGAACAATTATTTGTTGGAATTGTAATGAGAGTGGGCATGGTTATAAAGATTGTTCGAAAGATAAGACAGTTTTTTGCTATGGATGTGGAAAGAAAGATACGTATCGCCCGAATTGCTCAATATGCGGAGGACAGGGAAACTCCAAGAAGGATGTCCCTCAGCAGAGAAGAGGACATCCAGTGACACATCTGCGAAAGTAAATGTTAACGATTATTATTGCCAAGGCAAAGATCCTTTTGAAATTGAACGGAAAAATTCTACAAGTGACAAAGATGCGTTTTTACCAGTTGCCAGTTTAAAAACAAAGGTACATAAAAATTCATCTAGGAATGTGAAAAGGATGAATGTTTATTGGAAGAAATTAAAAGTTTTTAGAAAGTATAAGATTTCATCTATTGCGGTGAAAGAATTCGATACAAGGCCTTATTTACATTTGATGATTGATGAAAAATTGTATTTCGCGCTGATGGACAGCGGCGCAAACAAGAGTGTTATTGGAGGACATTTGGCGGAAAAAGTACGGGGGAGTGAAGCTTTTGTGAAAAGTCATGGTTCTGTTAAAACGGCGGATGGACAAAAACAAACTGTTTCCGGTTTGATAAATTTACAATTTGTGTTTCAAAATCAAAAGTGTGAATTTCAATTTTTAGTAATACCATCTATAACACAAGACATAATATGTGGGATAGATTTTTGGAATCAATTCGGAATATCGATTTCTTTGAGTAATGTGGTTAATGAAGTTCTACTAGATGCAGGTGAATCAGATAAATTGTCGCTTACCAACGACGAGCAACGCAGATTGGATACATGTATTGAATTATTTCCAAATTCTGAGAAAGAGGGATTGGGTTGTACACATTTGGTGGAACATAGAATTGATACGGGAAACGCTTCCGCCATAAAACAGAGATACTATCCCATATCTCCAGCACGGGAGAAGTTGCTATGTGAGGAAATTGACCGAATGATATCTTTAGGGGTAATAGAGGAATGCCCAAGTTCCCCATGGTCATCTCCGGGTGTTTTAGTTGTAAAACCTGGTAAGGTACGTTTTTGTGTGGATAGCCGAAAGCTGAATTCAGTCACGGTTAAGGATGCTTATCCAATACCAAACATCGACGGAATTATATCCAGACTTCCTCCAGTGCATTGCATATCCAAGGTAGACTTAAAGGATGCCTTTTGGCAAATAAAGTTGGACAAATCTTCAAAACAGAAGACGGCATTTACTATACCTAATAGGCCTCTCTACCAATTCACCAGAATGCCATTTGGGTTATGCAATGCCCCACAGACCATGTGTCGACTTATGGATATAGTTATTCCTTATCACATGAAAGATCATGTCTTCGTCTATTTGGATGATCTACTGATCGTTTCGAGAAACTTTGAGGAACACTTGCAGCATTTGAAGGAAGTGGCTGAACGATTTCGTAAGGCAGGGCTAACAATCAACGTTAGGAAAAGCAGCTTCGCAATAAAACAGGTGAAATATCTTGGTTACATTGTTGGTGATGGAACATTAAGTGTAGACCCAGATAAGGTAAAGGCGATTTCGGATTTTCCGGTTCCAAAATCTATACGGCAGCTACGACAGTTTTTGGGCATGATAGGTTGGTATAGAAGATTCATGGAGGATTATTCAACCAACACTTTTCATCTTACTGAACTGTTATCGAAGAAGAAATCTTTCAAGTGGACTGATCAAGCTCAAAAGTCATTTCAGTTACTGAAAGAGAAATTGTGCACTGCTCCGGTGTTAGTTCACGCTGATTTTACCAAGTCCTTTATACTACAGTGCGATGCGAGCATGGTGGGTGTTGGTGCAGTCCTGGCACAGTTGGATGAATATGGAAATGAACGACCAATTGCCTATATGTCCCAGAAATTAAATAAGGCCCAAAGAAACTACACAGTAACAGAATTAGAGTGCTTAGCGGTAGTGATGGCTGTAAAAAAATTTCGAGCCTATATAGAGGGTCATGAGTTTAAAGTAGTTACCGATCATGCTAGTTTAAAGTGGTTAATGGGACAAAAAGATTTGTCGGGTAGATTGGCTAGATGGGCACTTAAATTGCAGGGGTTTAATTTTAGTATAGAACATCGAAAAGGCAAAGACAACGTTGTTCCAGACGCGCTTTCGCGTGTGTTTGAAAACTCTATTTCAGAAGTTGAAGTGTTCCCAATGATAAATTTGGATTCTAGCGCGTTTGATAGCAAGGATTATGCCGATTGGAGAATGGAGATCAAAAAAACTGGGTTTCCTGATTTCAAGGTTATCGGAAAGCATGTTTATAAGCTCACATTAATTTCTTCGGGTGATGGAAAAATTACTGATGCTTGGAAGTTAGTAGTACCTGAAGATCTTCGAAAGGATGTTTTGTATGCGGCGCATGACCAACCAACCGCTTCACACGGCGGAATTGCTAAGACTTTGGAGCGAGTTCGACGAAATTTCTATTGGCCCAAGCTTGTGTTGGATGTAAAGAAGTACGTAGTTAATTGCGAATTATGCAAAACTTCAAAGGCTCCGAATAAAATTTTGCGACCGCAAATGGGAGCGATGGTGAACACGGAAAGACCTTTTCAGCGTTTGTTTGTGGATTTAGTTGGTCCATTTCCACGTACTCGGAAAGGATATATTGGCATATTAGTTGTTTTAGATCATTTCTCAAAATATACTTGGCTTAAGCCACTTAAAAAATTAGTCGTTAACCAGATAATTCCATTTATGTCTAATGATATTTTTAGCTGTTACGGTGTACCTGAGACCATAGTAACCGACAATGGATCACAATTTAGAAGTAAAGAGTTTAAAACTATGCTTGATAGATATGGTATTTCTCATCAGTTGACTGCGGTATATAGCCCACAGTCGAATGCCAGTGAAAGGGTTAATCGTTCAATTAATGAAGCTCTTAGATCATATGTTAGGGAGGACCAGAGAAAATGGGACGAGGTTTTAGGGAGTGTAAACTCTGCCCTTAGGAATAGTGTACATCAATCTATTGGTACGTCACCTTATCAGATACTTTTTGGGCAAACAATGATCACTCACGGCAAGGACTATAAGCTTTTGCGGAAATTAAAGTTGCTGGAGGAAAGTGATTTGCAGTTGTCAAGAAAAGATCAATTTACGACGTTGCGCGATTCGATTCAGGAAAAAGTAAAGAAAGCTTATGAGAAAAACCAGAAGCTATACAATTTGAAGTCGAGAGAAAGGGAACTAGAAGTTGGACAGCAAGTGTTTCGTAGAAATTATGCACAAAGTTCTCGAATTCATAGCTTTAATTCAAAGTTGGCACCGACAGGTGTAAAATCAGAAATTGTTCGGAAAGTTGGTAGTTCATGTTATGAGTTGAAGGACATTGTGACGGGGAAGCAGGGTATCTATCATGCCAAGGACATTTGGACATAACCAGGACACAATATTTTTTTTTTTTTTTTTTTGTTTTTTTTTTTTAAGCATGCAATGGTTTGTAACTACTGTTTCTAAAAATACTGTATTTATTGAATTATGAAACTACAAGCATTGAAATTTAAGTTTTGTGGTGACAGAGAAAATTTTTATTTTTGGGGAGTCGAGAAAAATTCTGAAGTCGAAAAGAAGTAACAAAAATTTGAGACGCTATTCTGTTCGGAAAAATTTTATAAAAATAGATAGAATATCGTGAAAGAGAAACGGCAACGGATTACAGACAATATTGAGCAGGAAGTTCCGAAGCGGAATTATAAGAAAAGGGATAACAATTTCGTTCCCTTCCTTCTTGGATATTACTCAAAAATCCTTTAAATGATGTCTGAGGGATTATAAGCTCCATCAATCAACACAATTCATGTTGCTGCAACAGACGGCAGAATCCAGCTTCCAATTATGCCTCAATCCAACTTATGCCATTACCTATTAATACTATTGAACAAACTCTTTGTTGGATGTTACTAGAACGTATCATTGGTCTAAATCAAGACAGCATCCCCATCTGAATTTCATTAAATTACAACCATTGAATTACATACTCTATCCATTGAAGACGTCTTCGTAATCGCAGTTAATATTCATTAGAAATAAGTATTTATTTTTTTTGTACATAACTTCGGATCAATGAGCAATACAAATTAACTTATTTCAATAATTTAGCTGTATAAAGCAAATGGAATCAAAAACCTCAGTCAACAGGCCTGTGGACAGCGGTGGAAATTGTGGTGAGTCCAAAATAATTTACTAAATTTGTATTTGCTCATGATTCCCTTTGATATTATATGTTTTATTGTCATTACAACTATTTTTTTTTTTTGTTCCCGATTATTTAACGTAATTTTAAATTTAATTATTAAACCTTTTTACTTATAGTGCTATTTTTTTTCTTTAACACTTAAAAATATACCATTACTATTGATAAATATTATTAACGTAATTTTATATCCTACTTGAGTCATTCATTAAATGCTTGTAAATATGTTCTTTTAAACAGTGGCTATTAATTCACGAAAGGTGAAGGAGGGACCGTAATCTAAGGGTAATATGAGGGCTGGTGATTAATTAAGTAATATCAGCGTGGTAGGGCGGGTGAACATATTAAAAGATGCAATGAACATCTACTGCATACACTTATTGTAACGTCACTTTTCCATTTCTACATTCTTTTTTTTCTGAAAAGAGCTACCTTATTTTTCTTTGCTGCTAACGCATCCGAACTATTTCTTATGGAAAGAACCGCCCCATGACTGAGCACGGCCGGGGCCACGAGGTAGCCACTTTCATAAGAACTAGGGCCGATTTATGGTGGATCGTTACAACAGTCGCCAGAACCCTTTTTTTTTAATCATTCCTCTATTATTTGCAGACACCTACGTTGTTGTTTACAGATCTCTGAATGGTGGGGGCTGGGTTAAACCTTCAAAAATTAGATTCTTTGCCCAGTGAAGGTCAAGTAAAATGTGGTTCAAAGCAACTTGTCAATAAACTCCACTTCAGTAGCAACCGACAACTTTCCCAGCTAAAAGCTCTACCATTTAAGTAACTTTAGCTTTCAAAGCAATGTGAATTGTATCATCCAACAAATTTAGATGCGCATCGAGGTACAACTTTCCAGGTGGTAGCCGTTTAACAAAAGTGCTAAATTGAGTATCGTTTGTAGCTCATACTCATTAGTAATGAAAATAATTTATCATCTTTTTAATAATCCCCATTAGTCGCTCGCGCTTTTTAGTAAACATCCAATATGTAACTCGATAGAGTTCATTTGTCCCATTGGACATCATTATTCATTAGCAAGCCTGTCTTGTAATCTCTTGAAAGTATTCTCTGGAATGGCGTTACAAACGTTAACAAGCATAACAGATTTAAGGACTTAATAAAGAACAAGAGTTGAAGAACGAAGAAAAATAAAATAATTGAATTTTTTAATGAGATTAGTTTTTCAGATTTCAAGCAAAACTAAGGACATAGAAAGGAAAGCAGGTGTCGAACAACACAGCCTAACAAGGAACAGATGGAAGGATGTACGGCAGTAAGAGTAAGTAGTAGTAGGATGAATGCCTACATGCCAAACATATTTAAGGAATACAGGACAAAACTAAACACGAAGCTATCTTTTCTGTGCGATTTTCATTTTAAATATAACTCCAATACGTGATCTGTGTGCAACAATTCGTAGGGAGGGCACTGCAAAGAGAGCAAGCAACATTGGGGAAACAAGTGGCAATACAAAAGAAAATCGGGCAAAAAAATCCTCAAATTCTTCCTTCTTGTGAAGCAGACGAAGACTTAAATTTCTATGCGTGGTAGAGGCATAACGTTGAAAATTATACACTCAACACGCTCGATATAACTTTGATAAGAAAAGCGGTCGAGAGTAAGCTCTCTTAGAAACCCTTTTTTGTACTTTTTTGGATACTGCATTGCAGACGATTCAACAATGGTTGCTGGCTATGGTTTTTGTTACGCATGTAACTTGTTGCCTTGGTTTTATGTTCGAAATGAACATAAAACGTGTCTGCTCTTCTCAGCAATTGCAACAATGAGACGTCCTTGCTAACAAAGTCCTTGTAACCACCATACAAAGTTTATAGGGTAAAGTTTGTTAACATTTTGCTACATCTCACACATCAGTTTTCAGCCGTGCGCCGATGGATGCTAGCTGTGAGTGCGGTTCATAACGGCAAAACGGTTTCGTATGATGTCGTCACGAAACTTTGCAACGGTATTTTTTTTACTATTACCCTTTAAAGCTGTAAAACCCCGCCAGTTGATTGAGGTGCTTGAGTGGGGTGAAAGCACTCAAGCACCTCAATCAACTGGCTCAATTATTAAATAATTGTGATATCTCAACTCGCGCGTATTTGTGTCTGTGTGTTCCAGTTAGTGCGTAATTGGGTGCGTGTGTGTGCTTTATCCAACGTGAGTGTGTCAAGTGCAACCCAGCAGCGGAAGAGACGAGGCATTGTAAAAATATGCCTGCAAACATGCCTTCAAAGGCAGTTTGTTGACATTCAAATACGCCTTCCTTTTCCAGGCATGTATACAGGCTATAATAAGTCCGGCTCTATGAAAAATGCCCCAAAAAAAAACGAAAAATTACCCAAAATGAAATTGGGCGAAAAAAAATGAAAAATGACCCAAAACTCAAGAACGAAATTTCCCCAAAAATTATGAAAAATACCCCACAAAATTTATGAAAAATACCCCAAAAAAAATATTCTTCTAAACAAATCTAGCATTATTAAAAGACGAATGCGGTGGGGGGCACGGAAAAAATTGGGGTATTTTTCATAGCTGCAAATTTGGGTCATTTTGCATATGAAAAATTACCCAAATTTAAAAACGAAATTTAACCTGAAATAAATGAAAAGTTCCCCAAAATTTATGGGGGATTTTTCATATGAAAAATTTGTGGCATTTTGCATTTGGGGCATTTTTCATAGAGCCAATAAGTCCTTCACTAAACCTAGCAAAAAATTCCATACACATGCACATTTCGCTTCTCAAATGAGACCTGCAATGAGGCCTCTTGCTAGGGTGAGAAAAGATCCCGAAGACATGCCTCTTTCCCTTCTTAAAACTGGCCTGACAGTCCTATTAGTAGAAGGCAGAACTGACGTTCTCCGATGAAGCCTGTTGACAGGCCTCTTAAGGGAAGTTAAGACAGATGCTGTTGTTTATGAGAACCACATGTGTGATATTTGTCGTGCAACAACTATATCACGTGATAGCCGAGTAGGTAGCATGCCCAACTATGAGTACTAAGGTCGCGAGTTCGATTCCTGCTGCTGGAGTTTAAAAAAAATAGTTATTACAAATTGTGAGAAATATTGTATTAAAAATTTATAAAAAGTACGAAATCATTTAATGCGGAAATAATTCGCATATTTTTTATTTTTTTTATTTTTTTTATTTTAGTCCTTCTATAAATCCTCTTTTGCATAATCCTCTTTGGATAATTACTAATTTCGCGCGTTTTTTTGTGTGAATTCCTCATTTGTTGAATTTGTTGGGTGAAAATTAAAACTACCAGCAATGCGCGTACTTCATATTTATCAGCCTCATCCTTCAACGTTAGTAGCTGTAGCAACCTAAAAGTTTCGAAAAGCCCTTTCTAGAGTCGGATATATTTAAAGCGGAAAATTATTCAAGAATTCTCATCTTTTGTCTGGCAAGTCGAGGGAAATAATCAATTAATTTTAACGAGAAGCGAAATTTGAAACGATAAAAGTTTTAATTTTGATTAAATATGAAATTTGTTTCATAAAAGAAGCAAAAACATGTGTCAAGCGTGATAGGAAAATGATTGTGTTTGCGTGGAATTTAATAAAATTATAATGCATTTAAAAAAAATAAAGCAGGTGGGAATGATATTTTAGATAAGTTAATAAACTTTTGTTACATATCTACTGACGTTAGTGTGTAACAGTTGTTTGCCAACTAAACGGTGTTTTATTTAAAACTATGGTTTTAAATTTTAGACAAAACACTTAAAATAGTATTGAATGTTGGTATCTTTCTTACGTTCTGAAAACCCCAACCTTGCAGGTATATTTTCAACGTAACTACATTTAAATTTAAGTTGTGTGCCATTTTTGTTATACAGCTGAATAACTTGGAGACTATGTTGAGATGTTAGTCTTCTTCTTCAAGCAATACTGAAGAAACACAAAATAACAACTCGAGACCAGCATCGCGATATCTTTAAAAAAAGTCATTAAAACAATCTCTATATGAATCACACTCTACAACTCTAAGTGCCTACAATTTAGCCTCTGAAAATGAAAAAATAAAAGATGTAAACAGACAAAATAGCAATACTATAAGAATATCAACGATTTATATCGTTTAATGAAATTCTTCATTTGATTAAATGTTGATCTACAATTTTTTTTTTAATTAACTTTGTTACCCTTATGCTAGCTGTTTACTTGTTTTAGGCTGTGTCTCATCTAATGATTGCGTAAGAACGTTTCCGCCTTCTTATCCAAACACTCTTCCACTAAGTGCGCTCAATTACGTATTCCAAACCAGGTTGCCCCTTTGTTATAGACTGTTGATAGTACATTTTTTTTTTATAGAAATATTGATGATCGCTTTCAGTTTATGGTCACTGATTTCTATATAGACTTTTCATATTGAAAAGTTTATATCATCGTTTACCATAAACTTTTAAACGGATAATTCGATATCTACTGAATTGTTTCATTCAGTTTATAGTTTTGACTATTTTAATAGAATTTTTAAGAACTGTTTATGGGCGTCGGGAGTGTGATGCAAGGTAAAGCTTCTGATCGGTTTAACTTGGCAAACCCAGAGTGATCCTTGCCAATTGCACTTCAAGTCTACTCACAGAGCTCCGTATTCGTAGTACTACTGCGGACGGAGTACCTCCACGTGGTGACGCCTGGAAGCGTGCCTCTGACACCCGTCAGAGCACGACTAACTGTGAGGGGCGAAACCTAAAACCCAGGCACGTCTGCTCAGAGTGAGCGGTACCCTGGTCAGCGTCTGACCCAGAATGGGCGGCTGTAATAAAATCCTGGCAGGAGGAGAAAACTGCGACGTGGTGCGCTGGGCTTGCAACCCGCCACCGACGTATAACCGATTGCAATAAAAAGAAGTAAGAAAAGAATAAAATGGATTCCCCAAAATGTTGACGACCACCGCAAACGAATTAAGGACCATGATTTAAGGATATGCACCTGGAATGTTAGAACACTGTATAGACCAGGTGCCTCCATCCAACTGGCGGAAGTCCTCGAAGAATACAAGGCCGACATAACCGCTTTACAGGAAATCCGGTGGACGGGACACGGGTGCTCGCGCATGAAGACGTGCGACATCTACTATAGTGGCCATGCGGACAAGCACGAGTTTGGTTGTGGATTTGTGTTTGGCAAGAGACTGCGACACCTAGTCTCAAGGTTCAACCCGGTGTGTGAACGTATAGCCACCATAAGAGTCAAAACAAAGTTTTTCCACATAACACTTATATGTGCCCATGCTCCGACAGAAGAGAAAAGCGATGAGGACAAAGACGAGTTCTACGAGAGCCTAGAAAATGTATATGACCGTAGCCCGAGCCATGACATTAAAATTGTACTAGGCGATTTTAATGCTAAAATAGGCAGGGAAACCGCATTTGAGCCTACCATCGGAAAATTCAGTCTGCACACCGAAACGTCGAACAATGGCATCAGACTGATTGATTTCTCTGCGGCAAGAAATATGGTAGTTAGCGGCACTAGATTTGACCATAAAATTATTCATAAGGCAACATGGTTATCTCCAGATCAATTGACGAGGAATCAGATAGATCACGTGGTAGTCGATGGAAGGCACGCATCGAGTGTTCTGGACGTACGAGTGATTAGGGGTGCGAACATTGACTCCGATCACTTCCTTACCGCAGTTAAGGTACGCACAAGGCTAAGCATGACGAAAAACGTACGTAACCAGGCACAACGAAAGCTGGACATCGGTAAACTGCGGACCACAGAGGTAGCAAACGCCTACTCCAACCACCTAACTCAACTGCTGCGGAATGCTCCAACCCCTGACAATATAACCTCGCAGTGGCAAAATGTAGCCGACTCCTAAGAACGGGCTGCGAGAAGCGTACTTGGGTACTCAAAGCCGTCTCAAGAAGATGCCTGGTACGATGATGAATGTCGCAATGCCACGAGAGAGAGACGGATGCTGCATACAGGGCAAAACTGCAGCCAATGGCAACGAGAGCTGTTCGTGAACGGCACAGAGAGAAGAGACGAGAGGCAATTCGTCTTTTTAGACGGAATAAGAAGGAGCTGAAGAAGAGGCAGGATGAACGCACAGAGTTGCTCCGAAGCAGAGGGGAAGCCCGAAAATTCTACAAGAGAGTTAAGGCGAGAATGCGTGGAACAGGGTTACCCTCCTGCAAGGACAGCGATGGTCAGCTAGTGACGGATCCGGAAAACGTTCTGAGGATATGGAGAAATCATTTTAAAAACTTTTTGGATGCAGACACCACTCCAGAAGACCCCGCTCCAATTCATGACGATGGTGTTTATTGTCCGCCTCCCAGCCAGAGCGAGATACGTGTGGCAATCTCCCGCCTTAAAAACAACAAAGCTGCTGGAGCCGATGGTCTCCCTGCTGAATTGTTTAAGGCTGGCGGGGAGGAGCTGATTAGGAGCATGCATCAGCTCATGGAGAACATCTGGCAAGAGGAGAGCATGTCCTGGGATTGGAGTCTCAGTCTGTTATGTCCCATATACAATAAAGGTGATTGTAGTGAATGTAAGAACTACCGTGGAATAAGCCTATTACCAATTGCGTACAAGGTCCTTTCAAGCATATTGTGTGAACGTCTAAAGCCAATTGTAGAAAAACTAATTGGACCATATCAGTGCGGCTTTAGACCTGGCAAATCTACGACGGATCAAATATTCACCTTACGACAAATCCTGGAAAAACCCATGAAAAGCAGATCGACACCTACCACCTCTTTGTCGACTACAAAGCTGCCTTCGACTCTCCGATAAGGAATAGGCTTTATGAGGCCAAGTCTGAGTTTGGTATTCTTGCAAAGCTGATTCGACTTTGCAAATGTACCTTAGACAACACCAAACCCTCGGTTAAGATTGGTAAGGATCAGTCCGAACTATTCAACACGGAAAGAGGTCTCAGGCAGGGCGATAGCCTGTCCTGTACACTATTTAATATAGTTATGGAGAAGGTGATGAGAAAGGCTGGTGTCAACATGTCTGGCACCATATTCCACAAGAGCCACATGCCACTAGCCTATGCCGATGATATAGACATCATTGGCCGAAATCTGCGGGATGTTACTGCAGTTTTCTCATCACTAGAAAAGGAGTCAGCAAAAATGGGTTTAGCGGTCAACGAGGACAAAACAAAAATAATGATTTCGACGAACAAAAAGTCCTCTCGATGGGGACGCACCGTGAACGTTGACAATTATTGTTTTGAGGTAGTCGACGAATTTACCTACCTCGGATCTTCCGTCAACAAGAAAAATAATGTCAGCCAAGAAATTAAACGGAGAATAGTGCTAGCCAATAGATGTTTCTACGGACTTCGGCAGCACTTTAGAAACACCATACTACTAAGAAAATACTAAGAAACAGCTATACCAGGTGCTTATCTTACCTGTTCTGTTGTATGCTGCCGAATCATGGGTGCTTACTACAACGGACATACAAAACCTGGGAGTATTCGAGAGAAAAAGTACTCCTAAAAATATATGGACCTATCTGTGTCGAAGGCGAGTTTCGCCATCGGATAAACCATGAGCTGTATGAGCTGTATGAACATGAACATCGACGTAGCTAAAAGAGTCAGAATCCAACGACTTCGATGGCTGGGACATGTTGCCAGGATGGATGTAAATGCTCCAGCGAGAAAGGTGTTTGAAGGCGAACCTGAAGGACGGCGCAGAGCAGGGAGACCCAAACTCCGTTGGAAGGACCAAGTGGTAGGCGATGTGCCATCATCTGGTAGGACTAACTGGAGAACACACGCAGAAGACCGAAGCGTGTGGAATTCTTTATTACTTCAGGCCTCAAATTTATGAACTACGTTTCGTAAATTGTAATTGGCCACTTAAGTAAGTAAATAAGTTATGTCAACAACATTTTTATTAACTTTTCATGTAGAAAATTTCACATCTGAAATGTAAATAACCACCAACTTTTATATTTAAACCCATTTAAATATTGAAAAAAAATTTTTAAAATAAAATTTTTATTACATCCTTAAATTCGCAATTAAAAAAGAACCATGGATTTGCCCAAAAAAGTTTATGTATATAGAGATAGTCTAGGAAAAATTTTACGTTCAACATGTCACGTTGGTATCACTTAAAAATAAAATAAAAAAAATCACTATCAATGACATGTCTAACAAATAAAAAGGATTCGAAAACTTTGTGTTTTTTTAACATTTGAAAATATTCATATATAATATATTGAATATTCATATTCATCTATGTATAATATTGTGTTTGATTTAACTGAATCTCATGTTTTTAGAGATGTCCTCAAAAACTACTTCTGTTTTTGTCGCAACCTTTTTTTTCGCTTTGAATGTGTACAATGGTGTACAACCGTGGAACTGCCAATATCATACATGTTAATTCAACATTGTTGAATCTCTTAAATATTCTATTTGATACGCCCATATGTATTTATCCATGCTTCTTAGTTTCAACAGCTTGTTTTAGGTGCGTCCCTTTAAAAGATATATGATAAATTTTACAACTATTTGTCTTTTATTTTACACAAAATTCTCGTTAACATCTATTGCCTTTCGCCCTCCATTCTTCTGCTAAGGTCTACTTGATCATTTATCTTTTTACCATGTATAGTAGTAATCCTTTAAGTGGTTACCATCGCATAGCCTTTTGTTTCTTTTCGCCCATCCTTTATGTTTGTTGTCCTTAAATTGTTCATCTTTTATTCTACTAATCCATTTTAAAGACGTCCAATGTGAACATTATCATCGCTCACTTGTTGTATCGTGTCATTTAATATTGAAACTTTTGCGTTGACGTCAAACTTGACATCTTGTTAATTTTCGCCCATTTTTGGTTTGGTTTGGTTCATTAATTAGTTTTTATTTTTTGTAAAAGCTTTATACAACCTAAGTTAAAATTAAAATAAGTTTAATTACTTTTTGTTTGCAAACAGCCACTCAATTCCTGTGCCATATCTTGGAGTCTAGGCATGTGTTATGAAAACAGTGAGTGGAAAATGAAACTGTACAAGGTTTCCACGTATAATGTTAAAGTTTGCATATATGTAAGATCCGCAAAATATATTTTTTACTTTGTGTCTGAAGGTTAATTGTTTTACTTCCGTAAAACAGATGAAATAATTAGAAAGTGTTTCCTTTTATTTGATATCCATATAGTCTTATTAAGATTGGCGGTAAAACTAAAAAAAAAAATATTGAATTATATCCTCAAAAACTGTCATGCTCTTTTAAGCGCAAACCTGAACAAAAATTCTATTTTAATATCTCGTATAGTACATAATGTTTCAAGATTACATCCTTTTGCAAGTTTTAATGAAACCTCTCACTATAGATAAAGTTCAAGTAACACTTTTTTATCCGAAATCAAATAGATTTTATTAACAATAAATTACAATTACCACGTACAGTTTCTATTAATTCTTACTGTCCGTCTTATAT
Source organism: Muscina levida (assembly GCA_964034835.1). NCBI lineage: Eukaryota > Metazoa > Arthropoda > Insecta > Diptera > Muscidae > Muscina > Muscina levida. The sequence goes on along the minus strand of OZ035880.1, from coordinate 33,130,085 downwards.
GTTCTTGATGCTTTGGAATTATAGAATTTCATTTAATGTGATTTTGTTGCCACTATTTTCTTTAAACACTGTTGCATAAAGTCAACGAGATATTCATCAAAACAACAGAAACTTGTAGTACTAACTTAGAGCAACATTTTATGAAACTACGAAATATTCGTAACAGTTTAAGGTTCTTGCATTTGTTTAACGTATAGTCGTTTGTCCTTGCGTTCACTCATTTGTCAGACCCTCGCCTTGTTGACCTCGTCCAGTCTATCGTTGTACCCTTTTGTTATTTTATTATTTCAATTTAATTAGATTAATTTAAATATTTACTACTATCCACTGTTCATTTCTTGGTCTGTATGTGAGTGTGTGTGCAAGGAGATGTGCAGCCTACTGCAGTATCTTTGATACATACACACACATAACACTGCAATGAGTAACTACTATAGGGTAACAAACACTTATTGTTATTGGCCTCAAGTGTTTAATGTTACTGCCAGTCAAAGCTACCTTGCAGTGAACTGGCACCCACTTTGCGCTCGAGCAAAAATTAGGATTGATTTAAAATTTTGGAGCAAAATGAAAATCTATTTAAATTTGTAATTCTTTATTTAACGGATTGTTTTCAAACAAAATTGATAACGCTGGTTAATAAAGTTTACAGATTTCGGACACTCCAAGTCAGAGATGGTCTGTCTTAAACTGTTAAGTATGTGACATACATTTTTGACGTATGTGACATACGTATACCACCACTTCGTAAACCTATTGTCACCTACAGATTAACAATAGTCTGGAATGCTTAGAAGTTACAGTTTACAATATCAAGTTGACCGTCGATCATAGAAATGGATGTGATAGAGCTCATACCTCTGCCGGTTCCATTTGAACTCATTCACTTTTTTTGTTTCTGAGAGTTTTCTAATATATAGATATAGATATAGATATAGATATAGATATAGATATAGATATAGATATAGATATAGATATAGATATAGATATAGATATAGATATAGATATAGATATAGATATAGATATAGATATAGATATAGATATAGATATAGATATAGATATAGATATAGATATAGATATAGATATAGATATAGATATAGATATAGATATAGATATAGATATAGATATAGATATAGATATAGATATAGATATAGATATAGATATAGATATAGATATAGATATAGATATAGATATAGATATAGATATAGATATAGATATAGATATAGATATAGATATAGATATAGATATAGATATAGATATAGATATAGATATAGATATAGATATAGATATAGATATAGATATAGATATAGATATAGATATAGATATAGATATAGATATAGATATAGATATAGATATAGATATAGATATAGATATAGATATAGATATAGATATAGATATAGATATAGATATAGATATAGATATAGATATAGATATAGACATAGATATAGATATAGATATAGATATAGATATAGATATAGATATAGATATAGATATAGATATAGATATAGATATAGATATAGATATAGATATAGATATAGATATAGATATAGATATAGATATAGATATAGATATAGATATAGTATACAGATACAAAAAAAAAAAACAGTTTGTTGTGTTTTTATTAGTTTCGAGCACATGCCAAAGAAAGCTCTGTTTGTCAGTGTGAGTCTACAGTGCACATTAGAGTGGCCATAGTGGAATTTTTTTTGAAAAGTTAAATTTTTCGCACTGAAAAATATGAGGTTGGGGATAAAAATAATTATGCGTATTCGAGACGAATCCAACGATGTTATTTTTAGGTTCCTATGGGTCTTCTGGACCGAGTTAGAGCCATTTCCGGGATATACCAAGAAAAAAAAAATATTTTTAACTAAATTTAAAAAATTTTAAAAAATTTTTTGCGTGCGGCGCTAGTAAACCCAACATAGGCGTACCGTCATTTCGCCCTATGTCATTTCGCCCAAAAACAACCATGACATAACGCCCAAAACATGTCATTTCGACCAAAAACCTAACTACAACATGACATATCGCCCAAATGTTATGACAGAAGACCCAACTCAATTTTTTTGGGCGAAATGTCAGACTCATGACGACGGCACGCGCTGCTGCATACGTCGCAGTCAGTCTTGTACTCTCTCTCTCGGTGGGGGGCACCTGGGGGGTCATCATAGAACCGAAAGGGGCCCCTTTTTTGACCCCCCGGGCCCCATGGGCCTGAGCGCCAACTTTGACCTACCATTCCGATGTTTGGGGGCCAAGATGAAGACAATGGCATATTTTTGGTTTTTAATCGGGCTCCCGCCCCATATTCTGCACTTAAGCCTAAATGGGTAATGAAATAAAAGTTTGGGCTCAACCCGGAGGTACTCGGAATTAAAAAAAAAAAAAAAAATATGCATAATTATTTTTATCCCCAACCTCATATTTTTCAGTGCGAAAACTTTTGGATTTCACATTTTTAATTTTTATTATATAACGCTATGGCCAGTCTAGTGCACATACGCACACCAGAACTCAAACGAATAAGTGGCTGCAAGTCTACAGTGTAACTGTGTGTGTGTTCTTGGTTGGCCCATAAGAATTTGTTTTGCGTCTTCTAGCATTCTATTTTGTATTAGAAATGTCTGTGTCTAGTTAGCAGAACATCTCTTGATATGCTTCATGTCAATTGTAATAAATGTTCAAATATAAATGTATGTATGGATGTGTGTACCCTGTAAATGATACACATGGAATCCTTAAGGAAATTCATATGTATTATATTTTATGTTAAGGGTAATCATACGGAAGTAAGAGTGAATGTGTGTGTAAAGGCAGAGTTGTTTGTTTCACTTGTCCATGTCTGTGACTTTCTAAGATTGTAAAACATAAAGTTTTTGTGTCATGAAATAGCAAATAGGTTAATAGAAATTTGTTTCGTGTCGGCAATTGAAAACATATATCGGCTAGGCCACGAAAAATTAAACCACATAGATTTTTTTTTCTGTCACAAGGTCCAAAGTTTTTTTTATATTTCAAATGTCTAATATGTATAGAATAAGGCAGCACTGTATGCCAGTGCAAAATTTGTGTCTGCTTTGACATTTTACATCCTTTTCATAAGTGGCACGTGCAAGGTGTTTTTGGAAAATATACCAATGTCGACGAAAAAGGTTAATTTTGTTGTTATTTTTTTATACTTTAGACAGATGATTACTTTCTTTGGATAGAATACAAATCAAACTATTGATTAGTAAGAAAATTTGTGTACAAAGCTTGGGTTGTGGACAAAAGGGCTTAAAGTAATTAGCCGCAAATAAATGGTGACGTTACTGAAAAATTTTAATAAAAGTTTTTTTATGCGTTAACTGCCCCAGCAGCAAAAAATGGGGCTTTGCATGCCTACTTGCAGGCCTGCAAAGGCAGTCAGAAGCCCTACCCCTCAAATGCAGTCTTCATTTCAAATTAACATAGGGCGCCATAGGCAGGCAAGGCCTGCACATTCCCTTTCTCGTTGAAGGAGTTTCAGTAGGCATGATTAGTATGTCCTGCTTGGAGTCCTAATAACAAGGGCCTACTAACAGGCATTGCTACTGTAGACTGGCTTGCAGGCCTGCAAAAAAGAATTTATAGAAGGACTAAAATATTAAAAAAACATATGCGAATTATTTCCATATTAAATGAATGAATTATTTCCAGCAGCGGGAATCGAACTCGCGACCTCAGTACTCATAGTTGGGCATGCTACCTACTCGGCTATCACGTGATATAGTTGTTGTTGGTTTTCATAAACAACATCATCTGTCTTACCTTCCCTTAAGAGGTCTGTCAACAGGCCTAATCGGAGAAGTGACAAGTGCATGGCTATGAACGCCAATTCTGCCTTCTACTAAGTGGACTGTCAACAGGTCTCTTTAAGGTAAAAAAGTTTGCATGCCCTTTGTGCACATCTATGGTATTTTCGTGGGGTACACAGTAGGGCTGCACACAGGCCAGTTTTAAGAAGGGAAAGAAGCATGTCTGTGGGATCTTTCCTCATCCTAGTAAGAGGCCTCATTGCAGGTCTCATTTGAGAAGCGAAATGTGCATGGGTATGGAATTTTTTGTTAGGCTTAGTGAAGGACTTATTATAGCCTGTATACATGCCTGTAAAAGGAAGGCGTATTTGAATGTCAACAAACTGCCTTTGAAGGCATGTTTGAAGGCATATTTTTACAATACCTCGTCTTTTCCGCTGCTGGGTAATTATAAAAGAGGTTAGATGAGCTGATTTTTTTTTTGAGTATTTTTGAAGTACTTTCATAATCAACACTTAAATGAAGCATTATTAGCAAATAGCAGGGTAATTTTGCAAAAAAAGATTGTGTGACGTTACTGACGGATTATTAAAATTTCTTTTTTTTTACTTTTTTGCTTCATAATTTGGTATTTAATTGCTAGATTCCGATTCCTGGTGCACAAAGAGACATGCGTTATGTTGAAAAGCTAAAAGAAAGCAACAAATACGACGAGTACAAAAGGAAAAAGCTCGTCACTGCATAGTAAACAGTCAATTTAGGGTCCCTCTATTAACCCAAGCGAAAAAAAGACCCGAAAATTCTAACGAAATTCGTACGTGTGCCGTTACTGACATTTTTGTGTAACGTTACTGACGCTGTTTTTTGTGGCGTTTACGTGATGAAAACATAAAATTTAAGCCCAACCTTTGGATAAAAATCATCTTTCATCCTTCCTTTTTAAATACTGGGCAATTATAAATATAAACTCTTTTCAATTCGCTAATTTGTACACAAACGTTCAGTAACCTCAAAACACACTTCCAAAAGCCGGTGACGTTACTAAACGGCTTAAAATGGTCATAACTTTACAACAAAACGAGATACAGCAAAATTGTCTACGTATGAAAGAACAGTTATGACGAGAACTTTCATATGCCTCTCTCTCAAGTTGGGAGAAATAACAGTATTTAGTAGAGATGTTGACCGAAATATGTATACGAACGTGACGTTACTGACGGTGGCCTGGCCATATGTTGGTTACGGCTGGGCATTTTAGCTCATTGATGTTACCAGTGAAAAGAGAATCTGTGATTATATTTTTCTACCATATGTCCTTCAATATATTCATCTATATCATATCTCTGCATAATCAACAGTTTTGCTGTTATAAATAAATATTTCGTGAAGATACCACAGGCAAATTTGTGCAATTTTTTCCCCATATCACTGCGTCCACCCTAATATCCCACAAAAGCCATAAACTTTTCATTATACAGTGTATTACAAAATTCAAGATGCAACATTGAAATTGCCTCTGTTTAATAAGTTGATGTCATCCTATTTCTAAACGTATCTCTATTACGAGGAGTGCTATGCATTTTCTCAATTTCCAAATGTTCCCTTAGTTTATAACTTTTTGAAAGTACTGTCAGTTTAACATGTCTGCATATAATGTTTTTGGTGTCATACATTTTAATGTATTCCAAAGTTATTTTCATGCAGTATTTGCTTCAAATAAAAAAGCATAAATTTGCACAAATTGTTCTCTTGTTTCTATCTATTAAATGTAATCGTTCGTAATGAGATAAAATGTTTACATTTGCATTTTTATTACGTAGCTTATTGTGAGGCTATTAAATATGGTAATATAGGAGCTTACGAGGTACTCTTAGGAATTAATGACGGTACAGTTTTGATTGTTAAGGGGGTTGTGGCATCGGGAAGTTATTAAATCCGTACCGCTCAAATGCAAACTGAGCATTTTGATGTTGTTTGCTAATGTTGTGTCTAAGATTCTTGCTCTCGGGTTCTTAAAAAATAGGGAAACATTGGGGTGATAAGTAAAAAATTCCACCAGAAAAAATTATCAGCAACAATTAGACATGAAAGGCCATGCATAAATTCTACCAGATCAAGGGCCTTCATTAAGGATACTGATATCTGATCGTCTTTGAAATAATTTTTATTTTTCTATGTGTTTTTATAATAATTGCTTTATTAATTATGGCTCATTAGACCACCTCGGCCAATCGTAGTTTCTTGGTGCTGACAACACCACAAAGAAAGACGTTGTACAGAGCTTCAGTAACTTCTGTTTCCTACTCCCTAAGATGCATCGGTGGTAGCATGCCATTCACGTTACTGAAATGGAAAGCTACTATTTTCAATCACTTATTTGTAGACAGAACAAAGACTGCCGGATCGGCCAGTTATAACATGAAGAGTAAATAGATGTTCGGAAAAAATCTTAAAAAACTGCCATAGTAGGAGGTATCATACACTCCTCATGCATTCTAGTCGCCAAGTAATTGATGCAGCATCATTAGAGAACCTAAAAAGTTAATTCATCATCTCTAGACAGTGCCATGATTTTGGAATTGAATGAATAAAAATGGAATGGAACTATAATCAAATCAAAAACCTTAAATCCAAAACTTTAACGACAACTTCAGATTTATCGCAGTATTTCAGTAAAACTGCTACAAAATCAAAAGGAAAGAAAAAGAAGTAAATTATTTAATCATATATGTTATATATGCAATTTAAAGCTTCTGATCGGTTTAACTTGGCAAACCCAGAGTGATCCTTGCCAATTGCACTTCAAGTCTACTCACAGAGCTCCGTATTCGTGGTACTTCTGCGAACGGAGTACCTCCACGTGGTGACGCCTGGAAGCGCACAGAGCACGGCTTACTTTGAGGGGCGAAACCTAAAACCCAGGCACGTCAGCTCAGAGTGAGCGGTACCCTGGTCAGCGTCTGACCCAGAATGGGCGGCTGCAATAAAATCCTGGCAGGAGGAGAAAACTGCGAGGTGGTGCGCTGGGCTTGCAACCCGCCACTGACGTATAAACTATTGCAATGAAAAGAAGTAAGATAAGAATAAAACGGACCCCCCAAAATGTTGACGACCACCGCAAACGAATTAAGGACTATGATTTGAGGATATGCACCTGGAATGTTATAACACTGTATAGACCAGGTGCCTCCATCCAACTGGCGGAAGTCCTCGAAAAATACAAGGCTGACATAACCGCTTTACAGGAAATCCGGTGGACGGGACACGGGTGCTCGAGCAAGAAGACTTGCGGCATCTACTATAGTGACCATGCGGACAAGCACGAGTTTGGATGTGGATTTGTGGTTGGCAAGATACTGCGACACCTAGTCTCAAGGTTCAACCCGGTGTGTGAACGTATTGACACCATAAGAGTCAAAACAAAGTTTTTCCACATAACACTTATATGTGCCCATGCTCCGACAGAAAAGAAAAGCGACGAGGACAAAGACGAGTTCTACGAGTGCCTAGAATGCTACAGGGATACATGATGGACCAAAAATTTCTTTACTTTTCAAATGATAACAAAAGACCTAGACAAATGAGACAAAAAGTATTTATGTCTTTGGAAAGAAAACACATAGGGATTTAATTTTTTTTTTGAAATTACATCATCCATTTGTGATCCTCGATTATATTGACTCTGTTGCAACCGAAGTGTTTCGTAACATTTTCAGAATTTCTCCGCAAATGCCTTCCTTAAATTTCTCAGTAGAATCTGAGTTGCTGTTTCGTAACATTTTCAGAATTTCTCCGCAAATGCCTTCCTATAACGCTGGACCGAACAGAATGTCAATGTCTTGAGTATATGCAAAGAGGTTTGATGCTACTGTTTAGGATTAGTGACACTTGGTCCACCCCGTTTCAAATGATCGCCACTATAATAGACTGTAAGTATTTTAAAATCGCAAATTTCCTGTATCATAAAGCCAGCTATCGTCTTGATCCCCAAAAATGTTCACTGTAAAACTTTTCCAGCCATGAAGTTTATAGGCTCAACTTAATATGTCCTTGTTGGTCCTTCAAAACAGTGCCTTTACAAAAACCGAACATTCACTTTATGTACATTATTCTTGTGATGTCGAATTAAAATGCTCACTTCTATAACATATTTTACGATTCATGATGATGATGTTAACGGAGTGTTAATGTATTTACTGACATACAAGTAGCATAAAAATACATAAATTATGTTCGACACGAAATTCTGATATATATATATGTGATACCATTTATTGCCTGGCAAAAGTGTATGAATTTGTAACGTATGACACACGTTCTCTCTCCTACGCTTATACCAGCCACTATGTAAATAATACGTCTGTATGAATATCCTAAATGATGATGTCTGAGTTTGTTGTTTTTATTACGGCTATACATGGTATTGATTATAAGAGGACGTTCTCAAAGTAACCCTACTAGCATGATTTATATGCGTAGCAGAGGGATATAAGCGAATGATTAGTTTGGTTTCTATTTTAAATTCTCAACGAATTTAGGTTTCCTAGTAAAAAATTAAAATTAAATTCACTCGGGCCAATGTTCACATTTACATGTTTTTTTTTTATCTTAGCTTATCAATTTGAGATTTATCGATGACTTTAAATAAATAACATTATTATTTACTTAAAACATTCCTATTGTAATGACTTCAGTTCTTTCCAAAAATTTATGGGTTTCTCCTTTCGTTTTTATTTTCTCTACCCCTCTTTAAAGTTGTCAATGTCACAAAGTCATTGTGGTAATCTTCGATCATTATTTCTTGCGTTCGCTTTCAATGTCATGAACAATTTATGGATTTCTCTTGTGGGTTTATATTGTTAATAATTAATGCAGCATCATTAGAGTGCGTTTAAGGTACTATGTTCCACCTAGGAACTTCTTGGAATATATATATATTAGAGTGCCCTTTGAGTCACATTCAATCAAAGCGCAAATGTGGGGAGAAGTAAAACGAAACTCATTAATAAATTTATTATAAATTGAAATGTAAATAAATAAATAGTGTATAAAAGGAAAAATGGAAATGTATATAGAGTAGTAATAGAATAAAAATGGCTTAATTGATGGTGTTCCTACTGTCAGCGCGTATAATTTATAACAAACAAGATGAAATTAACAGCAAATCGAAAGTTTCACTCTCTTTGGTGGCGCTACATGTGGTGTGATGTGATGTGGAAAATTTACGATTTAGGGAAAATAGTCAATTATCCATAATGGACAAAATGAAACATTTCAGATTTTGTTCTCGGCTGAGATGTGTTTTGTTATAATAAAGATTAATAGGCTAAAATTGCGATACGGTTTATGAATTTGGAAACCGTAAAAAGGGGAGATATACGTAGGTTTCAACACTGGACATAACATACTTAAGAAAACTTTTTATTGATTTTATAGAACGAACTCTTTTTAAAAAAACCTTTGAAAAATAACTGTTACTTTGTAATGATAACACCCATTTCTTAAAGCAAGAAATGCCATTTAACAAAATATTATTTAACAACCACTAAATGGGATGGGACTGGGACTTTGCCCTGAGGCTGAAAGTTACTGATTGTCACTCACTTGGGAGTGACCAGAATCGATTCCTTTGCGGCACTGTCCAAGCAGCTAACTACTTCCGGTCTTAGGCCAAGAATTCCCCGGGCAATGCCATTAAAACAACCGCTTAGAAGTTAGCTAGAGTTAGAAGGCGAAACGTTGAGTAACCTAATCGGCATGCTACCACCGATGCGTCTTTGGAAGTAGGTAACAGAAGTTACTGAAGCTCAACACAGCCTCTCTTAGTGGCTTTGGAAGCCCCAAGAAACTAAGATCGGGAGCGGTGGCCTAATAAGCCACTCTCCTTAGACAAAATTTATTATGAAAACACGGAGAATAAATAAAACAGCGCATACGCTGATGATGTAGACATCATCGGTCGAAAACTGTGGGATGTGACTGCAGCCTTCTCAGGTATACAGAAGGAATCAGCGAAAATGGGCCTAACGGTGAACGAGGACAAACCGAAGTTATTAGTTTCAACGAACAAAGAATCTACTCGTTTGGGAAACTGCGTGAACGTTGACAACTATAATTTCGAGGTGGTAGATAATTTTGTCTACCTAGGCTCCGCCATCAACAAAGCAAATAATGTCAGCCAAGAAATCCGGAGAAGAATCCTGCTTGCAAATAAATGCTACTACGGACTAAGCAAGCGATTCAATGACAGAGCCCCCTCTCGACGAACAAAACTCCAACTATACCAGATACTAATTCTACCTGTCTTAATGTATGGCTCAGAATCCTGGGTTATGACACAAGCGGATGAATCGGTTCTGGCGGTATTCGAGAGAAAAATACTCCGTAAAATATATGGGCCCATCATCGTTAACGGAGAGTATCGACGTCGTATGAATCATAAGCTGTACGAGCTGTACACTGACATTGACGTGGTCAAACGCATTAAGGTGCAACGGTTGCGTTGGCTAGGTCATGTTGTACGCATGGACGAAAATGCTTCAGCTCGAAAAGTCTTCGACAATGAACTCGATGGACGGCGCAGAAGAGGGCGACCAAAACTCCGTTGGAAAGACCAGGTTACTGAGAACCTTACAGAACTCGGTGTGACTAACTGGAGAAGAAGCGCAGAAGATCGAAGCGCTTATAATATTTTTCTACGTGCGGTATATAATCCACTGGGATTGCATAGAAGTAACAGATAAGTAAGTAAGTAAGTAAATTTTAAAATGATATACAAAACAACTGGAAAACATTTTATTGTATGATTTAAATCATTTAAAATTTCTGTACATAAGTGCAAATTTATCAATTCTTCTTCAATTACCACACATAGAAAATAGTACATGCGCTTCGGTACCTTGCTCGCCGTTGATATTTCTTCACACCAAGTTAGCTTAATACTTATTCAACAAAAATTTTGGCAATTTCGTAATGATACGCAGTCATGGCATCAAATGGTTTCTAGCTTATAATAATAATAAAAAAGTGCTAAGTGTTAATATGCCTTTCCTGTGTCTTTTTCTGGATATGTCGTAGTGTGAAGATCTAGTCCTTCGTGAATTTACCTGGCCTTAAATCACACTGAGAAGACCCAATCAGGGTATTTAAAGGAAATTGTGTGCTATGGGTAAAAGACCGATCCCACGGTAGTGGATGCACACATTAAGATCACCTTTTTTTTGCCAAGGGCCATAGAATACTCAAATACCAATCAGCGGCCATAAATTGATTTAAGCCAATCGTATTAATGAGTTGTTACATGCAGGTCACCAGATCCTAGCCACCGGCGTTGAAAAGCTCTATCTGCAGTCCATTAGTCAGTGCCAATCAATTTCCTTACTGACCATGTTTTTGCTTAGTAGGCAAACGGTGTTAACATTATTTCGTCACTTGCGACTCATTCGAAAACGAGCAGAGTACAAAAATGTGGCCTCAAAATTTGCAGATGTTGTATGTCCATGAACAGATTTCCATCTCTGCATTTATAGAGAAACTGGGCTTGTTATATTTTGATGAAAATTTTCGGAATTCACCTCACTATATACCTAAATCCTTGTACCCGTAATATCGTTGCAACACGTACAAGACGAACGTCAATGACGCTCGAAACGTGCCTCTCATCAATTACGACGGGGTCAATTTGATTTCTCATGTATTTCTTTTCCTTTGTTGCTTTGCATCATCATGATAATTTTTTTTTATTTCTTGGTACTGCTCTAAACTTCTGTCACCTACTTCCTATGTTTGAAACGATATTATCATGTCGCTGAGGTTACTTAACATTGCGCCTTCTTACATTTGCTACCCCTGAATGAATGTTTAGTAACATTGCCTGAGTAACTCGTGATCTGCCGGTGATAGGCGGTGGAGAAACAAAGGCATAGCCTTTTGTTTACAAAATTTTATCATTTAAGACTTTATAAACTTAATTGCAGCATAGTGGTTTTAAAATCAAACCCCGACACCACGAACCACAATCCAAACTAATAGGATTTGTTGCTGAGTACAATTCGGAGAACGTCCCATTGTAATTCCACATTTCTCTGCCCCCAACGATAACATGAGACTCATAATGAACCATTTGCAGCAACTACTCAATAATTCATGAGTCGCAAAATGTTGGTTTACATTGCACACAAGTGCACACGAGAACGATGTATATTGTGAGTATACATCAAAATTGTCGTTGTCAACGTACATATTACTGTTTGTATGTCATGATTGCATGCGAGTGTTAAAGTGAGATAAATTCTAAATACATCAACAACAGGATTTGTTAGTTAAGAAGCTAACCAAGTAAATCCGAACTCAATGGGTGACATTAATCTTTACCAATTTGAACTAATCGAGCTGAAGGGAGAATCTTGCAGGTATATATCTATATCTACTAGAAGTAATATTAGCAACCATAACAATATAAATAAAATCTATTTATATAGATTGGATTACTGGCCATGACAAGCAATGTAATTAATTTGTCTGGCAAATTTTTTAATGTGTTTATATGTAAGAAGAGGCTAATGTGGTTGCTGTCAAAGGCACACAGAATAATTAATGAGATCTGCATAGATCCTAAATCATAGTATGAGGAGTGTATTAATAATGTATGAATTATATTTGTTGAGAAACCCTAATTCATGGACACAGTAAGGACGTGTTTTTGTGTGGAGACAATCAATTATATTGGTGTTTAGGAATAAATAAAAAAATGGTTCGTTTTGACATGATTTGCCAAGTTGTACATTTTTTTAATCAATAAGGGGTATTTTTAGGGAAATCTACCGGTAAACTGAATTTAATTCCATTGGCCAGTTTCTAGTTATTTCAAACTCAGAAATTCTATCTATAAGGAGTATTTTTAGGGAAATCCGTTGCACCTTTATGCGTTTGACCTCGTCAATGTCAGTGTACAGCTCGTACAGGTCATGATTCATACGACGCTGATGCTTTCCGTTAACGATGATGGGCCCATATATTTTACGGAGTACTTTTCTCTCGAATACCGCCAGAACCGATTCATTTGCTTGTGTCATAACCCAGGATTCTGATCCATACATTAAGACATTTGGAACCAGTATCTGGTATAGCTGGAGTTTTGTTCGTCGAGAGAGGGCTTTGTCATTGAATCGCTTGCTTAGTCCGTAGTAGCATTTATTTGCAAGCAGGATTCTTCTCCGAATTTATAGGCTGACATTATTTTCTTTGTTGATGGCGGAGCCTAGGTAGACAAAATTATCTACCACCTCGAAATTATAGTTGTCAACGTTCACGCAGTTTTACAAACGAGTCGATTCTGTGTTCGTTGAAACTAATAACTTCGTTTTGTCCTCGTTCACCGTTAGTCCCATTTTCGCTGATTCCTTCTGTATACCTGAGAAGGCTGCAGTCACATCCCGCAGTTTTCGACCGATGATGTCTACGTCATCAGCGTACGCGAGTAGCATGTGGCTTTTGATGAATATAGTGCCACTCGTGTTTACTGCAGCTTTTCTCATTATCATCTTCATCACAATGTTGAAGAGATCGCAAGGCCGTCGCCTTGTTTTAAGCCTCGTCTGGTATAGAATGACTTCGTAAGGTCCTTGAAAATCTCCACTGTAGACTTCGTGTCAGTCAGCGTCATTCCGCAAAGACGTATCAGCTTCGCTGGAATACCAAACTCAGCCATGGCTTCAAGTAATTTCTGCCGTATCGGGCTGTCGAAGGCAGCTTTATAGTCGACAAAAAGATGGTACGTGTCGATCTGTTTCTCTTGGGTCTTTTCCAGAATTTGCCGAAGTGTGAAAATGTCAGTTTTTAATTTTCCAAATTTTCTAAAGCCACACTGATAAGGCCCGATCAGGTTGGATAACACTGGCTTTAGTCTTTCACATAGCACACTCGACAGGACCTTATATGCGACGGGTAAAAGGCTGATCGCGCTTTGTCGTTGGTGGATAGAGTAGTTCTAGGTAAGTAACCACATGTCAAGTAAGTCTTATTCTGCTACTTCCAGAGCGGGCGGAAATACCAAAAAATAATTAATTAAGTTGTTGTCAAATGAATATAAACCGCATAGCAATGTTGCCAAGGTTGTACCAAGAAAATAAGAAATTACTTTTTTTCATTACACAGTGCAACATTTCTAAGGTCATCGTCTGGTGCCGCCTTCGTACCCAGATATTTTTGAAGTATATACCGAGACTAAAAAAATCCCCAAAGGATTTGGCCCCATTACATCGAAACATTTTTTTATGGATACTCCAATATTTTCACCCCAACACGATTTTTTTTATAATTTTTACGGAGTCCATATTTCATTAACCGTTCGAAAATATGTCATGTCTTTTGTTTGATATAACATAAATACTATATGGTGGCTTCTTCTTTTTGGGGATACTTTCACGTACAGTTCCCAGAATTGAGTCCCAAACTCATGTATTGTACTGTGTTATCCTTAACTCAGTAACAAACAAGAGGCGTATACGTGCCGTAATTGAGTTTTTAGTAGCTCATACGTAAAACTGGTGTACCAAATAACACCAATCTCGCTTAGGCAGATGTAGATGAATTTAATTTAATCCAAATAAATTTTTTAATTTTATAAATATAATTTAAAATTGAATTATAGAGAATTTTAACTTATTTGACAGAAGCTGGAGTCATATAAACTTCTATATACCAACAACAAATACCATTAACGTTTAAAATATATGTAACTTTTATAGTTTAGTAGTTATTATTATTAGCCTTTAAAACAACTTGACACATATATATATTTATATCTTAGTGCCTAAGTCAGAGGCCGAAATGATCAAAGATTTCCATTCGCTTCGATCTTGTGCACACCGTCTCCAGTCAGTCCTACCAAGCAGCGTCAGTGATTCCTCCACCTGGTCCTTCCAAGGTAGTCGCGGTCCCCCTTTTTTTGCACCGTCCTTCGAGGTCTTGATAGAACACCTTTCGTGCTGGAGTTTCCTCATCCATTCTCACGACATGGCCCAGCCAGCATAATCGTTGCACTTTGATTCGATTGACAACATCAATGTCGTGGTATAACTCGTACAGCTCATGGTTCATCCTAAACTCGCCGTTTAAGCAAATGTCTCCATATATTTTGCGGAGTATTTTTCTCTTAAACACCGCCAGATGAACTGCATCTGCCTGTGTAAGCACCCAAGATTCGGAGGCGTACAACAGTACCGGTAAAATTAGTACCTGGTACAGCTGGACTTTGGTAGTTCGACATAGGGTGGTGTGAATAAAGTGCTCGCGTAGTCCAAAGAAACACCTGTTGGCAAGCACTATTCTCCATTTTATTTCAAGGCTGACACTGTTGTTTTTATTCATGGCGGATCCAAGGTAGATAAATTCATCCCCTAACTCAAAGCAATAGTTTTCAACGTTCACGCTGCGTCCCCAACGGGTGGACACTTTGTTCGATGATACCATTAACTTCGCCTTGTACTCATTCACTGCCAAACCCATTTTCGCTGACTCCCTTTCAACTGATGAGAAAACAGCTGTTACCTCTCGCATCGTTCGACCGATAATGTCGATATTATCGGCATATGCGAGCAGCATGTGGCTCTTATTAAATATGGTGACAGACATGTTAACCGCTGCTTTCCTTAACACCTTCTCCATCACTATGTTGAACAGCATACATGACAAACCGTCACCCTGTCTAAGACCTCTCGTCGTATCGAATGGTGCAGATAGATCCTTGACAATCCGAACAGAGGATTTGGTATTCGTAATGGTACACCGGCAGAGACGAATTATCTTCGCAGGAATACCGAACTCAGACATGGCTTCGTATAGTCGAAGGCAGCTTTGTAATCGACAAAGAGGTTTTAAGTGTCGATTTTCTTCTCTTGGGTTTTCTCAAGAATCTGCCGTAGTGTAAATATCTGATCCGTCGTGGATTTGCCTGGCCTAAAGCCGCACTGATAAGGTCCAATCAGATTTTCCACAATTGGCTTTAGACGTTCACACAGGACCTTAAACGCAATCGGTAAGAGGCTAATTCCACGATAGTTTTTACACTCACTACGGTCACCTTTTTTGTAGACTGGACATAGCACACTGAGATTTCAATCCTCTGGCATGCTCTCCTGAAACCAAATGTTCTCTATGAGCTGTTGCATGCTCAAAACAAGCTCATCTCCACCCGGCTTAAACAACTCAGCTGGTAGACCATCAGCCCCAGCGGCCTTGTTGTTCTTTAGGCGGGATATGGCAGTTTTTATCTCAGCTTGGCTCGGAGGTGGACACTCGATGTCATCATCTCGGATTGGTGCACAGTCTTCATCCGCCAAATTTTCACACATCAATAGGCTGCAGAAGTGATCTTTATATATTCTCAGTACGCTCTCGGAGTCAGTAACGAGATGACCATCCTTGTCTATACAGGAGGGAAGACCTGTTCCATGTACCTTACCTTTTATCTTCTGATTCTTCTAGTAGCTCTGATAGTTTAGTAGTTATAAAATAAATAAATGTTAAGAATTTAATGAAAATGTATTTATGTTTTCTTTTAATTGCAGGTATGTACTAAAATCGAGCATTGTTAAGATAAGTATTAATATTAATATTATAACTAGACATTGAAATGTGCATTTGCAATATGTATTACTGTTTGGATTACAACAACCAAATCAAGTTTTTTGGCTCTTTGATGTAATTGGAAAAATAATTTCCGTAACATTATTAACATGAAAAAAGTGAAAGTTTACCAAAAAAAAAAAAAGGAGTCCAGAGATTCGGGACCGGGCGTAACATATTTCCCGCATCGAAGATCTTCCGCTTACCTTTTTACCTATGCAATCATTTGACAACAATCAAACAACAATCAT
Organism: Muscina levida; assembly: GCA_964034835.1. Classification (NCBI taxonomy): domain Eukaryota; kingdom Metazoa; phylum Arthropoda; class Insecta; order Diptera; family Muscidae; genus Muscina; species Muscina levida. The sequence goes on along the minus strand of OZ035880.1, from coordinate 33,113,428 downwards.
TCTGCAACACTGCAAAAAATTGTTAATCATTCTAAGAGAGAGCTAAACCAGGTGAAGATTACAAAAATCGTTTATGGTGGAGAAGAGGGAAAGGGAGTGCGATGATACCAAAAAGAGTTAGAAATGATGGCCGGAGATTGTACAAAAAGTTACAATGTAAAGCTTACAGAACAGGGATCCTCATCTGTAAAGACAGAGATGTAAATGTGGTCACGTGCAACCAGAGTGTGCTGAAAATATGGTAGAAATTGCAGGCTGCACAAGTGACGAAATGACGCTAATCATCGACGATGGAGATAATTATCCACCGCCGATTCAAAAAGAAGTATCTGTAATGGTGTGCGCTGTACAACAACATCGACGTAGTCAAGCGATGCCTATGACATGTTGTGCCATGTCAACTTCGTTGGGTGGGTTGGGTTAAAGAGTTGTTATCCAAATTTGGTGTGACGAACTTACAACGGAATGAAAAATGCAGACAGTTATTGATAGATATCAAGCATTCTCATATTCTACCCCAGATTTCCGGAGTACCTTGTCGAATAGTATCACACTCGTGTTAGTTCTCATAAACTAAAATTTTAATAGTAACAAATTATCAGACCTATAAATAATCATCCTAAAGATGTCCGCATCCTAAAGATGTCCTCGTGGGGAATGGGACTTTGCTCAGAGGTGGAAAGTTACTGATTGTTACTCACTTGGGAGTGATCAGAATCGATTCCTTTGTGGCACTGTCCAAGCAGCTAACTACTTCCGGCCTTAGACCAAGTATTCCCCGGGCAATGACTTCAAAGCAACCGCTTAGAAGTTAGCTAAAGTTAAAAGGCATTACAACCATGTATTTTGAATGGTCAAAGAGACGTCTCAGGAAAGTAGGCTTGAACCGCTGAAGCAAGGTTGCATCGTGGGATTGGACGTGCAGATAGCAGCCATATTACCAATCTAGGAGACGAGGGTTAGCAACCCACAGCTTCCGAAAACTAAATTGCGAAAATCTATAGCGTCTGTTCCATATTGGGCGGCTTACTGGTCAGCGTCTGCCTCAGAATGAGCGGCTGAAATGTTTCCTGGCAGTATGAATAAAATGCAGAACCTGGTGGGCTGGGCTTGCCACCCGCCACCAGTATAATGGCGGTGAATAAAATGAGAAATAAGAGAAAAAGAAACCCCCAAAATGTTGACGACCACCGCAAACGTTTTAAGGACCATGATTTGAGAATATGCACTTGGAATGCTAGAACTCTTTACCGACCAGGTGCCTCTATTCAACTGGTGGATGTCCTCGAAGAGTATAAGGCTGACATTACTGCTATACAGGAAATTCGGTGGACTGGATATGGATGCTCGCGGATGAGGATGTGTGACGTGTACTACAGCTGCCACGCGGAAAAGCTAGAGTTTGGTTGTGGATTTGTGGTCGACAAGAGACTACGACACCTGGTCTCTAGGTTTACTCCTGTCAGTGAACGAATCGCCACCATAAGACTAAAGGCAAAATTTTTCTACATCACGCTGATATGTGCTCATGCTCCGACGGAGGAGAAAAGTGACGAGGTCAAAGACGAATTTTACGCCCAACTTGAAGAAACATATGACCGTAGCCCGGGCCATGATGTTAAAATCGTGCTTGGAGATTTTAATGCCAAAATAGGCCGGGAGAATGTCTTTAGCCAAAAAGTCGGAAAATTTAGTCTGCATACTGACACATCGCCAAACGGAATCAGACTGATTGATTTCTCTGCAGCAAGAAACATGGTAATTAGCAGCACACGATTTGACCACAAAAACATTCACAAAGCAACGTGGATATCTCCCGATCAAGGAACGAGAAACCAAATTGATCACGTGGTAATCGATGGAAGGCACGCGTCAAATGTCTTAGACGTACGAATGATCAGAGGTGCGAACATCAACTCGAATCACCACCTCACTGCAGTGAAGGTGCGTACTAGGCTAAGCAGAGCGAAAACCCTGCGTAACCAGGCACAGAGAAAGCTGGACATCGCTAAACTGCAGACCGCGGAGATAGCCAACGCCTATTCTGACCAACTCTCTCAACTACTTCTTGATGCTCCAACTCTTGAAAATACTAGCGCGCAATGGCAACATATTGCCCACTCGATGGAAAGGACTGCGCGGTCCGTACTGGGGTATGTGAAGCCCTTTAACGATAATGCCTGGTACGATGACCAATGCCGCGATGCCACCCGGGAACAAGATGCTGCATACAGGGCCAAACTGCAGCCAATGGCAACGCGAGCTGTTCATGAAAAATATAGGGAGAAGAGGTGGGAGGCGACTCGACTCTTCAGGCGAAAAAAACGAGAGCTTAAGAAGCGGAATAATGTGTGTATTGAAGATTACAGGAACAGAGGTGAAGCCCGAAAATTCTATCAGAAGATAAAAGGAAAGGTACATGGAACAAGTCTTCCCTCCTGTAAAGACAAGGATGGTCATCTCGTTACTGACTCCGAGAGCGTACTGAGAATATATAAAGATCACTTCTGCAGCCTATTGATGTGTGAAAACTTGACGGAAGAAGACTGTGCACCAATCCGAGATGATAACATCGAGTGTCCACCTCCGAGCCAAGTTGGGATAACAACTGCCATATCCCGTCTAAAGAACAACAAGGCCGCTGGGGCTGATGATCTTCCAGCTGAGTTGTTTAAGGTGGGTGGAGATGAGCTTGTTTTAAGCATGCAACATTTCATAGAGAACATTTGGCTTCAGGAGAGCATGTCAGAGGATTGGAATCTCAGTGTGCTATGTTCAATCTACAAAAAAGGTGACCGTAGTGAGTGTAAAAACTATCGTGGAATAAGCCTCTTACCGATTGCGTATAAGGTCCTGTCTAGCATACTGTGTGAACGTCTAAAGCCAATTGTGGAAAACCTGATTGGACCTTATCAGTGCGGCTTTAGACCAGGCAAATCCACGACGGATCAGACATTTACACTACGGCAGATTCTTGAGAAGCAAATCGACACTTACCACCTCTTTGTCGATTACAAAGCTGCCTTCGATAGTCCCATCAAGCATCGACTATACGAAGCCATGTCTGAGTTTGATATTCCTGCGAAGATAATTCGTCTCTGCCGGTGTACCCTTACGAATACCACATCCTCTGTTCGGATTGGATCTATCTGCACCATTCGATACGACGAGAGGTCTTAGACAGGGTGACGGTTTGTCATGTATGCTGTTCAAGATAGTGAAGGAGAAGGTGTTAAGGAAAGCAGCGGTTAACATGTCTGGCACCATATTTAATAAGAGCCACATGCTGCTCGCATATGCCGATGATATCGACATTATCGGTCGAACGATGCGAGAGGTAACAGCTGTTTTCACATCAGTTGAAAGGGAGTCAGCGATAATGGGTTTGGCAGTGAATGAGGACAAGACGAAGTTAATAGTATCATCGAACAAAGTGTCCACCCGTTGGGGACGCAGCGTGAACGTTGAAAACTATTGAGGTAGTGGATGAATTTATCTACTTACTTTATAACACTTTATAAACACCACCGTATCTCGAACTACCAAAGTCCAGCTGTACCAGCTGTTGTACGCCTCCGAATCTTGGGTGCTTACACAGGCAGATGCAGCTCATCTGTGTCATCGGTGTTTGAGAGAATAATACTCCGCAAAATATATGGACACATTTGCGTAAACAGCGAGTTTAGGATTCGGATAAACCATGAACTGTACGAGTTATACCACGACATTGATGTTGTCAAGCGAACCAAAGTGCAACGATTATGCTGGCTAGGCCATGTCGTGAGAATGGATGAGGAAACTCCAGCGCGAAAGGTATTCTATCAATACCTCGAAGGACGACGCAAAAGAGGAAGACCGCGACTACGTTGGAAGGACCAGGTGGAGGAATCACTGACGCTGCTTGGTAGGACTGACTGGAGACGGTGCGCACAAGATTGAAGCGAATGGAAATCTTTGATCATTTCGGCCTCTGACTTAGGCACTAAGATATAAATATATATATGTGTCAAGTGGTTTAAAGGCTAATAATAATAATAAAAAGATGTCCTCGTAGCAACACCCACTGGCATAGGTCTATTTTGTACAATTTCTTGTCTTTAATTTGTTCTTTCATTTAAAAGCTAAAGAGGCTGTCACTAACATCCATTAATTCTCCTAATAACCTCAAAGATGTGCTTCGTTGGCTCATTATTACAGTTTCCGCTTGCTCAAATACCTAATAACTTCGTTTTCTTGTTTTTTCGTGTCTGTCTCTTCTTTGTGGTGAAATTAAATGTTTGTGGGATGGCGGGATTTTTGGGTAAAAACGTTTAGGAACAATAGTTTAAACTTAGGCAATTAAACAAGCAAAAGAGGGAAATATTTTTATCCCGTTAGATGTCCTTACATCTCCTTAAATAACTTTTGTTATCGGAATCCTAAATGTTTACGCATTCCTGCTTGTCAGCAACTCATGCAGTAAGGTTGTAGTTGTTTGTGTGTACATAGATTACTTTTATTTTTTTTGTGAAATCATAAGTCACTGTGATTGTTACTGTACTTACATATGTTGAATGGATCTGTTGTGTCTTGCAGAATTCCTGTGCTATGCTGTGTAGCAAAACTTTAAATTCAAATTTTGTGTAATAATCTAGAAACATTTGACTTGTGATGTTTATACAGTATTAATGTATCTAATTTAAAATCAGTGAAACCAAGGTTTGTCAAATTGAAGTGAAATCTCGCTGCACAATTAAGTAAAACTTAAATGTGTGTTCGTTTTCTTATATCTTACACATCATCAGCCCAGAAGCGCAGAACAGAATTTACATTATGATTCTGTTATTCGCATAGACGAGGACACTTTGCAACACTTATGTGACATGAGTTCGATTTCAAAGCACTGTGTTTTTACGACAACTTCCTTTGTTGAGTAGTCTTATTGACGTTATTTTTTTTGTTTTGCTCAACAATAATGCAAACGTGCCGACCTTTGTGAACACCAACTTTAGCCATTGTTATGATGACTGTTTCTGATTTTACTGTTGTTGCTACTGCTTACTATTGTTCCATTTGCTATTGCTGTTGTCATTGCATTTAATGGATAAAATTAAATATTCTCTTTTATTTATTGAAAGAGAAAAAAAAAGTTTAAAGGAAAATCTCAAAGTCGAAAAAGAAATAACTTGACTATTACAAATTGGCCATAGGATCATAAAAATTAGTTAAAATGTTATTAGTTTTGAAAAGTACTTATATTTATTGCCTTAAATTTTTTAGATTGTTGGTTTACATGTGAGTGAGAACTATGAACTAAGCTGAAGTATTTTAAAAAGGAGGATATAAACTGAATTTTGATTGTGATTGGAATATTAACACCAATGCAAACACATATATATATGGATGTATGAGTGCCTCTTATTTTCAATATAGGCGCCCCTTTAAAAATGCCTTCATTATTCTAATGAATACTATTACGAATTCATTCCTAATATACTGATGTTATGTTGTTAAAAGTGTTAAAAGAAATTGTATGTTTTTTTATAGCATACATAACTACTTGGCACCCCTATGAACATATATATAGTGTAGATATGTATGTAATATACATACACTCCAAGTATCATGATGAATGCATTTCAATTGCTAAAGCGTACTTGCATAAATATATAGAACGTTCAAGGCCATTAATGAATGAATACTTTAGTAAAAGTGGAACGCAATTTAACTAAAATGTTCGTCAAAAACTCATATCTCACACGACCATAAAGAGGAAATTTTACACAACATAGGTGAACAAGTTATGACTCTAGATTTAGCTTTTAAATCTAATCATTTTGATGACGGAAATTGAATAGTTGTGGTAACCGAATATTGTTTTGGTGCATCTGTTGTGCAACGCTGCTGCTGACAGATCATTATGCACATGAATAATGTATGATTCAACCACAACACTTGCGGAAAACATAAATCACTCAATTGTGTGGTGGCGATTTCATGCACATTTACTTTCATCACAAGCACCAGCGACACAGATGGCTCAGTAGTGATTGTGAAACATAAATGGGAGTGGGGAGTGATATGAGGTTATAGAAAGTGTGAAATTTTCACATATGACAAAGGTAAATTGAATAGCAAATAAAAAAAACTAAATTATGACAAATTAATTATCAAACTAGACAATTCTCCTTAACTTTTTAAACAAGAAACATTAGTGGTGAACTTTATTAGCTTGCTAAAAATAAATAGGAACAAAGTAGATAAAATGATGGGTTTTAAATGACCCTACTAGATGGCACCTGTAAGGACAGTGATGGAAATCTGGTCACGGATACGCAGAGTGTGCTGCACATATGGAGAGAACACTTCCAGCAACTGCTGGTTCCAGAAGGCAGCGCACGTGAAGTTATCACGCCAATTGTCGACGACGGCTTAGATTGCCCACCACCAAGTCAAGCCGAGGTAAGAAGAGCAATATCGCGGCTGAAAAACAACAAAGCAGCCGGTGCCGACGGTCTGCCCGCAGAGCTCTTCAAGTCCGCTGGCAAGGAGCTGATAACGAGCATGCACCAGCTCCTGCGCACGGTTTGGCTTAAAGAGTGCATGCACTGTATTATGTCCTGTGCTGAAAAAAGGTGATACATGTGTGTGCTCCAAATACCGCGCGATCAGCCTTTTACCCGTCGCATATAAGGTCCTGTCGAGTGTGCTATGTGAAAGACTAAAGCCAGTGTTATCCAACCTGATCGGGCCTTATCAGTGTGGCTTTAGACCTGGAAAATCAACAACTGACCAGATTTTCACACTTCGGCAAATCCTGGAAAAGACCCAAGAGAAACAGATCGACACGTACCATCTTTTTGTCGACTAAAAAGCTGCCTTCGACAGCCCGATACGGCAGAAATTACTTGAAGCCATGGCTGAGTTTGGCATTCCAGCGAAGCTGATATGTCTTTGCGGAATGACGCTGACTGACACGAAGTCTTCAGTGAAGATTGACAAGGACCTTACGGAGCCATTCTATACCAGACGAGGCCTAAAACAAAGCGACGGCCTATCGTGCGATCTCTTCAACATTGTGATGGAGATGATAATGAGAAAAGCTGCAGAAAACACGAGTGGCACTATATTCTACAAAAGCCACATGCTACTCGCGTACGCTGATATTGTAGACATCATCGGTCGAAAACTGCGGGATGTGACTGCAGCCTTCTCAGGTATTTAGAAGGAATTAGCGAAAATGGGCCTAACGGTGAACGAGCACAAAACGAAGTTATAAGTTTCAACGAACAAAGAATCTACTCGTTTGGGAAACTGCGTGAACGTTGACAACTATAATTTCGAGGTGGTAGGTAATTTTGTCTACCTAGGCTCCGCCATCAACAAAGTAAATAATGTCAGCCTAGAAATCCGGAAAAGAATCCTGCTTGCAAATAAATGCTACTACGGACTAAGCAAGCGATTCAATGACAGAGCTCTCTCTCAACGAACAAAACTGCAGCTATACCAGATACTGGTTCTACCTGTCTTAATGTATGGCTCAGAATTCTAGGTTATGACACAAGCGGATGAATCGGTTCTGGCGGTATTCGAGAGAAAAATACTCCGTAAAATATATGGGCCCATCATCGTTAACGGAGAGTATCGGCGTCGTATGAATCATGAGCTGTACGAGCTGTACACTGACATTGACGTTGTCAGACGCATAAAGGTACAACGGTTGCGTTGGCTGGGTCACTCGATGGACGGCGCAGAAGAGGGCGACCAAAACTCCGTTGAAAAGACCAGGTTACTGAGAACCTTACAGAACTCGGTGTGACTAACTGGAGAAGAAGCGCAGAAGATCGAGGCGCTTATAATATTTTTCTACGTGCGGTATATAATCCACTGGGATTGCATAGAAGTACCAGCTAAGTAAGTAAGTAAGTACTAGATGGCACAGAGTAAATAGAATATAAAAAAACTTGTGGACCAAAAAAATAATTAAAATGCTGTGGAGAAATAGTTTGCAATAGTTAAAATTAGAAACAAAGACAACAGATTATATATGTTTTGAAATTTAGTATGTAACACAAAAAGTTAACATTACCTTTAAAGCAGAGTTTTGAAAATAATTATGAAAACTCCAACAATACAAAAACAATAGAAAAAGTGTATTTTAATTGTTGTTTAATTAACTATAGCATTTTTTTTAACTCTATAATTTTTAACTGAATTTTATCTTAAAAAACAAAAAATCAACGCAAAATCTGGCAACATGAATTTTTAAAAATTTAATCAATATAAAAACCAAAATTGTAAAAGGTAATAACCTGGCCGTCTGAGCAGTACATCGAGATTACTGTCGATGACTTTTCTAACTGGATGTGTAAACCATGTGTACAATATGATCCAGCCAACGCAATGGCTGATGCGCTTAATCCCGTCTATGTCGATATACAGCTCGTACAACTCACAAATCATACCACGTCGATACTCACCATTAATGATAATGGTTCCTTATATTTTACGGAGTATTTTCCCTTCGAACACTGCTGGAACCGATTCGTCTGTTTGTGCTATTACGCAGGATTCTGCCTCATGAATTATAACACGTACAACCAGTATCATTTATAGTTGGATTTTGTTGGTCAAGGAATGACTTTGTTATTAAATCTCTAGCTTAGTGCTTTATAGAATTAATTGACGTTATCTGTTTTATTGTTGGCGAAGGTGAGGTAGACAAAAATCATATATCACTTTGAAGTTGGAATTAGCAACATTGACGCATCATCTCAAATGAGTAGGCAATTGATTCGTTGAAACTAACAACTCTATTTGGCTATTACGTTCTAAATCTTTAAATCATGGGAAATCCAGACATCAGATTTTTTTTGTGCTGAAATTTTTTGTTTCAAAATTTGCAGAAAGTACATGGCTTGGTATTTAACTTGCATAGTTTAATTAGATACATTAGAACGTGAACGTGACACTGATTTGGTCATAAATGTCAATAATAAAACTGTTCTTTCGATAATTTAATGTATCTTTTATATGCACTAACACAAATTGATTACAATTCCATTTTGTTTTTAGTACACACTAGACCGGGTCGGTCACTATACAAAAATTTTTTTTCTCCAAAGTCGAGGGCAAATATTAAAGATCACCTCGAGACAACTTCAAAAAAAAAAATTTTTTTTTATCCCCCACCCCCCCGGAAAAACAGCCAAAATCGTTTTTTTATCACTGCTTTTTTGTTTGTGGCTCAATCGTAACATACAAGGCATCGGTGTATAGGTTTCGACGAGTACTACATTTGTCCTATAGATGTCGCTGACAAACGACATCATCTTGTAATGATGATGAAAATATTTTTTCCTAGGATTAAAGCCCTTTAAAACCCAAGAACATTTTGCTTTGGAAGTATACAGTTTTATTCAAAAACATAAAAGTTACGTATGATAAGATGTATTTACAGCATTAACATTTTTTTATGTTGTTTGCATTATTATCGCAAATTATTGCATACTTTATAGCGCTGACGGAAAATTTTTATAAAAATGATTCCATACTTTGTAGCTTAAATTGTTGCATAAGTCTTAACGACACACACTGGGGATTTAACGGAAAAAAGTCAAATTGACAACATACTCTTCATGCAATATTCAGTGGTATTTTTAAATTAAAGACTAAATGGTACAATGAAATCAAAGAGAACATGTTGAAAGAAGTTGTGTACGAGTGGTACAATATGCCACCTACACTCCACAAAATTCTCATTCATGGAAAGGATATAATTGAAAAGTGTGCTTTTCCTGTAGGCTTACTATCCGAAAAGGTTCACGAAAGTCGTAACAAAGATTATAAAAAATACTCAGACACTCCAGAAAATGCAGTCGAATTGCCACGAACGAAGATATTATGCACCGAATGATGGTAACATCAGATCCCATGCTCTCACATTTGACACCTTCGTTTATCACGAAGTCAAGGCACTTTTAGAATAAAAAAATTCAATAATAGTAACATTTTATATGAAAAATTCGTATGTAGTTATATAGGCGCTATGTGATGGGCGTGGCCGATTTTAATGAAACTTTCAGAAAATTTTCATTTCATTAATTGCAATGTCTAAATTTCAACACATTCGGAATAAAAGAACAAATTTCGTATGAAAAATATGATGAAATATATGATGGGCATGGCCGATTTTGATGAAAATTTATATTTTTCCTAATAGCGTTAAGAAAGTGCTCGGTGCCAAGTTTCATCACTCTAGAAGCACTCCTTATAATTTTTTCAATCAAATGTATGAGGACATCCCCACTGTGCGACATCGAAAAAAAATTAAATATTTTCTTGAGATAATTCATTTTTAATATAGTTACCGGCGAAATATATTTTTTATTACAAATAAAATCCCAAAAAGAGCAAAGATATGTATATAATTACAGCAAATATTGGCGCGACTCAAGTTGAGTTCACGACTTTCTAATTTTGCAAAAATTTTTCATTTTGATTAGGCATTCCAAGCCTGATTCACTTACGTTTCACACAAATGTTCAGTATTGCAAATTGCATGGGAAGAAGACAAGTGCAAAGTTATGTCTATATTTTATTATTAATACTTACATTGTGAAGCAGGTATCTTTATACTTTCGTTTCTCGAATATTGGTGACACTGAATACCATCATCCGCATGTTTGAAAACACTGTTTGCGCTAAAAAGTATGCAATAACTTGTATTTAATTTTTTTTCGATATCGCTAAGAAGTATGCAATAATTTTCTGTAATAATGCAAGTAACAGGAAAAAATATTAGTGTTGATGCTGTAAATACATCTTTTCATACGTAAGTTTTTTGTTTTTGAATCAAACTGTATACTTCCGAAGCAAAAAGTTCTTGGTTTTTAAAGGGCTTTAATCCTAGGAAAAAATATTTTTAAATTTTAGGGGTAGAAATTGCTCTAAATCAGGCCATCATTACAAGATGATGTCGTATGTCAGCGACATCTATATGACAAATGTAGTACTCGGCGAGACCTATACACCGATGTCTTGTATTTTATGATTGAGCCACAAACAAAAAAGCAGTGACAAAAAAAAGATTTTAGCTGTTTTTCCGGGGAGTGGGGGAGGAAAAAAATTTTTTTTTTTTAGTTGTCTCGAGGTGATCTTTAATATTTGCCCTCGACTTTGGAATTTTTTTTTTTGGTGACCCGGTCTAGTACACACTTCAAAACTGATTTCTGCCTTTATAATCCAAATGGAATACGTACACAACGGCAATGTGACGTATGGGTGATATCTGAAGCATACAAATTCCCATACTTCATACGTTACAGTACATCAACATATTAAACGAACTCTATTCTTTTAGTCAATAGATGAGCACTAACCGCATCTACATATAAATAGTGCAACGCAACAAACAATTCGCAACCCTCATAGATCCAGCCTAATTAACATAGCAACGACATTGGATACAATTACATTAGCAGTTGCCGCGGCAACTGGGCTATAAAATGTAAGTGGTATATTTTATTGTTAAAGGGAAATGCTGTTGGTTATAAGAAAAATATTTTTGAGTGTTTGAGTTAAATCTTTATGGAAAAAGTGGCGAAACTGTGTGTCACCGGTTTTGTGTTTAAAATGTATAATAGCGAGTAATTTAAATGGACAGAAAATAGACGATAAAGTCTTGATCATTTGGGAATTGAGAGAAAAAAAAAAATAATGTTAACGGTATTGTTGATGGTGATGGTACTATAACCACGTACTATGTTCTCGTTGGCTACTTAGCTACCTTTTACAGTTTAATGAGGCAAAATAGATTGTGGTTAATGAAAGTTATTTAAATATATCCTGAACTGATATGCATCACATTTTATTTGTGATCATCAGGCAACTTTTCTCACCATGATACTAACACCTGTTGACTACATATTGTCAGTAAAAAAAGCGTTTTGATACAAAAAATAAAAGTACCTTTTTATGTCATAAAATTACTTTTTGGTACAATAAATTACGTTTTGGTACAATAATAATACTTTTTGTTACAAAAGTTCAATATCTGTAATTTTAGGTACAACAAATTAACTTTTGGTGCAATGAATATACTTTTTGGCACAATTAAAACTTGTTGGAACACTAAAATATAAAATAAAAGTACTTTTTGAAATAACTAAAGAAGTTTTAGTTACAATTAAAGTATTTGTTTAACAAAAATTTACTTGTTGGCACAATTAAAGTACTTGTTCAACAAAAAGCATTTGTTGGTACGATTAAAGTCTTTTTATTGCAATAACACTACAAGCACTTTTTGGTATCGTAAAAGTATCTCTAAAAAAGTTGTTGAAAAGTAGAAAATAATATTTGTAGCTAAAAAAAATACTTGCTAATACAGTACAATTACATTTTGGTAACACAAAAGTACGTTTTGGTACACTCAAAGGACATTTTGGTACCATCAAAGTATTTCTTGTTGCAATGGCTGTACTTATTAGTACAATAAAAATAGTTGTTGAAAACATAATAGTTAAAAAAAATAATTCTAGGTACAATGAAAGTAATTATTTGAGAACGACTTCTCTTTTTTAAATGGACTTGGACTATTTTTTACTCTAAGCTAGTTATAAAATTTTTTACTTTCATTTTTTTTTTTTTTTTAAAGATGTATAGTTGAAGTTGTACTTTTTGTCAAATTGTTTTTGCGCACCATGTTTCCACTACAATCCTCATTTCTTACTTTTACATGAGTGTTGGTGTTGGTTGTTTATTAAGTTTTTGTGTGTGTGTGTTAATTTCATCCTCATAACCATTGAGGTCTTACTGAGAGATCATTTGAGACTACCAAATGGTCATACACCCAAATGCCAGGACGTATATTCGAATCCTTTAGCAATCATAAGCAATCATCACATCTTGAGGAAAAAAAAACAATGCACTGAATTAGATTTTCTTTAAATTCCTGAATGGCTCTTGAATTTATAGACGTAAAAATTAACATAAGCGTATGTATGAAGGATCAGGTATAGTGACAGAATTGAGTTTGATGTAAGAATGATATTGTAACAGAAATAATTCAGATGGGAAGCGAAATGTTAACCATATTTGCTTGTAAAGGGTGTCCCAACAAGAACATATCTGCACGATATATTGTTCTATAAATAACCTCATTCTGTCTACTTTACGATATAATAAAGTTTCACGATTTTTTTTTTAAATATCTGTGTTTTATTTAAAACTAGCTGGCCCGGCAGACTTCGTCCTGCCTCCAAATTTTTGTAAAATATGTTGAGTGTAGTTGAAATCTAAAAACGATAGGTTTATTTCTTTGGACCTCTTAAATTTTTCAATTTAAGTGGCGAGGTTTTCCCGGACAAATTCTGTTATTCATATAGCTTAAAGATTATTATATATTATTATAAGAATTGCTAAAACGGATCAGCAGTGTCGTCCATGATGGGATGAAAACTTACTTATTGATAGGCATATATTCTAAAACAACATTTTTAAGCCTATTGACTGACATATAACTTTCAGCGTTGGTGTACTGGGTGATTGTACCTTTTTATCCTAAGGAGTACGAATTTCCAAAAATGCATTTATTAAGCTCAGGAACCCCATTAACCGTTTGGTCTGGGTGATATCAACAGTTATTCCTATTTTCGTTATTGTCCCCTAAAATTTTGAAATGTGAAAAACCACTTTGTGAAGCTCTCTAATTCAGTAGGAAGTGCGCCATTATAAAAGTTAGTCATTCTTCTTTAAGCCGTTTTGTAGTCTGGGTGACCATCTACAGCCAATCCTTAACTTTCACTGAAATTTTGGGACAAATGGGGTCAACCGTTTTCACAATTAGTGGTGACATCAAACTGTACATCTTTTTATATATATAGACTTCTAAATAACTATGACGTTAAAAAAAGTGACTAAATGACATTCCAAAAATTAAGTGTATCATAAGCTAAACACCGGCAACTGGTTCCAAACATACATTCAAAATTTTCTCATGTCAAAAAATCATATATTTTAAGTTTAAGTAAAATCGGACAATACATATAAATTTTCGAAATAATTCAACCCCAGCCAAATTAATTGTAGGTCCATATATACAAAAAAAATTCTCATAATAAAACAAATATACATTAAGGTGGGTCGCACTTCATACAAATAAAAAAAGTTTTGCCGGTCACCCCCTAGAATGAAAGATAATTTAAAAACGAATTCAAAAAAATTTTTTATTTTTTTTTCTGTAACTTTTTTGTTTATGAATAAAAATATATGCCGTAAAAGAGAAAATATCATGGAATTTAAAAAACTTTTTTATCGTTACGAAAAAAATTTGACATAGGGGGGTAAAAACCGAGATTCCGGTAGAAACTTCTAGAATTTGACGTCGGAGTCAAAAGTGATCAGAGAAGAAAATGTAGCTGTTGTCAGTCCAAAAACATTGATATGTCAAACATTACGATCGGACTATAAATGGAGACACAGGAAACAAAAAGCCCAATGCGCGGGGTCAAGGGGCGTGGCAAAAAAAATAAAAAATTTTTTTGAATTCGTTTTTAAATTATCTTTCATTCTAGGGGGTGACCGGCACAACTTTTTTTATCGACCCACCCTAATATACATTAAAAATTTCAGTCAAATTGTTTAATTCGTAAAAATTTTCATTATAATTCCACCATAGCGACATCTACCGGGTCAATTTATGCAAACAATTTTTTCTCAAGGTTCCACAAACATAAATACTAAATTTCAGTTAAATTAGTACATGCATTCAATTTTTCGATATAAATCCACCCTAGCGCCATCTACCGGGTCCATTTGTACATACAATTTTTTCTGATGATCAAACAAACATAGATTCTGAATTTCAGTTAAATTGGCCCTTTCGTTAAAATTTTGATTGTAAACCGACCCCAGCGACACCTACCGGGTCCATTTGTACATAAAATGTTTTCTCATGATCAAACGAATATCCATTTTAAATTTCAGTTGAATTGGTAAATGCATTCAAATTTTCAATATAAATCCATCCTAGCGCCACCTGGATTTGATTTTTTTTTCAACACAAACAATCTACGGAAAATTTCGAATCAGGTGATGGTATGACATACGTGGACCATTTCATTTTTATATATACAGATTTAAAAATTGCGCTCTTGTTGGGACACCCTTTATATTACTCTGTAAACATATTTAAATTTAGGGATATTCTCCCTTACTCTACATTCAGGATTTGTTTAGTGCCAACAATACCACTTGCAGTCATATACTATACATGAGTATGTAGTGCTTACATGCATATGAAATTGTATGTGCTTGACATATTTAAAAAGGATGCACTTTCGATGCGCATCTATGTGTTAAACTTCCACCACAAAAGTCTCGCACTTCATTTCGTTGTAAGCCACTTCAGGCTGATAAAACTAAATAGGCTGTAATAGCAAACGATGTAAAGTGGTTGCTAACATGCCGACAAGGTCCTTAATGTCGTTGGAGTTTCTTAAAGGACAAGTACTTGTAGGGATCAGTATCAACATAACAGCTGTTTATTAGCATATTGTCACCTAAAATTAATAAAGACGTTACAAATATTATTATTTTTTTAATAAACATCATCACTAAATCTTCAACTTTTTATCATCCATATCTTTTTTATATTCGCCTATGAAAATTCTTTTACTTACATAAAATATTGGCTATGAATTTACAACAATTTTCATGAATTTACCATACGCGACGACTTCCGTCAGCCATTCATACTGTCATAAACAAAGTAAGTGCAAAGTCTAAGTTAAATAGGACTACATTTAAAGCTCAGAACTCAGTCATTTGGAAGTTTTAGTTTAATTAAAATAAATGTGTTCTTATACACAAAAAGTCCCAGGATGGTACAGAGAACTGAAAATGTACGTTGTTTGCATATATTCTTATCAATATATTTGTACAAATACACACATACATATGTGTTGACGTTAAGCATATTCTACTTTCATTGCCAGTATTCACCGAAGGCAAAGTCCCAGTGTGGAATTATTTCAACGAAAATAGAAGAAATTCTTTTTTAGTAGGTCTCGGAGAGATATTTGCGTTGTACGCAATAAATCTAAAATACATTCTTACGATATGTTGACATTCATATGAAGAGTGTATATGGAAAGTAAAAAAAAATAAACATTATGCAAAGGGTGTTGTATTACAACAACATGTGTTTGTCAAAGAAAGCTTTAAAAGTTATTCATAAAGCAACTTTAGTAGGCTGTAAATTCGCAATTAATTTCTATGGATTCAATACTACTAAATTCTGAAACATTCTGAAACAAAATGAAATGATCTAAAACGTAACAACTGGAAGTTCTGTTCATATTTTTATCGTTAAAAGGCCTTATTCGTATAAATTTATGAGAGGTTTATAGAAAATACTATAAAAATTTGAATTACACTATGACACAATTTGAGGGTCATTGTCTCGGGGGTGAACCAAACCAATATCAAACGATAGCATTTGACCTTAGTAACAAAACCCTAAACTCAATTTTGGGTATTTCATGTCTTCGGAGACCTATGCTAAAACATTCAAGGGAATATTTCCTCGGAACATTTTAACCCTCAAGCTCCCACCCGTATGGTACATTTTTGGGCCAATTTTGAAAAACTGTTTAGATGTCTACTTTGGAGGGAGGTCAAGGCTTAAAATCTTTGATAGAAATATTCTCCAGAAAATTTCACTAAGAGTCACCGAAGACAAATAACCTCAACGATTCAAAGGAAATAAAATAAAATTAAATATTTAGAAGGCTACTTTTAAGCAAAGAGTGCAACAAGTTTTTTCGGGAGTGAACCAAACTAATATCAAACGGTAGCATTTGGCCTCAGTAACAAAACCCTAACCTCCATTTTGCTCGACTACGTCACAAATTATATTTACAGTGGTTTGAAGTTTGTTTTTTTTTTGGTAAAAAGTCGAATCAAAGAATTTGAATAATCATGTGTAAAAATACATTTGGGATTGTTCATGACTTCGGAGATATACATTTAATTTTTCAGGGGAAAATTTCATCAGAACATTAGAACCCTCTAGCTCCCACCCGTATTGGACATCTTAGGATGAAAAAACAGCTTAAAAGTCAAATTTCTTAAAATGTTATGCATGGGTGGCAGATAGAGGGTTAAAATGTTCAGAGGATATATTCCCCGGAAAATTTTAATTTAGGTCTCTGAAGACATGAACTAACCCAAATCTATTTTTACACTTGATTTTTCATTATCTTTTATTTAACTTTTAACCAAAAAAATCAAACTTTAAACCACTGTCAACAAAAATTGCGACGTAGTGGAGTAAAATGGAGTTTAAGGTTTTATTACTGAGATCAAATGCAATCGTTTTATAACTGTGTTATAAACCTTTGATAAATGTTTATGAATACAGCTGTAATACTTTAATGTTATTGAATTTTTGTATGTTTTGTGTGTAAACCAAGCTATGTTACTAAATTTAATATAACAAATCTCAACACTTTATTAAATGTAAATAAACTTTTCTGCTTTAAAGCACATCAAGACTCACATCTAGGGTGTTCAAAACCGAAAAACCACAATCCGGTATTTGCAAATATGTCATTTTCGAATATCGGGTTTAACCGAGTTTTTTTCTTCGCGTACTCGGTTTTTTAAAATTACTTTGTTACAACTTTAAAAGGAGTTATTGAAAAAGTAAAAACTTTAAAATTAATTTAGAGAAAACTTTTTACATTTTTTAAACGAGAATATTTTAGAAGCATTTTAATGTTTCACAATTCAATTTCAGATTAGTTTAGAAAAAACTTTTTACAATTTTAAAAAGAGAATGTTTTTGAAGCTTTTTAAAATTTTAAAATTCAATTTCAAACTATTTTAGAAAAATCTTTTTACATTTTATGAACGAGAATGTATTTAAAAACTTTGTAAAATTTTAAAATTAAATTTTAAATTAATTTAGAAAAAACTTTTTACATTTTATGAACGAGAATGTATTTAAAAACTTTGTTAAATTTTAAAATTAAATTTCAAATTAATTTAGAAAAAACTTTTTACGATTTATAAACGAGAATGCTTTTAGAAGCTTTGTAAAATTTTAAAATTAAATTTCAAATTAATTTAGAAAAAATTATTTTACGACGATGATAGTGACGATGATGAATGCGGTGAAATAGTGGAAATCAAAAAATCATACAAGCTCATTAAAAACGTGTCTCAAATTATCCAAAAATTGCGGAAGTATGTCGATTCACTTAACAAGTCGAGCGAAAAATAGAGAACATTGCAGAGCTGTGTTTTCCAGGAGCACAATAAAGAACTAAGGCTCATTGTCGATGTGAAACACCGGTGGAGCTCCTTATCTGCAATGATTGAACAGTTTCTAAGAATTTACCCATGTGTCAACCATGCGCTTTTGGTTTTAGAGGAACTCCATTAAGCTCAAAAGAAATATCAATTTTGAGCTCAGCGCTTCAGCCTTCAGCGCTCGCAATCGAAAGATTATCAAATGATTCAGCGACTCTAATCGACGCTGAAGGAGTATAAGCGTTTATATTGAAACAGCTCAAAAATATGGACTCAGCTGCGAGACAAAATAATAGCAAGATTTAAGGAAAAAATAATACAAACTTTGAATACCCTAATTATATATTATAGCTCCGGAAAATACCCTATAAGCTTATCTTGTGTAAAGTATTCTAAAAAGGCAGAAACTAAGGAATATGCGAACGAACTTTTTAAAAAACGTTATCCTGCAATTTTCCCAGCAACGACAAAGTCTAGTAACAGTTCGGTTGTGAGATAGAGGAATCCCCTACTGGTAGTATTTGCAACGATTAAAACAACAATAAATAACATCTGAAATCCACAAGTAAAAAAAAAATTGCAATGGCACAAGCCTATATGATGATTTCAACTATTTCGATAGATTTAATAAAAAACAGAAAAGCTCAACATCCTTCTAAAAGCGCTTTTGTCAATTAATCCTACTTCCACAATTAATGAGCGCGTGTTTTCTGTATCAAGCTTTATAAAAACAAAACAGAAGAATAGACTCAAAATTTAATACTATTTCTTAAATACTATTTTAAAAAACAAAATTAAAAATATTTCAAAAATGTATTCCTTTCCAAGAATACTACTTTTAAAAATAAAATGAAAGAGATTCCAAAAATTTATTAAAGAGTAAAAACACAAAAAAATTAAACCAAATTATTTTTTTTTAAATTTTTATTTTTAACTTTTTAGGAAAAAACCGGTTAAACCGGTTTTCTTTCAAATGCTGTGTTCGAAATCCGAATTTTCTAAAATACCAATTTTTCGCATAACTCGGAAACCGGGTTTTTAAAAAAGGATGTATTTGAACACTCTACTCACATCCCACTTTAAACCTCACAACAATATGTAATAGGTCCCAGTAGGAAGTATCGTCATACACGACTTTGTCGTCAACGCTGTCCTCAAGACAAAATGTGAGAAGTGTATGTAATTGTCATCAAAACACTCGGTTGACGACAAGCTGACCGACAAAATACTAATGTTGTCGTGCATCAAACAAAAATGTTTAATGTCACGAGACAATAACGACATAAAATTGAAGAGAGGAAAGTAGAAGTAACCGATGTTCAGTTTGTTGGTAACAGCAGTGCGAGACGGTTCATGTATTGCACGTTTTCAATAAAACTTAAAAAAAAAACTTAATTTCCTTTTGCACCCCATGAATGAGGTATGGGATAGCTTCTCGCGTTGTTGTGAATTAACACGCTTTCTATTTTTAGATTCACAACTAACGGCACCTACTTATTTTATCGACGAATGCGAACGCCACTGTTTTGAGAAGCTCTTACTAGACACCACGATTGAATCGACGCTTAATACTGCGAAGTTGCTGTCAAACAACATTCGAGGGGAGCCGACAATGAAAGAAAATTTTATTTATTTTTTTTCTTTTTTAAGATGACTGGAGCCAGGTTTGAACCTGCGATCTCCCGCATGGTAGTCGCGTGTTCTAACCACTATGCCACGGCCGGTCCCTTCAATTTTTTATTTTAAATTATTTAGCACTGGTAACGACAACTTGACGACATGTCGTCATGTCGACTTATTTAGGCATCAACGACAATTTCACCGACATTGTCGCTTATCAGGTCGTGCATGACAGAGCGGACACTTGTATGAAAATTTCGTTGACGATTTGTATGGACGGTCCCCTACGTGTCATCAACGATTTACTATGGTCATGCACCTATCCTTGAGGATGTCTTGCGGACACTTCCTACTAGGGTACGTGCGAGTTTTCGAAAGTACTTTTCTAACAAAATAAAAATCTTAAATATATTAAATGGAAAGCAAACTTCGTCCTTTAACCTGCATACACACGAACATTGTCTTAGATGGCCACATACAAAGATATATATTGTGTGCTTGTGTTTGTTGTGTTTACTGTTACCAGCATTGTGGTCAAGTTGGGTGGTCTTCGCATTATTTTCGATTTGCGTTTGTGTGATTTTCGTGTTTTGCATACTATTTTTCACCGGAATAAACTAAGAAAAGACCCAGCTTTAACGAAAGCAAAAAAAAGATAAACTGTAGACATTCGATGCTTATAAGTAAAATAGAAACATGTTTGGTATATGATATGAGGGCAAGCCAATAACTTGTTAGAAATTTTGGGGAGATGGTACCTTTCCAATTTACAAATTGTGTTTTGAGCTATTTGCACTATAGGAATAGTGCCAAAATTAAATTAGGAGTTAAAAGTGTGAGAAGAGCGAAATGTTGCATTTGACAAAATATAAGTATAACAACGCAGCAACTAAAGGTTTTAGAAATCTCACCCCCTGGAATGAAAGATAACATAAAAACAAAGTCAAAAATTTTTTGTTATTTTTTTGCCACAGACAGACAGACAGGCAGACAGGCAGACAGACAGAACAGACAGAACAGACAGAACAGACAGAACAGACAGAACAGACAGAACAGACAGAACAGACAGAACAGACAGAACAGACAGAACAGACAGAACAGACAGAACAGACAGAACAGACAGAACAGACAGAACAGACAGAACAGACAGAACAGACAGAACAGACAGAACAGACAGAACAGACAGAACAGACAGAACAGACAGAACAGACAGAACAGACAGAACAGACAGAACAGACAGAACAGACAGAACAGACATAACAGACAGAACAGACAGACAGACAGACAGACAGACAGACAGACAGACAGACAGACAGACAGATATTTTTTGACCGATATAACTTTTCCTGGTAAGAAAAGCACCTCCGCTAAATATGTCTAGGAATACATCTGAATGCTAGATATAAAGGATTATCGACTCAACAACCTTAAGTGAAACCGCTGTTACAGCAAGTGTGAAAATACTTTAAACGAAAAAGTGCCAACTAAGTGTCGGTCGTAACATAGTGGTTATAACACGCGACTACCATGCGGGAGATCCGCGGTTCGATTCCCGGCTCCAGTCATCCACATTTTTCTTTCATTGCCGGCCGCCTCGATGTTGTCTTCGGCAACTTCGCAGTATAGTGTCGAGTCAATCGGCATGTATAGTAAAAGCTTCTCCTACAGTGACGTTTGCATTTCTCGATAAACAAGTAGTTTTCAGTTTTTTAAGTGTTGAATGATGTTTTCTTGTTTTAACTGTAGTCATAATATAATTGTAAACATTTTTTTTTTTAATTTGAAATTTTTTTATATACTTATTAGGGGTGGGATAGCATTGAATGGAGATCCTTAGTAGCAAGAGTAGATACGGCTAACACCTTAATTTTGCGAGGTTGGGAAAAATATTGTAAGCCAAAAAAATGGGGGATATGGGGTGTTGGCAAATTGCGAAACACAATGAAAAAGGAAACTGAGTTTGTCGAGAAATTGGATGACCCTTTTCACATCGCACATGGCGGTGGCGATACGGAAGAAGATGCATTTTTGCTACTGGAAAAAATGTATAAAAAATAAATCAAACTGTATATGTACTACTAGCTTTCCCGGCTTGCGTTGCTTCACCCGTACTTACAATGAACCCTCTTATGACTTTAAGCAATACAGGTAAAATGCCAACGCTTCATGTGACAAACGAATACCCCATTTATGTGATTGTAGCTTTATCCCATTGGTCTTAGTGATTGTATCGCTTTAGTCAATTTATGAATATTAAAAGATATATTCGTATCGCACAACTAAAATGGAATTTTGAAAAACCCCATTCGATTGTTCTCTAATTCTATAGGGAGAAATTCTATATACATTTTCGTAAATCTAGTTTTAGGTATTTGATCTAGGTGATATCATCAGTTTTATCCCTTTTTCGGTATTTTTACAACATATGAACGACTTTTAAAATTACTTCACATCGCACAATTTTTGAGACTATACCTTAAGCCGTTTATTACCAGTTTTATCCCTTTTCAGTCTTTTTTACCCCAAAAAGGTAAAAATTTCGAAATCCCTCCTTGCTTCGTCCTAATTCCATAGGGTGCAAGCCTATATAACTGATCATGATTACATCATTAGCCGTTTGGTCTGGGCGATAGTAACATTTTTATCTCTTTTTCGATTCTTTTTACCCAGAAACATCGGATTTAAAAAAAAATACTTCAATCCAATTTGATAGTAAGCATTTCCATATCAATTTTCGCGATTATACCAGTAGCCGATTGGTTTAGGTGATGGTACAACTTTTATCCCTTGTTGGTAATTTTTAACCCATAAAAGTACGAGTTTCCAAAAATCCGCCGACGTTTACTCTAAAAGGGGAACAACCATCCCAAATTTCATCATCCTATCTACAGACAGTAGACAATTTAAATATATTGAATTATTAACAATTTAAATATATATGACCAACGTAACAATTGTTTTAAAAGGGGCGTGGACCTGCCCATTTCCCGGCGAGACGTAATGGGGGAGTACCATTTACATATGTAGAAACTCTCATCTTCATACCTTTAATGACTCGCGAAATATGACCGATTGAATTTTCGGTTTGTGTGGGCGGTGCCACGCCCATTTGTCTAAGTATGTTTTCATATAGCCTATGATAGAGACCCTACGGATAGTACTACACAGTGAAAATTTCATTGCAATCGGTCCATTTATTTGGCCAATATGACTATTTTTAAAAAGGGGCTTGGCACCGCCCACTTTCGGCAAACAAAGTATTTTTTCTTATACGACCGATATAGGTACCAAATCTCGACTTCGTACCTATAATAGTTCAAAAGATACAGGCATTTTTTACAGTTCGAAATATCTAGCAACTAAAATTATGGATCAGGGTCCACATCTGTGTGCTGCAAATATGAAGGAAAAATTGTTGTACTCTGCTCGTTCTGGAAGGTAGCACATGTTCACCAATGGTCCAACAAGAGTTCAACACAGAAATTTCCCACATTAAAATCAAAAAATCTGCGGATGCCAATGAACTACAAGCAGAGCCGTTTACGGCCGATGGCAATGAGCTTGTAACGTGCATACACCATCCCATACACACGGTTTGGATAGCGAAATAAATGCCCGATAATTGTAGTCCGAATATTCTATATCCTGTGCTTAAGAAAAACGCTTTAAGTGTGTTCACCAACTACTGCGGTAGCAACCTTTAACCAATCGCATACATTGTCCTGTCATCGTTATCAGTGTGGGTTTGGACCTGGTAAATACATGACCGACCAGATATTCACTTTGTCGACTATTAAGCAGCTTTAGACAATCCGATAACACAAAAAATATAAGACTCATACGACTTTGCCGGATGACACTGACTGATTTTAATCATTTACCCATAATAATGAGGATTGAACAATTTCTACTCTATGATGTAATTTATTCGTTTTTAAGTGTAAAGTCAACTAACCATCATTAAGTTATAAAAAATTTAAAAATTTCATTAAAATATCCGCATAGTGGTTGCACCACTTAGAATTTGTGTTTTCTAACTTTGTATGCTGAGGTTTAAATACCACAGAGTTTCGACTTGCGTGTAAACATTAATATTGCAATGGATCCATGAGGAGATGTAGTAAAGACAAAACTCACACTTGTCTGTGTGTATGTGATTGTGCAGTAAATTAAACTTTTATTTTAGATAAGCACGGCATCATCACGAACACTTGCTCACGTGATGACAGTTTCAATATCCTGCGAAGTAATTTATACTAGGCATTGTAAAGCGAGCAGTGCTGTGTGGAGAGTATTTAACAAGAGATTAAAGAATCTGTTATTTTCGTCTTGATGAATAATCGAATTCTGATTTTATTTTCTTGGGATAATGGCATAATATTTAATGTTTATAAAAGATCTCTTTAGGCAATATTAGAAGGAAACAAATCTAAGCCACCACAAAATCTACTAATATAATGTGGAATAACACACACACGTACGACACATGCATTTTTATTCAATTAATCATAAAGTATGGCCATTGCTCACAACACTACAACCATTTTGCCTAATACATTGCCATCCCGTTGATAGCAGTACTCCAGTAACACACTGACACATATGCAAATGTTGTGCACAACTGCACACTCGTGTGTTTGTAGTCATTAGTGTTGTTTTACAGAAATGACAAGTGATACTAACTAATGTCAAATAATCTTCATGAGTCACAGACCTACAGCACCATACACACAACGACTATGTACATTATTTATCTTTGTTTTGTTGTTTGCATAGTTGATTGCATTGGTATGAATATGAAATGATATCATTTGAAATTTTTGCTTTTTATTTGTGTAGTTCTATTTATATAAATGAACTCCGCTGACTGTTTATTGCCAAGTGCTGGTGACGATTAGAAGGAATTATATTTCAGTTTGTGATTTCATAAATTCAAGATCATAAGTAAATATTACTGGATATACTGGAATGTTGAGCCAAGTATTGTTGGTGTACATTATAATTTAGTCAGTTGAAATGTAAAGGTCGTTCAATTTTTTGTGCTGTTATTATTGTAGAAAACATGTATATAAAACAGTAGTGTTTGAGTTATTTCATAATGATTAAAAAAAAAAAACTTAATTTCCCTTTGCACCCCATGAATGAGGTATGGGATAGCTTCTCGCGTTGTTGTGAATTAACATGCTTTCTATTTTAAGATTCACAACTAACGGCACCTACTTGTTTATCGACGAATGCGAACGTCACTGTTTGAGAACCTCTTACTAGACACGAAGATTGAATCGACGCTTAATACTGCGAAGTTGCTGTCAACAACATTCGATGGGAGCCGGCAATGAAAGAAAATGTTATTTCTTTTTTTTTTTCTTTTTTAAGATGACTGGATCCAGGTTTGAACCTGCGATCTCTCGCATGGTAGTCGCGTGTAACGACTCTTTATAATCAAATTGTAAAGAAAACTTTAAATAGCTTAATCGAATCGGTGCATGATTAATTATGTAGGGCGAGCTAAGTGCAGTGTCGTTACTGTATCAAACTATAGTTTTGATTTACATTTTACTTAAATTTTTTGTGTATATTTTGGCATCATTTGTCGACTACTTGTTAGGTAAGTACAACTAGTTTTTTGGCATTACTTTATAATCGTTTCCCAAATGCTGTTGCTGTATTGCACCTAATACAAGGACATGATTGCATTGTTTTGTATTCTCTTTAGATGTTTTCTAAGGGTCCCTTAATAAGATGAGATTACAGTAAATTTTTCTGATGTTATACGAAAACAAAAGAAATAAAGATTTTAGGATAGGATAAAGAGGTCATATATGTTAATTTCTTTATAACAACTTAAATGACAAATTTAAGTTTACATACATATTGTGTTTGTGTTAGGTCATTTAAGAAGTATTCTTGAAATCATGATGATTTATTAGCTTTTCATATCGCTGGCTTAACATGTAAAGGCTTTAAGTCTACTTTTTTTCGAAATTGAGATTTTGATGCAGTTATGTTCATTAAGTAAAAATACATCGATTAAAAAAAAATACAGTTATCTCATTTGTAGTTGTTGTTTTGTAATGATGAGTAAAGGCGCTAAGTCCAATTTATCACATCTTTGTGTAATATAGCACTTCTTCCAATGTTGCTATATCAACTTTATCGCGAGGAATGGTCTGAGAATGCTTTTATTTGCTTTTACGCAGATAAAAACCAAAGAAAAATACAAAAACAAAGTTTATTCCAAAAAAAGTTTGATTGTTTTTTGTCTCTTCTGTAAAATTGTAAAATATGGACTTAGAGCCTTTACATGTTAATCCAGCGATATGACAGAGAAAAGAGCAAAAGATAAAAAATATCCATCATAATATCAATAATACTTTAAACGCTGCTTACAAATAGAACCGACATTATTGTATGTCTCTAATACAGACACTGTAACGTATAATAGATTTACGATAAACTTTACTTCACATAAATCATACGCCCTCTCATACACACAGCGCACATGGGGAAGTAAACATGTACGACGTGTTTGGTGCAGAATAACAACCCAGCAGCAAAAAAATGGGGCTTTACATGCCTTCTTACAGGCCTGAAAAGGCAGTCAGACGCCCTACCCTTCAAATGCAGTCTTCATTTCAAATTAACATAGGGCGCCATAGGCAGGCAAGGCCTGCACATTTCTATTCTCATTGAAGGCGTTTCAGTAGGCATGCCTAGGCATGCCTAATAACAGGGGCCTTCTATGACGAATTGCTACTGCAGACCAGCTTGTAGGCCTGCAAAAGAGCATTTTTAGAAGAACTAAAATAAAAAAAAACACATGCGAATTATTTCCATATTAAATGATTTCGTACTCTTTTCAATCACAACCAAATATAGCCTGGGACTATCAACATGTCAACAGTACCACTTGGTAAAATTTTCCTATCATTCGGTCTATTGGAAGAGCCATCAGAGCGATTTTGGAAAGGGAAACTATAACGAACCAAACAAAAAAAAAATTGAAAAATCGGTCCAGCCGTTTGTGAGTTTTAGCGAGACTAACACACAACAATTCATTTTAATATATAAAGATTATTATTTTTTTTTTATTATTTTACACTAGCTGGCCCGGCAGACTTCGTCCTGCCTCCAAATTATTGTAAAATATGTTGAGTGCATTTGATCAGCAGTGTCGGCCATGGTATGATGAAAACTGACTTATTGTTAGGCATATATTCTAAAACAAAATTAACTGACATAAGTGTTACATTCTCCATTGTAGTAACGATAACACTTTGCCCCTTTTATCCCAAGTAGTACGAATTTCCAAAAATCCCTTTATTTGGCTCAACAACCCTATTAACCGTTTAGTCTGGGTGATAGCAACAGATTTCTCAATTTTGGATTTGTCCCCTAAAAGTTCCAAATGCGAAAAACCTCTTTTTGAAGCTCTGTAGTTCTATACGAAGTGCGCCGTTTGCGGCCTGGGTGACCATATGCAGCCTATCACAACTTTCACTGCAATTTTGCTCAAAATCGGTTTAAAAGTTTTCGCAATTAGTGGTGTCATCAAAATGGACATCTATTAATATATATAGAGTTTTCAATAATTTTGATTTTAAAAAAAGTTTATATGTGATGTAATCAATGGAGAGTAAATGACTTTAAAAAATTAAGTGTATCATAAGCCAAACACCAGCAACTGGGTCCAAACATACATCCAAAATTTTCTCATGTCAAAAAATGCATACAATTTAAGTTTGACTAAAATCAGACAATCGACATAAATTTTCGAAATAATTCAGCTCCAACCACCTCAACAGCGAATCCCTCTTTACAAAAAAAAAATCTCATTATAAAAGAAATGTACATTCTTAATTTCAGACAAATTGTTGATTCGTTAACATTTTCACTATAATTCCACAGCGGCATCTGCCGGGTCCATTTATACAAAAACTATGTTCTAATGATCACACAAATATACAAACTTAATTTCAGTTAAATTGGTACATTCTTTTAAATTTTGATTAAAAATCCACCTGGTGATTAAACAAACATACATTCTGAATTTCAGCAAAATTGGTCCATCCATTAAAATTTTCGATATAAATACACCCCAGCGCCATCTACCGGGTCCCTTCGTACATACAATTGTTTCTAATGATCAAACAAATATACGTTCTGAATTTCAGTTAAATTCGTCCATTCATTTAAATTTTGATTATAAACCCACCCCAGCGCCACCTACCGGGTATATTTGTACATAAATAGTTTGCTCATGATAAAACGAATATCCATTCTTAATTTCAGTCGAATTGGTACATGAATTCAAATTTTCGACATAAATCCACCTTAGCGCCACCTAGAGTAGATTTTTTTATTTACAAACCATCTACTGATAATATAAAATTGTGTGAAGAAAAACATAACACAACACACACAAACATAAATACTAAATTTCAGTTAAATTGGTACATGCATTCAAATTTTCGATATAAATCCACCCTAGCGCCATCTACCGGGTCCATTTGTACATACGATTTTTTCTAATGATCAAACAAATATAGATTCTGAATTTCAGTTAAATTAACCCATTCGTTAAAATTTTGATTGTAAACCGACCCCAGCGCCTCCTACCGGGTCCATTTGTACATAAAATGTTTTCTCATGATCAAACGAATATCCATTCTAAATTTCAGTTGAATTGGTACATGCATTCAAATTTTCGATATAAATCCACCCTAGCGCCACCTGTATTTGATTTTTTTTAACACAAACAATCTACGGAAAATTTCGAATCGAATAAAAAAAAATCAGCCAAATCGCTCCAGCCGTTCTCCAGTGATGGTATGACATACGTGGACCATTTCATTTTTATATATATAGATTACTTTCCAAACAAATTTCACTTAATGTGTTTGCAAAATGTTATTAAGATATATACGTGCCTCTTATAGCCACATTAAGACTTTTCAAGTTACACTAACAAGTAATGTTACCTTAGGTTTCTATGGTTTTCCGTTTGAAAGACACACTGCAGCTGTGTACTTGTGCTGTCATGCATGTGTTGTGAGTGTGAGCACTGTACTCGGAGCTATTCCCCTAAGGATTTCTGTATTCTCATTCAATTACGTGTGGGGGACGCTATGGCTATATGATATTTTCACATCTCTCAAGTCAATTCTAATTGATGTCAAAGTAGTTGTGCACAAGCTGCATGTGTTATGTGTTTAGTAGTATTTGTGGGATGTCCACAGATATACAGACAAATACCTGAAGTACATGATGCAAACACATGTAGTAAATGTTAAGGAACGAGAACACTTTGCATATTCGTATATGCATAAATATTCAATTTCTATACAGATGAGATTTGGTAGATAGGTAAAAATGTAATAGTAAAACACGCTGGTCTCTCTTGTAAATAAAATATTATATAATTGTATCCAACAATTTTCGACAAGCATATACATACATATCTACATCGATATCAATAGCAACTCCATTACTTGTTGAGTCCTATTTTAAATCAAAAGATGAAATATTGTTTGAAGTATGCCGCCTTTTTTAACTACACCAAAAAGTGGAATAAAAATAACCTACAATCCAATTATTTGAAGTTGAGTCCTTCTAGATTCTATATTTTGCGGTCCTATTTGAAGAAATAAGGGATCGAGTGGTCTCTCCAACAATGTTCTTCATCGGTACCAGAGAAGGTATTCCCAAAACTTACGGCAATAAAGCACATTTTTCAGCAGATTTTGTTGGTCTTCCAAAGGATTTTCCACCATCGGTGCGGGAATAACGGCAACTTTATGATTCCTTGGTTGGGGGAGACCCCCTCTCAATTCCTGTAAAATGTTAATTATCACATTTTAAAATATCACATTAACCATATTTGACTATTTACATTAAATGTCATTACCCAGATTAACAGAAGCAAAGTGGTCATGAATAATCATCGTTGTGCAATGTCAATGTGGTAATATTTATGTAAATTATTCTCGATTGGTTGGCTCTTACACACAGATATCCTGAAATGCATTCTTCCGGCAATTACAATTTATTATGCGCACATATGTATTATGAACACAAACACTCATTAATGTTGAGAGCTTTAATTGTGGACGACTTAAAGACAAGTCAACAAAAGAAACCCAGAGCAAAGAAGAGAGAGCAAAAAAAATAATGATTAACATGAAACAAATCTATATATATAAAAATGAAATGGTCCACGTATGTCATACCATCACTTGCGAACGGCTGGAGCGATTTGGCTGATTTTTTTTTTATTCGATTCGAAATATTCCGTAGATTGTTTGTGTTGAAAAAAATCAAATCCAGGTGGCGCTAGGGTGGATTTATATCGAAAATTTGAATGCATGTACCAATTCAACTGAAATTTAGAATGGATATTCGTTTGATCATGGGAAAACATTTTATGTACAAATAGACCCGGTAGGTGGCGCTGGAGTCGGTTTACAATCAAATTTTAAACGAATGGACCAATTTAACTGAAATTCAAAATCTATGTTTGTTAGATCATTAGAAAAAATCATATGTACAAATGGACCCGGTAAATGGCGCTAGGGTGGATCTATATCGAAAATTTGAATGCATGTACCAATTTAACTGAAATTTAGTATTAATGTTTGTGGAACCTTGAGAAAAAATTAGTTGTATAAATTGCCCCGGTAGGTGTCGCTATGGTGGAATTATAATGAAAATTTTAACGAATTAAACAATTAAACTGAAATTAAAAATGTATATTTCTTTTGTTATGAGAATTTTTTTGTATATATGGACCGCAGTTGATTTGGCTGGGATTGAATTATTTCGAAAATTCATATCGATTGTCCGATTTTACTTAATTTTAAAATATATGATTTTTTTGGCATGAGAAGATTTTGAATATCGATTGTCCGATTTTACTTAAACTTAAAATATATGATTTTTTTGGCATGAGAAAATTTTGAATGTATGTTTGGAACCATTTGCCGGTGTTTAGCTTATGATACACTTAATTTTTGGAATGTCATTTAGTCACTTTTTTTAACATCATAGTTATTCAGAAGTCTATATATATAAAAAAGATGTACATTTTGATGTAACCACTAATTGTGAAAACGGTTGACCCAAAATTTCAGTGAAAGTTAAGGATTGGCTGTAGATGGTCACCCAGACCTCAAAAAGGCTTAAAGAAGAATGACTAACTTTTATAATGGCGCACTTCCTACAGAATTAGAGAGCTTCACAAAGTGGTTTTTCCCATTTCGAAATTAATGGGGTTGCTGAGCCTAATGAAGGCAATTTTGGAAATTCTTACTCCTTAGGATAAAAAGGTACAATCACCCAGTACACCAACGCAGAAAGTTATATGTCAGTCAATCGGCTTTAAAATGTGATTTTAGAATATATGCCTATCAATAAGTAAGTTTTCATCACATCATGGACGACACTGCTGATCCGTTTTAGCAATGCTTATAATAATATATAATAATCTTTAAGATATATGAATAACAGAATTTGTCTGGGAAAACCTTGCCCTTTAAATTGAAATATTTTAGAGGTCAAAAAAAATAAACCAATCGTTTATAGATTTCAACTACAATCAACATATTTTACAAAAATTTGGAGGCAGGACGAAGTCTGCCGGGCCAGCTAGTATGTAATAAATGTCTCTTTATACCACTTTGTCTGAACAAGCGAGCAAGCATGAATTAATGAGTTTTTGGTATTTGGCTATGTTGTCAGGGGCAGCAGCTAAAACTGCAATTTCTTGCAGCTCAAAAGCGAATGCGGTTTCCCTTTTCCGTTTACGTTTATTTGCACTAGAAGCAGTTGCACATACCAGAATGAAAATGTTGTACCGAGAGCTATGCATGTGCCCATAAATACTTATATACATAGATATGACGATAAAGGACTCTCTTTGTTTTCTTATCTTTTTTCATACATTCACCCTATGATACAGTTCTATTATGATCTCAGACGTGTACACAAAGCAAAATTAACCGACATTTGTGTGAAGAACTTAAAGGGGAAAAGCTCAGAAAATATTTGTATTTGTGTTTGTATGTTTGACAATCGTCAACAGTTTTAGCTTACGACCATATGAAATTATTTAAATTTTACATTATTTTCAGATAATTTTATGATGAAAAGTTAAGTTTATTAGGGTGGCTTAATGTGTGGTCAAAAATATTGCACAACGAAGTCGTATTGATAACAGGCGCTATCTATCTAATTTTAAAAAAGGAATTTAATATAAATACAAAACCGACGTGTCAAAATAAAAATACTCTTAAAAAGTTATGCTAATAACATTTTTGGTGTCTATGAATTATTTTACAAATCTAAATTAAAATTAGATGTGTTGGTTTTTTTTTTAAATTTTTAATGAATATTTTCTCTTTTTTTTCAGGTATGTTTCTAGTATGACATCTTTGCAATTCTTAAGATAAGTATGTTATAAAATTAATATTATTATATGTTTAAAGTGATACATTTTGTTGACTGTGTGAAAAACGCCTCATATTTTCTTGTGAAAAACTATTAACCAATATTTAAATGTTTCACAAATAATTTAGACCTTAAGTGTAATATTGTTTTTCCAATCTTGCTATGAAATTAGTGGTGCAATTTGCTTAAAGAAATTGTTTCAGTTGGAAATCAAGCTCGAGGTCTCGTTTTTTAATCTTTTTTGTAGAATTCCTAAAGATGATCCTCGACGATGATCGAAATATTGAAAATAATAAATAAACAAAAAACCTAGACCTCGAACTTGATTTTAACTGAAATAATAATATGATATATATTACACACCTTATTGTGTCACAATTTTCGTTGATTTAACAGATTGACTTATTATATTATGTTGGAAATAGTTCAGCCAATATGTGCTAAAATGTTGCATACTAACTAATATATGCCATGCGATGTTACATGTGCCTTCGCTATTGTAAAATGTTATACACAGCTAATTGTTTTAAATATGTTTACACGCAATATAATCAATGTCACATTGATATACGATTGGTAGGAATAAGTATCAGTAGAAATTACTAGAAAAATTATAAAAATGTTTAACGCATCATTTGCCTAATGCTAACTTGTATGAAACTCGTAGCTGTGAGCAACTCTAGTAATATCATACATATTACATAGTATAGACCAATGGCGAATGAGCAATAAGTTACTAAATGCAGTATCACTCATACGTACATGAGCACGGTGTAACGAATAGATATAGAATGTGGCGCAAAGAAACAGCACCAAAACATTGCGTAGTGCTCTATCACAACAACTGCAGCAACAAAGAAGGGATAACGCATGTCAATTATATATGATGTTTGAAACGGCATATCGGCTAAATGATTGATAGTGTGGCGACTCCGTCGTGACTAGACGCCAAATTTGACACGGTCCGTACTCGAGAGAAAGAATAAGCGAATTTCATAAGATAACCAGTGTTAATACATACAAATCTATATTACACTCAAAGATCAAGTTGTGGTGTCTATGTGAGTTGCAAAAATGCCTGGCAAAACGCGAAAAAGCATAAACACGAAAAGTAAGTAAGGGATGTGCATTCTTTGCAAAACAGAGGTGTTGGAAAGCGACGAAGCTATTGAGTGTGACTCTTGTAAAAAAACCCTTCACTCTCTATGCACACATTTGAATAAGGTTGAGATTGATGAGCTAATGAAAGATCCCTCTCTTGAGTTTAAGTGCCAAATATGTGAGCCTAAAGATGATGGCAAATCAGAACTTAAAACAATTTTGAAAGAAATGAGAGAAACCATGAACTTTATGTCATCTCAATATGACAGTATTTTAAATGGTGTTAAAAAAAATACTGCAGCTGTAAAGAAACTAAAAATGAAAAAATGAATCTCTCAGAGAGGATGTAAAGAAACTTAAGTCTACTGTGACATTTTTAAATGATGTTCGCGTTCAGAACAACTGCATTATAAATGGTGTTGTAACTGCCTCTGAGAGCAATGCTCTTGATGTTGTGCTAGATATAGCGAAGAAGGCGAGAGGTGAAGTGTGCGAGGATGACATTGATGACGCGTATTTCATCGGTCGTAATAGGCAATCCAATAAATCATCTGTTGTCGTTAAATTTGTAAACAAAAAACATAAAATGGTTTTTATGAAGAACAAGAAGAACTTGATGTCGTTGGAAGATACGAAATCAGTCTACATAAATGATTTTATGTCAAAATATAGTCTGGCGGTGTTAAAGCATGCGATATCTTTGAAGACTGTTGGTTTTTATTCTGTTTACACGAGAGATGAGAAGATTTTTGCTAAGAAGGAAGCTAATTCTAGGCAAATCAGAATAAGAAGTATGGAAGATGTGGATAAAATTCTCTTAAGCTCTACGTGTAAACGTCCCAAGATAGTTCGTGGTATGCGGCATGATGATGATGAAGATAGCGATGATGATGGTGAGTTTGATGACGCTGATGCACTTTCCTTATTTATTAAATTATAATTGTGTTTAAATTTCAAATTTGAATAATATAATAAAATTAATTTGTTTTTTATGATCTCAGGTTATTTTAAAAATACAAACGCATATAATGAAAGTGTTATTTTTGAAAATCTAAACTATTTTAATATTTTATCGATAAACGTTCGAAGTGTTTCATCTTTAGATAAATTTAATCGTTTAAAAAATGAGATAAGTGGACTTGTTAAAATTCCGGAAATAATTGCTATCCAGGAAACATGGTTTAGTGGGAATAATTTAAACTTATATTCTATTCCTGGTTTTGATGCTATACACTGTGATAGATCTGATGGTTTTGGTGGCACGCAAATGGCAAATGTGTCACAACTATATAACAAGGCCTACAAGCAAAACTTCAATTGATTGGGTATGTTGTAATAAAACTGACAAGATATTTGTAGATTGTATAGAAACGGAATTATCTGATCATAACATTTTAAGTTGTAAAGTTAATGTAAATTCAAATCTGGACACACAGTGTGAGTCACGAAGACTATTAGTACAATATTCAAAAATTGGTCAGATTTTGGACAACAAATTACCTTCTTTAAGAAATGTGGCAAGCTCTTCAGATTTGTGACGGCAATTTATTGATATTTTCACATCAGCAGCTTTGGAAAGTACAGAAATTATTTTAACTCCGATAGATATGAGAAGAATTATAGCTCCATGGATAAACGAAAACCTTGCTGCTTTAAAGATCCTTAAATGTAAACTACTCAAGTCTAGAAGAAAACGTAGACACAATTCCACAGAAGAACGGCTAAAGAGAATTAGTAAAGTTATAAAGATTTGTAGTAAGTGTTTAATGGAAGATTATTATGTACATAATCTCAGCTTGTGTAAGGATAATACCAAGAAAACGTGGGATTTTCTAAATAGGGAACTTCGAAGGAAGAAAGAAGCAATCAAGGAAGTTATATCTGAAGAAGGGAATTGTGTCAGTTCCAACGTGGAAATGGCTTCGGTTTTAAACAAATATTTTATAGATTCCGTTAAAATATACATACTAATATTGAACAGCACTCTAATGATAATGTTAATGTTTTCCGAACGTTACGGTAAGAGGTTTGTACCTTCACTTTTCAAATGGTTAGTAAAACAGAAGTAGAAAACGTTTTACGACGGTTAAATAGAATGTTGTCTGTAAGGCAATCAGCTGTTTCTGATTTACTAGTATGTATTTTTATGCTTATGGAGGCATCGTATCCGAGTGTTTTAAAAATACACAAGATAATACCCATACAAAAGAAACCAAATGCAAAGTGTGTTGCTGATTTTCGGCCTATTTCAATTCTATCAGTGAGTGATAGATAAAATATTTGAAAAGCTTCTTTTTGACCAACTTTCAAAGTATGTTAATGATAATGATATCTATATATCTACTAGTGGGCCCGGCAATGCTTCGCTATTGCATATTAACTTGTAATATATTTCACACTTAGGTCTACAAAGTACTTTGAAAACGGCACTAAAGCTCGACAAAAATATGTTGAGTTTATTTACTTATGTAACTTATTTAAAGTAACTCCTTAACATTAAAGTTTACTACTTAAGTTTTATTGTTGTTAATGCTAATAAAAATGTAGATTAAGTTTTTTCAGTATGTAGGGCGAAAAACCACTTCTTTCACAAATCGGAAACATACATATCTCTAAAGATCAAAATTATTTATCTTGATCCGTAGTAGCGTGAACCATCTGTATACTAACTATCTCTTTGGTCATAAAAAAAAACATTTTTGTTATGCCTTCTCCTATTGACCGCAAATGAAAATTCCGTTTGAAGCTTCATGCCTTTAGGCATAAAAACTTCTTTTGTCATGTCTTTTTCTCCCACGAATCAAGAATAATCCGGAATACTATTTTTGTATTAAACTCGTATTACCATTTTTGAGATAATTCGGTCACCAATGTTTGGCTTAACAAAGTGATGGTCTCACGCGCTGTATGGCATGTTACACCGTCTTGTTGGAATCATTTTTCCTTCAAATAATGTGCAATGACATGATAAATAAAAAAAATCAATTGATCGTCCACTGGCTATAGTTCTTCTACTAGTTGGATTTTATATGAATGTAGGCCAAGATCTTTTCTCAGCATTTGCAGAGACCGAGTTGCTGAGAAAGACGTCGGTTCGATAAATTCGAGTCCCCTGTCACACTAACGTCCACAGCGTCGATGGTTTCTATTAGCTGCTCAGTTGGATCATTATATGCACCCTCAACTTCACAAAGGGCTCCATAAGTTTGGCGAACAGAACGCGCATTTTGAAAATAAATTTGCAAGATTTGTAAACGTTGTTCTTGTTTAGTGTTTACATGGTGATTTTGCAAAATATACTAAACGAAAGTCTATCACACTTCATTAGTATGACAGCTAGATTTACACTTATACCTATCAGAAGTTCTATATGTCAAGAAAAATACCCCATGCATAGGGTGCTTACAATTGTTTGCTAATGTTACCTCTGATATACTATAAAAATGTAACCATTGTAGTATAACTATAATGAATATTGCTTAATTTTTCTATCTATATGATTTATTACCGATTCGCTCTCCTGAGAAGTAATTGAAAAATACATACCTGTAAAGTAAATTAAAAAAAAAAATCACTATTTTAGTCTGCGCATCCTCAACTGCCTGGTGTACGGACCATTATTTGATACAGGTAAAAAGTTAACTATTGAAGTGCGTGGGCAGCGCCTCGGCACTTTTAACTTATTTTATTCGAAATAGCCTGATCATTAGGGCGAAGTAATTAGTTCGCGTCAAAAAAAAAAAACAACCTGTTAACCGTATATCAGTATTGGAATGTACGAAGAATTCTTAGAAAATTTCACTAAGAAACTATATATCTAAAATCAATTCCTAGTTCGCGCTGAGAAGCATGAAGATTTCAGGTAGAGATTTTTTTTAGCAATGAGCAAATATTCTGAAAAATGATTTTTAAAAACTTAATTTCTGTATGCCAACTCTCAGAGGCCATAACTTTTTAACCAATACATAGATTTGCTTCTGTAATACCTCATTTAGTTCGTTGGGAAGTCAGTTTTACGCAGAAGGTCTGTAAAAATATATATCTGAAGTTTTCGGTTTGTGCTCATTTAAAAACAAAAAAAATCTCTATCTGAAATCTTCATGCTTCCCAACGCGAGCTAGGAATTGATTTTAGACACAAAGTTTATTGTTGAAATTTTCTTAAAAATCATCGTAGATTCCGATTTTGGTTACGATTTGTGCGAATAAAAAAATTGGCCCACCTTACTGTTCATATCTCTAGTTGAACAGCAATATACTGTGGAATTTTGACAGTTGTAACCTTTTGTTTTAAAAAGGGTGTGGAACAGCCCATTTCCACCCTTACTGTAATTCATACTGCAAGCCCTTTTAATTTTCAAGTTGAATGGGCGGTGAAACGCCCCTTTATTCAAGCACAACCAAATATAGCCTGGGACTATCAACAGGTCAACAGTACCACTTGGTAAGATTTTCGTATCAATCGATCTATTAGAAAAGCCGTTAGAGCATTATTTGAAAAAAGGGGCGTGGCGCCGCCCCTTTAAGATGTAAGCTATCCCATCTTTCAAGTTGGATCAAACCGAACACGGTGTGCAAATTTGATTCAAATCGGTTAAGTAGTTTAGGAGTCCATCGCGGACAAACAACGTGACACGTAATTTATATATATTAAGATATATATGTATATAAAAATGAAATGGTCCACGTATGTCATACCATCACTTGAGAACGGCTGGAGCGATTTGGCTGATTTTTTTTTATTCGATTCGAAATTTTCCGTAGATTGTTTGTGTTGAAAAAAATCAAATCCAGGTGGCGCTAGGGTGGATTTATATCGAAAATTTGAATGCATGTACCAATTCAACTGAAATTTAAAATGGATATTCGTTTGATCATGAGAAAACATTTTATATACAAATGGCCCCGGTAGGTGGCGCTGGGATCGGTCTACAATCAAAATTTTAACGAAAGGGCCAATTTAACTGAAATTCAGAATCTAACCTTGAGAAAAAATTGTTTGCATAAATTGACCCGGTAGATGTCGCTATGGTGGAATTATAATGAAAATTTTTACGAATTAAACAATTTGACTGAAATTTTGAATATATATTTGTTTTATTATGAGAATTTTTTTTGTATATATGGATGGACCCGCATTTGATTTGGCTGGGGTTGAATTATTTCGAAAATTTATATCGATTGTCCGATTTTACTTAAACTTAAAATATATGATTTATTGGCATGAGAAATTTTGAATGTATGTTTGGAACCAGCTGCCGGTGTTTAGCTTATGATACACTAAATTTTTGGAAAGTCATTTAGTCACTTTTTTTAACATCATAGTTATTTAGAAGTCTATATATATTAAAAGATGTACATTTTGATGTCACCACTAATTGTGAAAACGGTTGACCCCATTTGTCCCAAAATTTCAGTGAAAGTTAAGGATTGGCTGTAGATGGTCACCCAGACTGCAAAACGGCTTAAAGAAGAATGACTAACTTTTATAATGGCGCACTTCCTACTGAATTAGAGAGCTTCACAAAGTGGTTTTTCACATTTCACAATTTTAGGGGACAATAACGAAAATAGGAATAACTGTTGATATCACCCAGACCAAACGGTTAATGGGGTTCCTGAGCTTAATGAATGCATTTTTGGAAATTCGTACTCCTTAGGATAAAAAGGTACAATCACCCAGTACACCAACGCAGAAAGTTATATGTCAGTCAATCGGCTTCAAAATGTGATTTTAGAATATATGCCTATCAATAAGTAAGTTTTCATCCCATCATGGACGACACTGCTGATCCGTTTTAGCAATTCTTATAATAATATATAATAATCTTTAAGCTATATGAATAACAGAATTTGTCCGGGAAAACCTCGCCACTTAAATTGAAAAATTTTAGAGGTCCAAAAAAATAAACCTATCGTTTTTAGATTTCAACTACACTCAAAATATTTTACAAAAATTTGGAGGCAGGACGAAGTCTGCCGGGCCAGCTAGTTTTATATAAAAATCAATTTGGATTTAAGAAAGGATCGGGAACTAGGGAATATATTTGTTCTGGAATAGATGATGGTTACAAGGGTGTAGCAGGTGTATTTTTTTAATTCTTCCAAAGCATTTGATCT
The DNA here is from genome assembly GCA_964034835.1 of Muscina levida. NCBI lineage: Eukaryota > Metazoa > Arthropoda > Insecta > Diptera > Muscidae > Muscina > Muscina levida. The sequence continues at coordinate 33,073,850 of OZ035880.1, read as the reverse complement.
TGTTGATCACAATATTCTCTTGTTGAAGCTTGAGAGCATCGGCTTAATAGGATCTTTTCTAAGATTAATGAAGACTGTTCTTGAAAACAGATCGCAATTTGTTCAAATTGGTTCAGCGGTGAGTGAAATATAACCCGTTAATCATGGTGTTCCTCAGGGCAGTGTTATTGGCCCGCTTTTGTTTAAAATATTTATAAATGATATTAAAACTATTGAATTCAATGGAAGACTTGATTTATTTGCGAATGATGTCTGTATTTTTTACAAATACCAACATGAAAAAGTTCTGCAGGCAAATATTGAATATGTGTGTGAACAAATTAATGCTGAATCCATAAAAAACTAAATTTATTCGCTTTAGACCGCATTGTAATAATAATGAACAATTTATGACAATTCAATAATCGAAGAATCATTAAGTGTAAAATATCTTGGTGTTACTTTGACACAAAACCTGAAATGGGATGAACATATATCCCAAGTAAAAGCAAAGGTATCATCTGCAACTGGAATGCTATTTAAATTCAAAAACAAGTTGAGTACAAATGTCAAGATGCTTATATTTCAAGCTCTTATTAATTCGGTAATATCGTACCTTCCCATTGTGTATGCTACCAAAACATCAAATTCAGTAAGATCTCTACAATCTGCTCCGAACAAAGCTTTAAAAATCGTATTTAATTTGCCAATGCGTAACCCTACTTTGGATTTGTATAGAACCAAAGAAACAAACATATTACCTGTTTGTGGTCTGTACCACCAGCAATTACTTTTATTTATGTTTAAATCCGTAAGATCCCCAGATTCCGGGGTGTCTTTCAGCCGAAATGTCCAGACAACAGGAAGAAACACAAGGCAGGCTAATCACCTACAAGTTGCAAGATGCCGAATCGATTTAACGAAGCAACGAATAAGACACGCAGGATCACTTAAATACAACAGTTTACCTGATGATATCAAAAATATAGCAATTATTTCCACTTTTAAACAATCTGTAAAAGAATATCTTCTTAACAACATAGAAGCACTTCTTACGTAATATCAAATATTTTGCATATATATAAATTTTATTTTTTTCTCTTTTTTCATAAAAGTATTTTTGCATTATTATTTTAATTGTAAAAATTTTCTAATAATTGTTAGTAATATAGTTGCCAGTTAGCCTCTACAATGCCTATAAGGCGCTGGGGCCTTTAATAATAATAATTGTAGTTATAAATAATGAATTAAAATAAATGAAAAAAAAAAAAAATAAAAAAAGGCGTAAGTTACCAAAAATTCAAAATCGACTTTTTGATTGAATACAATGCACCGCATCAAAATATATGTACCTGCTAAGTTTTACAGTCAAACGACTAAAAACGACAATTTTATTAACAAAATTCTACGGCTTTTTGTTTGCAAGCGCAAACAATTTTAGCAAGTTTTTTGTTTTCCTGTTAAATTTTTGAAATGTAAGTTACATCTTCTTTGATTACATATGACGATATGAATATCAAAAGCAATACATTTTATAACAGTTTCCGAAGAACATGTTGGTTTTGGAACAATTTCAAACAAAAATAATATATTGTGCAACCGAAAGTGGAACTTGTTACTTATCAGTAAAAGCTATTCTGTAATTGTTTCTTTGCAACAAAATATTTTTCTGGGTACTGTGAATGTTGAAGAATCCGAAATACAACATGATCTTGACTTGCAAACACATACGAGTTGCCGACATGCCCGAATTATCATACCTACATTCCCCAGTTGCACATAAGCAGTTAAATTACCGGCAAACTGGAAAAACCAACATGATCCCGAGTTACAGACACAAAGTTGCATTGTCGGCTTAACCAAACTATAAATACTATTCAGATACGAAGTTGAATTGCTGACAGACGAGAGTTATCAATACGATCCATCTTTGTCTTATTATTTGACAGGAACAACAAAAACAAGCAAGTGTTCCGATCTTTTGAACTCCTGGGATAGTTCGTCACATCTATCCGATGAAATATTAGTATCCTTGTAGACTTAGATCTTTGTGAGTTGAACTTTGTCATTAAATCGCCTGCTAATCGCATAGAATCGGCAGTTTGCAATCAACACTCGTCCCTAAATTAACAGGCTGACATATTTATTTTTGGTTGCATCAGAGCCAGATACAAAATCACCTGCCATTTCTATGCTATAGCTGTCAACGTTAAGGCAGCGTTCTAAACCAGCAGACCCCCTGTTCGTTGAAACAAATAACTTGTGTATGTCCTCATTTATCACCATTCCTACATCCGCCGACTGCTTCTCAATGTTTGAAAAGTCTGCAGTAACATCTCATGAATGTTACAATGTTATAAAGACAGCCTGACAAAATTTAGCTCTGTCTGCACATTACCCGCTTATAAACGGAGGCCTTTATTGTGTTTTAGAAGTTTTATTCCAAGCTGACTTGATTTTGACTCAATGGCCATTGATTGCGTGATTTCATCTAGCGCTTTTTTTGATATCGAGCAAGTATTTGAAATATTCTTTCAATTTTTTCAAAGATCTCCTGATTTTCCATCTCTATCCTTAAATGTGGGGATCACTATTTCGGATCCCATGTTTCGTACCTATTATAAAAATTTTCGGGCTTGAATTCTGTCTTTGTATTTTTAATAGTTTTGCTGTCCCTTATCCTCTACAAAAGTGTTTTCATCTAATGAGGCGTTTCGGATTTTGTGTCTAGCTGCAAAAAGCCACTTAAAGAGCATTTGTGTAGACATTGATTAACTTCTGTTCACATCGGTGGTAGCATGCCATTTATGTAACACAAAACTAATAGTCATCTTTATTACTATGTTATATGTGCCACGACTAAATTATGTATTTATTATATCTGTATACAAACGGACATTTATTTTGAACATAAAAACTTTGCAACTTATCCTCCGCCATCGCGATTCATCATAAGTTATGATAATAAGTTATAATTTCCTTCAACAATACCCAATCCTCGCTTGCGCCTTCCAAAGGAACCATTCAACATGTAACTCGAACGAGCTCATTACTCCACTGACCATCATTATAAATTAGCCAGCCTGTTTTGTAATCTCCTGGAAGTGTTCTCTGGAAGGACGCTATAAACGCTAACAAGCACAATAGATTCAAGGACTCTCAATAAATAATACCCAAGTATTAGAAGAACGAAGAAAAACAAGAGAATTCAAATTTTTATTGTCTCGAAATGAGATTAGTTTGCATTTTTCAGTGCAAAACTAAAGTCATAAGAAGGTCTGTAGCTATTGAATAACACAACTTAACAAGGAATGGATGTACGGATTGATGGGAGTAAGAGTTAGTAATAGTAGGACAACTGAATGCATTCCACCTATATATAGGGAATACAGGAAAAAACGAGACGCCAAGCTATTTTTGGCGTGCGATTTTCATTTCAAGCATAACTCCAACACGTGCTCTATGTGCAACAATTCGTAGGGAGGGCACTGCAAAGAGTGCAAGCGACATTGAGGAAACAAGTGGCAAAACAAAAGAAAATCTGACAAACAAAATCACACGGTTGCTCTATTGTCCTTCTTGTGAAGGAAAATAAATCTTTAGTTTCACTTTGAAAATTATACACTCAACACGCTCGGTATAACTTTGATGGGAAAAGCGGTCGAGGGTTAGCCCATCAAGATGTACTCTTATTTTTACTTGGGTACTGCATTGCGGAGAATTCAACAATGACTATGGTACACGCACGACTTCTCCAAGAACAAGAAATTCAAGCCAGCCGCAAACTCATGTGGGGAGTCTAAGCAACAGCCAATTGGTTGTTCTGGTGCTGTCAAGTTTGTTTTTAGTTACGCGTGCAACATGTTACCAGGGTCTTATGTTTGATATCCAGCGAAGCAACCACATACTGGTTAGTGTGAGTATTATAATATTTGTAATCGTTCCAACAACCGTGACAACCACAGTCTGCTCTCCGTCGCAAATCCAACATGTTCGAGTTCGATGGAAAGTCCTTGCAGCCACCATGCAAAGGTTATTGAGTATTGTTTATAAACATTTCCTACAACTCAGTAGTCAGCCATCCGCCCATGGATGCTAGTTGTGAGTTCGGTTCGTAACGGTAAATAGTTTCGTTTGTCATCGTATCGTTTCGCAATCTTTTCAACGGTAATTTTCGATTATTAGCCTATAAAACTGTAAAAGCCCGCCAGCTGGTTGAACTGCTTGAGTGCCTACACCCGGACCAGCTCAATTAGTTAAAAATTGTGATATCTTAACTCGCGCGTATTTGTGTCTGTGTGTCCCAGTGAGTGCGTAATTGAGTGTGTGTGCTTTATCCTACGGCAGTGTGTCAAGTGCAAGTGTAACAGCTGTTTGTGTGTGTACATCCGGGACCCTTGCCATGTGTTTATTATAGTTTATGTAATGAGCATAATTAAATATTGCGCGCGTTTTTTTTTGTGTGATTTCCACATTTGTTGAATATGCTGGGTAAAAACTAGGGTGATCAATTATTCGGGTTTTTGCGAAAACCGGTTTTCGAATTATTCGAAAAATGGCATTTAAAAAAAACCGGTTGCTTTTTTTGAAATTCACAAAAAACCGGATAATCCGGTTTTCAAAATTATGCCAAACAACAAATTAAAACACAATTTTTGAAAAAAATATTTATTAAAAAATAACAGAAAACAAATCAATTATACCTATAAAAAGTAAACTTTTAGTTTAATTATAATTACAATGCAAAATATAAGTGAGATAAGTTTGTTATTTTAACAAAGACAAACGAAACAAAACAATTCATTTGTAAATAATTGATTATATATAAATATATTTAATTTAATCTTTAGTTTTACCTAAAGTAACATTTAAGAAATAAGATACAACTTAAGTGCTTGGGTGTATACCTATTTTTTTCTTTGGTTTTTATAAAACTTGACATTGAAAATGCCCTTTCACAAGGCGTTTGATATTGAATATTTTACAAATGCGTCACTAATTGGGAGTTTACTCGTACTTAAATACAAAATGAGAGTATTCAGGGTTTGAACACGTCGTTCTGATATACGTCTTTTGAAAATTGCATATAAATTTATTTATAATTGGTTTTGAATTGTTGAAAAGTGTTAAAGTAAAAATTTAAAAATACCTTCAGCATCAGCTAAAGTCGAAGAGTTTGCAGAAAGTTTTTATATAGACATTTCCAAAGGTTTAAGGGTGTCACTAAGCACTGACAAAGTTGCGATATCATTTTCACTCAATGGTGTCAGTCCTAACTCCAATAAAGTATGATTCACAGATTTGTGCAATTTTAAAAATTGAGAAACCATATTGGTTATAGAATTCCAGTGGTGCTTAACATCATGGATAAGTTGAAGCTCCTTATTAAACTGGTCTTTTACAAACATTTGTAATTTCTTTCGCTTTTCAGACGACTTATTAAACATTGAAGATTTATAAAACTAACAATTAGGTTGTTCTTCCGAAACACTGGAAAAAAAGAAGTACGAGAACACATTTAACACAATTATGAATAAATTTAAATAAAAAATATCGAACGGCAAAAAAACCGAGATTCGACAAAAAATAACCGGATTATTCGATATTCGAGAAATAGGGATTTAAAAAAAACCGACGGTTTTTATGAGTGAAAAAAACCGAGTAGCCGGTTTTTGAAAACCGAACTGATCACCCTAGTAAAAACTCAAACTACGGCCTCATCATTAGCGCGTTCCAGTAACGTTAACAGCAACGGAAACAACAACACCAACAACATCCTTGAACGCTGGTAGCTGTGGCAACATCAAAGTTTCGGAAAGCCCTTTTTAGAGGCGGATTTATTTAAAGCGGAAAATTACTCGAGAATTGCCATCATTTGGTTGGCAAGTCGAGGGAAATATACATATAAAGGTAATAAAAAGTGAAAAGCGAAACGACAAAAGTTTTACTTTAGACTAAAATTTTGAAACTAGTTTTATGTAGGAAGCGGTTTATATGCAATGTATCAAGCATGATATTGTTCCAGCTGTTAGCCAATGAAAGGATGACTCGTTTTGAATATCTTTTTTTTAATTTAAATTAAAATACTAAAAATATAACTTAATGTCGAGTTCGTTACTATGATTCGAAAGAACAATCTCTGTCATTTACTTTTCAAAGATAGTTTCATTCATTTGTGGATCAACCACGATTTACACGAGTTAAGTTAGCTTCCAAGACTTAATTCGAATCTGGCTGATAGGCAAAAACGCTGGAAATTTCATATGTTCAACAAAAATATTCATCGGTGGCCAACAGGTTCGATACGCAAAATTAACTGCTTACCAAAATTATTTCTCAATAAGGCCATTGCATCGCGTGCTTTGTGTGCAGTAGCACTGTCTTTTTGAAAACAAATTTGAACGATATCACGAAGTTCTATTTATTTAACCACAAATGTATGTTCGTCAATGAACAATGGCGCGAAAACAGCCGATTTTTTCATTGAGCTGTGCAGTGGTCCTTGGCTTCCATCAAAGCGTAAATATAGGTTCTGTATATAGTGTTCAAATACTTGAATTTTTCATAAAACCGGTTTCCGGTTTATTCGAAAAATGCCTTTTTCCAACAAATCGGTTTTCGAATACATGATTTACTAAAAAACCGGGTTAACCGGTTTCGTTCGGTTTTTTGGAAATTGTTAAATAGAACCAAATTGGCAATTAAATATGAAAATATATGAAAATCGATACAAGAATCCATTCAATGTTTATCCTGGTCATCCATACAGAAGTTATTAGAAAATCTTAACTTAGTATATCAGCCATGTTCTGGAAAACAATTCGGTTTAAAAACAGAGCAAAATCGGTAAAAAGGTAATACATTTCTACCGATTTTGCTCAGTTTTTAAGTAGAATTTATATTACTGGCAAACTTTAAATACATTTCCTTACATTTTACAAGTAGCATGGTTTTAAATTAAGGTATCAATATGCATAGGTGATAAAGGCATAAAGTTTTTCATATGAATGTCGACGGCTTCGCACTCATTTCGGGGTGACATCCTAATCTATTTTAAAATTAGATCCCAACTGTAACTGGGTTATTTCCCAACTAGTGTATGGTAATCATAACTTAAGCTCCTTTTTGAGATCGGACACTTAGTTTAGGAGATAACTGCATTTAAGCTTATTTATCTTAATATGCTAGGACGGCTTCCTAGCCATTTCAAGATAAGCTCCAAACTATATCTTAGTTACATAGTCCTTTTTTGCGATTGGATGCTTAGTTTAGGATATAGCGACAATTGAAAGTTTTTTATATGAATACGGAAGTCATCCCACCCATTTAAAGAGGAGAGAGGAAACAGTCATCTAACAGCATTTTCCAAACAAATTTTTGTATTGCATAAGGAAATTTTAATAAAAGTATCCTTTGAGATTTGCCTGCAAAATATGGGATAAGCATAGACAACCTTCTTTGCCGATTTACCTATAATTCACCTAGCAATGTTCTGTGAAATACTGCTTTTTGGAAAACCGGTTAACCGACATCAAAAAACCGGTTAAACCGATTATTCGAAATTGGCATTTTTGAAGAAACCGGCATACGGTTTCGGAGAAAAAAAACCGGTTAGACGGTTTTCGGTTTCGGGTTTGAACACTCTAGGTCTGTAAACTATCTGTCATGCTAATGAAGTGTGTTTGACTTTTATTCTGTATTACTTATTTCCAAATATCGGGCATTGTTCGCCAAACTTATAGAGCACTCATCATCTTTAGAGATGAGATTCATTTCTGGATTAACTGGTATGTAAACTAGCATAATTGTCGTTTTTGGAGAGAACACAATCCTCATTACTCTAAATGTATTTGCATTGTATTTGTAATGAATTATGGTCGGAAGTTCGACACCAAAAAAGTGGTCATTTATCGGACGTATCTCAACTGGTGGGCATCTCATTACTCCAATAAAACCCACTGAATTCTAAACCAAACCTTATCAATTTTCTTTATTTCATCCCGCCCAATTAAATTGCATATAATTTCTCACACACTGAGAAATTACATCGAAATTACATCGACTCTAATTTGCAAATAGAATCCAAGTCGGAACAATTGCACGCAACGCATTCCATACAGTCCCCAACTTCCTTTAATAACAACAACGAGAGAGGTAATAGAGCGATCAGAGGATTCCCCGCTACTACGACATAATCATCTCTGTCCACTCTACCACAACTCTATACACTCTCAATTGGTGAAAATAGGCAAAATCTGACTGAGCCATTTTCTACCAAACGAGGCTTTAGACAAGGCGACAGTCTGTCATGCGCTCTCTTCAACATCATAATGGAAATGAACATGCAGAAGGCTGCTGTTAACACGACTAGTAAAATTTTTAACAAAAGTCACATGCTGGTCGCGTATGCCGATGATATATATGTCGTAGGCCGAGGACTGCAGGATATTCATAAGGCCTTTACGTGCATTGATAAGTAGTCGGCTGAAGTGAGTCTGGTAATAAATGCGGACAAAACCTAGTTATTTGTTTCAACGAACAAAAAGTAGTCGTTTGGGAAGCTGCGTGAACGTTGACAACTTTGTAGTGGTAGATGATTTTGTCTACCTTGGCTCCGCCATAAACAAAAATAATAATATCAGCCTGGAAATCAAAAGACGAATATTGATCGCAAACCGCTGCTACTATGCGCTAAGCAAGCGATTTAACGACAAAGCGCTCTCTCGAGGAACAAAGATCAAGCTCTACCAGACTCTGATCCTACCTGTCGTGCTCTACAGCGCAGAATCCTGGGTAATGACATAAGCGGATCTATCTATTCTGGGAGTCATCGAGAGAAAAATACTCCGCCGCAAAATATTTGGACCCTAATGAGCTTTACAACGACATCGACGTAGTCAAGCGCATTCAAATAGACCGAATGCGCTGCCTTGGACACGTTGTACGAATGGACGAAAACGCTCCGGCTCCAAAAATCTTCGGCAATAAATTCGATGGGCGGCGCAGGAGGTGGCGACCAAAACTCCGATGGATGGACGAGGTGAAAGAGCTGTTAACTAAACTTGGTGTGACGAACTATCTACGGAGCGCAAAAGACCGAAGCGCTTGGAATACTTTTCTACGTGCGGCTACTGTTTGATAAATTTCTGTTGTTGCTGCGATTAAAGAAGAGATGAAGAAGATTATTGTCTTTTCATAAAAGTTAATCGTCATTTACCTTTCATACTGCAAAGTTTGTATTAACTGAATTTCTATATAGAGAAGTTAATGTCTATTAGTTTTCAATATACAAAATTTAATAGTCATTGACTTTTAATATAAAGAAGTTTACGATCATTTACGCTTCTTGTAGAAAATTTTCTGAATATCGAGTTTTAATGTAAAAAAAAAATTGATAAATTTATAGTTATTTGCTTTTCATATTTTTAAAGGAAAAGGTTTGTAGTTGATGTTCCATCTGGAAATAATTTCTATATGAAAAATTAATTTACAAGTAATTGCCTTTCACATAGAAATGTTGACGGCCTTTGATATTTTCTACTGCAAATTTTATGTCCATAGAATTTTTCATAAACTTCTTTTTGTATGCTTATAAAAAAATCAGTAGACTTCAAGCTTCCTATGTTAAAAGTCGTCTTTTCCAAATATAATTTTAATAAAAGGTTAAATTTCCTTTTTTCATACAAAAATGCCGTGACATGATGGTTAGAACATGCGAACACAATGCGGGATATACCAGATTCGGGTACCGCCTCAAGTCAGATAAATTATTATGTCGAGTCAATCGGAATGTCTAGTAACAGCTTCTCAAACAGTGAAGTTTCCATCCGTCGATAAACAAGTAGGTGCCGATAGTTGTAAATTTAAAAATAGAAAGCGCGTTAATTCACAGCAACGCGAGAAGATATCTCATACCTCATTCATAGGGTGTAAAGGAAAATTAAATTTTGTTATCGAATTTTCATATAGAAGAAATAATTTAGAAGAGCCATTGACTTTGCATATATAAATGTTGACTGGTTCATCGAATATTTCATAAAGTATTTTTACATGTAAAAGTTAGTAGGCATTAACTTACCTATATGAAGATGTTATAATCATCAAGATTTCTACTTGAATAGTCAATAACTTTTCTGTCAAGACTTTTCTATGTGAAGTGTAAATAAATATCAACTCTTTTATATAAAAGTAAATGCCCATCTCCTTTGCAGTATGAAAATTTGATAATAAGCTAATTTTGTTTATAAGGATTGTATGACCATCAACATTTCAACGATTTATAAAAAAAACTTAGTTTTTGTACCTACTTACACCCTTTAACTGCAATGGGTGTAAAGATAACTTTGCCACAATTATTTAACTTTGTTTAAATTTTCGTATACTGATGAAGATACATTCGAAAATACCGATTAATATACATTTGTATCTTCATCGGTATATTCCTTACACGTTGAACCCCTTAAATGCTTTGCATCGGTATACGCCCATGGAATTTATTCATGCTCCGCAAATTCACATGTCAAAAGCCCTAAAAATATAGTTTAAAGCTAGAGCTTTGATAAATTACACAACTATTTGTATTTTTTACACACAAATCTTGTAAACATCTTTTTCCTTTCGCATTCTGTCCTTGGGCTCAAGGGTTGTAACCTATTGTTGTATGCTGAAATACACTTGATCATTTGTCATTTTGTAATGTATAGCCGTAACCCTTTAAGCGGATAGCATCACATACCCTTTTGTTTCTGTTGTCCCATCCTTTCTGGTTGTTGCGCTTTAATAGTAGAGGCAGACAGGCGTTTCTGTTATTCTACTAATACATTTTAAAGGCTTTTAATGTGAGCTAATTATTACCGCTCACCTGTTGTATAGGGTTAATTAATATTGAAACTTTTGCGTTGACATCGAACTTGACATCTTGTTGGTTTTCAGCCTTTTTGTGAATAAAGTGCTGTTATTGTGTTTTGTTCATTAATTAAAGCTTTTGGTTTTGTTTTTGCTTTTTATTAGAAGTTTATTTTAAAATTTATTTTGAAATTAAAATAGTTAAATTACTTTTTGTGTTCAAACAGCTGTTCATATTCTGTGCTATATCTTTAAACTGGGGTCTGGGCATGTATTGTGAAAACAGCGAGTGCAGTGTGAAACTGTACAAGGCCTTAACGTAGTAATGTTAAAATTTGGATGTAAATAGCGGAACAGGAAGACCAAATATTTCCTACCGTGTGTATGATATTATATATGATATTATTATCCTAGCAAAATAGAAAAGTGCAAACCCGACCAAAAATTGTATCTTAAAAATCTCGTACTATACGAGATAATGTGTTGACAATCACATCTTTCTGTAAGTTTTAAGGAAACCTCTCAGTACTTGAAAAGTTTTCCACATGTTTTCCAAAATGATTTACAATTACCATGTACAGTTTCCATTGAACCTAACTGTCCATCTGTAATTATATCCTCTTGATGCTCTGGTATTATACAATTTCATTTACTGTAATTTGGTTGTCTCACATTTCTTTTAACATTGTTGCATAAAGTAGACAAAATATTCAAGAGTGAAATTCTTGTTCTTAAAAAGTAAAAAAAAATACCTACAAATGGAAGAAAACATCAAAACAAAGAATGTACAACTGAAACATAGGAAACAGAAACTAGCGGCAGAAATAAATTATAGCACCATTGGATGAAACTACGATATAACAGTTTATGTATATTTGTGCGTACTAGCGTCCACTCATTTATTCAGCCCCTCGTTTGGTTGACCTGGTCCAGTCTTTCCTTTCACCCTTTTGTTATTTTATTATTTCAATCTAATTAGATTAATTTAAATATTTACTACTACTCACTGTTCATTTATTTGCGTGTGTGTGTGTGTGCGCGCGCGCGATTGTATGTGTTAGAGAGCTACTCAGAAGGGAGTGTCTTCAAGGATGGTTGCATGACCAAAGTCGTTGGTGATTCATTCCAATAGGAAGTGTCTTCAAATTGTCGTAGAAATTTGATTGAGTTTGATGCACGATAACATTAGTATTTTGTCGTTCATCTTGTCGTCGACGGAGTGTTTTTTGACGACCAGTACATTAATTTTTTACATTTTGTCTTGAGAAAAGCGTTAAAGCAAGAAGTGTATGACGATACTATCTACAGAGTACCTCTATCCAATCTCTTTGATCCACACACACACACATAACACTGCCACTGCACTGGCTACAAACACATATTTCCTATTATGGCCGCAAGTGTTTAATGTTTCTGCCATCCAGGCCAACGTTGCTGTAAACTGGCACCAACTTTACACTCGAGAAAAAAATCAGGGTTGGCATCTTAAAGTTCATACTATGCAGCATATGGAAAAAAAATATTTCAAATGATAATTCTTTAATTAACACAGTGATTTCAACAACTTGGTTAACAGTTTTCTGACATTACAGTTACTTATCCATAAATCGTGTTGACAATTCCGGTTTTCCGGCAATTCAGTTTGTTTCTCCATTCGGGGTCGTATTGGTAATTTGGGTTTGCCAGCAAGTCGGATTTATTTCTATAACTCGGGATCTACTTACTTACTTACTTAAGTGACCCATTACAACTTACGAACATGGTTCATAAGTTTGAGACCTGAAGTACTAAAGAATTCCACACGCTTCGGTCTTGTGCGTGTGTTCTCCAGTTAGTCCTACCAGATGGTGGCACATCGCCTACCACTTGGTCCTTCCAACGGAGTTTGGGTCTCCTTGCTCTGCGCCGTCCTTCAGGTTCGCCTTCAAACACCTTTCTCGCTGGAGCATTTACATCCATCCTGGCAACATGACCCAGCCATCGTAGTCGTTGCATTCTGACTCTTTTAGCTACGTCGATGTCGTGGTAAAGCTAATACAGCTCATGGTTTATCCGATGGCGAAACTCGCCGTCGACACAGATAGGTCCATAAATTTTTTGGAGTACTTTTCTCTCGAATACTCCCAGGTTTTGTATGTCCGTTGTCGTAAGCACCCATGATTCGGCAGCATACAAAAGAACGGGTAAGATTAGCACCTGGTAAAGCTGTTTCTTAGTATTCCGAGATAAGGTGATGTTACTAAAATGCTGCCGAAGTCCGTAGAAACATCTATTGGCTAGCACAATTCTCCGTTTAATTTTTTGGCTGACATTATTTTTCTTGTTGACGGAAGATCCGAGGTAGGTAAACTCGCCGACTACCTCAAAACAATAATTGTCAACGTTCACGGTGCGTCCCCAACGAGAGGACTCTTTGTTCGTCGAAATCATTATTTTTGTTTTGTCCTCGTTGACCGCTTAACCCATTTTTGCTGACTCCTTTTCTAGTGATGAGAAAACTGCTGTAACATCCCGCAGATTTCGGCCAATGATGTCTATATCATCGGCATAGGCTAGTGGCATGTGGCTCTTGTGGAATATGGTGCCAGACATGTTGACACCAGCCTTTCTCATCACCTTCTCCATAACTATATTAAATAGTGTACAGGACAGGCTATCGCCCTGCCTGAGACCTCTTTCCGTGTTAAATGGTTCAGACTGATCCTTACCAATCTTAACAGAGGATTTGGTGTTGTCTAAGGTATATTTGCAAAGTCGAATCAGCTTTGCAGGAATACCAAACTCAGACATGGTCTCATAAAGCCTATTCCTTATCGGAGAGTCGAAGGCAGCTTTGTAGTCGACAAAGAGGTTGTAGGTGTCGATCTGCTTTTCATGGGTTTTTTCCAGGATCTGTCGTAAGGTGAATATTTGATCCGTCGTAGATTTGCCAGGTCTAAAGCCGCACTGATATGGTCCAATTAGTTTTTCTACAATTGGCTTTAGACGTTCACACAATATGCTTGAAAGGACCTTGTACGCAATTGGTAATAGGCTTATTCCACGATTGTTCTTACATTCACTACGATCTCCTTTCTTGTATATGGGACATAACAGACTGAGACTCCAATCCCCGGGCATGCTCTCCTCTTGCCAGATGTTCTCCATGAGCTGATGCATGCTCCTAATCAGCTCCTGCCCGCCAGCCTAAAACAATTCAGCAAGGAGACCATCGGCTCCAGCAGCTTTATTGTTGTTAAGGCGGGAGATGGCCATACGTATCTCGCTCTGGCTCGGAGGTGGACAGTTAATACCATCGTCATGGATTGGAGCGGGTTCTTCTGGATTGGTGTCAGTATCCAGTAAATTTCTAAAGTGGTCTTTCCATATCTTCAGAACGCTATCCGGGTCCGTCACTAGCTGACCATCGCTGTCCTTGCAGGAGGGCAACCCTGTTCCACGCATTCTCGCTTTAACTCTCTTGTAGAATTTTCGGGCTTCCCCTCTATCATAGAAACACATGTGGATATGATAGGGCTCGAATCCAGATCACAGGCATGGTAGTCAAGTGTTCTTACCATCATACCGCTGTCGGCACCATTTGAACTACTCATCCACTTACTTTTTTGCGTCTTCTAGCATTCTATTTTGTATTACAAATGTCTGTGTCTAGTTAGCAGAACATCTCTTGATATGCTTCATGCCAATTGTAATAGATGTTAAAATACAAATGTATGTATGTATGTGTGTACCTCTGCATGCTACACAGGGAATCCTTAAGGAAATTCATATGCACCTATGTGTGTGTGTGTGTGTGTGTAGATTTCAGTTTATGTTTAGGGTAATCATACGGAAGTGAGTGAGTGTGTGTGTATGTGTATGTGCAGTGTTGTTTGTTTCACTTGTCTATGGCTGTGATCTTCTATGTTTCTATTTGTAAAACATAAAAGTTGTTGTGTCACCCAATAAGCAAACAGTTAAATAGGTATTTGTTTCGGCTTTGCAAATAAAAACATATATTATATGTGAACAGGGAATCTGTGATTATATTTTTGTCTCAAAATCTCATATTTTTCGAAGTCACATCATACTGACTGACGCTTGGCTTTATCAGACATGTTTGAAGTTGCTGTTGTTGCAGTTGCTAGGAAAGTTATTATTAGCTTGCTTATATTTTTAGAGGGTAAAATGTGTCCTCTAGGGTGGTTCTAAAAAATCGATGTTGAATTTTTGTCAGTGTACCCCCCACAAAATGATAAGCCTTTTTTACGATAACAAAGTTTGTGTTCTATGGCAGTATGTTTACCCGTGCCGATGTGTGATTAAAGTTTTTATGCTCCTACAGCCACGTTTGGGTGGCTTTGATTTGACGTAACTCAAGAACAACTAGTCCAATTTTTCTGAAAAAAAATGCCAAAAAATACCATTCCTTCAATATATTCATATATTATTTACCTGCATTTTCAACAGTTTCGCTGTTATAAATAAATATTTTGTGGGGGTAG
The DNA here is from genome assembly GCA_964034835.1 of Muscina levida. Taxonomy (NCBI): domain Eukaryota; kingdom Metazoa; phylum Arthropoda; class Insecta; order Diptera; family Muscidae; genus Muscina; species Muscina levida. The sequence continues at coordinate 33,058,542 of OZ035880.1, read as the reverse complement.
CACTGACACATTTGTAAAATTTTTCCCCATATCACTGCGATAAAACAAGTGTCCACACAAGCTATAAACTTTTCATTATACTGTGTATTACAAAAGTCAGGACGTATGTAATGTTAATGTTGTCTTTCTTTTATAAATCGGTGTCATCCTATTTCTACTTAGTGTCAAAACGTAACTCTAATACAAGGAAGGAGTGTTATGCATTTTCTCAATTCCTAAGTTTTCGCTTTGTTTGAAACTTTTTGAAAGCGCTGTCAGTTTAACATGTCTGCAGATAATGTTTTTGGTGTCATACATCTGAATGTATTCCAAAGTTATTTTCATACAGTATTTGCTGAAAATAAAAAAGCATAAATTTGCACATTTCTTGTACAAATAGTTCTCTCGTTTGTGTCGGAGCATAAACTGGTCTTAAATGTAATCGTTAGTAATGAAATAAACTGTTCACATTTGCATATTTATTGCGTAGCTTATTGTAAAGCGTTTAGATATGGTAATGTAAGAGCTTACGAGGTGCTTTTAGGAAGTAATAGCGACATACGATTGTTTGTTGTGGTATCGGAAAAGTATTAAATTTAGGCAGTGCGATTATTATGATATCATTAATTTCAAATGGAATTGAAGGCAAAAATGGAAAGGAAATATAATCAAAGCAATATCCTTAAATTCTGAACTTTACCAAAAACTTCTGATTTATCACAACATTTCAGTAAAATTAAATTGAAGAAGAGAAAAGCAAGTAAATTATATAAAAATTATTTAAAATATACATGAAGAAAAATACGCTCAACAGCTAACAGCACAGAAGCTTAAAGGACACACACACACACAGAGTCTTTGTTTACTTAACTTACTTAAGTGGCCCATTACAACTTACAAACATGGTTTATCAGTTTGAGGCCTGAAGTACTAAAGAATTCCACACGCTTCGGTCTTGTGCGTGTGTTCTCCAGTTAGTCCTACCAGATGATGGCACATCGCCTATCACTTGGTCCTTCCAACGGAGTTTGGGTCTCCCTGCTCTGCGCCGTCCTTCAGGTTCGCCTTCAAACACCTTTCTCGCTGGAGCATTTACATCCATCCTGGCAACATGACCCAGCCATCGTAGTCGTTGCATTCTGACTCTTTTAGCTACGTCGATGTCATGGTAAAGCTCATACAGCTCATGGTTCATCCGATGGCGAAACTCGCCGTCGACACAGATAGGTCCATAAATTTTTCGGAGTACTTTCCTCTCGAATACTCCCAGGTTTTGTATGTCCGTTGTCGTAAGCACCCATGATTCGGCAGCATACAAAAGAACGGGTAAGATTAGCACCTGGTAAAGCTGTTTCTTAGTATTCCGAGATAAGGTGGTATTACTAAAGTGCTGCCGAAGTCCGTAAAAACATCTATTGGCTAGCACTATTCTCCGCTTAATTTCTTGGCTGACATTATTTTTCTTATTGACGGAAGATCCGAGGTAGGTAAACTCATCAACTACCTCAAAACAATAATCTTCAACGTTGACGCTGTGTCCCCATCGAGAGGACTCTTTGTTCGTCGAAATCATTATTTTTGTCTTGTCCTCGTTGACCGCTAAACCCATTTTTGCCGACTCCTTTTCTAGGGATGAGAAGACTGCAGTAACGTCCCGCAGATTTCGGCCAATGATATCTATATCATCGGCGTAGGCTAGTGGCATGTGGCTTTTGTGGAATATGGTGCCAGACATGTTGACACCAGCCTTTCTCATCACCTTCTCCATAACTATATTAAATAGTGTACAGGACAGGCTATCGCCCTGCCTGAGACCTCTTTCCGTGTTGAATGGTTCAGACTGATCTTTACCAATCTTAATCGAGGATTTGGTGTTTTCTAGGGTACATCTGCAAAGTCGGATTAGCTTTGCAGGAATACCAAACTCAGACATAGCCTCATAAAGCCTATTCCTTATCGGAGAGTCGAAGGCAGCTTTGTAGTCGACAAAGAGGTGGTAGGTGTCGATCTGCTTTTCATGGGTTTTTTCCAGGATTTGTCGTAACGTGAATATTTGATCCGTCGTAGATTTGCCAGGTCTAAAGCCGCACTGATATGGTCCAATTAGTTTTTCTACAATTGGCTTTAGACGTTCACACAATACGCTTGAAAGGACCTTGTACGCAATTGGTAATAGGCTTATTCCACGATAGTTCTTACATTCACTACGATCTCCTTTCTTGTATATGGGACATAACAGACTGAGACTCCAATCCCCGGGCATGCTCTCCTCTTGCCAGATGTTCTCCATGAGCTGATGCATGCTCCTAATCAGCTCCTCCCCGCCAGCCTTAAACAATTCAGCAGGGAGACCATCGGCTCCAGCAGCTTTGTTGTTTTTAAGGCGGGAGATGGCCATACGTATCTCGCTCTGGCTCGGAGGTGGACAGTTAATACCATCGTCATGGATTGGAGCGGGGTCTTCTGGAGTGGTGTCAGTATCCAGTAAATTTCTAAAGTGATCTCTCCATATCTTCAGAACGTTATCCGGATCCGTCACTAGCTGACCATCGCTGTCCTTGCAGGAGGGCAACCCTGTTCCACGCATTCTAGCTTTAACTCTCTTGTAGAATTTTCGGGCTTCCCCTCTACTTCGGAGCAACTCAGTGCACTCATCCTGCCTCTTCTTCAGCTCCTTCTTTTTTCTTGTAAAAAGACGAGTTACCTCTCGTCTCTTCTCCCTGTGCCGTTCACGAACAGCTCGCGTTGCCATTGGCTGCAGTTTTGCCCTGTATGCAGCATTCGTCTCTCTCGTGGCATTGCGACATTCATCATCGTACCAGGCATCTTCTTGAGACGGCTTTGAGTACCCAAGTACGCTTCTCGCAGTCCGTTCTATGGAGTCGGCTATATATTGCCACTGCGAGGTTATATTATCAGGGGTTGGAGCATTCCGCAGCAGTTGAGTTAGGTGGTTGGAGTAGGCGTCCGCTACCTCTGTGGTCCGCAGTTTACCGATGTCCAGCTTTCGTTGTGCCTGGTTACGTACGTTTTTCGCCATGCTTAGCCTAGTGCGTACCTTAACTGCGGTAAGGAAGTGATCGGAGTCAATGTTCGCACCCCTGATCACTCGTACGTCCAGAACACTCGATGCGTGCCTTCCATCGACTACTACGTGATCTATCTGATTCCTCGTCAAATGATCTGGAGATAACCATGTTGCCTTATGAATATTTTTATGGTCAAATCTAGTGCTGCTAACTACCATATTTCTTGCCGCAGAGAAATCAATCAGTCTGATGCCATTGTTCGACGTTTCGGTGTGCAGACTGAATTTTCCGATTGTAGGCTCAAATGCGGTCTCCCTGCCTATTTTAGCATTAAAATCGCCTAGTACAATTTTGATGTCATGGCTGGGGCTACGGTCATATACATTTTCTAGGATCTCGTAGAACTCGTCTTTGTCCTCATCGCTTTTCTCTTCTGTCGGAGCATGGGCACATATAAGTGTTATGTGGAAAAACTTAGTTTTGACTCTTATGGTGGCTATACGTTCACACACCGGGTTGAACCTTGAGACTAGGTGTCGCAGTCTCTTGCCAACCACAAATCCACAACCAAACTCGTGCTTGTCCGCATGGCCACTATAGTAGATGTCGCAAGACTTCTTGCGTGAGCACCCGTGTCCCGTCCACCGGATTTCCTGTAAAGCGGTTATGTCAGCCTTGTATTTTTCGAGGACTTCCGCCAGTTGGATGGAGGCACCTGGTCTATACAGTGTTCTAACATTCCAGGTGCATATCCTCAAATCATGGTCCTTAATTCGTTTGCGGTGGTCGTCAATATTTTGGGGGGTCCGTTTTATTCTTATTTTACTTCTTTTCATTGCAATCGGTTATACGTCAGTGGCGGGTTGCAAGCCCAGCGCACCACGTCGCAGTTTTCTCCTCCTGCCAGGATTTTATTGCAGCCGCCCATTCTGGGTCAGACGCTGACCAGGGTACCGCTCACTCTGAGCTGACGTGCCTGGGTTTTAGGTTTCGCCCCTCACAGTTAGCCGTGCTCTGACGGGTGTCAGAAGCACGTTTCCAGGCGTCACCACGTGGAGGTACTCCGTTCGCAGTAGTACCACGAATACGGAGCTCTGTGAGTAGACTTGAAGTGCAATTGGCAAGGATCACTCTGGGTTTGCCAAGTTAAACCGATCAGAAGCTTTGCCTTGCATCACACTCCCAACGCCCTTTGTTTAATAAAAGTAATTAAAATTTCGTATGGTGTCAAAAAACACAAACACACTTAAGCAGAAATGCTGTAGTGTAAGTTAATAAGATTAATTATGAACAAGTTGCAACAACAAAAAGTCAGAATGTTAACGACGACTATAAAAAAATACATTATAATGCCAGTAACAAAGGAATATTAATTAAGAAAAATAATATTTAAGTAAGGTAAGTCAGATTACAACACGATGGAAATATTGACTGCGACCTTAGGCATTACGGTCAGTAGGTGAATAAATTTTTAACCGGTAGAGAGACGGCATCACTGTAGCACAGTGTAGGCACTTAAATATTTATAAGAGCCCAGAGGTAACGGCAAACTTCGGCGTAAACTACTACCAGGCTACTGTGTGCGTAAAAGTTTTTGACTTATTAATTTTTGCAGTTAATTTAAATTTTAAATATGGGAAAACAAATGCCAAAGTCGTAGAAACAAATCTAGCAGAGTAAGTTGCAATTGGGTTTTTTTTGCTGCGAATGACTCTGCGAATAATGGTTAAGAAACTAAGAGTATTATGCTCTTAATACTTCTCCTGTAACTTTTTTTAGGTCATAGCTATTTGCTAAATTAAAAATATATGTTTGCGGGAGTTGTGAACATTTGGAAGGGGTTTCTTCTTTTTTCCTTTCGTGTTTTATTAATATCATCATTGTTAACGGCGAGTACTGTCGTGGACGAAAACATGAGATGCATGAGCTTTATAACAACATCGACGTAGTCAAGCGCGTTCAAATATATCGAATGAAGGAGAAACAGAGCATATATATAAGTAGCTTCATAATGAAATAATTTTTTTTTTAATATCTTAGTACCTAAGTCAGAGGCCGAAATGATCAAAGATTTCCATTCGCTTCGATCTTGTGATCAAAGAAGTCGCGGTCTCCCTCTTTTGCGCCGTCCTTCGAGGTCTTAATAGAATACCTTTCGCGCTGGAGTTTCCTCATCCATTCTCACGACATGGCCTAGCCAGCCGTCGTGGATTTGCCACTGATAAGGTCCAATCAGGTTTTCCACAATTGGCTTTAGACGTTCACACAGTATGCTAGACAGGACCTTATACGCAATGGGTAAGAGGCTAATTCCACGATAGTTTTTACACTCACTACGGTCACCTTTTTTGTAGATTGGACATAGCACACTGAGATTCCAATCCTCTGGCATGCTCTCCTGAAGCCAAATGTTCTCTATGAGCTGTTGCATGCTTAAAACAAGCTCATCTCCACCCGCCTTAAACAACTCAGCTGGAAGACCATCAGCCCCAGTGGCCTTGTTGTTCTTTAGGCGGGATATGGCAGTTGTTATCTCAGCTTGGCTCGGAGGTGGACACTCGATGTTATCATCTCGGATTGGTGCACAGTCTTCTTCCGTCAAGTTTTCACACATCAATAGGCTGCAGAAGTGATCTTTATATATTCTCAGTACGCTCTCGGAATCAGTAACGAGATGACCATCCTTGTCTTTACAGGAGGGAAGACCTGTTCCATGTACCTTTCCTTTTATCTTCTGATAGAATTTTCGGGCTTCACCTCTGTTCCTGTAATCTTCAATACACACATTATTCCGCTCCTTAACCTCTCGTTTTTTTCGCCTGAAGAGTCGATTCGCCTCCCGCCTCTTCTCCCTATACTTTTCATGAACAGCTCGCGTTGCCATTGGCTGCAGTTTGGCCCTGTATGCAGCATCTTGTTCCCGGGTGGCATCGCGGCATTCGTCATCGTACCAGGCATTATCGTTAAAGGGCTTCACATACCCCAGTACGGACCGCGCAGTCCTTTCGATCGAGTGGGCAATATGTTGCCATTGCGCACTAGTATTTTCGGGGGTTGGAGCATCAAGAAGTAGTTGAGTGAGTTGGTCAGAATAGGCGCTGGCTATTTCGCGATCTGCAGTTTAGCGATGTCCAGTATTCTCTGTGCCTGGTTACGCAGGGTTTTCGCTTTGCTTAGCCTAGTACGCACCTTCACTGCAATGAGGTGGTGATCCGAGTTGATGTTCGCACCTCTGATCACTCGTACGTCTAAGACACTTGACGCGTGCCTTCCATCGATTACCACGTGACCAATTTGGTTTCTCGTTACTTGATCGGGAGATATCTACGTTGCTTTGTGAATGTTTTTGAGGTCAAATCGTGTGCTGCTAATTACCATGTTCCTTGCTGCAGAGAAATCAATCAGTCCGATTCCGTTTGGCGATGTGTCAGTATGCAGACTAAATTTCCCGACTGTTGGGCTAAAGACATTCTCCCGGCCCATTTTGGCATTAAAATCTCCAAGCACGATTTAACATCATGACCCGGGCTACGGTCATATGTCTCTTCAAGTTGGGCGTAGAATTCGTCTTTGACCTCGTCACTTTTCTCCTCCGTCGGAGCATGAGCACATATCAGCGTGATGTAGAAAAATTTTGCCTTTAGTCTTATGGTGGCGATTCGTTCACTGACAGGAGTAAATCTAGAGACCAGGTGTCGTAGTCTCTTGCCGACCACAAATCCACAACCAAACTCATGATTTTCCGCGTGGCAGCTGTAGTTCACGTCACACATCCTCATCCGCGAGCATCCATATCCAGTCCACCGAATTTCCTGTATAGCAGTAATGTCAGCCTTATACTCTTCGAGGAACGACATAAGATAAACATGAAATAGGCGAAACGCCTCTTCCAGATATCGGGGATATTGAAAAATACATCGATAGAGATGCAACCAAAACATTTGTACTAAAAGGTAACAAGCAAAGATAAGGGAATGGTGATTTTTATCTATAACAATAGAGCAGAAAATAATGATCGAACTTTTTGTACTCATCTTATTCTCTTAGTTCTTGCAATTGACGAAATCACGCCAATTAAAGAGGTCTGTACTGTAATTGCACATCTTATGAAATACACAGTCGCGGGTATCGATGGACTGCCGGCAGAGCTTTTAAAAACCGGCAGCGATGAGCTAGTAATGTCAATGTACTAACTCATAAACACTAATTGAATAATGAAACTCAACAAAGGTGACCTAAATGTGTGCATCACCTAACCGTTACCCATCGCATACAAGGTCCTTTCGAGTGTGTTGTGTGAGAGAATAAAGTCCATCTATACAAATCTAATTAAACTTGATCAGTGGGGCTGTAGACGTGGTAAGTCCACTACCGATCAGATATTCACATTACGACAAATGCTCGAGAAGATCCAAGAAATGGAGATCGACACTTACCATCTATTTATCGAGTTTAACCACTGTCCAATACGACAAAAACTATTACATGGCATGGCTGAGTTTTTTATTCTTGCGAAACTGTTACTACTTTGCCTGATAACACTGACCGATTCGAAGTCCTAAGTAAAAATAGGCAACAATCTGGCTGAGCAATTTCCAATCAATCCGCTTTATTTAGACAAAAAATAAATATCATGGAAATGTACTGAGTAACAGACACAACCTGTGTATTACAAGCGGATGAATATGTTCTTAGAGTCTTCGAGTGAAAAATACTCCGTTAAAAGATGGGTCCATCATTGTTGATGGAGTTTACAGTCGTCACCTATTCAACGGCATCTGACTAGTGCATCTGTCTAGTACAAAAAAAATATTCATCGACATCTTTGCGGCACACTCTAATGCCTTACAATCGATCCGAAATTTTACAAATTATATTCGTAATTTTGCAAATAAAAAACATCAGGTGAAGCTCCGTATCCAACATCGCTTCTAATACAGTTTTTTTTATGAAATTTTTTAAATTGAGTGTTCGGAAAATTTATTTTTGAATATAAAATCCCACTGGGTGCTGTAGTGGACACCAAAACCTTATTGGATCATTCAGGTTATGTTGTTATTATTCAAACTTGACTTGATGAACTTTCTTCGGAACTCAAGGTTTCTGTAACTCATAAACTTTGTCGTCATTCTAACAAATTAATTTTTATTTAAACTTAACACATCTAAGGCCAGAAGAAATAGGAAACGCTTCATGTCCATTACAAATAATTGGGTATTACCTCCAAATCGTAAATTTTCCACATGAACTATTTTTGCTGTGTCAACAAACAAAAGTGGGATAATAGTCATTTCCGCTTTGCTTTCCTTCCTTCCTTGTTTTTTAACTTACCCCAATTTCATACTGTTGGTAATAAATTACAATCTTCGACAGTAGGAGCACTTTTCGTAGGAAAGCCATTTTTCGGCTATTGTTATTCTATATCCATTTTCGTTTTTCTTTTTATACACTTTAAAGCTACATTACACTTATGTTTATTTATTTACATTTTAATTTATAATAAATGAATTCATGACTTTTAGTTTACTCCTCCTCACTTTAGCACTATGATTGAATGTGACCCGAAGGGCACTCTAATGATGCCGCATTAATTATTGACAATAAAAACGCATAATAGAGATTCTTAATGTGTTCATGACAATGAAAGAGAACCCAAGACATAATGAATAGCGAATACGACTAACAAAAGGACTTTATGACATTAACTTCTATAGAAAAGAGTATAGAAACGGAAACCAATACAATTTTTGGAGAGTACTGATTAGAGTATACAAAACCGAAACCGGAAACCGACAAACCGGTTTTTTTGTTGAAAACCGTCAGCCGGTTTTTACAAAATATCGATTTTCGAATAACCGGTTTAACCGGTTTTTTGAGGTCGGTTTTACCGGTTTTCTGAAATCATGAAAAGTTGAAGATATCGATCTTTTGCCTTAGAACAGCCCCAAAAATTTTTCTAAGCAACATCTTTAGTAGCAAATTTTATTGTTCCAAAGTCCCATTTTACGACACTTTTCTTGAAATAAGAACGAAAAGGGGACGTAAGGAGTCCAGATAGAGAGTTTAAATGTTTCACAACAAAAATAATCGTTAAATTTCATAGAAGGCATCTGATATCAATAAGTGCTAAAACAATGACAAACTTCAGACTCTGAATGAAAAGAAACAAAACCAGTAAGAAAGTTTCAGTCGGGCAACCCGACTTACTTATACCATCACCCTCTGTACGACAAAAAAAATTTCTGTTATACTGATATTATACTCGATTTCTAAAGTAGGGTAGTGGTACATTTGTATGGGAGGTACCAGAAGGGGCGTGTCTAGACTTCCAGATTATTTCTCCTAAACTTTAGCTTTACTAAATACAGAATTTGGACACGCGTTGGGTGTATTGATATTATTACTCCATCTCTAAAGTGGGCCAAAATAAACATTTGTATTGGAGGTACCATAAGGGGCGTCGCTAGAATTCCGATTTTTTCTCCAAAACTTTATCCTGTTTTAACTTAACAAAATACAGAATTTGGGAACGATCGTGTCGAGTGTATTGATATTATTACTGCATCTCTAATGTGGGCGAATTGATACATTTGTATGGGAGGTACCAGAAGGGTCGTGTTTAAACACCAGATTCTCTAAAACTTTTTCCTGCTTAAACTTTACTAAATAGAGAATTTGGGCACGATCGCGCTAGGTATATTTATAATATTAATAGATTTCTAAAGTGGGCGGTACCAGATGTCTATGGGAGGTACCAGATGGGGCGTGGCTAGACTTATAATTTTTTTCTCAAAAACTGTATCCTACTATAGAATTACTAAAGAAAGAATTTGGGTACGATCGCGTTGGATTTATTGATATTATTACTCCATCTTTAAAGTGGGCGTAAAGGTACATTTGTATGGGAGGTATCGGATGGGGCGTGGGTAGACATCCAATTTTTTTCCGAAACTTTATCCTGATATAGCTTTACTAGGTACAGAATTTGGGTACGATCCCGTTGGGTGTATTGATATTATAACTCGATTTCTAAAGTGGGCGGAATGATGTATTTGTATAAGAGGTACCAGAAGGGGCGGGGCCACGTAGCCCATTTGCAATACCGTAAGTAGTTTTGGGGAAATATTAACTCGTGCAAAATTTCAAAACATTTGGTTGCGTCTTTCGAAAGTTATCGTGCATACCAGCGGACAGCCAGACAGGCAGACGGACATGGTTCAAACGACTTAAAAAGCCCTGAATCGAATTTGGTTCAAAGAAACCTATGGTCTAAAGTGGCTCTTTCTATGTGTTACACTTTTTGGTCGTATCAAATGATATATACCCTCATCCTTATGGATGATGGTATAATGAGTAGTAAAAGTTGGAGATATTGATTTTGGTCTTACAACACCCCATGTGAAATTTTCCGAGAAGTATTTTTGTAGAGCATTTGAATGTTGTAAAGTCCTATTTGAAGATATTTTTCTGACATTTCTTGAAACAGGTACGAAACGGGCACGTAACAATTCAAAATAGACAGTGCCATAAAAGTTCCATAAAAAAATTATCGTTAAATTTTATTGCAGACATCTGATATCGAAAATGCACTAAAGCAATAAGGGTAAGAAACGTAGTCTTAAGTGCCTATTTCAATGTCTATTATGGGTTAAACTGAAAACTTCATCAGTGATATACTCATCTAAGGCTTTCATCCCGCAAAGGAATTATTCCGCCCTTAAAAATTTGCTGGCTTCAATTGGCCCATAATTGGCTTATATTACATGATTTTTGTCTAATTAATATTAGAATTAGATTTAGACATGTTTTTCTGTTAAACGCTGCCTTCCATACACCATTTTTAACATTTCTAAATTAAATTGCTCATAATAGTAACACTTTTTCTTGTTTTTGTGCACAAATAAAAAACTCGAAAAATAACCGGTTACCCGGTTTTTTCTTAATTAAGTATTCGAAAACCGAGTTTTTGAAATTATGTAAATTTCGAATATAACCGAAACCGGTTTTTCAAAAAAGTCGAATGTTTGTATACTCTAGTACTGATGCAGTCGAAAGAGGTGTGTTTAAAGTAGATAGCAATGTTTGCTGTTCAAAGTTATCAGCAAATTCCAAATTGTTATGCTATGCCAAAATTCATTAAGAATTAAAAATGGCAAACAAAATATTCATTCGCTAAGATACCACTGCTACTCGTAGCGTACATTTCGCCATTCCTACATTCTTTTAACAGCTTCCTCTGGTAATAGATGATACATATAGCCGTAATGAATACCACAAGCACAGACGTAATCATTAAGAATGTGTACATACAGCTGTTATGTTTACATGGTAGCTGGTATTAGCAAGGGAGAGCGAACGTGTGATATGATGTGTGCTACATTACAAATTTCTACGCTTTCGTCAGGCAATAAATGTCAACACATACATATGTCGGCGTACTACGAATGATTTGTCATTTCTTGTCGAACATAATTTATGGTTTTTTTATGCCACTTGTATGCCAATAAATACATTAACACTCCGTTAACATCATCATCATTACGAATCATAACATACTATATTGGCATGGACATTTCAAGTCGATGAATATTGTACATAACAATTAATGTTCGGTTTATTAATGGCAATGTTTTTAAAACCTAGGAAACTGTGTTGTTTTTTATATAACATGTAAGTTGAGCCCATTAAGTTCCTGGCTTTAAAAGGTTTAGAGACACCCCTACTTAATTTTGGACCGAAAGCTCTTTCGAAATAACATTATTTATTGTTTATTTGTCCATACTTAACTATAACAATAATAGTCGTCAATACAATTCAATTATTTTTATACCCCCACCCTACGAGTAGTAGGGTATATATTATATTATTTGATACGACCCATAAGTGTAACACATAGAAGGAGTCACTTTAGACCGTAGGATTCTTTGAACCGAATACGATTCATTATTATACCATCACCCTTAGGGATGAGGGTATATATCATTTGATACGACCCAAAAGTGTAACACATAGCAGGAGTCACTTTAGACCGTAGGATTCTTTGAACCAAAAACGATTCATGACTTTTTAAGGCGTTTGAGCCATGTCCGTCTGTTTGTCTGGTTGTCCGGCTGGTACGCACGATAACTTTCGAAAGACGCAACCAAATGTTTTGAAATTTTTACACGAGTTAATATTTTCCCAAAACTACTTACTTATAGGCCCCGCCCCTTCTGGTACCTCCCATACAAATACACCATTTCGCCCACCTTAGAAATCAAAACACCTAACGGGATCGTACCCAACTTCTGTACATAGTACAGCTATAACAGGATAAAGTTTTGGAAAAATATTGGAAGTCTAGCCACGCCCCTTCTGATACCTCCCATACAAATGTACCTCTCCGCCCACTTTAGAGATGAAGTAATAATATCAATTAATCCAACGCGATCGTACCCAAGTTCTTTATTTAGTAAAACCATAGCAGTATACAGTTTTTGAGGAAAAAACTATAATAGAAGTCTAGCCACGCCCCATCTGATACCTCCCATACACATCTGGTACCGCTCACTTTAGAAATCGATTAATATTATTAATAGACATAACGCGATCGTGCCCAAAATCTCTATTTAGTAAAGTTCAAGCAGCATAAAGTTTTCGATAAAAAATCTGGAAGTCTAAACACGCCCCTTCTGGTACTTCCCATACAAATGTAGCACTCCGCCCACTTTAGAGATGGAGTAATAATATCAATGTCAGTAAACTCGATATGATCTTGCCCAAATTATGTATTTTGTTAGGTTATAACAGGATAAAGTTTTGAAGAAAAAATTATGGTAACTCCCATACAAATGTACCTTCCCGCCCACTTTGGTGATGGATTAATAATATCAATACACCTAACGCGATCGTGCCCAAATTCTGTATTTAGTAAAGCTATAATAGAATGAAGTTTTGGATAAGAAATCTGGAAGTCTAGACACGCCCCTTATGGTTCAGACGACTTAAAAAACCAGTAAGAAAGTTTCAGTCGGGCAACCCGACTTACATATACCATCACCCTCAGTAAAACAACAAATTTTCTATTATATTGATATTATTGCTCGATTTCTAAAGTGGGCGGACTTACTTACTTACTTAGCTGGTACTTCTATGCAATCCCAGTGGATTATATACCGCACGTAGAATAATATTATAAGCGCCTCGATCTTCTGCGCTTCTTCTCCAGTTAGTCACACCGAGTTCTGTAAGGTTCTCAGTAACCTGGTCTTTCCAACGGAGTTTTGGTCGCCCTCTTCTGCGCCGTCCATCCATTGTCGAAGACTTTTCGAGCTGGAGCATTCTCGTCCATGCGTACAACATGACCTAGCCAACGCAACCGTTGCACCTTAATGCGTTTGACCACGTCAATGTCAGTGTACAGCTCGTACAGCTCATGATTCATACGACGCCGATACTCTCCGTTAACGATGATGGGCCCATATATTTTACGGAGTATTTTTCTCTCGAATACCGCCAGAACCGATTCATCCGCTTGTGTCATAACCCAGGATTCTGATCCATACATTAAGACAGGTAGAACCAGTATCTGGTATAGCTGGAGTTTTGTTCGTCGAGAGAGGGCTCTGTCATTGAATCGCTTGCTTAGTCCGTAGTAGCATTTATTTGCAAGCAGGAGTCTTCTCCGGATTTCTAGGCTGACACTATTTGCTTTGTTGATGGCGGAGCCTAGGTAGACAAAATTGTCAACGTTCACGCAGTTTCCCAAACGAGTAGATTCTTTGTTCGTTGAAACTAATAACTTCGTTTTGTCCTCGTTCACCGTTAGACCCATTTTCGCTGATTCCTTCTGTATACCTGGGAAGGCTGCAGTCACATCCCGCAGTTTTCGACCGATGATGTCTACGTCATCAGCGTACGCGAGTAGCATGTGGCTTTTGTTGAATATAGTGCCACTCGTGTTTACTGCAGCTTTTCTCATTATCATCTCCATCACAATGTTGAAGAGATCGCACGATAGGCCGTCGCCTTGTTTTAGGCCTCGTCTGGTATAGAATGGCTCCGTAAGGTCCTTGCCAATCTTAACTGAAGACTTCGTGTCAGTCAGCGTCATTCCGCAAAGACGTATCAGCTTCGCTGGAATACAATACTCAGCCATGGGTTCAAGTAATTTCTGCCGTATCGGGCTGTCGAAGGCAGCTTTATAGTCGACAAAAAGATGGTACGTGTCGATCTGTTTCTCTTGGGTCTTTTCCAGGATTTGCCGAAGTGTGAAAATCTGGTCAGTTGTTGATTTTCCATGTCTAAAGCCACACTGATAAGGCCCGATCAGGTTGGATAACTCTGGCTTTAGTCTTTCACATAGCACACTCGACAGGACCTTATATGCGATGGGTAAAAGGCTGATCCCGCGGTAGTTGGAGCACACACTTGGATCACCTTTTTTCAGCACAGGACATAATACGCTTACATTCCAATCGTCGGGCATGCCTCTTTAAGCCAAACCATGCGCAGGAGCTGGTGCAAGCTCGTTATCAACTCCTCGCTACCGGACTTGAAGAGCTCTGCGGGCAGACCGTCGGCTCCGGCTGCTTTGTTGTTATCATCTGCGATATTGCTCTTCTTATCTCGGCTTGACTTAGTCGTGGGCAATCTAAGCCGTCGTCGACAATTGGCGTGATAACTTCACGTGCGCTGCCTTCTGGAACCAGCAGTTGCTGGAAGTGTTCTCTCCATATGTGCAGCACACTCGGCGTATCCGTGACCAGATTTCCATCACTGTCCTTACAGGTGGGGAGGCCATTACCGTATCCATTTGCTCTTACTTTCTGGTAAAATTTTCGGGCCTCACCTCTATCCCTGTATCGCTCAATATCCTCGTTCTCCCGTTCCTTCATCTGACGTTTTTTTCGCCTAAATAGCTGTCTCGCCCGTTTTACTTTCTCCTTATGCCGTTCCCTAACAGCACGGGTTACAATTGGCTGTAGCGTTGCCATATAAGCAGCATCCTGTTCCTCAGACGCTATGCGACATTCTTCATCGTACCAGGATTCGTCTGAGCGCCGCTTTTCATATCCTAGCACGGTTGTTGCGGCGGTTGCCATGGAATGCGCAATATGCTGCCACTGTGTATCGGGAACGTCAGAAGTAGAGGCGTTGTGTCGTAAAAGTTGGGAGAGCTGGTTGGAGTAGGCAGTAGCTATCTCTGGGGTTTGCAGCTTCGCGATGTCCAGCTTTCTTTGTGTTTGGTTACGTGCGTTTTTCGCTCTGCTCAATCTTGTGCGCACCTTGGCTGCAACCAGGTAATGATCCGAGCCAATATTAGCACCACGGATCACACGCACGTCCATGACACTAGATGCATGCCTGCCATCAATTACCACATGATCAATTTGATTTTTGGTGTTTTGATCGGGGCATAGCCAAGTTTATTGTGTATATCTTTGTGCTGGAATCTGGTTCCACTCACTACCATGTTCCCGCTGCGAAGCTAACCAGCCTAAACCCGTTGTCTGACGTATCGGTATGCAGGCTGAATTTACCGATCGATGGACCAAGAACATCTTCCCTTCCTATTTTTGCATTAAAGTCTCCCAGAACAATTTTAATGTCCTGGCCAGGGCAGCGGTCGTATGTTTCCTCTAGGCGCTCGTGAAATGCATCTTTAATCTCTTCGTCTTTATCTTCCGTCGGGGCGTGTACACAAATCAGCGTGATGTAAAAATATTTCGCCCTGATGCCAATGGTGGCTATTCGGTCACTTACAGGGTTAAACCGCGAAACCAGTTGTCGAAGTCTCTTGCCGACTATGAAACCACATGCAAATTCGTGTCTTTCTGCATGGCAGCTGTAAAAGATGTCACAGTTCTTTCGTCGTGTGCATCCCTGTCCCGTCCATCTCATTTCCTGTATGGCGGTGATGTCATCCTTGTATTTGTCGAGGACATCCGCCAGTTGGATAGAGGCACCATCTCTGTAAAGAGTTCGGACATTCTAGGTGCATATCCTTAAATCATGGTCCTTATATCTTTTGCGGGGGTCGTCAACATTTGGGGAGGTTCTTGTTTTATTTATTCTCCGTGTTTTCATAATAAATTTTGTTTAAGGAAAGTGGCTTATTAGGCCACCGCTCCCGATGTTGAGCTTCAGTAACTTCTGCTACCTAGTTCCTAAGACGCATCGGTGGTAGCATGCCGATTAGGTTACTCAACGTTTCGCCCACATAAAAAATCGTGTAATAATATTAATACACCCAATGGGTGAGGGTATTTATCAGTCAGTTCACCCGACTGATGTTTATGCCTGTTTATGAAGCAAGTGAAATGCAATTAGTTGCTTGTACGTGTATACATCATATACTCGTTTGTTTGTATATGCATACACCGAACACACGTATGGATGTTCTTCACATACATTGTGTTGCCCACACTGCCACTTAAACCTCCATTGCCTGATAGATATTAGGATACCTTTAAATACTTCATAACGGAAGGTGTACGATGAAGTGATATGTCATCAACAAATAATATAATAATAGAATAATATTTGCTAAGATATTTTTCAAATCATCTGAAAATGACTTTGCGTCCAATACGGCGTGTGGAATATTTTTATTGTTATGGTAGTCAAGCTATTCATATGAATTGAAGCCGATTGTACCGAAGAAGGTTTATTTGTCTTACCACTTGAATTAATATAGGCGGCGAACAAATAAAGGCTGAAAATACATGAATAGATTAATGAGCCTTCTGTTTACCAAATTTGATCACTTAAGACTTTAAACTTACTTGCAGCATAGTGGTCTTAAAATCGAACACCGACACCACGAACCACAATCCAAACTAATCGGTTTTGTTGCTAAGTACAACTCACAATTCGGAGAATGTCCTGTTGTTATTCCATGTTACTCTCCCCCAACGACATCATGAGACTCACAATGAACCATTTGCAGCAGCCACTCAATAATCCATAAGAAGCTAAATGTTGTTTTATATTGCAAACAAGTGCACATAAGAATTATAAACATTGTGAGTGTCCTTCAGAATTATCGTTAACAACGCACATGTGTCTGTTTGTATGTGATGAATGCATATGAGTGCAAAAGTGAGATAAATTTCAAATACATCAACAACGGGATTAGTTAGTTAAGAAGCTAACCAAGTAAATGCAAACTTAGTGGATGACTTTTATATTTACCAATGTAATCTAATCGAGCTAAAGGGGGAATCCTGCAGGGATAGCTTTGCTATAAGAAATAATAGCAACTATAATATAATAAATTAAATTAATTTATATAGATTGGATTACTAGCCATAACAAGCAACGTAATTAATTGGACCCACATATTTCTAAATGTATTAGCTCTAAGAAGAGGCTGGTTGCTGTCGAAGACATGCAGAATAATTAGCGAGATCTCATCGCATGAGGAAGTGTTTAAATAATGTATGAATTTCATTTGTTGGGAGAACCTAATTCATGTACACAGTAAGATAGACCTTTGTTTGGGTAAAGAAAATCATTGATTTATTTTTTTACATGATTTGCCAAGTTGTACATTTTGTTTAATCTATGAGGAGTTCTTTCAAGAAAGTCTGCTGGTAAATTAAATTTGCACCAAAGTCGGCATATCCATTGATTCTATCAATCTATGATTAAATAAAAAATTTGGTAAATGTCGTACAAAGGATTTAAGGACGTCTATTAAATTCTGAAATATTTAATTCTTCCATTGTTCAAGCAATGAGAGGTTTTTACATTTTATTTTGGACCTTCACGCTGCGAAACAAAAATATTTTCATGGTCTGCCTTTTATAGCTATTCTTAAAGAGGACAGGTGGAATAAAGCATAAACAAAAGTAATTTGAAAGAGCAAAATCTATTGTGAGATAGTGTTGCCACAGTTTTACCAAGAATTTTAACTTAATTTTTTTTTATTTTTGGCCAATGGGGACGACCACTGTGCAATGTCTAGTTTCTAGTTATTAAAAACTTAGACCGCCTACACATTAACACTTATCTTTGAATCTAATGATCAAAATTAGTCAGATCATATGGCTGTAGTATCAGTTCTAGAATTAAGCTCCAATTGAGTACGCCATGTTGGTCCTGTCCTCTATGTGGTGTCTTCATCTCAATTTTCGATATTTGATCACTTCGTTGTATTTTACCCTTTTGGTTATGACTATTGTCTTTCACAGAAAGTAGATGTCAATGTAGCCCTTGATTTTCGTCTGTCGGTATCAATGACCTTTCAACCTACTATAAAATCGGTCAGAATCACTGTCCTTTAAAAGTTTTACAGAGTCGTCTGTCTAGAAGACTGGTTCCGTTCCATCGTTCTTTAGTGTCCTTAGAAGGCTGTCCGAAACTAATGGTAATGAAATCTGGAGTGTTTGAAAATTGTGAGTTATTGCCAAATCATACATTTGGCTTAAAAAAAGTTACATATCAAAACAGTTCTCTTTATATGTTTATTGTTATTACTTTCATGAATATTATTTCCTGTTATGAGAATATTTAAATTTTTTAAATTATATCACCGACTTGTTGGCTTATTTGCTTGGTCTTCCTTAACACCCTAACTTGTGGGCAAGTTGTTCATAATTAATGCTATTAATATGTTTTACAACAGTTGGTTATGTGTTTGCATGTAGTATATACTACAAGAACAATTCTACTTCTTTGTTTGTAGCTGTACATTTTTTTCCTTACTGCTTCGTTTTTAGACTTAATTTTTTGGCGTTAATTACTTTTTTGTTTATCATTGATTTAGTTGATGGTTTGCTGATAAACTTGGCCAAATATGAAAGTTTTTACAAACTTTTACTATGTCTACTGTTCATATAATTTGTAATTATCGACATTATAATTAACTGGAGAAGAAGTTTTTGTTCATTCGCTCTGCGGCTTGCTGTTTAATTTATTTGGTTAAGAGGAATAAGACCAAATTAGATATGACCTAATACCATACTAATTCGACAAACAGCTTTTGAATATAAAAAACAGTTGCTGAATCGTAATCGTAACTTTGAAATTTTAGCCATTGTTGCAACTTTAAAGAAGGACTTTGATTTAACGAATGACTCTCATGCCAATATTAAATGATCAACATATTTTGAGAAAACTTGAATTTTTACTGATATGATGATATGATCAGTTACATTATATTTTTAGAACATTTGAATTCTTACACTATCGCTTTTTACACTTTTAGCATGAGATTTTGTGCAAAACTTTTCAGATCTTTTAAAATTATCAACCAAACAATTTGATATGTCTAACAGCTTTTATTTCCAAAATACTAGACAGTACTATGCTGTGATATGTTGGTCCTATATCTGCCATGTTTGATTTTATTTGTTTTAGTTTGTCTCAGGCCGTCATGTAATGTAACTTTGTAAAAAATACAATATGATACAAAACACAATTCCCTTTCCGTTATCTATGTTGGGTAGAGTAGACCATATCGCAAATTATGCCAAAATAATGTAATGTCCAACTACAAATGGAAAACAATTTCTTCTAGTTAAGGAGCCACATGTTAAATAAGTCTAATTCTGCTACATCCGAGGGGGCGGAAATAGCAAAAACAAATCAATTAAGTTTTTGTCAAAAGAACATAAACCGCATAGCAATGTTGCCGATGCTATACCAAGAAAATAAGAAATCACTTTTCGTTCATTCTTCAACTGTTTCACATTTTTCACACACTATATTGAAGTTTCAGGATGTGATATAACTTTGTTATATTGTCTTCTGTTGATTTGACATCATGTTGATGATATTCTGGTTTCTGTGTGTTTTGTGGTTTGTAGAGGGAGTGAGTGATAGACATGTCATCACTTCACTTGTGGCTCAGGGTGTTTGTTCCACCACATGCTGCTGTAGAGTAGAAAACAAACTCGTGAAATAATGCATTTTTAATGAGATGCTTTTGTTAGTCTAGTCAATTTCTCCCCCTTTCTTCCCTTTTTTTGTAGAACTTTTGCAATTTGTTGCTGTGATGTAAATTAAGTAGAGAGGAAGATTTTTGCGAATATAAGACAAGTATTGAATAGTTTGTCTTTGAATGGTTTTTACTTGAGTAATCTACAGGTTTAGTGTATGTTAATCTAAATTAATTGTCTAAGGCACTAGGGTGGGTGGACAAAATGTTGACGCCAGGTGTTAAAAATTTGCTACGCTGTAAATTAATAACCACTATCAGTAGAGACCGAGCAACTGTCTTAAACAGTAAAATTTGAAAGGAATAGATAACTTGAAAGAATAAAAAAATTAATGAAATACGACATTTTATTCTAGCTCTATGTTGACACATAATATGTATTTATGTTGCAAAACAAAAACGTATTCTTTTAGCTGAAATTTATATTAAAGCTGAATGCTGTTACTATGTACGTTTGTACACAATTTGTTAAGCAATATACCTAACATCGCTACAAATCTTATCAGTTTGCTTTTATATTTTGTTATCAAGTTCAAGTCAAATTCCTTTCACATACTATACAGTACAACATTTGTCAGCTCATTGATTTGGGACTCAATTCTGAAAACTACACTTGAAAGTAGCCCCAAAGAGAAGAAGTTCTGCATCATTCGTATTGTCAAGTTATATGCCATAATAATTTAATATCGACCTGAAGTTAGTAAGCATCGTATAGGGAAATTTATCATGTTTTACGCTCTTTTGTTTGATATAACTCAAAAACCAATAGTCCGATTTAGCTGTAACAAATTTCATAAAATCAAGAATACAATTCATTTTATCTGCTCATACAACGGTTCCCTACATAAGCAACAGTTTCACTTTTTCATTCATCAACTGATTTTGAACTGGTTTTATTTTCTATCAGTTACAATGAAACTGTTGTACTTCGTGACGTATGATTTACGTGGAATATTATTTATGATAATCATACGCCACCATATGGTATTTAGCTGGGATAATAATTTCGGTAACATTGTTAACATGGAAAAAAGGAAAGTTTACCAAAAATTAATGCCCCGTTTCCGTGAAAAGCCATGGAATACACGGAAACGAGGTTACGAGAAATAGTTTCTTGGAGCACTATGCTAGTTGAAAAACCCGACAAACGGGGCACCCGGTGTGTTAAACTAAATCGACTGTGCTGAATCGAATGGCGTTCGCCGTTTTTTTAGGTTAGCTCTTAAAAAAAAGTTAGGGGGGTTAAAGTTTCCCCCTTTTGGCCTGTTCTTGCAGAATACCGGTATATAAAACTATGTTTTGTTTACATCTGAGGTGTAGGGTGTGTTCAGCAACTTTGTAGAAAATATTATGCCAAATATTTTTGTTGAACATATTAACCCTCTAACTGCCCCTCATAACGGCTTTTTTTGGCTTTATTCTAACAAATCGTAAAAAACACCCCGAAAAAGGGGAAGGGCGGGGATAAAATGTTTTACAAAAATGTTGGCCATAAAATTTTACTATATACGTCAGAACACACCAAAACCCAAAACTTAACACAAACACCAAAAACGAATCAAATTCAAGGTTGCCCACACACAAGGTATGCAACCATATATGGTGAAATAAAAAAAAATCAACCTTCACAGGTACAACAAGACGAATACTTGGATTTAATAAAATATGGACTCTCATGTATACCTTTGTTTTATTTGAACACTTTTATTTCAATCTACAATCATTTATCACATACTATAGAGACATCACACGTCAAATTTTGCTAGACCATTACACAAAATTTAAATTTAATGTTTTACTAAACGTCTGCAACACAGCATAGTACACGAATACTGCAAGATATACTAGATTAAATCGTTCTCCCGCCTACAAGCAAACAGGTTTAGAGTCAAAAATATGTACAGAAATAACCACAGGGTCATGATTAAACAACAGGGTCATAAAAACAAAAATATAATCAAGCATGAATGAGTAAACATTTAGGATTCCGATCGCAAAAGCTATTTAAGGAGATGTAAGGACCACTAACAGCATAATAACATTTCCCTATTTTTCTCGTTCAACTGCCTGCTTTGCACAGAGTTTAAACTTTTGTTCCTTAACGTTTTTTTTACCTCCATGTTTGCGGTCACGTTTCTGTCTTTTGTTGGAAAAACACCCTGGCACCAGAAACAAAGGAACTTAAAACGAAGAAACCGCATGACAAACTAGAAAACAAAGTTATTAAGCCTTTGAGCAAGAGGAAATTGTAATAATGAGCCAACGAAGCACTTATTTGTGATTATTAGGATAATTAATAGATGTTTGTGACAGCCTTTTTAGCTTTTAAATGAAAGAACAATTTAAAGACAAGAAATTGTACAAAATTGACCTATGTCAGTGGGTGTTGCTACGAGGACATCTTTAGGATGATTATTTATAGGTCTGATAATTTGTTGTTATGTGAAATCTACGAGAATTAACACAAATGTGATATTATTCGGCAAGGTACTCTGGAAAGTTTTAGACCAGGATGTTTTTCATTTGAACTTGCATTTATTTCTCCAACAAGTAACCCGTTGACACAAAGACTGCTTTCACTAGTCGATATAAAAAATTTTAACATATTATGCAAACTTTTCAATGTCAAAAGTTTTCAAATGAAACTATTAACTCTATAATTTGTAATGCTCAACAAAACCAAACCATCTTCATTACTGGCAGCAACAACAGAAATTCATCTATCAGTAGCCTCACGTAAAAACCAGTAGCAGCGGTTTGCTTCAAAATTATAGTTGTCAACGTTCACGCAGCGTCCCAGACGAGTGGACTCTTTGTTCGTTGAAACAAATAACTTGGTTTTGTCCTCGTTTATCACCAGACTCACTTCAACCGACTGCTTTTCATTGCTCGAAATAGCCGCAGTAACATCTCGCAATCCACGTCCAATAATATCGATATCATCAGCATACGCGAGCAACATGTGGCTTTTGTTAAATATGGTGCCATTCCTGTTTACTGCTGCTTTCCGCATGATCATCTCCATTACGATGTTAAAGAGATCGCAGGACAGACTATCGCCTTGTCTAAAGCCTCGCTTGGTAGAAAACGTCTCTGACAGATTTTTTCCAAATTTCACTGAAGACTTCGTGTCAGTCAGTGTCATCCCGCAGAGTCGAATTAGTTTTGCGGGGATACCAAACTCAGCCATAGCATCCAACAATTTCTGTCGTATCGGACTGTCAAATGCAGCTTTGTAATCGATGAACAGATGGTAGGTATCGATCTGCATTTCTTGGGTCTTCTCCAGGATTTGTCGTAGCGTGAATATCTGGTCGGTGGTGGATTTACCAGGTCTAAAGCCACACTGATAAAGTCCAATCAGGTTCGCCAGAAGGGGCTTTAGTCTTTCACATAACAAACTAGACAGGACCTTGTATGCGATGGGTAAAAGGCTAATCCCGCGATAGTTGGTACACACACTAGGATCGCCTTTCTTAAGCACGGGACATAGGACACTCAGATTCCAATCATCGGGCATGCACTTCCTGATCCAAATCGTGTTTATGAGCTGGTGCATGCATGTTACGAGGTCATCGCCGCAGGTTTAAAGAGCTCTGCCGGCAGTCCATCGGCTCCCGCAGCTTTATTATTTTTAAGCCGCGCAATTGCCGTGCTGATCTCGTTTTGGCTCGGTGGTGGACAGTCTACTCCATCGTCGATGATTGGTGCGATTTCGTCACTTATGCTGCCTTCGGGAACGAGAAGAGATTGAAAGTGTTCCCTCCATATTTGCAGCACACTCTGAGTGTCCGTGACCAGATTTCTGTCTCTGTCCTTACAGGTGGGGATCCCTGTTCTAAAACCTTTACTTTTTACCTTTTGGTAGAACTTTCGGGGCTCACCTCTATTCCTGTAGTTTTTGATATCCTGGCTCTCTCTTTTCTTCCACAGACGCTTTTTCCGTCTGAACAGGCGTTTCCTCTCCCTCCTTTTCTCTTTATAACGCGCCGTCACCGCACGCGTCGCCATTGGCTGCAGTTTTGCCTTGTATGCAGCATCCATTTCCTCAGACATTTCGCGGCATTCATTATCGTACCAGGGCTTGTCTGAGCGTGGTTTTTTATAACCCAGTACGGTTGTTGCGGCAGTGGGCATAGAATTTGCAATATGCTGCCACTGCATGTCGGGAACATCAGAACTAGGAGTATTTGTATGGAGTAATTGAGAGAGTTGGTTGGAGTAGGCACTGGCTATCTCAGTGGTGTGCAGCTTTGTGATGTCTAGCTTCCTTTGCGTTTGATTACGAGTGTTTCGTGTGCGTACCTTGGCTGCAACTAGGTGGTGATCCGAGTCAATATTTGCACCGCGCATCACACGCACGTCCATAACGCTGGAGACATGCCTTCCATCAATTACCACGTGATCAATCTGATTTCTTGTATTTTGATAGGGAGATATCCAGGATGCCTTGTGGATATCTTTATGCGGGAATCTGGTTCCAAACCTAAGTATGAGATTTAATGGAAAAAAAACAGTCTTACGGGCCGACAGTGGCGTAATGGTGAGAACATGCGTTGCGGAAACATCAGAACTAGGGGGATTTGTATGGAGTAATTGAGAGAGTTGGTTGGAGTAGGCATTGGCTATCTCAGTGGTATGCAGCTTTGTGATGTCTAGCTTCCTTTGCGTTTGATTACGAGTGTTTTTAGCTCTACTTAATCGTGTGCGTACCTTGGCTGCAACTAAGTGGTGATCCGAGTCGATATTTGCAGCGCGCATCACACGCACGTCCATAACGTTTGAGACATACCTTCCATCAACTACCACGTGATCAATCTGATTTGTTGTATTTTAATCGGGAGATATCCGATTGCCTTGTGGATATCTTTATGCGGGAATCTGGTTCCACTCACAACCATGTTTCTTGCCGACGCGAAACTTACCAGTCTGAATCCGTTGTTATCGGAGGTGTTGTTAGCGGAGGTCGACGACCAGCTCTGCGTAAAATAAAATCTTACAAATAATTGGGTGAGTGATTCTGAATTAACTTTCTAAATCTAAATTTTGCAAATGGCATTATAAAAAGGTTAAACTCCAAAATGTATAATATAAATAGTGTTAACTTATCTGATTTCTCATAAAAACAAAATGCATAAAAAGTATTTACATCAGAAAATCCTCTCTAATAGCTTTTTTCTTATTCTTATACTAAAACAAATCTCAAATGATAAATTTTGATCATATTTTCCACTTAAGTTCTATAAATGTCCGTTTGTAAATACTTTCTATTATGTATTTTCTTAGATTAAGTAACTATATTTCTTAATTTATAAAATTTACTGAAACTTAATATTATTCTCCAAAATCACATGAAATAATCTTAACGTTATATATTTTTATAAAATTCACTTTACTATCTTTATATTTTTACACTTTTTTCTTCATGTTTACAAACGATATTAATCAATAATTAAAAGTTCACTAAAATATGTGAACCCTAATTTTTATAGTACTCTAATTAATAATAATACCTGAAGTATTGAAATAAAATGAATATATTTATAAAAATGACTGTAAAGAGTAAATTACTAATGGTGGAGATTTAGAGACAGGGTTTAGTAAATTTGGGATCTTAAATACAAGATAGCCATTAAGATCATGGAGGGAAAGGGTAAAGAGGCTAAAGATCCCAAAGTCATCTGGGAATCTTTCAAATCATAACCGATTACTGAGTTTTTTGTGGTATTCTTCAAAGTTTTACCATTGCAGGACATTTTTATTAATTTTACGGTCAAAATCCGGTCCATTTCGTAGTTATAGTGTCAAAAGTGTTTTTATGTTTTTTTTTCGAGTCAACAAAAATGGGAGTCTATAATAATTTTCTTTATGTCCTAGGTTGTAAGGTTTGTTAGTTTAAAGTAGGCCCGAACCTCCCGCCCGACTGTTAGCTAGCTTATCAATGGCTTCCAGTCTATTTTCTTCTAAAAATTTACTTAACTTTAATACCACCTTCCCCTACAACCTGTGTTCAACATACACACTAGGGTGAGTCTTAAAAAATGTTTTTGGAATTTTTCATAGGCCAAGTTAAAATTTTATTAAGACATACAAAAAAACTCTATGTGAATTTTTTTAATTTTTTTCTTAAAGGTTTAGGGGTCGCTACCGGGGTTCGAAATTCAAAATTTTACCGTCATCCTGAGGTATAAGCAGAATAACTCGAGTAAACCTTAACTGATCCTTAAGAAAATTTTTCAGTATTAATATTTTCTATAACGAAGTTATGGAATTGTAAATGGGCAGAATTGCCCCACCCTTTCTGGTACCTCCCATACAAAATTACCTATTTTTTGATAATTATTATTTCTCCCATAACTTTCAAACGGGCAGCTGGATGGCATTTAAACTTGGTCAGTTTAATAACCTTGTAATAACAGATAAACCCTCGGAAAATCAAAACCTTTGTCACACCCCTTCTGGTACCTCCCATACAAATGACCGAATTAACCCCCACATTTTTACCTACATATCTTTTTAGTAAAAATACTGAATTCAATAAAATTTTGTATGAGATGAACACATGCAAAAATTTGACTCGTGAGTGAATATGGACTATATCGGCCAACCCCTTTTGGTACCTCCCATACAAAATTACCTATTTTTAACCAAATTATTTTTTACCAATAATTTCCAAACGGACAGCCGGATGGCATTTAAACTTGGTCAGTTTAATAACCTTGCAATAACAGATAAACCTCCAGAAAATCAAAACCTTTGTCACACCCCTTCTGGTACCTCCCATACAAATGACCGAATTAACCCCCACATTTTTACCTACATATCTTTTTAGTAAAAATACTGAATTCAATAAAATTTTGTGTGAGATGAACACATGCAAAAATTTGACTCGTGAGTGAATATGGACTATATCGGCCAACCCCTTCTGGTACCTCCCATACAAAATTACCTATTTTTAGGCAAATTATTTTGTACCAATAATTTCCAAACGGACAGCTGGATGGCATTTAAACTTGGTCAGTTTAATTACCTTGTAATAACAAATAAACCCCCAGAATATCGAAACCTTTGTCACACCCCTTCTGGTACCTCCCATACAAATGACCGAATTCACCCTCATAGTTTTACATATTTATGCTAATTATTTGACAGAAAATTTTGATTTTTTTCATAGGTTAACTTAAAAGTTTTAAACGTAGAAGTCATATAATATGATTTATGCATTGTATTTCGGGAATATCAACCGGTCCTGTAATATTGCTTTTTAAGAGGTTTAAAAATGCCTGGACAAAAGTTGATCATTCCAATTTTAAACCTGGCATATCGAATGATCTCATATTAAGACAAGTAAAGAATTTTGCGAATGCTATATGTTTTGCCGAAAATCAGCTTAAAGAGTTTCAGCCACGAGACGGCTACAAAGAGCTACTTAAGCTGACAATAATATTCTGCGGGATGTTCCAAAAACACAAATATTCTTCAGAGCACCAGCAGGTCTTCACCGTGCTAGATGGAAGGCTAAGGTAATATATTCTTTAAAAATATATTTATTCAGAGAGCAGTTCAAGTTAAACAAAAGCGAATTATGTGGAATACAGGATGTTTGCAGTTTTATAATTAATATTTACCTTAAATTTTGGTTTGAATCCACTTCTGGACCTTCTGCTTCAAGAAATGACCTCCAGTTATTAAAAAACTTGAAGTCTTATGCAACAATTAATAAAGAGACAGCGGCAATAGCCTTAAAAAAAATTATAGGTCATCTCTGGTATCTTTAGGAAGAGCTGATTGGATTTGCATTTTTGATGACAAAGTTTCTCATCGAATAAGGAAGAAGATGGTAAATGCTTTAAACATAGAAGGAGTAGATAATCCAGAAAAACGAGTCACAGTGGATGGAAAACTACTACATTCCAAAAGTCTTCAGCATTTTGTATCCAACAATACTCTTAGATTTTTCAGCATAACGGGTATTAAATCGGGTTTCCTAAAAAAATGTTGAAGATTGGGAGCAAGATGCAGACTTTAAATTAAGTAAATAATTAGTTCGGTCTAAGTTGAAGGTTGTTAATGATATTGCTGAACACGGAGTGGCCTTGATGCAGGAATACAATAAATTGCATACACATTATGGAGAACAGAAGTATTTCCTATTATTATTGGTGAAAGAATTTAGAAAAAAAAATATTCAGATCCAAAATAATCTACCATGTGTAAATAATATTTTACAATATTTTTAAATTTAAAGAATATTGTAAGCAGTACAGACTGCCTGGCATTATAAGAATATCATTCTGCTTTTAACTTCTTTCAAAACCCCTGGTCTTGAGCTTGAGATAAATTCTAAAGTCAATATTTTTTAATGTTAAGTTTTTCATGCAATGAATTTATGTTTAATATTAATATATTAAATTTTTATTTTAATATTATTTTTTAACTGTTTAATTTAATTTTTATTTTCGAAATGTACCTTTTTAAGTAATAATACAACAAAAACTGATGAACAAATTTGAAATAAATCATTTCATATTAACTGTACTGTAAAAATTCCAAAGTTGGACTGCAAATTAGTGGAGGGGGGGCGAGACAATAGCGTTGCATTATCTATGTTGAATATCTAATAACATTCATTAAACTAGATTTATATTTAAGATAAGCATTAGTAAAATTACAATAAACGTATATCTATAGCAAAATATAAATGAATTCAGCATACTTACAAAAAATGTATGTAAAAATATGGTGGTTATTTCGGACATTTGTATGGGAGGTATCAGAAGGAGTGTGGCAAAGGTTTTGATTTTCTGGGGGTTTATCTGTTATTACAAGGTTATTAAACTGACCAAGTTTAAATGCCATCCAGCTGTCCATTTGGAAATTATTGGTAAAAAATAATTTGTCTAAAAATAGGTAATTTTGTATGGGAGGTACCAGAAGGGGTTGGTCGATATAGTCCATATTCACTCACGAGTCAAACTTTTGCATGTGTTCATCTCACACAAAATTTTATTGAAATCAGTATTTTTACTAAAAAGATATGTATGTAAAAATATGGGGGTTAATTCGGTCATTTGTATGGGAGGTACCAGAAGGGGTGTGGCAAAGGTTTTGATTTTCTGGGGGTTTATTTGTTATTACAAGGTTATTAAACTGGCCAAGTTTAAATGCCATCCAGCTGTCCGTTTGGAAATTATTGGTAAAAAATAATTTGGTTAAAAATAGGTAATTTTGTATGGGAGGTACCAGAAGGGGTTGGCCTATATAGTCCATAGTCACTCACGAGTCAAATATTGGCATGTGTTCATCTCACACAAAATTTTATTGAATTCAGTATTTTTACTAAAAATATATGTAGGTAAAAATATGGGGGTTAATTCGGTCATTTGTATGGGAGGTACCAGAAGGGGTGTGAAAAAGGTTTTGATTTTCTGGGGGTTTATCTGTTATTAAAAGGTAATTAAACTGACCAAGTTTAAATGCTATCCATCTGCCCGTTTGCAAGTTATGGGAGAAATATTAATTATAAAAAAATAGGTAATTTTGTATGGGAGGTACCAGAAGGGGTGGGGCAATTCCGCCCATTTACAGTTCCGTTACTTCGTTATGGAAATTGTTAATACTGAAAAATTTTCATAAGGATCAGTTAAGGTTTACTCGAGTTATTCAGCTTATCCCTCAGGATGACGGTAAAATTTTGAATTTCGAACCCCGGTAGCGACCCCTAAACCTTTAAGAAAAAAATTAAAAAAATTCACATAGAGTTTTTTTGTACGTCTTAATAAAATTTTAACTTGGCCCATGAAAAATTCCAAAAACATTTTTTTTTTGCCAAATAAGAATCAACCTAATACACACCCAGTCAGTAAGCTGGTTAATATACAAAAATATATTTTATCCATTGGATGAACAAAAAGTTTGAGTTTGGACATTACAAGTATTAATGCTATAGAATGTTTGTTAAGTATCTGTTTTTTTAAATCAGTAAAACCAAAGTCAGTAAAATTGAAATAAGATCTCTCTATACAGTTAAGTAGAACTTAAATCTGTGTTTGAATCTACTTATGGATCGACGACACTTGACAACACCTATGTGACATGAATTCGATTTCAAACCACTGTATATTAAGGACAACTTCATTCTTTGTGTGGTCTTATTGTCGTTCTTTTTATGTTTCGAACAACAGTGATTCAAACGTACCGACCTTTGTGGACAGCAGTTTTGGTCATGGTTGACTGTTTTTGATTTTATTTGTTGCTGCTGCTTGCCATTGTTCCTTTAGCTATTGCTGTTGGCTTTGCATTTAATGGATAAACTTAAATAATCTCTTTTTATTAGGATATTTTATGGAGACTTTAAAACTCAACTAAAAGAGAAAACAAATAAAGTTTAAAGAAAAATCACAACAAAGAGTAAGTGCACAAGTACAAAGCATTTTTGATAGACATTTTAGGGTATGAACAATTGGCAACAGGATCATGAAAATAAGTTAACAGGTTATCAGTTAAGACTAGTAATGCTAACTTGACATACATTTTTAAGGTTGTTGATGGTACATTTGCTATACATGAGATTGAGAGCTACAAATTACACTAAAAAAATATAAATATATATAAAATGCAAGGGTCGGAAAACGATACTTTTTTTGTTTCTAACAAAAATAAATAACTTTGAAGTTGAATAATATTTTTCAAGACATGAGTTAAAAATTATTTCTAAAAATGTTCGTTTGAAAACATAACTCTCATGTTCAAAATAAATAAAGAACAATGATGGAAAAACTATAAAAATTTTATTTTGAACAAATATAAATAAAACATTTCGAACAATGTTCGTTTCAAATTATAGCAAATTTACATTTCTATACATACACTAGTGGGCCGGCAATGCTTAGCTATTGCATATTAACTTTAAAACGGTACATAAGCTCGACAATAATATTATAATATGATGAGTTTATTAACTTATTAACTAATTTCAAGTATCTCCTTAACATGGAAGTTAACTATTTAAGTTTTATTGTTCTAAATTCTAAATATGATATGACGATAGTAAAAAGTTCATCACCAAAGTCATATCTATAGTTTCGACATGTAGATTAAGATGTCTGTATGTAGGGAGAAAAAACACTTCTTTCACAAATCGGAAACAGAAATTCCTCTGAAGATCAAAATTCAATTTTTATATTTATCTGTAGTTGCGGGAACAGTCTGTATACTAACTATGTCTTTGGGCGTAAAAATCACGTTTGTTATGACTTTTCCTCCTATTGACCGCAAATGAAAATTTCGTTTGAAGCTTCATGCCTTTAGCCATAAAAACCTCCTTTGTACCCGAATATTCTATATATATTTATTACCTTTTTTTGAGATAATTCGGTCACCAACGTTTGGCTTAACAAAGTGATGATCTCACGCGCTGCATGGCATATTATGCCGTTGTGTTGCAATCATTTCTTCTTCAAATAATGTGCAATGACATGATAAATAAAAAAAATCAATTGATCGTCCACTTGCTCTAGTTCTTCTACCAGTTGGATTTTATATGAATGAAGACCAAGATCTTTTCTCAGCAATTGCAGAGACCGAGTTGCTGAGAACTGCGTCGGTTCGGAAAATTCGAGTCCCCTGTCACACTTACGTCTACAGCGTCGATGGCTTCTATTAGCTGCTCAGGTGGATGATTATATGCACCCTAAACTTCACAAAGGGTTCCATAAGTTTGGCGAACAGAACGCGCATTTTATCTATAGGACTTATTACCGATTCGCTCTCCTGAAAAGTATTTTAAATAAATATCTGTAAAGTAAATTAAAAATCACTGATTTAGTCTGCGCAGCTACCATGTGTCCTAAATTGCCTGGTGTACGGACCATTATTTGATACAGTTAAAAAGTTAAATATTGATGTGCGTGGGCAGAGCCTCGGCTCTTTTTACTTATTTAGTTCCAAATAGCCTGTTCATTAGGGCGGATCAATTTTTTCGCGTAGAAAATGTGGTAATCGTATACAAATATCGGAATCTACGATGAATTCTTAGAAAATTTCACTAAGAAAGAATATGTATAAAATCAATTCATACTTCGCGCTGAGAAGCATGAAGATTTCAGGTAGACGTATTTTTAAACAATGAGCAACTATTGAAACCTTCAGACCTCTGAGCCCCGGCTATAATTTTCACCTACTATTCCGATGCTTGGAGGCCAAGACGAAGAGAATGGTATATTTTTGACATTGTTTTCTGTATGTCAACACTCAAAGGCCATAACTTTTTAACCAATACATAGATTTACTTCTGTAATACTTCATTTAGTTTGTTGGGAAGTCAGTTTTACGAAGAAGTTTTCGGTTTGTGCTCATTTAAAAACAAAAAAATCTCTATCTGAAATCTTCCTGCTTCCCAGAGCGGGCTAGGAATTGATTTTAGACACAAATTTTATTGGTGACATTTTCTAACAATTCATCGTAGATTCCGATTTTGGTTACGATTTTTGTGAATAAAAAAAATTGGCCCATCTTACTATTCATATCTCTAAGCGAACTGCAATATGCTGTGGAATTTTGACAGTTATAACTACTTATTTTAAAAGGGTTTAGCACCCCCCCCACTTCCACCCTGGTTGTAATTAATACTGCTCCAACAACATGTATACCAAATGTCATCTTAATACATTTGATAGTTCAAGAGATATAGCCCTTTTGATTTTCATGTTGTATGGGCGGTTCCACACCCCTTTATCCAATCACAACTAAATGTAGTCAGGGAGTATCAACAGGTCAACAGTACCACTTTGTAAAATTTTCGTATCAATCGGTCTATTAGAAAAGCCGTTAGAGCGATTTTTGAAAAGGGGGCGTGGCACCGCCCACTTCCACCTTGGCTGAAACTAATACTGCTTCAACAACATATATACCAAATCTCATCTTCATACCTTTGATAGTTCATGAAATACAGCCCTTTTGATTTTCAATTTGTATGGGCGGTGCCTCGTCCCTTTGTCCAATTGGACCGAATTGTAAATCTAAACCATCCGGTGCGCCACCCCAACGCATACAAAAAAATTTATGCAAATCGGTCCAGACGTTTAGGAGGAGTTCAGTCACAACACACGTACAGTAGAATTTTATATATAAAGATTGAAAAACCTAAGATGGGTCCCGTGATAAAGTATTTAATTACACAGTGATACAAATGTGAAGGAAAAAAATATACAGGGGGTCTCATGTAGCATTTCTGTTAGACTGGAGTCCATAGAGTAAAGTGATACTTTTAGTTTTTTTCGGTCACTTTGTTAAGTAATGTTTTTATAGCAAATTAAGTGAAATGGCGATATTCCTAAAATTACAAGTTCCAAAATTCATAAGTCTTCTCTTTGTAAACCGATTTTCAAAACCTTACGTCTGTTTTAAGCAATGACTTTCACCTTTTATTAAAAAAAAGAATTTTGAAAATCGGTTAAAAAATAGTGAAACGGCGGCTGTTAAAGCAAAACAACCCCAGAAAAAAATTGCGAATTCTCATTTTCCCAACGCTCTCAGTTGATCATGAAGCAGCGCAATGTATATTTTTTATTTTTGTATTATGCTGTAATGTTCGTTACGACTATGTAGGGGGAATGTTCGAATCCATTTGTTATGTTAAAATGCTAATAGAATTTGAACATTTTTTTTTATAGAGCAGCAAAATGGAGCTATCAAGCACAGCTGCATACACAAATACCCTTCAGCTGTATGAACGCAAGTAGTGTATAAGTATTATATACATACACTCCATACAAGTATCATAATAAGTTCATTTCAATTGCCAAAGAAAACTTGCACAAATACAATGCAATGTTCAAGGCCACACGCTAAGAGAATTAAATGAATAAAAACTTTGTTCTCAAAGTGGGAAAAAATTTAACTGAAATGTTCGTTACGACTATGTAGGGGGAATGTTTAACCACTTAAAAGATCAGCATTTCCCTTAAACATATTTCATTTCGGTTTTCTAATCAGTTTCTTAATCAATATAAATTGTTTATCTACACAGTTCGTTAATAGAAATTTAAAAGTTGTGGTAACTGTAAATTGCCTTTGTGCGATCATAACGCATTTGAATAATTTCTGATTGCACTAAAACATATGTGAACAACATCAATTACTTAACAGTTTGTTGGCGTTTGCATGCATATTCATCATCACCGCAAGCATCAGCGGAAAACTGTCAGTAATGTGCCACATATGGCTCTGATGTGATTGTGAGACATAAATCGGAGTTGGAGGGATAATTGATAGAAAGTTGATATTTTCTAATACGGAGGTAGAAAATAGAATAAAAAAAAAGAAAACCAACATTTTGAGTTGTCGATGAAGTTTTGTCATTGTTCCATTTACACATTTTTTTTTAATGCTTAAACTGCAGTTACTAAGCTATGGAACCTTCTCGAGCTTATAAGCCATTACCCATTACCCATTAGTGACGACTGTTACCATATGGTAACGTCGACAGCGTTAGATATTGCACGCAATAAAATAAACATAAGAATAAATGTCAAGAATTTTATTTTTGATTTCATCAAAGCATGCTTTGATCTTTCATTCTTGATTTACCGCTATGCGACCAGACGTCAGTAGCGAGCGTGGGGGATGATTTAAAATAGGTGTTTTTCACCTGTGCGCAAAACAGCAATATAGAAGGATATAAAAAGTCACTCCATATTAAGAATATTTTTAGGTTGTTTAAAGACTGATATATTAAAGACTTTTAGTTTTTGTTATTTGAGAAGATTATAAAATATCATAAAAACGTACTGCATGAATTATTTTGTAGTTTGTTCTTTTTATTAACCTGTTTTAAAGCTGTTACCATATGGTCACAGTCGTCATAACGCTAGTAAAAATGTCTATTTATCAGAAATTTTTCGACTTACTTTTTTAATGTAAAATTAGTTTTTTAACTAATTTATATGTTCTTCTTTTTCTTTACTGGCAGCTACAACAGAAATTCATCCATCAGTAGCCGCACGTAGAAAACCATTCCAAGCGCTTCGGTCTTTTGCGCTCCGTAGATAGTTCGTCATACCAAGCTTACGTCACCTGGTCTATCCATCGGAGTTTTTGTCGCCCCCTCCTGCGCCGCCCATCGAGTTTATTGCCGAAGACTTTTTATGTAGTACTGACAAAATCTTTAAAAAATGTCCATAATTTCGCTCTCGTCATTAAAGGGTTAAACCATAATTTTCATGAAGTCTCAGAGAATGAAGTGCAATGATGTCAAACAGCAAAAGATCTCGGCGCCGTTTTGGGTTTAGTTATTTCTTGATATAATGCGAATTGGGTGCTTCGTTTGAGCTATATTACAATTGACGCCGCTTTAATGAAATCACATATTTTCTAAGTCCAGGTCATCTAACTCAGACCATAGAAATTTTGTTATCATGTCATAATAATGTTGACTGTAACAGTGTTACCCGCATTATTATCGAAAAAGTGTGGCCCGATGCTTCTACCAACCGATAAACCGCACCAAGCAGCGGCTCGTTGGGGTTGAATGCCATGTGGATTTTCAGTAACGCAAATGCAATTTTTTTGGAAAAATCGACTACAACTGATTTTTAGGCAATGCAAACTATATGGCTATGCGGTATATGTAACGCTCGTATATATTTTTTGGACAAAAACAGTACATTTCACTGAAATTTTGTAAAAAAGCAGTACATCGATTTGGAAAAACAGTACTTTTCGCAGTACATATTTACATAGCATATATATTTTATTCAATATGTAAAAAAAA
Organism: Muscina levida; assembly: GCA_964034835.1. Classification (NCBI taxonomy): domain Eukaryota; kingdom Metazoa; phylum Arthropoda; class Insecta; order Diptera; family Muscidae; genus Muscina; species Muscina levida. The sequence goes on along the minus strand of OZ035880.1, from coordinate 33,022,838 downwards.
TTAACAATCATTTCCAGAATCAACTTTTGTAGTTGTTTTGTATTTGTCGTTTAAAGTAATTTGAATAAGTAATTCCAGCTTCGTTTTGAGGTAATTGTAGAAACCAACGCATTTGTACTTCATATTACATTTGACGGTCAGAATCGCTTTCAATGTTTGCACATCTAATCGGGTTTTGTCTGACGTCTAAATTTTGTTCACTACAGAGAAGATTCGCTCCACTGATGCTGAAGTTCCTGGCAAACATAAAATATATTCAAAGATCGTGGCCATTTCTTTGAATTCGCAATCAACGTTTTTGAGATGAATAAATATCTCCACCCACCGATCCACATTCGAAACATTGCCTTCTCTCCATTGCTTAATTTTGTCGCTTGTTTTTGATATATGTAAATTGGGTGTGCAACTATACCGCATTTTCATTGGCATTGTACAAATTATTTTCCCTTAACTTGTTCATAACGGCTTTGACTTCATTCCATTAGTATAAAAGCATTCAAATCAAAGCAGGAAAAATAACCGAAAACATCAGTGCGTAAAGCAGCCATCTCAATCGAATTGTATCCATTGTCAATAAGTTTTTGCTATTCTGCTACTACAGCTGGGGATAAAAATCAACCTCTTGACGCATTTTTAGTGTTTCTTCGAGCTTATTTTTGAAGTAAACAATATTATTGCATGAATTCGCTGTTCGCTGTTTATATTTCTATTATGTATCGAAAAACAGTACTTTGAGGGAGAAAAGCAGTACACCGTTTTTGGTGTCGAAAACAGTACTGTACTGCGAAAAACAGTACAGATACGAGCCTTAGGTATATGGCCTTCAGCAACAAATATTTCAGCCGAAGGACCTTTATTAAGTGGCACGGACGTTGTCACGTTTTGCAGGGAGTTTGTTAACTTAGATTACCGCTTATGTAACGCAACGCTCGAATGCCCTTTACGCAGAACGTCCATTTTCACGAAACTTTTGGATACTTATTGGCATTGTGCAACTGACTATCGCTCGGGCACTGTGTTCGCCAAAGTCTGTAGTACCAAAGGAAAAGAAATAAAATGCTATAAAAGGCCATTGCAATTGATTGAAACACTCAATATTTGTAAGTATTTTAATTTTATATTTTTTTTACACATTACTCTACATAGTTTCTCATACATCGTATACGATTTGTCCGATTTTGTTGTAATAAATTTTTAAATAATTGAAAGTACTTTTAACTAAAATACTATTAAGCTTGAAGCCAATGAATTCTGTAAAATAGACTTTTCATATAGGCGGAATTTCATATAACCGATATCTACTGTACGCCGAAGCCATATGACGAATGAGTGATATATGAGTCATGCAAATCCACATAACTCATACGTGACACCACACCAATACTTCGAATGAACATGGTTCTTTTGGGCAAAACATGAATACTAACCACATCTTTAATACAATAGGGCAACAACCAATTCACAAACCAAAAGCGCTCCAGCCAATTTTCCGAAGCTCAAATTTTAGCCTTTGATAAAAATGATTACGAAATTAGCTGCAGCATGAAACAATGAACTACAAACAAAGTTTTGTAAATGGAAAACAAACAAAAGCCACAAATTAAGCAACAACAAACAATTTGCATCTGGCTCTATTTGTTATTTTATAGTTCAAACGAATAATGGAAATGAAATGGTTCTCCTAACTTTTAGCATTTTATTCAAAGCTAGAAACAAAGTAAAATAAACAGATTGCCCAATTAATGCAACATAATCAAAAGCTTAGTTGGTATTTTGTTTGTTGTTTTTATTGAACTACGTAGAAATGTACATAAAAGCCGCAATTCAAACTAAATAGAAATGTCAACTGCACAGAGTGATGACATTGGAGCGGCATTCAATTACATTAGCAGTTGCCATGTCAACAGAGCTATAAAAATTAATGTATTGTTTTATTGTAAAAGAGAAATGTTATTGAATCTAAGCATGGAAAATGTAGAGAAAATGGTTGTCACTAGTTTTGTGGTTATAACGAAGTGGGAGGAATAAACAAAATGTTGACGGTATTTGTACAGTGATGGGACTATTGAGATGCACTATGTTCTCGTTGGCAATTAAGCTACCTTTTGCAGCTTAATACTGCAACATATATTGTGGTCAATGAAAATTTTTCAAATATATCCTGAATATCAACATCACAATGATTGCTGGTCATCAGGCAAATTTTCTCACCATGATACTAACTAACTAACAGGTAAAGAGCAAAGGTTTTGGAACAGGGATCCCCACCTGTAAGGACAGAGACGGAAATCTGGTCACGGACACTCAGAGTGTGCTGCAAATATGCAGGGAACACTTTCAATCTCTTCTCGTTCCCGAAGGCAGCATAAGTGACGAAATCGCACCAATCATCGACGATGGAGTAGACTGTCCACCACCGAGCAAAAACGAGATCAGCACGGCAATTGCGCGGCTTAAAAATAATAAAGCTGCGGGAGCCGATGGACTGCCGGCAGAGCTTTTTAAAGCCGGCGGCGATGACCTGGTTACATGCATGCATCAGCTCATAAACACGATTTGGCTCAGAGAGTGCATGCCCGATGATTGGAATCTGTGTGTTCTATGTCCCGTGCTTAAGAAAGGCGATCCTAGTGTGTGTACCAACTATCGCGGGATTAGCCTTTTACCCATCGCATACAAGGTCCTGTCTAGTGAAAGACTAAAGCCCCTTCTGGCGAACCTGATTGGTGGCTTTAAACCTGGTAAATCCACCACCGACCAGATATTCACGCTACGACAAATCCTGGAGAAGACGCAAGAAATGCAGATCGATACCTACCATCTGTTCATCGATTATAAAGCTGCATTTGACAGTCCGATACGACAGAAATTGTTGGATGCTATGGCTGAGTTTGGTATCCCCGCAAAACTAATTCGACTCTGCGGGATGACACTGACCGACACGAAGTCTTCAGTGAAAATTGGCAAAAATCTGTCAGAGCCATTTTCTACCAAGCGAGGCTTTAGACAAGGCGATGGTCTGTTCTGCGATCTCTTTAACATCGTAATGGAGATGATCATGCGGAAAGCAGCAGTAAACAGGAATGGCACCATATTTAACAAAAGCCACATGTTGCTCGCGTATGCTGATTATATCGATATCATTGGACGTGGATTGCGAGAGTTACTGCGGCTTTTTCGAGCATTGAAAAGCAGTCGGCTGAAGTGGGTCTGGTGATAAACGAGGACAAAACCAAGTTATTTGTTTCAACGAACAAAGAGTCCACTCGTCTGGGACGCTGCGTGAACGTTGACAACTAAAATTTTGAAGTGGTAGATGATTTTGTCTACCTTGGCTCCGCCATAAACAAAAATAATAATGTCAGCCTCGAAATCAAAAGACGAGTATTGATCGCAAACCGCTGCTACTATGCGCTAAGCAAGCGATTTAACGACAAAGCGCTCTCTCGAAGAACAAAGATCCAGCTCTACCAGACTCTGATCTTACCTGTCTTGCTCTACAGCGCAGAATCGTGGGTAATGACACAAGCGGATCAATCTATTCTGGGAGTCTTCGAGAGAAAAATACTCCGCAAAATATTTGGACCCATCATCGTGAACGGCGAGTACCGTCGTCGATTGAATCATGAGCTGTATGAGCTGTACAACGACATCGACGTGGTCAAACGCGTTCAAATAGACCGAATGCGCTGGCTTGGACACGTTGTACGAATGGACGAAAACGCTCCGGCTCGAAAAGTCTTCGGCAATAAACTCGATGGGCTACGCAGGAGGTGGCGACCAAAACTCCGATGGATGGACCAGGTGACGGAAATGTTAAGTAAGCTTGGTATGACGAACTATCTACGGAGCGCAAAAGACCGAAGCGCAAAAGTACTTGCTAATATAATACTAGTTATTTTTGGTATAACAAAAGTACTTTCAAAGTACCTTTTGGTACCATCACAGTTTTTCTTGGTACAATGACTGTACTTATTGGTACAATTAAAGTACTTGTTGAAAAAATTATAGTTAACAAATTTCTCTAGGTACAATGGAAAATGATTATTTGAGAATGACTAATCTTCTCTGTTACACTAATTTGTCAGTTTTTTACTCTTAATGAGTTATACAATTTTTATTTTAATTTTGTCTTTTGAATTTAACATATCATGTTTGTCAAATTTTTTTTGTCAAATAGCTTTTGCTGCTATTACAATCCTTATTTGTTACTTAGACGTGAGTGTTTGTATTGGTTGCTTACTAAGTTTTTGTGTGTGTTAATTTCGTCCTTATAACCAATGAGGTCACACTAAGTGATCACTTGAGACAACCAATTGGCAGACACTCACGCAAACAAACACACTCAATCGACATACACCCAAATGCCAGGGCTCATTCAAAAGAAAGTGTGTAAATACGAATCCTTCAGTAATCATAAGCTTCATCACATCTGAAGGAAAAAACAATGCAGTAAATTAGTTTTTCTTCAAAATCTCTGAATGACACTTAAGTTTGACAACGTGAAAATGAACATAAACGTATGTATGAAGGACCAAGTAAAGTGACAGAGTTGAGTTGTACTGTAAGAATGATGTTGTAGCAGGAATAATTTAGAGGGGAAGCGAAATAATCACCATATTTGCTAGAACAGTCGAGTACGTTTAGAGCGAACTCCCAGGGACTACGCATTTAAGTTCGTTATATACTTACTTAAGTGGCCAATTACAATTTACGAAACGTAGTTCATAAATTTGGGGCCTGAAGTGATAAAGAACTCCACACGCTTCGGTCTTCTGCGTGTGTTATCCAGTTAGTCCTACTATATGATGGCACATCACCTACCACTTGGTCCTTCCAACGGAGTTTGGGTCTCCCTGCTCTGCGCCGTCCTTCAGGTTCGCCTTCAAACACCTTTCTCGCATTTACATCCATCCTGGCAACATGTCCCAGCCATCGAAGTCGTTGGATTCTGACTCTTTTAGCTACGTCGATGTCGTGGTAAAGCTCAAACAGCTCATGGTTCATCCGATGGCGAAACTCGCCTTCGACACAGATAGGTCCATATATTTTTCGGAGTACTTTTCTCTCGAATACTCCCAGGGTTTGTACACTGTGGTGCAAAAATGAGCCAATGTTTTAAACAAGGTATATTATTAAATATTTTTTATACGTTTTATTGTATTATTTTCAAACCTTTTGCTAAATTTAAAATATGCATCTGTAAAATATGTAAAGCAATAACAAAAACAAAACTTACATGACTGTAAGTATATAAAAACAAAACATTTTCAAAATCAGACCATTGGCACACTTTTGCTCCAAGGTTTTTCTTATCTAAATTTAATAATAAGTCCTGCATATTTTTACTTTCTTCAAATGATTCACCCTATTTGGCGTATATTGACAAAGTTGAGCAACATAATATACAGGAATTTTGTTTCATTCAGCCAGAACCCACTCCCACAGCTCATTTATACTTTCCGGGGCTCTTTCGTTTCTGTCAGCCCGCGTTTTAGGTAAGCTCACAGATTTTCGATCGGGTTCAGATCTGGACTCTGCAGTGGTTACTCCCTGACCCCAAACACCTGAAACTAAGCCATTCCTTGACAATTTTTACAGAATGTTTTGGGACGTTGTCATATTGGCAGGCGACATTCACTGGTCTACCTGGAATTTGGCCAGGGCTATGGGGCAAATTTTCTTGAAAAATGCGAAGATAGTCTTCCTTTCGCATTATTCCTTCGATCCGTATAAGTAGTCCCACACCATCTGGGGTTACACATTCCCAAATCATAACAGAACCGTCTCCGTGCTTAATGGTTTGTGATACATGAGCTGGGTTTGGTGTGTTTGATCAATTGGCCCAATAAAAAACCTTCCCAACCGATTGGTATCTATTGATTTTGGTCTCATCTGACCATACGACCAACAAGTTAATCATATATTTAATTTGTATTAGTTAAAACAAATACTCACCAGGTGCCAATCTCAAACCATCTGGCACGGAGACGGTTCTGTTATGATTTGGGAATGTGTAACCCCAGATGGTGTGGGACTACTTATACGGATCGAAGGAATAATGCGAAAGGAAGACTATCTTCGCATTTTTCAAGAAAATTTGCCCCATAGCCCTGGCCAAATTCCAGGTAGACCAGTGAATGTCGCCTGCCAATATGACAACGTCCCAAAACATTCTGTAAAAATTGTCAAGGAATGGCTTAGTTTCAGGTGTTTGGGGTCAGGGAGTAACCACTGCAGAGTCCAGATCTGAACCCGATCGAAAATCTGTGAGCTTACCTAAAACGCGGGCTGGCAGAAACGAAAGAGCCCCGGAAAGTATAAATGAGCTGTGGGAGTGGGTTCTGGCTGAATGAAACAAAATTCCTGTATATTATGTTGCTCAACTTTGTCAATATACGCCAAATAGGGTGGATCATTTGAAGAAAGTAAAAATATGCAGGACTTATTATTAAATTTAGATAAGAAAAACCTTGGAGCAAAAGTGTGCCAATGGTCTGATTTTGAAAATGTTTTGTTTTTATATACTTACAGTCATGTAAGTTTTGTTTTTGTTATTGCTTTACATATTTTACAGATGCATATTTTAAATTTAGCAAAAGGTTTGAAAATAATACAATAAAAAGTATAAAAAATATTTAATAATATACCTTGTTTAAAACATTGGCTCATTTTTGCACCACAGTGTATGTCCGTTGTAGTAAGCACCCATGATTCGGCAGCATACAACAGAACAGGTAAGATAAGCACTTGGTATAGCTGTTTCTTAGTATTCCGAGAAATGGTGGTGTTACTAAAGTGCTGCCGAAGTCCGTAGAAACATCTATTGGCTAGCACTATTCTCCGTTTAATTTCTTGGCTGACATTATTTTTCTTGTTGACGGAAGATCCGAGGTAGATAAATTCGTCGACTACCTCAAAACAATAATTGTCAACGTTGAAGCTGCGTCCCCATCGAGAGGACTCTTTGTTTGTCGAAATCATTATTTTTGTTTTGTCCTCGTTGACCGCTAAACCCATTTTTGCTGACTCCTTTTCTAGTGATGAGAAAACTGCAGTAACATCCCGCAGATTTCGGCCAATGATGTCTATACCATCAGCATAGGCTAGTGGCATGTGGCTCTTGTGGAATATGGTGCCAGACATGTTGACACCAGCCTTTATCATCACTTTCTCCATAACTATATTAAATAGTGTACAGGACAGGCTATCGCCCTGCCTGAGACCTCTTTCCGTGTTGAATGGTTCAGACTGATCCTCACCAATCTTAACCGAGGATTTGGTGTTGTCTAAGGTACATTTGCAAAGTCGAATCAGCTTTGCAGGAATACCAAACTCAGACATGGCCTCATAAAGCCTATTCCTTATCGGATAGTCAAGGCAGCTTTGTAGTCGACAAAGAGGTGGTAGGTGTCGATCTGCTTTTCATGAGTTTTTTTCAGGATTTGTCGTAAGGTGAATATTTGATCCGTCGTAGATTTGCCAGGTCTAAAGCCGCACTGATATGGTCCATTTAGTTTTTCTACAATTCGCTTTAGACGTTCACACAATATGCTTCAAAGGACCTTGTACGCAATTGGTAATCGGCTTATTCTACGGTAGTTCTTACATTCACTACGATCTCCTTTCTTGTATATGGGACATAACAGACTGAGACTCCAATCCCCGGGCATGCTCTCTTCTTGCCAGATGTTCTCCATGAGCTGATGCATGCTCCTAATCAGCTCCTCCCCGCCAGCCTTAAACAATTTAGCAGGGAGACCATCGGCTCCAGCAGCTTTGTTGTTTTTAAGGCGGGAGATGGCCATACGTATCTCGCTCTGGCTCGGAGGTGGACAGTTAATACCATCGTCATGGATTGGAGCGGGGTCTTCTGGAGTGGTGTCAGTATCCAGTAAATTTCTAAAGTGATCTCTCCATATCTTCAGAACGTTATCCGGGTCCGTGACTAGCTGACCATCGCTGTCCTTGCAGGAGGGCAACCCTGTTCCACGCATTCTCGCTTTCAGTCTCTTGTAGAATTTTCGGGCTTCCCCTCTACTTCGGAGCAACTCAGTGCACTCATCCTGCCTCTTCTTCAGCTCCTTCTTTTTTCTTCTAAAAAGACGAGTTGCCTGTCGTCTCTTCTCGCTGTGCCGTTCACGAACAGCTCGCGTTGCCATTGGCTGCAGTTTCGCCCTGTATGCAGCAACCGTCTCTCTCGTGGCAGTGCGACATTCATCATCGTACCAGGCATCTTCTTGAGACGGCTTTGAGTACCCAAGTACGCTTCTCGCAGCCCGTTCTAAGGAGTCGGCTATATTTTGCCACTGCGAGGTTATATTGTCAGGGGTTGGAGCATTCCGCAGCAGTTGAGTTAGGTGGTTGGAGTAGGCGTTTGCTACCTCTGTGGTCCGCAGTTTATCGATGTCCAGCTTTCGTTGTGCCTAGTTACGTACGTTTTTCGCCATGCTTAGCCTTGTGCGTACCTTAACTACGGTAAGGAAGTGATCAGAGTCAATGTTCGCACCCCTAATTACTCGTACGTCCAGAACACTCGATGCGTGCCTTCCATCGACTACCACATGATCAATCTGATTCCTCGTCAATTGATCTGGAGATAACCATGTTGCCTTATGAATATTTTTATGGTCAAATCTAGTGCCATATCCATATTTCTTGCCGCAGAGAAATCAATCAGTCTGATGCCATTGTTCGACGTTTCGGTGTGCAGACTGAATTTTCCGATGGTAGGCTCAAATGCGGTTTCCCTGCATATTTTAGCATTAAAATCGCCTAGTACAATTTTTATGTCATGGCTCGGGCTACGGTCATATACATTTTCTCTTTCTGTCGGAGCATGGGCACATATAAGTGTTATGTGTAAAAACTTTGTTTTGACTCTTATGGTGGCTATACGTTCACACACGGGGTTGAACCTTGAGACTAGTCTCTTGCCAACCACAAATCCACATCCAAACTCGTGCTTGTCCGCATGGCCACTATAGTAGATGTCGCAGGTCTTCATGCGCGAGCACCCGTGTCCCGTCCACCGGATTTCCTGTAAAGCGGTTATGTCAGCCTTGTATTCTTCGAGGACTTCCGCCAGTTGGATGGAGGCACCTGGTCTATACAGTGTTCTAACATTCCAGGTGCATATCCTTAAATCATGGTCCTTAATTCGTTTGCGGTGGTCGTCAACATTTTGGGGGGTCCATTTTATTCTTTTCTTACTTCTTTTCATTGCAATAGTTTAAACGTCGGTGGCGGGTTGCAAGCCCAGCGCACCACGTCGTAGTTTTCTCCTCCTGCCAGGATTTAATTACAGCCGCCCATTCCGGGTCAGACGCTGACCAGGGTACCGCTCACTCTGAGCAGACGTGCCTGGGTTTTAGGTTTCGCCCCTCACAGTTATCAGTTTTTTAACAGTATTTTATAACATTAAAAAAATTAGATCAATCAACTTTAAAATAAATCAAACAAATCTTAAGGAATAAAAACAACAGAATAACATTTCAGTACTTGTTTGAAAGAAATTACGTTACCTTTTCTGACATAATTAATAACATTTGTAGGGAGTTCGTTGTAACCATCAAAAAATGTATGAATACTGGAAAATGAGACATTAAATATTGTTCGTTATACGTAAAAGTCGCAATAAACGATGTTCGCTATAACAGTAAAGATTAATATGAAAAATTTAAGCAAAACCGTTGGGACCAGAAAAAGTGTTCGTTATAACTGAAAGTTCGCTATAAACGTTGTTCGTTATAAGCGTACTCGACTGTATAGTTTTTGGCTTTAAGGCACATCAAGACTCAAAAGTCTTTTCCAATTTAAACCCCACAACAATATCTAATACTTACATACGTATTAGTGTTCGAGAGTATTTCTCTCTTAAAATAAAAAAAATAAACGTATTAAATTAAAACCAAACTTCTTCCTTGCTCCCGCATACATACGTATATAAGTTTAGCTGGATGCAACCCAAAGATGTATATTGTGTGCTTTGTTTGTTGAGTTTAATGTTACCAGTATTGTGGTCAAGTTGGGTTGTCTTCGCATTATTCTTGGTTTGGGCTTGCGTAAATTTCATGTTCATTGAATTAAACTAAGAAAAGCACAGCTTTAACGAGAACAAAGAACTGTGTGACTAGGGAAAGATAAACTGTAGACATTCTATGGTTGTACGTAAAATGGAAACATGTTTGCTATAATTATATATGAGAACTTCTAAATCCTGGGAGAGACGTTAAGTTTTCTTTTTACAAATTGCGTCTTAAGCTACTTAGCACTATAGGAATAGTAGCAACATAAACGTAGGTGTCGCGAGTTTACGAAAGGCGAAAAGCTGCGTTTGATAATATATAACAACACAGCTAAAGTTTTAAGAAATCTACACTGATATTACAAGAATAAGCTTCATATGGATGTAGAAAACGAAATAAATTAAGTCAACTAGAACAACTATGTGCGTTTGATTTAGATGTCCGTAGAATGTAGTGGGCATAGATCAACAGAATTTTTAGTGTTCTGCGAATGTCTGTGGATAATCTGAAAAGTAAGTCGTAATCGCCTCAATTTTTTTTTTTATATGGAGATTGATCTTTACTGCTATGTTATGTCCAATGCAAATATGCGTAATAATATTGTGCCAATAGGGAAGCAGTTATCATATGTTGTATGTATCATAATTAAAAGCATTACTAAAGTTATAAAGGTTGTATTTTTATTTCACAATTTTATCCTCTACATGTAGTAGTGGATGACTTTATTTCGAATGATGTCTCTATCCCACATTTTGTTGGCATTTCACCCAATTTGTAGCCTAAAAACATTCATGTGAACATGTATATTAGGGTGAGTCTTAAAAAATGTTTTTGGAATTTTTCATGGGCCAACTTAAAATTTTATTAAGACGTACAAAAAAACTCTATGTGAATTTTTTTAATTTTTTTCTTAAAGGTTTAGGGGTCGCTACCGGGGTTCGAAATTCAAAATTTTACCGTCATCCTGAGGGATAAGCCGAATAACTCGAGTAAACCTTAACTGATCCTTATGAAAATTTTTCAGTATTCATATTTTCCATAACGAAGTAATGGAATTGTAAATGGGCAGAATTGCCCCACCCCTTCTGGTACCTCCCATACAAAATTACCTATTTTTTGATAATTAATATTTCTCCCATAACTTTCAAACGGACAACTGGATGGCATTTAAACTTGGTCAGTTTAATGACCTTGTAATAACAGATAAACCACCAGAAAATCAAAACCTTTGTCACACCCCTTCTGGTACCTCCCATACAAATGACCGAATTAACCCCCATATTTTTACCTACATATCTTTTTAGTAAAAATACTGAATTCGATAAAATTTTGTGTGAGATGAACACATGCAAAAATTTGACTCGTGAGTGAATATGGACTATATCGGCCAACCCCTTCTGGTACCTCCCATACAAAATGACCTATTTTTAGACAAATTATTTTTTACCAATAATTTCCAAACAGACAGCTGGATGGCATTTAAACTTGGTCAATTTAATGACCTTGTAATATCAGATAAACCCCAAGAAAATCAAAACCTTTGTCACACCCCTTCTGGTACCTCCCATACAAATGACCGAATTAACCCCCATATTTTTACCTACATATCTTTTTAGTAAAAATACTGAATTCAATAAAATTTTGTGTGAGATGAACACATGCACAAAAGTCACTCGTGAGTGAATGTGGACTATACCGGCCAACTCCTTCTGGTACCTCCCATACAAAATTACCTATTTTTAGACAAATTATTTTTTACCAATAATTTCCAAACGGACAGCTGGATGGCATTTAAGCTTGGTCAGTTTAATTACCTTGTAATAACAGATAAACCCCCAGAAAATCAAAACCTTGGTCACACCCCTTCTGGTACCTCCCATACAAATGACCGAATTCACCCTGATAGTTTTACATAGATATGCTACTTATTTTTGATTTTTTTCATAGGTTTACTTAAAATGTTATTAAGAAGTACAAAAGAACTCGCTTCAGTCCCCTGAAATCCATGCGCAGTTTTAAACGTAGAAGTCATATAATATGACTTATGCATGGTATTTCGGGACTTCCCCGAAATATCAAACAGCAACCATACCATTACAAAAAAACATAAAGAATTCTGCGGATGCTATTTGTTTTGCCGAAAATCAGCTTAAAGAGTTTCAGCCACGAGATGACTATAAAGAGCTACTTAAGCTGACAATAATATTCTGCGGAGGTGTTCCAAAAACACCAATATTCTTCAGAGCACCAGCAAGTCTTCACCGTGCTAGATGGATGGCTAAGGCAATATGTTCCATAAAAATATATTTATTCAGAGAGCAGTTCAAGCTAAAGGAAAGCGAATTATGTGAAATACAGGATGTTTGCATTTTTATAATTAATATTTACCTTAAATATTGGTTTGAATCCACTTCTGGACCTCCTGCTTCAAGAAATGACCTCCAGTTATTAAAAGACTTGAAGTCTTATGCAACAATTAATAAAGAGATAGCCGCAATAGCCTTAAAACAAATTCTAGGTCATCTCTGGTATTTGTCGGAAGAGCTAGATGGATTTGCTTTTTTCGACGACAAAGTTTCTCATGAAATTAAGAAGAAGATGGTAAATGCTTTAAACATAAAAGGAGTAGATAATCCAGAAAAACAAGTTACTACATTCTAAAAGTCTTGAGCATTTTGTATCCAACAATACTTTTAAATTTTTCAGCAGAACGGGTATTATATCGGGTTTCCTAAACAAAATGTTGAAGATTGTTGCAGACTGTAATTTAAGTAAAGAATTAGTTCGGTCTATGAGGGTTTTTAACGATATTGCTGAACGCGAAGTGGCCTTGATGCAGGAATACAATAAATTGCATACACATAATGAAGAACAGAAGCAGTTTCTATTATTATTGGTGAAAGAATTTAGAAAAAAATATTCAGATCCAAAAAAATCTACCATGTGTAAATAATAATATATTTTACAATATTTTAAAATTTAAAGAAAATTGTAAGCAGTAAATGCAGTTGTTTATAATTATATTTTTTAATGTTAAGTTTTTCATGCAATGAATTGATGTTTAATATTAATATATTAAATTTTTATTTTAATATTTTTTTTAACTGTTTAATTTAATTTTTATTTTTGAAATGTATCTTTTTAAATAATAACACAACAAAAACTGATGAACAAATTTGAAATAAATCATTTCTTATTAACTGTACTGTAAAAATTCCTAAGTTGGACTGCAAATTAGTGGAATGGGGCAAGACAATAGCGTTCCATTATCTTCGTTGAATATCATATAACATTCATTAAATTAGATTTATATTTAAGATAAGCATTAGTAAAATTACAATAAGGGTATATCTTTACCAAAATATAACTGAATTCAGCATACTTACAAAAGTATGTATGGTAAAATATGGGGGTTAATTCGGCCATTTGTATGGGAGGTACCAAAAGGGGTGTCACAAAGGCTTTGATTTTCTGGGGGTTTATCTGTTATTACAAGGTAATTAAACTGACCAAGTTTAAATGCCATCCAGCTGTCCGTTTGGAAATTATTGGTAAATAATAATTTGTCTAAAAATAGGTAATTTTGTATGGGAGGTACCAGAAGGGGTTGGCCGGTATAGTCCACATTCACTCACGAGTCACTTTTTTGCATAGGTTTACCTCACACAAAATTTTATTGAATTCAGTATTTTTACTAAAAAGATATGTAGGTAAAAATATGGGGGTTAATTCGGTCATTTGTATGGGAGGTACCAGAAGGGGTGTGACAAAGCTTTTGATTTTCTGGGGGTTTATCTGTTATTACAAAGTCATTAAACTGACCAAGTTTAAATGCCATCCAGCTGTCTGTTTGGAAATTATTGGTAAAAAATAATTTGTCTAAAAATAGGTAATTTTGTATGGGAGGTACCAGAAGGGGTTGGCCGGTATAGTCCACATTCACTCACGAGTGACTTTTGTGCATGTGTTCATCTCACACAAAATTTTATTGAATTCAGTATTTTTACTAAAAAGATATGTAGGTAAAAATATGGGGGTTAATTCGGTCATTTGTATGGGAGGTGCCAGAAGGGGTGTGACAAAGGTTTTGATTTTCTGGTGGTTTATCTGTTATTACAAGGTCATTAAACTGACCAAGTTTAAATGCCATCCAGCTGTCGGTTTGAAAGTTATGGGAGAAATATTAATTATCAAAAAATATGTAATTTTGTATAAGAGGTACCAGAAGGGGTAGGGCAATTCTGCCCATTTACAATTCCATTACTTCGTTATGGAAAATATGAATACTGAAAAATTTTCATAAGGATCAGTTAAGGTTTACTCGAGTTATTCGGCTTATCCCTCAGGATGACGGTAAAATTTTGAATTTCGAACCCCGGTAGCGACCCCTAAACCTTTAAGAAAAAAATTAAAAAAATTCACATAGAGTTTTTTTGTACGTCTTAATAAAATTTTAACTTGGCCCATGAAAAATTCCAAAAACATTTTTTTTTTGCCAAATAAGAATCAACCTAATATATATACAGCTGATGATGTACCATTGTGCATCAGTTCGTCACAAAAGTGGTCTGAAGATGAACTCGTCATGGAGTTCGAAACGCGTCATCCTAGTGCGTGACACGCTGAATTTGACCAAAAATATCAAACAAAAAAACACATTTCTGTTCGTTTAGCCAAATTTGATGTATTAATTGATATACTAACGTAAATTGTGATATATAATCAATACGATCGACTAAAACTACCAAACAACACAGTTTAAAAAGATTTCATTTTTTTTTTCAATTACATTATCATTTATGATCTTTGATTATTTTGACTCTGTTGCAACCTGTAAGAGAAAATTTTAATGGCGGCTTGATAAGTGTTTCGTGACATTTTCTGAATTTTGTGGCGAATGCGTCCCTTTAATTTTTTAAAAGAAACTGAATTGCTATTAAAAAATTTTAGGTATCTCTAAAAAAAGTCCTTTGGGAACAAACTTAAAAACCTATAACGTTGGAGCAAAAGAGTTTTGTAGTGAGGCAATATATCTTAATATGCACCGAACAGAATGTAAAAGCCTAGGGTAAATGCAGAGGGGTTTAATGCTTCTATTTTGTATTAGTGCCACTAAAATACCTGCAATATTGCCTGAGAAAAATTTGTTGAAAAAACATGTAATAGCTATTTCGAGTGAAGATTTTTGGGTTCCCTTAAAGGTTTAGAACGGCCAGATCTTGATCGATTTAGCATCATTTATATGTTGTATGTTGTAATGATGGCGAAATTTTCGCTGTGCTATAGCAGAAGAATCATTATTTATAGTATCCTACTGAACAATGCCATGGGTCTGAGTTCCCGTTAGCTGCACTTGCATTTCTTTAACATTCCACCCATTTTCGTCGTAAGTGCCCGACGCAGCTACCAATTTAAATAAAGAGGGCCTTTTTGTCCACAACCTACATTTTGTGAATGATCGGAACTATGATAGACTGCAGGTATTTTAAAAATCGCAATTTCTTATCGTGTTACAAATTTCTTACTTAATCGAAAGTATCATAAATCCAGCTATGATCTTGATCCCCATAAATCTTCAGTCGTAGATTTTAACGGCTCAACTCAATGTGTCCCTGTTGGTCCTTCAAAATAGTGCCTTTACAAAAACCGAACATTCACTTTATGTACAATATTCACTTTATGTTCTTGTGATGTCGAATCAAAATGCTTACTCCTATAACATATTTAATGATTCGTGATGATGATGTTAACGGAGTGTTAATGTATTTACTGGCATACAAGTAGCATAAAAATACATAAATTATGTTCGACAGAAAATTCTTATATATGTATGTGTTGACATTTATTGCCTCACAAACGTGTAGGAATTTGCAACGTACACATCACTCTCTCTCCCACGCTTATGTCAGCTACGATGTAAATAATACATCTGTATAAACATCCTAAGTTAAAACGTCTGTGTTTGTGGTTTTTATTACGGCTATACATATTATTCATTATAAAAAGACGTTCTCAAAGTAATCCTACTAGCATGATATATATGCGTAGCAGAGGGATATAAGCGAATGATTGTTTTGTTTGCTGTTTTAAATTCTCAATTAATTTAGGATTTTTGGTAAACAGAGATAACTTAATTTAAAAAAAAAATAGTAAAAACATTGAATTCCCTCTGACCTTAATGCTTAAGTTCACATTAAAATGTTTTTCTAAATTTGTTGTTTTTTTTTGGCTTAGTTCATCAATTTTATATTTATCAATGACTTCAAAAAAACAAACGTTATTATTAACTTTAAATATCCTTCTTCTGACGACTTCAGATTTTTCTACAAATCTATGGGTTTCTCCTTTCGTTTTTCCTGTCTCTGCCCCTCTTTGAAGATGTCAATGTCACAAAGTCATTGTGGCAATCTTCTGTCATCGCTATTCATTATTTTTTGGGTTTGCTTTCTTTGTCATGAATCTATATTAAGGGTTTGTATTGCTATTAATTTATGCGGCATTATTAGAGTTCCCTTTAAAGTTCTATGTTCCACCTCGGAAAATATATGTATTTATTATTATTTATGGTGCTCCTACTATCAGAGCATGTAATTTATAACCGACAGAACGAAATTGGCAGCAAAGCGAAAATGGTTATTATCTCACTCTATTTGGTGATGCAACAAAAATAGTTCATGTGGAAAATTTACGATTTGGGGAAATAGTCAATTGTCAATAACGGACATAACACAGTGCAACAGTGAAAAAAATACAAAAACGGGATAGTATAGGTTCGATTCTACTATCGAAGGGTAAAAAACCCTATACTCAGTTTGGCGAGATTGGTGACCAATTTTTTTTTATGGGCCCCTAAAAATTCTCAAAATCAGTGAGCCCCATGAAAAAAGGTGTCATCAGTTTTTATCCAACAGCTAACTCACACTTCGTGATAGCGCTAAACTGTATTCCGCAATAATGTAGCTAAGAGTTTTGCGCACTAACTTTGTTAACAAATTATGTCTAAAAGGTTGGTTATTCCTGCCCTTATTCAAAAAAAATTAAAGAAGAATTTATTATTTTTGCACTTTTTTGAGCATTACTTTGAGGGAGTCCAAATTTTTCTCTAACACTGTTCGCCAAAATTGTAGCCCTGGTAAAGATAAACAACTTTCGTGAACATATCAATCCAATCTGAACGTGTCTAGGCAACCTAAATAGCTCATAAAGTCCACGTTGATACCGGTTTTTCGAACCTTTACGCACTTATAAGCCAGTAACGTGGTTGAATATCAACCGATTTTAAATTTCTCAGTGGATTTAGGAAGAAGACACTGCGGCCTTTCCAACCATATATATAGTTATATTGGTAACTTGTCATATCTGTTTGTTTTTTGCCTCGAAAGTTCAAACTTTTGTAATTTTTTCACTATTTTTAAGTTTGATGAAGTTTGTAGCCCCTATTTTATAAGGACACCCTAATGTTTACTATTTTATTCAGAAAGTGCACGCTATCATGAGTTAAACGCATATGTGTTTGTAAAAATCGGTTAACAAATAGTTAAGTTATTCATGTTATCCGAGGGACGCAACTTTCATATCCTATAGTATAGGACCTATAGACCTATACTAAAATCAAAGAGTTGAAGAAGAAGCATTGTTTTGGTGTTGTTATTAATTACTTCAACTTTGATTTTAGCATAGGATATGAAAGTTGCGTCCCTCGGATAACATGAATAACTTAACTATTTGTTAACCGAATACTCAAATACCAATCATGGGTCATAAATTGATTGAGTTGTTGCATGCAGGTCACCAGATCCCGGCGCCTAGAAAAGCTTTATCTGCAATCCATCAGTCAGTGCCATTCAATCGCCTTACTGGCCATGTTTTGGCTTAGTAGGCAAACGGAGATTAACATTATTTCGTCACTTGCGACGCAATCGAAAACGAGCAGAGTACAAAAATGTGGCCTCGAAATTTGCTGTATGTCCATGAACAGATTTCCATCTCTGCCTTTATAGAGAATCTGAGCTTGTTATATTTTGAAAAAAAATTTCCAGATTCACCTCACTATATACATACATCCTTTTACCCGTTATATCGTTGCACCACGTACAAGACGAACGTCCATAACGCTTGAAACGTGCCTCTCATCGATTACGACGGGGTCAATTTGTTTTCTCATGTATTTCTGTTCCTTTGTTGCTTTGCATCATCAACATAATTTTTTTTAATTGGTGTCTTGGTACTGCTCTTAACTCCTGTCACCTACTTCCTATGTTTGAATCGATATTATCATGTCCCTGAGGTTACCTAACATTGCGCCTTCTTACATTTGCTACCCCTGAATGAATGTTTAGTAACATTTCCGGAGTAACTCGTGATCTGCCGGACGATAATACTGAAGAAGCTTTTATTGTCTTACCATTTAAATTTAATATATGCTGTGGAGAAACAAAGGCATAGCCTTTTGTGTACAAAACTTTATCATTTAAGACTTTATAAACTTAATTGCAGCATAGTGGTCTTAAAATCAAACACCGACACCACGAACCACAATCCCAACTAATAGGATTTGTTGCCGAGTACAACTCTCAATTCGGAGAACGTCCCATTGTAATTCCATATTACTCTCCCCCAACGACATCATTAGACTCATAATGAACCATTTGCAGCAACTACTCAAAATGTTGGTTTATATTGCAAGTGCACACGAGAACGATGTATATTGTGAGTATACTTCAAAATTGTCGTTGTCAACGCACATTTTACTGTTTGTATGTCATGAATGCATGCGAGTATTAAAGTGAGATAAATTCTAAATACATTAACAACAGGATTTGTTAGTTAAGAAGCTAACCAAGTAAATCCGAACTCAATGGGTGACATTAATCTTTACCAATTTGAACTAATCGAGCTGAGGGGGCAATCTGCAGGGATATATCTACTAGAAGTGATAATAGCAACAATAACAATATAAATTAGATTTATTTAAAAAGATTGGATTACTGACCATGACAAGCAATGTAATTAATTTGTCTGGCATATTTCTTAATGTGTTTATATGTAAGAAGAGGCTAATGTGGTTGCTGTCGAAGGCACACAGAATAATTAATGAGATCTGCATAAATCCTAAATCATCGCATAAGCAAGAATATTAAAAATGTATGAAATAAATTGGCTTAGAAAATGTGTACAGAAAGTAGGCACAATTTGTATAGGGAAAAACATTGACATTAATATTTAGGAATAAATATAAATAAATTGTTTTGTTTTAGGATGAAAATGCTACATTGATTTTAACAATTAAGGAAGTACTTTTCAAAACTTGACTATTCCATTTTTTGACAGAACTGAGTTTTTGTTTTGGTTAGTAGCATTAAATTGAAAAATCAGCGAAAATGAAATTGTGCAAAATCTTAAATTTACGTTAAAGTGTATCAAATGATACATCAAATTCGGCTTACGATCAGAAAAGTGTTTTTTGTATTGTTTTGATATTTTTTGGTCAAATTCAGTGTGTCACGCACTAGGATGACGCGTTTCGAACTCCATGACGAGTTCATCTTCAGACCCCTTTGTGACGAACTGATGCACAATGGTACATCATCAGCTGTATATATATCTACAATTATGTCAAACATGTACATGCGAAGTAGATATCAGCCGAAAATGTCCAGCACCAATTATAGTTTGAATTTGACCGTTAATATTCAAACATGAGAAACATGAGCAAAATCTTTATAATTACACCAGAAAAAATAAAAGGTATGATTTCATCAAAAAGTTGATTATTTCACTTCAAGAGACATTACCCACTTCAAATATAAATTTTGGGAACAAATATGATTAATCCAGAAGTTTATAGTTAATTCTTTTGTACAAACATTTGTCACTGATCTTATTCTCGAAGGAGAATGTTTAGGAGTAACGTTACATTTTATTTTGTTTTATTAAGATTTACGATTACGTTTTTTAAAAGTGTTTGTTAATTTCTTAAAGAGAAACTACCGGTAAATTAAAATTACCGGTGACCAGTTTCTTCTTATTACAAACTTAATGTCCCCAAACACTTTTGATTTCGTATCATTTGGGTACAGAACTCGCAGGTCGTGCAAAACTGTAATCCATTAAAATCACTTTATCGACAAGTTAATCATATTCCTTAAATATCCTGAATCGGTGGTAAGTGAACGATAGAACCGTGTATACGATATATTGCTAATATAAGCGCTAAGACAGAAAATTTAATTTAATAGAATCAGAAGAAATACGTTCTTGAGTTAAGGTCGACCATTAGAGATCGTCATGCCAGAAGGCGTCAATAAAATCCATAGAATGATATTAGACGGTCGGAGTAAAAAAGTGCGTGAGATGGTTGAGTTTTTATGCATATCACCTATTAGCGCTGGAGCTATATAAATCTATTAATCTATGTACTGACAAATATAAGTATAGATTGCAATCAAGCATTTGCTTATATAAATCTCATCATTTAGTAGTTAGAAAATAATTAAAATTTGATAATAATATAAAAATAATGCTTTCTTTTAATTTCAGGTATGTACTTTAAGATATATATGATCAAAAACCCGAACTTTATTTAGATAAGTATTCATATTTTTATAAAAAATTTTATAATACTAACAGTCAAATATAAGTTTGTAATATTATAATTTAGATTGTAATCAGCAAAAACCTGATTTTTCCTATTCGGTGTAGGTTGGATAAAATTTTTAATGGCAGTGGCAGTGCGAAATGTTGCTGCGGCCTTTTTAATCATTAAAAAGTAGCCGACAGAAGTGGGTCTGGTAATAAATGTGGACATTAGAGGGGGTCCATTTGTATGGAGTAAAAAAATAAACTTAGCGGTTAGCAAAATCGTGATCTATGATGAATTCTAAGAAAATTTGCCCATGAAATCATGGGTCTAAATTTAATATCCAAACGTCCGTACGCATATTAAAAATAAAAATTTAGCTTAACAGTTAACTTTATTTTTTTTTATTTCTGTTTATTATACTAATAGATAGCTCGTCGATAATATACTTAACTTACATAATATATCCCTTTACACCCCATGAATGAACACGCTTTCTATTTTAGGATCACAACTCACGGCACCTACGAATGCGTACGTCACTGTTTGAGAAGTTTTTTACTAGGCATGCCGATAAATTTGGCACTTGATACTGCAAAGTTGCTGTCGACAACATCGAGGGGGCCGGCGATGAAAGAAAAATGTAGATGACTGGAGGCGTAAGTCGAACCCGAGATCTCCCGCATGGTAGTCGCGTGATGTAACCAGTATGCCACGGCCGGTCGATAATATACACCTTTCTCAAATATACCCTAGGATGGTATGAAAATTCGTAAATGAAGCGTACGAATGAAACGTTCGACTCTCTAGGATTTTCCCATATGTTAATATATATCGAGAGACAGTGATTTGTAACCGACAAAAGCACAACTTTCGAGTGATAAGGGGTTAGATATAAATAAACTTAAAATCGTTAAAAACCCAAATTTTAAGTCTTCGCCAGACAAATTTATAACTCTTTAAATTATGGATTTTTACGGTTAGGGTGTGGTTTTTTTTTGGAAAAGGGTCGACTATTCGTAAAAAATTCAATATCTGGGTTGCATTGCGTTTTCTATTTACCTACGACAATTAATAAATTTTTCGCTCCAAATATTACATAAAAAATTCAGTTTATCAAGTAATTTAAATCGCTAGCATAGAACGATATTAATTATATCTTTAACTTATGTGGTTATATATGAAGATCGGGGAAGAGATACCCAAAATATTACCGAAATATATGGTGTACCTATAAAAATTTTAAAAATGTTTTTCTTTTTAAAATTGGTTCTAAAATTTTTTTTTAAAAATCATTTTTCAGTTTAAAAGGTGAAAATCTATGGATAAACTGTGTTAAAGTCTGATTTGCACAGAAAAATCGAAAATTTGTGGGCTGGTGTAATCAGTAACACAAATGCAATTAAAATTGAAAAAGAGTTTTCGCTAGACAAAAAAATAAAAGTTAAAATTGTTTTCTATCGTTATATTCAACAAATCATCAGCCCATGCGAAGAAGAACGGCCGGCCAGCACTTGGCAACACTTGTATGACATGACTTCGATTTCAAACCACTCTGTTTTAAGAACATCTTCATTCGTTGTGTAGTCTTATTGTCGTTCTTTTTGTGTTTTGCACAGCAATAATGCAAACGAGCCGACCTTTGTGGACACTAGCTTTGGTCATTGTTGTGGTTGACTGTTTCTCTTTTATTTAGATATTTATGAAGAATTGAAAGAGAAAACAAATAGGGTTTAAAGGAAAGTCACAAAGTTGATAAAGAAATAAATGCACAAGCTCAATAAATTATTGAGAGTTATGTTTGACTATTGCGAATTGGTCATAGGATCATGAAAATTAGTTAAAAGGTTATTAGTTTTGAAAAGTATTTATTAAGGAAAAAGTGTTTTGAAATCATGAAAAAATAGCCTTTTTCCCATTTTTTTTGCAATTTTCATGCACTGGATGCAATTTTTTTGGGTCGGTCTATTTGAGGTTTTTTTTTGCTCTGGGGTAGATCTACAACTTTGCCGAAAACAAAAAGAAAAAATTCCGAAAGGTTTATGAAATATGGACTCCGTAAAAATGGTTTTACTCGTGTTGGGGTAAAAATATTGGAGTATCCATAAAAAAATGTTTCGATGTAATGGGGCCAAGTCCTTTGGGGATTGTTTTAGTTTCGATATATACTTCAAAAATAGCTGGGTACCAAGGTGGCACCAGACGATGACCTTAGAAATGTTGCGCTGTGTTATGTTTGGAATATAAACACAATACATTGATATACATATGTATGTATTAGTGCCTCCTATTTTCAATGTAGATGCCACTTTTAAAATGCCTTCAGTATTCTATTACGAATTCATTTCCATTATACTGATGTTGGGTTGTTAATAGTGTTTAAAGCAATTGTATATTTTATAGAGCATACATAACTACTCTCCACCCCTATGAATAAAACTAGTGTAGATATGAAATAGTGAATACATTCACCCCATTCGAGTATCATGATAAATTTATTTCAATTGCTAAAGTGTACTTGCATAAATGCAATACAACGTTCAAGGCCAAACGCTAAGAGTTATAAATGAATAAAGACTTTAGTATTAAAATGGAACACAATTTAACTAAAATGTTCGTTATAAACTCATATCTCACACGACAAGGAAGAGGGAATTTTAAACCACTTAAGTGAACAAGTCATGGCACTAGATTTAGCTTTTTAATCTAGTATTTAATTTCGCAATTATAAATTTATAACCTACACATTTTGTTGACGGACATTGAATAGTTGTGGTAACTGGATATTATTTCTTTGCATGTAAATGTAAATCATAATGCATTTATCTGAATAATTGATGATTCAACCACAACACTTGTGTAAAACATCAATTACTCACTTGTGTGGTGGCGGTTTCATGCACATTCGTCATCATCACAAGCACCAGCGGCACAGATGGCTCAGTAGTGATTGTGAAACATAAGTGGGAGTGGCAATGAATTGAGGTTAAAGAAAGTGCACAATTTTCAAATGTGCAGAAGGTACATAAAATAGAATAGATCCGAATCGGCACCGGCACTATTCTTGCTGTTTCGTACGTAAAATTATGTTCCGAATCCGATTACCATCTCTATTTTGGCCCATCGTACGCCACTTTCGCAGGACGCCCTTCTTCGTTATGATTCTTATTTCACATACGAATCAACAGAAATAGTGTCGGTCTTAATACCATGCAAAACAATATTATATGCGATGCATGGGAAAAGAATTTTCCATTTCGTCGCACCAAGTTCTCAATAACCTGGTCGTCTGCGCAGTACATCGAGTTATGTTGTCGAAGACTTTTTGAACTGGAGCATATTCATTCATGTGTAAAACATGATTTAACCAACGCAATGGCTGTAGTTTTAAGGCGCATGATCCCGTATGTGTCGATATACAGCTCGTACAACTCATGATTTATATCACGTCGATACTCACCATTAATGATAATGGTTGCTTATATTTTACGGATTACTTTCCTCTCGAATACTGCTGGAACTGTTTCGTCCGTTTATGCTATTACCCAGGATTCTATCAATACACGTATAACCAGTATATCTTATAGCTGTTCGTAAGGATAGGACTTTGTCATCAAATCGCTTGCTTAGTGCTTAATAGCATCAATTGACGTTATCTGTTTAATTGTTGGCGAAAGTGAGGTATCGCTTCGAATGATGGAACTTTCTACTGGGCCAATGCATGATACAATACATATTCCACAAATCATCAGACCATGCGAAAAACAGTATCTCCTTACGGCCGGCAAGCACTTGGTAACACTAATATGACATGAGTTTGATTTCAGACCAATGTGTTTTTAGGAACGAACGCACACAAGAAAGAAATCGACGTCACTTTGTTGTTATTATTGGTGTTGTTATTGTTGCTCTGTGTGTACTTTATTGCTTTCATAACGCACAAGCAGATACAGATGCTTCGAATCCTTTATTTACCATAAAATTGAAAGTGTATTTTGGGGAACCACCGAACTATGCAAGTGACAACTGGAATCATTACCATCTCTCACATTTCTTGCAGTCGCTATCAGTTTGCCTTTGTATATCGCGATACATACTGTGTTTACTTCTCTAAATGTAAATATTAGTAAATAATATTGAAGAAGAAAAGTGGAAAAATGTACCTCAAACCAAAATAACTGACTGCTACAAATAAAAAATGTTAAAAGGAACAAAATTGTTTTTCTTTTCTATATAGCGAATTTTCTTTATAGCGAAGTTATCCAGTCCTTTGGAATTCATTATAGAGAGTTTCGACTGTATTATTAACTTTTTGTTTTTGTAATCAAATCATGGACTTGTTGAACTTGAACAAAACAAACTGTATATATACTATATATCGTTGGTAAGTCTCTTCTTTTCAAATCCACTGAGAAATTTAAAATCGGTTCATATTGACCCGCGCTATTTGAATATAAGAATTTACTGGTCACATACGAAATTTCACTAAATTTTACAAATTTTCGTAGACACTTCAAGTTGCTGTGGAAAATTATGTGCGTCCGTAACAAACTTTGTGTTAGTTATAATTTTGAATACAACATTTTAAGTAAAGTTTCATTAAAAGAACACTATAGTACTGCCCAAAATCTAATTTTTTTAATATGAACATAATCTTCAAAATATTTCAACAGTCAGTTCGAGAAAAATACAAAATATGAAAAAACGTAAGTCCGAAATACCCATATACTTTTTGAGTGAAATAAAAAATCTTGTTGGAACACTACAAGTATATTTTGATCCAATAAAAGTACTTTTTGAAATATTAAATGAACTATTAGGTACAATAAAAGTAATTGTTGAACTTTTTGAAATATTAAATGAACTATTAGGTACAATAAAAGTAATTGTTGAACAAAAAAGTACTTGTTTCTACCTGTTGTTCAAAAAGTACTTGTTGGTAAAATTAAAGCCTTCTTATTGCAATAAAAGTAGTATTGGTATACTAAAAGTACTTATTAGTATCATAATAGTATTTTTGGATACAATAAAACAAAAGTATGTTTTGGTAATCATCAAAAATGTTCTTGGTACAATGCAAGTACTAATTGGTACAATAAGAGTACTTGTTGAAAAAACAATTATTATAAAAATAGCTTGTAGGTGCAATGGATAGTGATTATTTGAGAATGACTTCTCTTCTATGTTAAACTGACGGCATATTTTTTACTTTTAATAAGTTTTACAATTTTTATTTTTATTTTGTCTTTTGAATTTAATATATCTTTAGTTTAAGTCGTATTTTTTGTCAAATTACTTTTTCTCACCTTTTTATATTTACAAACCTCATTTGTTACTTATACGTGAGTGTTTGTATTGGCTGCTTACTAAGTTTTTGTGTGTGTTACTTTCGTCCCCATAACCATTGAGGTCACACTAAGTGATCGCTTGAGACAACCAAATGGCAGACACTCTCGCAAACAAATACACTCAATCGACATACACCCAAATGCCAGGGCTCACTTGAAAGAAAGTGTATATATACGAATCTTGCAGTAATCATAAGCTTCATCACATCTGGAGGAAAACAACAGTGCAGTATACTAGTTTTTCTTCAAAATCTCTGAGTGACACTTAAGATAAAAGATGTGAAAATGAACATAAACGTAAGTTTGAAGGATCAATTAAATGGACAGAATAAGGTTGTTCTTTAATAAAGATATTGTAACAGGAATAACTCAGAGAGGATGCACAATGATTTCTAGATTTGCTTGAAATTTATTCTGTAATCCCATTACAATTTAATCGTGTTCTGGTTTGTACAATCTCGCTTCGAGTTCCTACTATCATGATACGAGTGCATTTAGCCCACTTAATAGACCTTTGCTATCAGATATGTACATGAGTATGTAGTGCATATATAAATATGTAGTTGTATGCGTTTGACTGGCATACCGGTTTCATTTTTAGTAACTTTAAACATTCGATGCGCATTTGTGTGTCAAACTGTCACCACGAAAGTGTCGCATTTCATTTTGTTGTAAGCCTCTTCCGGGTGATAAAACTGATATAAAGAACATAACGCAGTTGCTTACGTGACAGCATCGGAGACATTAGCAACAACTGCAGAAAGGGTCCATAAAGTTTTCCTTAATACCCAACATCTTTATTATTTTCAAAATATTTGTAAGGGAGCTGAATTTGACAGATAATTATCGGCATATTGTCACCTCAAATTAAAATGGACGTTACATACGTTATTATTCTTATTATTAATATAAAATTCATCATTTAATCTTTAAAAGATTTTCATCAACATCCTTTTTATAGTCACATCTGAAAAAACTGTTACTTTAGTAAAGTTTTTACTATGAATTTACAACAGTTTTCATGAACTTACCATATGCGTTGACTTCCGTCAGTCATCCATACTGTCATAAGTAATGTGGGTGCAAGTCTAAGTCAAATGGCACTATATTTCGAGCTCAGAACTCAGTCAATTGGAAGTTCTAGTTTAATTGAAGTAAATGTGTGCGGATACACTACAATTCCTGCGGGAGGATAATAAAAGAGAAACTGAAAATTGACGATGGCTGAATATATTCTGATTAAGATATTTGTATTTCTACGTACACACATATATAAGTGTTGACGTTGAGCATACTCTACTTCCATTGCCAGTATTCACCGCAGTCAAAGTCCCAGTGTTAAAGTATTTCAATGGATATGAAAGAAATTCTTTTGTAATAGGTCTAGGAGAAATATAAGAAGAATTATGTAAAATCAATAAAATCTACAGAGGACTGTATAAT
This sequence comes from Muscina levida, assembly GCA_964034835.1. Lineage (NCBI taxonomy): Eukaryota > Metazoa > Arthropoda > Insecta > Diptera > Muscidae > Muscina > Muscina levida. Next base: position 32,995,440 of record OZ035880.1, on the reverse strand, counting down.
AACTACACATGTTGGTCAAAAAAGTTTTAAAAATGATGCATATAGCAATTTTAATAGACTGTAAATACACGTTTAATTGATATGGATTGAAAACTACTAAAATTCCATTTTGAAAAAAAAATTAGAATAATTCTAAAAGTAACAATTGGATTTTTTTTTGAATTTTATTCATATTAACTTTGTGAGAGGTTTATTAACCGTTTATAAATGTTTATGAATATGGCTGTAATACTTTAACGTTATTAAATTTTTGTATGTTTTGTATGTAAATCAAGCCATGTTACTAATTTTAAACATGCAAAATTTCAACGCTTCATTAAATGTTAAAACAACTTTTTAGCTTTAAGGCACATCTAGACTCAAAAACGTATCCCATTTTAAATCTCACAACAATAACTTATTCATAAGTACAAGTGTTCCAGGGTATTTCTCTCTTAAAATAAAAATCTTAACCGTATTTAATTGAAATTAAACTTCGTCCTTGCTCCTGCATACACATGTATATTAGATTAGCTGACTGCAAAACAAAAATGTATATTGTGTGCTTGTATTTGCTGTGGTTACTGTTACCAGTATAGTGGTCAACTTGGGTGGTCTTGGTAATATTCTCGATACGGGTTTGTGTGATTTTCGTATTTTGCGGACTGTATTTCATCGGATTCAACTAAGATTAAACTTTAACGAGAACAAAAACCTGTGCGACTAAGGACGGATAAACTGTAGACATTCTATGGTAATAACTAAAATGGAAACATTTTTATGTATAAGGGCAAGCCAATTACTTCTTTAAAGTCCTAGAGATGTTACATTTTCTTTTTGCAAATTGTGTCTTAAGCTATTTAGCACTATAGAAAAAGTGCCAAAATTAACATAGAAGTCAAAAGTAAGCGGATTGCAAAAATTTGCGATTGATAAAATATAACAACACAACACAAAACTAAAGTTTTTAGAAATATATACGAAGCAATGAATATTCTGATACTTTCAAGTTTAAATTACCTTTTCGTTTAACTCTCTTTACCTCTCAGAATTTACATATATGTTTCTTTGAGTCACTACAACAATTTACTTCTTCTGTTTCCAAAAAAAGGATAACAGTCCTCCTGACGTTGCATCCTCTACTTGCAGTGTATGACTATATATCAAATGATGTCCCTATTTCCACAATATGTTGGCATTTAGCCCATTTTGTAGTCCAAAAATATTCGTGAGAACATGTTTGTATGTATTTATAACAATTATGTATTAAAATTGATTGCACATTCAGCAAGTATGTGTGTGTCTCAGTATCGCTTTGAGCTTTCGCTTTAGCCGTGTGGCACTTCATTTTTATAAAGGTATCAAAAAGGATTTGGCGCTGACAAGATTGTGCTTTAGTACCAGCCCTACAACCTTAAGTGTCAACAACTATGGTACAACAGTATCTGGATAATCAGTCTAAGGATATTCTCATTTTCTCATCAATATATGAAAAAGTGGAAGTGTTTGTACCAGTTAACGAGACACAGTAGCGTAAAAGTATTTGTTTAGAGAAAAGTTGGCAACATCTTAATCTTTTAGAATGTGTAAACGATGTAAAGTTGTTGGGCAGCTAAAGTGTAACCATATGCCGCTGTACAGTTTGTAAGTTTTCAAGTAAGTTAGCAAAAAAAAGGTGATATACAAATGTTAATTGAAGCATGGCGTAATAATTGAGAAAAACTATTTCGTTTACAATTGTTTTACGGATTACACTAGTCTACATGCGAAGTTTTTACTCAAAAACGGTATAATTTCCATATAAGTTACGGCTTACAAGATTCGACTTTGACGGAGTCTGCTCCTTCGTTTACGAATATAAAACATCCTATCCTATTAAGATTATAAATGTGAATGTCTGTCTGTTTGTTTGTTTGTTTGTTTGTTTGTTTGTTTGTTTGTTGCTCAATCACGCCTAAACGGCTGAACCGATTTTAATGAAATTTGGAAGACAGTTAGTGTACTATATGGAAATTACTATAGGCTATATATTTTGTAATTTTTTACCCTATGGGCGGAGTGGGCGTGGCAAAACATATTTTTAGAGCTAGGGAGATAAAATTTGATACACAAATAGTGCTCGGCAACACGAATATGAATATGCGGACGAAATTTTAATGTTGGACCCAATGGGCGGAGTGGGCGTCGCAAAACATATTTTTGGAGCTAGGGAGATACAATTTGATACACAGATAGTGCTCGGCAACACGAATATGAATATACGGACGAAATTTTAATGTTGGACCCAATGGGCGGAGTGGGAGTGGCAAAACATATTTTTGGAGCTGGAGAGATGAAATATGATACCCAGATAGTACTCGACAACACAAATATGATTGTGCAGACGAAATTTCAATTTTGGACCAGTGGGCGTGGCAAAACATATTTTTAGAGCTAGAGAGATAAAATTTTTTACACAGATAGTACTCGACAACGCGAATATTAATATGTGGACGAAATTTTAATTTTAGACCAGTGGGCGGAGTTGGCGTGGCAAAACATATTTATAGAGCTAGAGAGATAAAATTTGGTACACAGAAATTACTCGACACTTCCGATTTAAACTTGCAGACGAAAATTTTATTTTCGATCAGTGGGCGAAGTGGGCGTAGCAAAACTGTATTTTACCCCCGGATAGATAAAATTTGATACACTGATAGTACTCTGCTACACGAATATGAATTAGCAGACGAAATTCTAATTTTTGACACAATGGGCGGACTGGGCTTGGCATAACTATTTTTAGAGCTAGAGAGATGAAATATGATACCCAGATAGTACTCGACAACACAAATATGAATGTGCAGACGAAATTTAAATTTTGGACCCAATGGGCGGAGTGGGCGTGGCAGAACAATTTTTAGAGCTAGAAACATAAAATTTGATACACAGATAGTGCTCGGCAACACGAATATGAATATACGGACGAAATTTTAATTTTGGACCAGTGGGCGTGGCAAAACATATTTTTAGAGCTAGGGAGATAAAATTTGATACACAGATAGTACTCGACAACACGAATATTAATTTGTGGACGAAATTTTAATTTTGGACCAGTGGGCGTGGCAAAACATATTTATAGAGCTAGAGAGATAAAATTTGGTACACAGATATTACTCGACACTTCCGATTTAAACTTGCAGACGAAAATTTTATTTTCGATCAGTGAGCGAAGTGGGCGTAGCAAAACTGTATTTTACCCCCGGATAGATAAAATTTGATACACTGATAGTACTCTGCTACACGAATCTGCTACACGGACTGGGCTTGGCATAACTATTTTTAGAGCTAGAGAGATGAAATGTGATACCCAGATAGTACTCGACAACACAAATATGAATGTGCAGACGAAATTTTAATTTTCGACCCAATGGGCGGAGTGGGCGTAGCAAAACTTTTTTTAGAGCAAGAGTGATAAAATTTAATACCCATATAGTTCTCGACATCGCGAATATGAATATACAGACGAAATCTTAATTTTGGACCAAAAGGGCGTATTGGGCGTGTCAACAGTTTTTTTTAGAGTTAGAGAGATAAAATTTGATGCCCATATAGTTCTCGCCCACGCGAATATGAATATGCAGACGAAGTTTAAATTTTGGACCAAATGGGCGTAGTAGGCGTGGCTAAACATTTTTTTATAGCTAGAGAGATAAAATTTGCTATCCAGATAGTACTCGACAACGCGAATATGAATATGCAGACGAAATTTCACTTTTGTATCCAATAGGCATAGTGGTATGGCAAAATTACAATTTTATAAGAGATACAATTTGATACCAAGATAGTGCTGGAAAATACGAATATGCAGACGAAATTTTAATTGTTGACCCAATTGGCGAAGTGGGCGTCGCAAAACTTTTTTAGAGTTAGAGAGATAAAATTTGATACCCATATTGTTCACGCCAACGCGTAGTGGCGTGGCAAAACTTTGTTTTAGAGCTAGAGAGATAAAATTTGTAACACAGATAGTACTCAACAATACAAATATGAAAATCCAGACGAAATTTTAGTTTTGGACGCTATGGGCATATTGATTGCGGCAAAACTTTTATTTAGTCCTAGAGAAATAAAATTTGATACTGACTCGACAACACGTATATTAATAAGAAAACGAAATTTAAATTTTGGATTAGTGGGTAGAGTGGGCGTGGCAAAAATGCATTTTGATCTAAGAGAGATAAAAATTGATTTACAGATAGTACTCGGCACTTCAGGTTCAAATATGCAGACGAAATTGTTATTCTCAATCAGTGGGCAAAGAGGGTGATAAAAAGCTATAATATTTGGAATACAAATAATATCCGATACCAAAAAGTTTTTCAAAAAGTACATTTATTGTGCCAAAAATACAATTTATTTTGCCTAAAAACACACTTTTATTGCACTAAAAAGTACAGTTTATTGTTCTTAAAAGGACATTTGTTGTACTCAAAAGTGTTTTCATTATATGTATAAAAAAGTTAATTAATTATACCAAAAATTACATTAATGCTTTATTGGTACCAAAAAGTAGAATTTATTTTATTAAAACGTGCCTTTTATTGTACACAAAAAGAACAATTAATTGTAGCACAGAGTATCTGTATTGCACAAAAAAGTTCTTTAAATGTATTAATAAGTACTTTGACTGTACCAAAAAGTTATTTAATTTTGCCAAAAATTACTCATATTGTATCAAAAAGTGCTGTTGTTGAAGCAAAGAGCAAGGACTAGAAGAGTTTTATCTTAAATGTATAATAGTTTTAATTTTTATTTGCTGACACTTTTGACAACGTGCTTTTCAGAGTTGTGTCAGTAAAGTTATTTGAGGTAACAAATTGTTTTCAGAGCGTACAAAGCCGAAGCCTAAGCTTAGACCTTTAAGTAGACGAGCCAAACATATTGTAATTTTTCGTCAAGTCAGCAATAGCGAAGCATTTCCGGGTCCACTAGTTACTTATAAAGCAAACACAGCGTCATGAAAATGTTTCAATAGAGTAAATAGAGCAATATTTCACCCCATGTGGCCCATATGTATTTTTTCTCTTTTTCTTTTAAGTTTGTGCTCTATTGAAACAATACGCTTATCGTTGTTAATGTTTTTTCAATGGCTCTATTTTTTTCTATGTAAAAGTAATCGAAATCGAAGGATATCAATTTCCAAAAATATGTTTTTTAGGTCGATTTGTTTTGGAAGTACTCATATCCCCATAACTTCCAAACGGATACCTTAATTTTGGACAGTTAATGTATCTTGAAATTCTAGGCAAAACCAAACTTTAAACTAAAACTTAGAACTTAATAATTTATTAACATTATTTATACTGCAAAATTTTTTACAGTTTTACAACATGTCATACACAGTACATGTATTGATATTTGGGCTAACTGTGTATATACAATTATTTGTTGATTTGGAAGTATTTTTTTTTTGGTTTTGTTTTTTTAGTTGTCTAGTTGTAGTAACGGTCATTTTGTAAATCTTCTACTACATGTGATGTAATATATTACCATGGTAAAGACCAGCACTTCAAAAACCTTGAACTTGCGCCTTCGCGAAATCTTAAATACAATCTATAAAAATGTCGGTGAAAGGATTTGGGGTGATAGTATATGTAAGGCAGATCGACTAGATTAGTCTTTTCCTTTTAATAAACAGCTCAAATTAGAATTCTTACTAACAACTCCTATGGAGGTCTTACAAGTTTGTGAAGCCCAATGATAAAGGTCTTTTGCCGTTTGAAGGAGTCACCTTAGACCCTAGGTTTCTTTGAACCAAATTCGATTTATGACTTTTTAAATCGTTTGAGCCATGTCCGTCTGTCTGTCTGTCTGTCTGGCTGTCCGGCTGGTGCGCAAGATTACTTTCGACGCAACCAAATGTTTTAAAATTTTGCACGTGTTAATATTTCTCCAAAACTACTTATGGTATTGCAAATGGGCTACATGGCACCGCCCCTTCTGGTACCAAATACATCATTCCACCCACTTTAGAATTCGAGTAATAATATCAATACACCCAACGGGATCGTACCCAAATTCTGTATTTAGTAAAGCTTTATCAGGATAAAGTTTTGGAAAAAAATGGAAGTCTAGACACGCCCCTTCTGGTACCTCCCATACAAATGTACCTTTTCGACCACTTTAGAAATCGAGTCATAATATAAATATAAAAGAAAATTGTATGTTTTACTGAGGGTGAGGGTATATGTAAGTGGGGTTGCCTGACTGAAACTTTCTTACTGCTTTTTGTCAAGGAATTTGTAGAACACATGAATAAGCTGTAAGGTGCATTTACTTAAAAAAATTTTAATATAAAAAAACCCCATTTTAGTTTTTAGATATGTTATATATATTTAATAGGCCTATCTAAAAATATTTTTTTATGGAAAAAAAGACTTGATCTTTGAAGTGTTTTCCAAGTCTAAACTTTTATTTTTGGCAAAAAAAATGTTCAGTGTAATATAAATTTTTTACAGTGTATGTATTTTCCGACTTATATACCTTTCTAATGACACCAAGATCTTTAAAATTGGTTCAGTCATTCCATAGTAATCGCAGCTTAGAAGTACCTATACCTATAATTTTTCAAATATTTCGATACCTTGCCACGCCCACATTTTTTCAAAAATGTAATTTCTAAAAATGAGTTTGTGTTTCTGTAGGTAAAATGTAGCTGTATGCAAAATTTCATAAAAATCTGAGGGGGTCGGGTTCAAAATGTCCCTTTTTTTATAGGTTTTGATATGAAATTCATCATATACATAATATCGTCCCTTTAATATAACAATAGTTTATGTGCTCATACACCATTATTTTTTTAGTGCATATTTAGAATCTCCACCATTGATTCTATGCCTGATCAAAATTTCGTCAAAATCTACTTCCACAAAGTGAGAAAAAGTAGTGTATAATTTCTTCTTCGAAAATTTCATAGAAATCCGATTTGACGAAAACTTTAAACTCGATTTCCCCAAAATACCAAAAAAATTATACACTATTGTTTTATTAAGGGGACGATATATTACTCCACAATGTTATTGAAATTTCTAAACTCCCAAAATCTGTGATAACAAAAACTCACCACGAATACCTTAAGTCACCATATAAAAGAAGAGCTTTGACCGAGTATTTCCCCCATACATCTAAATATTACTCTTTACTGTTATTACTATTATTTTAATCGTTTAAATCACCAATGATAATAAAAATAATCCTTTGTACATAAAAACTCTGCATATCTTAAAAACACAAAAACTTTTAATTGCTTTGTAATAAAAAAACTACCAAGCCACATAAAATTGTCTCACACACATATAAAAATATGTATAACATTTGCATACAAATGCCTACTAATTGCACATATGCACCGTTGCTACGACATTATATTGAATAAAAATATGCGCATATGCTCACAATTATGCCTACACGTCTGTGTTAGCACAAAATTTGTATTGCATACTAATTAATGCGAACGTGTCGACCTAGAGATATGGCTGTAAGCACAGTAGTGATGTGGGGTGATGACAAGTGTTTTTTGTTGAAATATGCCATGATGACGAGGGAAGTGGGAATACGTGAACTATTGCGAATGTGTAACATATGACATGCGGGTTTAGATGTTCATATGTTAATTAAACATTTTAATGAGATGTAAGTGGGATTTATTTGGCTTGGGGGGAAAAAACCATATCATATAGTGTTCTCACTCCAAATTTTCAAAAATTTTATTGTTAATTCAGGCTCATTGAATTATTCTTTGTTCTTAGAAGACTTTAGATTTGTTTTCATTATTTCTTAGTTTTCAATTTATTGTATCAAATTTCTTTTGCATTTTATTTTTCAACAAATCCATTGCATTTTTTGTGTTCTACACATTATTCACATATTTTGTGGATAAAATTACTTGAAATAAATTTTCTTAATCTCGAAAAGCACATAATGGATTTAAAGGGAATATCTAAAAGCTTTGAATGTGTGTGTGCGTATTTTTTTCAATTTCTCCTCACACATTCTGTAGCTATCCTACGCGAACAAAGCTGCTGCATCAACTGGCATTTATGTCGTTTCTTATTCGTTAATTGTTTATTTTTCATTTAAGGAAGCAGGAAAATTAGTTTGTGTGTATTAGCATAAGCACTTGGGCTAATGGCTTTATATGTAATACAAATATTTTCAACATAAACTATGGAGTTTGTATATAAGTTTAAGATCATTTTTGTGTGGATAAAAATTCGTGAGGTCATATTTCCCTGTTATGAAGTGTTGTTTTTTTTTTGGGAAAAAGTTTATTATATTGTTCATTATATCGCACTTCATGTTGGGAAATAATATTCGTATTAAAATCTATTAAACATTTCGCTTGAAAGCTATTTGATCTATTCTTTGCAAGGTGGGGGTTTATCGAAAACTTTAAATGCATTTATCTTGGTATCTATTTTTTGTGAGCTGTGCTTGGCTGGCACGAAATGAGCGATACATAGTTTTATAGTTTTTATAGTTTTATAAATTTACTTCTAACATCAAAATTTAGTTCTATGAAGGAGAGAGAGAGGTTCGTTTTCAAAAGCATCTCCGCTGAATATGTCTTAAGAATACATCTGAATGCTACAACAACCTTAACTCAAACCTTTATTACCTTTATTTCTTAGAATAACGATATGAAACGTTGGAAAGTATTAATAGTAGATACCCATTTATTCGTGATTGGAACACAAACAAAAAATAACAAACAGCAAACACTCGCATTTTTAGTTTTAATCGTGAAATATCTTCTTGATATAAAAAAATCAGGTGTCAGGACGTTCATACACCCGAATCTCCAAAACTTCCAAACTGCAATTTTGTGGATGAGTATAATTGGTTTCAGCTTGCAAAATAGAACTGTTATAGATTCATTAGGCGTTGTTGTTAAGATTCAAAATGTTTCATTTTTGCGCTTACAGGACAAAACACAACAGATTTTGCTGGGTCAGCTATAGTTATAATATAATTGTAAACAGATGAATTTGAAATGGATTCTTACTTATCTGCTCTGCATGTGAATTAGCGTAATCAGAGGACTCATTCATATATCCTTATATTAATATTTTTTCTCTTAGGACTCTGTAGTGTATACGTATTGCTAAATCTATACAAAATGATGTTTAAATAAATCATACGCCCACCATTACATACATGTGGAGAATTGTATTCACATCACATCTTTAAGGGGCTAAATTGTGCTGCCTCAGTTTAATTAAGAACATAAACAAAATAAGAAATTGGGGAATAGCAAACGCAAAATAAAGTTGTGTTCTCCCCCAATTGGTTATTTGCAATATTTTATATGCGGTTCCATCGAAGAGCAAACTAATTTCTAGCTTCTTTCAATTGATATGAAAGTAAAAATTGGTGCAAAAACGGCGTAACATTGTGAATTATGGTTTTGTTAATTTTGACCTATTACGTGTTTATTCAACCAGTAATAGACGAACTAATGTAAAACGCTTGCAAATTTGTAGACACATCAAATCACAAAACAGCAATCAGAGTAAACAAACGATGGGACAGAGGAAAAAACAATATCGATAACTTTTAAATTATTAAAAAAAAAATTAAATAGTCATCATGGGGAAATTCTTAAAGCAAATTAAATTAATGCCATGTGTAATATAACGATTAGATGATGCTTTGTTTATATTTTGTTGACTAGCAATACTCATAACTACAACATTCACGAACAATCCGTTTAACACAAAAAAAATTTCTATAATAAAAACACACGGGAAATAATTTCAACAAACCTTTTTTTGTGATAAATATATAAATATTTGGATTGAAGTATCTTTAGTATTTAAAACTAAGACTATAAATAAATATATTACCACCGTAATTTTTATTCTTCAGTTGTTTTAAAGATTAATCATTATTGTTTTTCCTTTCCTTTTCAGGTATGTCCTAACAAATTTTAACTGAAACCTTTATGCCTGCCTCAGATAAGTAAATAAAACATAATTTAAAGACAATTTAAAGTCATTGCTGGATTAAATTTTAGATGACTGATGATTTTGGTGTTTATTATATCCATATGTTAGATTAAATAAATATTATGTTTCAATCTTTATGATTGCTTTCACTTGCAGTATTTTTTTAAAACATAGCTGTAAGTAATGTCGACAATTTAAATTTTCTCAATTATATCATGGAATTTATTACACTTTTCGCCTGAATCCATATTTGCCAACTTTCTAAGATTTGTACAGGCGCACACATCCTGTTCGTTGTCGTGGGTTAAGTTTGATCATCTGGAATCTATTAAGTCATGACTTGATCTTCAGTTCGGGCTTCATCTGTTAACCTTGCAATTGCTATCAAATTTCATTTACACATTTCGAAAACCTCTTTCTTAAACGTTTATTATCGCATGCTACAAAATTTTTCCAATTCCCTCTTATAAATTATTGCCTTTACTGCTAAATTTTTGGGTCGACATCGTAGTGTGCTAACAAGAGTAGTTTTTTTTATGTCGTACATATTCTCATGGTAACGTCTAAGAGAACTTTTTGTCTTGTTTTACAAGTGTAAGGATATCCTTCAACGATTGAGTACCTAAGAGCATTGAGAACTGTGTGCACTAGTTGTGTGTTTTTATTGTAAAAAATTACTCTTCCACATGCATATTCGTATATTTCAAAATCTGGCGAAATAGTAGGGTATGTTGCTGCTACTCATAGCTCTCAAAGGGATTAATTAAAAGATTTTCGCAAACCCATACTTTAACCATAAATCGCGCTGATATATGACACATTTTCGTACTACAGTTTTCTTAAGCAAATAAATTATAAATAATATTTTTGCTTAAGCTAAACTGAGAGTCAATGAATAAATGTTTAACTTATAGAACTATTAAACGTTTTTTATATTATTCAAAGGACGTTTATTTCATATAATAGTTCATATTTTTATAAAATTTTTAGTTTATTATTTATTCGGTTTTTTTTTCTGGAAGAAAAATCACTCTATTCGAATATGGTATGCAGTTTTAATATTGTGTACACATTTAATTTAAGTTCATTTATTTAACATAACTTTATCTATTAAACACTTTGTGTAATGCATTAAGGTTGTTCGACGAATATCTGAGTTATTTTATATTTGAAGAGTCGTAGACTTTCTCTTCATTATTTATTTAAGATTCTGTTAAGTTACGACTCTTAATTAGTAGAAACAAGGATAGATTTAGATCAGCACTGCATACACAATCTGGGACATCTAGTAACGACTAGAACTTACATTTTTATAACTAAATCCAAATTCTGACACTCTAGTCTTTAGTCTTAGTATTGAGCATTTTTATACCATTTATATGCCGCACTTACTTACTTACTTACTTAATTTCCCTTTGCACTCCATGAATGAGGTATGGGATAGCTTCTCGCGTTGTTGTGAATTAATACGCTTTCTATTTTTAGATTCACAACTAACGGCACCTACTTGTTTATCGACGAGTGCGAACGTCACTGTTTTGAGAAGCTCTTACTAGACACGCCGATTGAATCGACGCTTAATACTGCGAAGTTGCTGTCAACAACATTCGGGGGGAGCCGACAATGAAAGAAAAATTTATTTATTTTTTTTCTTTTAAGATGACTGGAGCGAGGTTTGAACCTGCGATCTCCCGCATCGTTTTAGTTGATAGAGTGTGAAATTGTGAGTCAAGTATTTTGGGTCATCTTTACTTCACTAAGTTGTGGTTCTAATTTTTTTGTTTTATATTGTTATTGTCTGGTATAATTTAAGTTTTCTGATCTGTGTTTACTTGGGAATAACTAGAAAATGACAGTGAACTTTCCTTCAGTGGTAGGAAATGTGAGAAGTAACCTAAATGTCATGATGCTGTCGATGAGTTTCAGGAAGGAGCTAACAAAACTTGCTGAATGGCTTTGGCTGCCCCTAAAAAACAATAAATGGTCGTGTTGGCCAAATAAGCCACTTTATTTAGATATTCTCTCCAGATATTCTCACTATTACAAATCCTAGGAAAGTCGCAGGAAATGCAGATCACCACTTACCGCTTTTTTATTGACTACAAATTTGCATTCGACAGTCCGAATTGACAGAAACTGTTAGTGCTATAGCAGAGTTTGGTATCTACATGCGAAACTAATACGACTTTGTGGGATGTCTTTAATGAAAATAGGGAACAATCTGAAAGAACAATTATCTACAAAGCTAGGTTTCAGACAGGGCGATAGTCTGTCATGTGATATCTTTAGGGCCAGCTCCATAACTTGGTCCATCTAACGTAACCTTAACTTGTTGTGACTAAATAAGAAGAAGTATAATGTGTATGAGTGTGTCATAGAAGCGTGAGAACGTGTTAAATGCGAAACCTTATCTTATGTCATTCATGAAATGCAATGGAAAATAACTTTTTTAGTTATACGGCCTAATTGACCTTATAATGTTTAACCAATTACATGATTTTATTGCTATAATTTATTCGCAATTTAAGTGGAAAGCCAAAGAATCATCATTAAGTTATAAAAAATGTAAACACTACACTTAAACAGCCGCATAGTGATTGCACCACGTAGAAAGTGTAAATGCCACATTGTGTGCTGAGGTTAAAATACCACAGAGTTTCGAACTAAAACAAACAAATTAAGGAAAAAGTTTACACTATCAACTTGCGTGTAAACGTCAAACACTGCAATGAGTGCATGAGGGGATGTAGTAAAGACAAAACTGACACTAGTTTATGTGTCTGTGATTGTGCAGGAAATTAAACTTTTATTTTAAATTAGGGCGGCATCACAATCAATATTATCTCGTGTGATGACAGTTTTAATATCCTGCGATGTAATTTATACTAGGCATTGTAAAGCGAGCAGTGCCATGGGAAGAGTATTTAACAAGAATTTAGAGAATCGGTGAATTAGAGAATCATTAATAATCAATTTTTTTTTTTCGTTTTGGATAATGGTATAATATTTTTTAATGGTATAATAACACTATGCAACAAATGAAGACTTTTTGTAAAATACAAAAACGGGATAGTATAGGTTGGATTCTACTATTGGTGATCTACTATTGAGATTGGTGACCAATTTTTTTTTATGGGCCCCTAAAGATTCTCAAAATCAGTGAGCCCCATGAAAAAAGGTGTCGTCAGTTTCTGTCCAACAGCTAACTCACACTCCGTGATAGCGCTAAACTGTATTCGGCAATAATGTAGCTGGGAGTTTTGCGCATTAACTTTATTAACAAATTATGTCAAAAAGGGTGGTTATTCCTGCGCTTTTTCAAAAAAAATTGAAGAAGAATTTATTATTTTTTTTATTTTTTTTTGAGCATTACTTTGAGGGAGTCCAAATTTTTCTCTAACACTGTTCGTCAAAATTGTAGCCCTTTTAAAGATAAACAACATTCGTGAACATATTAATCCAATCTGAACGTGTCTAGGCAACCTAAATAGCTCATAAAGTCCACGTTGATACCGGTTTTTCGAACCTTTACGCACTTATTAGCCAGTAACGTGGTTGAATATCGACCGATTTTTAATTTCTCAGTGAATTTAGAAAGAAGAGACTGCGGCCTTTCCGACCATATATATAGTTATATTGGTAACTTGTCATATCTCTTTGTTTTTTGCCTCGAAATTTTAAACTTTTGTAATTTGTTCACTATTTTTTTGGTTTGATGAAGTTTGTAGCCCCTATTTTATAAGGACACCCTAATGTTTACTATTTTATTCAGAAAGTGCACGCTATCATGAGTTAAACGCATATTTGTTTGTAAAAATCGGTTAATAAATAATAAAGTTATTCATGTCCTCCGAGGCACGCAATTTTCATATACTTCGATACTGTATTCAAAAAAATTCAAATAAAACCTAATAATTCTCAGCTTCCGTCTGGCAGATATAGCCAGGTTACTGAAACTTTGTTCTGTCTTCCTATCGAACATTTTGTAAAAATGATTAAAATGCTTGCATTTTTTTCTCTCACTTGACATCAGATAATGTATATTTAAACATGTCACGGCTCTACTCTCACTTTTATGTGGCCACTACATGAGACAACTACTAGCAAACACCGCGAAACAAGGATTTAAGTATACAAATATCTTTAAAAATTAGAAATGATGCCAAATATATTGCTTTAAATATGCAACTTTAAATTTACTAATGTCTAAAATTACAATTATCTGTTAACAACAACTCACAACCTCCAGTTTTGTTAGCGGGGTTTTAGATATACAGATTCTATTTCTCTAACATATAAACGGTATCAAACCAAACGCAAATATATTTATTCCCAGCATTCCATAAATAAACACACACACGTACGACACATGCATTTCTATTCAATTATTCTTGAAGTACCTGCATCACACACAACGCAATAAACATTTTGTCTACTACATTGCCAACCCATTAATAGCAGTACCCGCTTGTTCTGGTAAGCATTACCTATGTAATGATGCCATCGATTACCAGGAACGACACAGTACTTCCTCGTCAATATACTCGCCATACGTTTAATCGACGAATTTAACATGGGGATGCCATAGGAGGTATACTATCGCCACCCTCTCGATTATCATCCATTGACGAAAACACTAATGATAATTCGTAATAGCTTACGTCAATACCATTTATATGATGAAATAGATAATGAAGTGGAGTGAACTAGTTCGTTAATAATATACTACTACAGAATGGAAAAATTTTAAGTAACTTGGGAAGTGACCTAGTGTATGGTGTAGGTCTGGTCGAGAACAATAAGAATATGTAAACTAAATTTCTCTAACACTTCCAAAATCTTGACTTACGGTTAAAAAACCGGGGTCTTTTTGTTTGATTTGTTGATGATTTTGGAAAGAAGAATCTTACACATTTTCAACGAAATATATTAATATATAGATATCTTCCTACAACTGTCTTGTTTAGCCGCAATAATTTATACTTTTCGGATTTTTTCAATACTTTTTAGGTTTAAAGAAGTTTTAAGCCACAATTTTATTAGAATACCCTAATGTTGGCTTTTACGACTAAAAGGCGTATTTGTTTGTAGAAATCGGTTAACAAGTGGTTTAGTTATTCATGCATTTTGAGGAACGCTACTTTCATATCCTATACTAAAAAAACGCCGGGAGAACTTTGCATTCAAACACGATAAACTTCTAACACAGTTGTTGACTTTACACTTGTAGATCAAACACTAAATGGAATTTTTCAACCACTGTTTGACATACCGATCAATAAATTATTTTTTTATTTGCAACAAACACATCAGAGAATAACGGCACTTAAAAAGAGAAGAGAAGATAAAAAAATAAGAATATAATATGTCTGTTTATTTTACTATCCCCTAGTAATGCGCATGTGAGTCAATCGATGCTACGCTCGCTTACTTTGGATTAATAAAATAAGTTTATACGCAGTTTAAAAAAATCGTTAATGATGTATACTACGAAAAGTATAAATTAGTAAGTACTGAGTGTTATAATTGACGAAATAGTTACAGAAAAGACGTCTATTGTAGTTTTGCCGAACAAGCGGGTACACCATTAACACACTCATACATATGCAAATGTTGTGCACATCTGCACACTTGTGTGTGTGTGTAGTCTTTAGTGTCGTTTTATTTAGATGACATTTTCATTTACAAATAGTAACAAGTGATACTTACTTATGTCTAATAATCTGCAAGAGTCACAGACATACACAGCCACACACACACAGCGACAATGTATATTATTTATCTTTGTTTTGTTATTTGCATAGTTGATTGCATTGGAATGAATATGAAATGATATCATTTGAAATTTTGCTTTATATTTGAACAGTTCTATTTATATAAATACACTCTGCTGACTGCTTATTGCTAAGTGCTGGTGACGATTAGAAGGAATTATATTTCAGTCTGTGATGTCATAAATTCAAGATCATAATTAAATATTACTGAGATTATTTGAAAGTTGAGCCAATTACTGTTGGTGTACAATATTATTTGGTCAGTTGAAATGTAAAAGATATTGAATATTTTATTCTGATTACTCAAGTAGGGCGGACTGAGTGCAGTGTAGTTACTGCTAATATTACACTGTTGTATGACGTTCGTCAATCTTAATGTAATAGAATGCAGATTTGAGAAATGTTTAAATTCGTGATTATTCGATTTTGTTTGCCGTAGATCTCAGTTACATTCACCACTGGTCTCAAAAAATTGCATACCAAATATCAAGACGAATAGTGCTGCAGTTCTTCAGCTATTGCTTTTGAGAAACGGAATTTGGCAGGTCTACCCCTTATGCTTGATCACGAATATTGGTGTTTATTCCACATCCTATTTCAAATCCCCCCTTTTTCTTTAGAATACGTATATTAATTGATTAATATAATTAATTGAATCCACAACAAATTCCATTACCATTCGCAAAATTACGTCCTACGGACGGAGCCACGCCTAATGATCTAGGCCATCAGATATTGCACTTTTACAAATTAGGTCCTATGAGTAGGGCTATTCCTACTAATCTAGTACTTCAGATACCGCACTTTAACAAATTAGCTCCTGGGCGCGGGATCTCGCCTTATAATCTAATCTTGCCAGTTTTTGACCTGATAATGTTGCATCCACACCAGATTTAAAGTCAATTATTTTAGTAGTACGCCAGATATCGCATTTTTGTTAATGGGGTGGAATGGATTGGACTCACCTCAGAGACATCAGTTAAATGCTGTAGCATCCACTGAGTTTGTCTGTGTCATTTGAAAATTCAAATATTGACAAATTTAACGTTGACATACTATTTAAATTTTCACAATTTAAAACTTTTAAACGTTTGTTGTATGGGAAAATCGACTCAATAAATGGACCACATGATTCAAATGCAATGTTTAAGTAACCTATAACCATCCTCGAAAGATTGCCTTTCTATTGATGCCGGTTTGTTGCACATCGGTTGGGTGGTTTTGAAGTCTATATCGGTCATACGTAGAAACAAATGTTCACTTTTATATATATAGATTTTTTATTTCGAATTTCAACAGTTATTTTTTTTATTGTGTCACAACTAATTATTTGTCACTCGTAAGTTGTTATTTGTCATACAAATAAAAATACAAATAAAAATTGTTTTGTGCTGAAAAGAAATAAGACTTTTTAAATACATTTTTGACAAAAATGAAAATAAAAGAAATTTTTACATACATGCATATGTAGTAGGAACGTAAGAGTGGCACTTATTTTTAAAAATTTTGATTTTCAACTGAAGTCGACTAAACACAAAAAATGGACTTAAACTCCCAAAACCTAAAACTTTGAGCTAGATGCCCCACGGCTTAAACTGACGAAAACTAACTATACAAAGTGACACTGACACGTATACATACCACACACGCTCATAGGCACCTACGTATTTGTTGTTGTTTTTATTATATGAAAAATCACAAATCACGAACGCGTCGTCCGATTTCGTGAAAACTTTAGATAAACCATCTACACGACCAGACGAACAAACCATAAAAATTTTATCGAATTCGGTTTGACTGTTAGTGAGTTATAAAGTCACAACACACTTGCAACAATTTTTTATATATATAGATAATGTATACCCATGCAAAAAGTGAAGATCTAATAGGATCTAATTATATCTCGTAAAATTGGGTTCGATGAGAGTTTGTACGTCGGTGGGTCTTTTGGAATGATCTTGTGGAAATTATACGAGTATGATATGTATAGATCATTGCAATTGACTTACTTAATACGATATCAGAAAAATTACGGACAAATCTCGAATCATATTAAATCTATTTAGATACAACTAGAACAGCACTTATCTAACCTGATCCAAACAGATATAACCATTTTTCGGATCATATTAGATCCAATTTTACTTGAACTTTTTTACACGGGTAGTTGAAATTTTAAAGGACCAAAAGTAACTAAACAAATTCGATAGTGATGGTATGCTTTGCTTTTGTATAGATAGGTCGTATATGTATGTTAATTTATTTATAATAACAGAAGTGACAAATTTTAGTTTACGTGCATATTTTTTTTGCATTAGATCAGTTCAAATCAAGTTTATATGACAAAGCATTAAATAACAATCCTTGTAAAAATCAGAGGCAAATGATGCAAAATATTCATCAAAATTTCATAATACTTTCTTTAAACGCTAAAGTAACACATACAAATAGAGACCATACCGATATTTGTAGCTGTCTCGAATACAGACGCTATGGCGTATGATACATGTGCGATAAACTTAACTTCACATAAATCATACGCCCTATTATACACACAACACACATGGAAGTGAACATGCATGTCGTGTATGGTGCAGAACAACCACACATCATGTTACGGTTGTTGGCATTGGTCTATATGTCTTAAAACCAGCAGTGGTGGAAGTCAAGGTATCTTCTGATAGTCAGGCTGCTATTAAATTCCCGAAGTCAAGATCGGCCCAGGGCCACAGATTTCTTAATGAGATGCGCTAGTGATACCATATTCATCCGTTTCACATATGGATTAAATGAATTGTGTGATAATTTCATATTTTATTATGTTCGATATTTTAGTCATACCACCTTCACAGCTCTTCTTTTTTTTGCAGCCGCGTCGTTTAAGCTCTTTCTTAAGTAACGCCAAAAGCACTAACTATTTGACAACAAATTGTAAAATTATTGCATCATTTTCCATATTTATAAATATTTTTGTACCATCTAAATTTATATCCATTTTACATAACTTTCCAAATAAATTCGACTTAAAGATTATACGTCAAATTTATTTTTATCTAGACACGCCTTTAAACGTAACATAAACACTTCACAAGTTGCGCAAACGTGTATCGTTACCTCGAGTTTCTTTCGTTTTCCGTATATTTGCGCCAACGGTCCCTTAGTGTCAATCTAGGTTACCAATTGAAAAAAAACAAGGCAACAAGCGAAAGTGTTTGAAAGACTAATTGCAGCTGTGTATTTATGCTGTCATGCATATCTAGTGAATGTGAGCCCTGTACTGTGTGTTCTGCCCCTAAGGATTTCAGCAATCTCATCCAATTACGTGTGGTGAGCGTTATTCATATATGATCTCTGCACATGTCTCAAGTCAATTCTAATGGATGTAAAAGTAGATGTGCACAAGCTGCATGTGTGATGTGTGTAGTAGTATTTGTGGGATGTCCACAGATATACAGACGACAACCTGATGTACATGATGCCAACACATTTTGTAAGTGTTTATGTACGTGACATTATACTGTACATATTGGTACCTGCATTAATATTTCATTTGTCTACAGTGGAGATTTTATAGATAGGTGGATGAGTTAATAGTAAAAAATGGAGACCCTTGGACAACAATTTTGGACAAGATGATATCTAAATTTATCATGTGCAACTCCATAGCTTGTTGACTTGAGTCCTTTTTTAAATCAAAATATGAAATATATATTGAAGTTTGCCGCCTGTAACAACTATATTAAATAGTGTTCAATGTTGTCTACTTGTGGACAAAAATATACTAAATACAACATTTTGGAGTTGGGTTCTTCTTGCTAAGCGGCGGTTCCAGATTTGGGGGCCCTTTCCTTGGTTTCTCCAATAATGTTCGTCATCGAAATCAGAGAAGAAATCGATTTTCCATGCTCTTCCCCTTGTTGACATCGTAGGTTACTTTTCCGTATCTCCACAAAGGTTTGCTATCTTTTCTGCATATTTGTGACTTCTTAGTACTAGCCTTAGCAGCTTTCTGCCAGAAACTACTCCGTACATTTATACTGTCAAACTGTTTCAACAGGATTTCTTATCGTTAGGCCATTTTGATATTCTCGGAAAAATAACCCCCTGGAAAAACGACATCTGTATGATTTATTGGATAGGGGATACCTCCTATCAATTCCTGGAAAATGTTTATTTTCACAATTTAAAATATCACGTTAACCATATTTGACCGATTACAGAAAATGACATTGCATAGATTAAGTGAAACAAAGAAGTCATGAATAATAATCATGTGAAATGTTAATGTGGTAATATTTATGTAAATTATTCTCAATTGGTTGGCTCTTACACACAGATACCCTGAAATGCGTGCTTCCCGCAATTACATTTAATTATGCACACATATGCACATGTATACAAACCCTCATGAATGTTGAGAGCTTTAATTGTGGACGACTTAAAGGCAAATCAACAAAAGAAACCCAGAACAAAGAAGAGAAAACAAAGAAAAAAACGATTAACATTAAAGAAATATGTAATTAATGTCTCTTTATACCATGCGACAGCGCAAAAATGTCAATACACTTTGTCTGAACAAGCGAACAAGTATGCATTAATGAGTTTTTGGTGTTTGACTGTGATGTCAGAGACGGCGGCTTTAACTGCAATATCTAGCGGAGCAAAAGCGAAAAGAAACCAAAACGTTTATGTTTATTCGCACTAGAAGCATTTGCATATGAGTCATGTAGACAACAAAACATATCCAAATGCGTTCCGGAATGATAACGTTGTACTGAGAGCTATGTATATGCCCATAAACATTTATATACGTAGATATGACGATTAAGGACTCTCTTTGTTATTTCATATATCCCATCATAAGATACAGTTATATTATGATCTCGAACGTGTACACAACTCAAAATTACCCGACATCTGTTTGAATAACTTCAGGGAGAAGAATCACAAAGCTCAGAAATTATTTGTATTTGTATGTGTGACAATCGTCAACAGTTTTAGTTTGCGACCACATTACTTTATTTAAATTTTAATAATATTTTCGGTGAATTTTAAGATGATTTACACTCTTACAATGTTAGTTTGTTGGAGATGAAGTTGAATAGGATAGTTCAAAGTGGTGCAAACAGTATTGTAGAAGGAAGTAGTATTGGTGACAGGCATTATCGACCTAAGTTTAATATAAATTAACTAATTAACATAATTTTTTTTTAATTGAAAATATTTGTAACCAAAAATGTTTCCAGCGAGAATACTTAATGCATATCCCAACCTTTTTTCCTCTTTGTATGCAAATTATGCAAAAGTATTCGACCAATGATGTCTATAGTAACAGCAGTCTCAACTACCATGTGGCTTCATAAATAACATTAAATATCGTGACCGTCATATTTACTGCAGCTTTTCTCAGTTTCATCTCCATAAGTATGATAAAAAGATCGCACGATTTGTTGCCGCCTTATCTTTGGCCTCGTTCTGTTTAGCGATACATAACACTGACATAGATGTAACAGTTGTTGTCGTATCGGTCGGTCAAATGCAGTTCTTTAGTCAACAAAAATATTGTATGTGTCGGTCTGCATCTGTTGTATCATCTCCGGGATTTGAAGTAGTATCAATAATGGGTCGGTGGTTAATTTATTAGCTCGAAAGCCGCACTAATTGGGTCCTTTTAGGTTCGTTAAATTAGGCGTTAGTCTTTTAAAAACAACTCTAGAAAGCATCATGTATGCTATGGGTCAATGGCTGATCCCGAGGTAGTGGATGTATAGGATGCATACACTTACACTTTAAACAACAATTAAGCTGTCTGTCTAATTACACTGTGCAACAACCAAAATCGGAATGGGATGAAACCAAATGCAAATGAAAGTTGACATTATGTATAACAAAACCCTCAAGGGATTTCTTAAGTTTAGTGCGAGATTTTTTTTTACACGCATTTGAAGTTGGTGATTTTTGAACGCTGGCCAACAAGAAAAATTCAATAAAAAAGTCATAAAATAATGCTATTTATCCCGGAAAGTTGTGGTATCTTTCTGTTTTTGGGGTCGAGGAATCCATTTTTGACATTTATTTTTATTTTTAAGCGCCGCTAGAGGGCGCTTTCGTAAATTTTTTTGGTTTAGATCGAATTTTTTGTATTTTTACACGATTACAGCCGTAGATTAAGAGCTATCGAGCTGAAATTTGGTATGCGAGCTTCTATCCAACAAGCGCAGATTGGCTTCTTAGATGGGCATGATCGGACAAAACCTGCTCCCACCTCCCATACAAATTGTACCTTTTCTGAGGTCTGTCCCTGCGATCGCAGTCGTAGATTAAGAGCTATCGAGCTAAGATTTGGTATGCTAGCTTCTATCCTCTAAGCGGAGATTAAGTTCTAAAATGGGCATGATCGGACGAAAACTACTCCCACCTCCCATACAAAATAACCCTTTTTGGGGATGTCCGTCTATTTTTCCTCGCTATTACAACCGTAGATTAAGAGCTATCGAGCTGAAATTTGGTATGCAAGCTTCTAACCTCTTAGAGAAAGTTAAGTTCTATGATGAGCATGATCGGACAAAAACTTCTCCTACCTCCAATGCAAACTTCCCATATTTTGGGGTTTGAGGAGTTTTTGTCTGATCTTGCTCTTCTTAGAACTTAACTTTCCCTAAGAGGTTAGAAATTTGCGTACCAAGTTTCAGCTCGATAGCTCCTAATCTTAGGCTGTAATTGAGAAGACAAACAGACGAACACCCCCAAATAGGGCAAGTTTGTATGGGAGGTGGTAGTAGTTTTTGTTCGATCATGCCTATTTTAGAACTTAATCTTCGCTTAGGGAATAGAAGCTTGCATACCAAATTTCAGCTCGATAGCTCTTAATCTACGACTGTGATCGCAGGGACAGACCTATAAAAAAGGTACAATTTGTATGGGAGGTGGGAGTAGGTTTTGTCCGATCATGCCCATCTAAGCACCCAATCTCCGCTTGGTGGATAGAAGCTCTCATACCAAATTTCAGCTCGATAGCTCTTAATCTACGGCTGTAATCGTGTAGAAATACAAAAAATTCGATCTAAACCAAAAAAATGTACGAAAGCGCCCTCTAGCGGCGCTTAAAAATAAAAATAAATGTCAAAAATGGATTCCTCGACCCCAAAAACAGAAAGATACCACAACTTTCCGGGATAAATAGCATTATTTTATGACTTTTTTATTGAATTTATCTTGTTAGCCAGCGTTCAAAAATCACCAACTTCAAATGCGTGTAAAAAAAATCTCGCACTAAACTTAAGAAATCCCTTGAGGGTTTTGTTATACATAATGTCAACTTTCATTTCCTTTTGGTTTTATCCCATTCCGATTCCAAAAGTTCAATTTTGTGTCACAGTGTTATTGGCATTAAGCCCAAAACATTCTTTATATGTTAAGGTTTAAATAAAACCTTTTGTGTATTTTATGTTCTTATGTTTACTCTGCATTTTCGATATTTCTATGTGCAAGTTTTTGTGTCCCACTCAATTTAAGAGCGAAAACAACAATTGAGGTTGTTGCTCTTCCACGACAATAAACATATGTAAGAGGTAAACAACTAATGCTCTACAAATTGTCATGATGTGGCAAATATAAATGCTGTTTTCCAGAGAAGTGAAGCAATATGTTTAGAAGATATTGTTAAGTCTTTTACTTTAGTTATATCAATATCTTTATATATAAAATTCTACTGTACGTGTGTTGTGACTGAACTCCTCCTAAGCCGCTGGACCGATTTGCATACATTTTTTTGTATGCGTTTTGGTGGCGCCCCGGATGGTTTAGATTTACAATTCGGTCCAATTGGACAAAGGGGCGTGGCACCGCCCATACAACTTATAAATTAAAAAGGCTATATTTCATGAACTATCAGAGGTATGAAGATGAGATTTGGTATATATGTTGTTGGAGCAGTATTAATTACAGCCAGGATGGAAGTGGGCGGTGCCACGCCCCCTTTTCAAAAATCGCTCTAACGGCTTTTCTAATAGACCGATTGATACGAAAATTTTACAATGTGGTACTGTTGACCTGTTGTAGTCCCAGGCTATATTTGGTTGTGATTGGATAAAGGGGTGTGGCACCGCCCATTCAACTTGAAAATTAAAAGGGCTATATCTCATGAACTATCAGAGGTATGAAGATGAGATTTGTTACATATGTTGTTGTTACAGTATGAATTACAGTAAGGGTGGAAATGGGCTGTTCCACACCCTTTTTAAAACAAACGGTTAAAACTGTAAAAATTCCACAGTATATTGCTGTTCGCCTAGAGATTTGAACAGTAAGGTGGGCCAATTTTTTTATTCAGAATAATCGTAACAAAAATCACAATCTACGATGAATTTTAAGAAAATTTCACCAATAAACTTTGTTTTTCAATGTGCACAAACGAAAAACTTCAGATATATATTTTTTTAAAACCTTCTGCGTAAAACTGACTTCTTAACAAACTAAATTAGGTATTACAGAAGCAATAGTTTCTTAGTGAAATTTTCTAAGAATTCTTCGTACATTCCAATACTGATATACGATTAACACGTTTTTTTGACGCGAACTAATTGATTCGCCCTAATGATCAGGCTATTTCGAACTAAATAAGTTAAAAGTGACGAGGCGCTGTATCAAATAATGGTCCGTACACCAGGCAGTTGAGGATGCGCAGAATAAAATAGTGATTTTTTTTTAATTTACTTTAAATGTATGTATTTTTTAATTACTTTTCAGGAGAGCGAATCGGTAATAAATCATATAGATAGAAAAATTAAGCAATAATCATTGTAGTTATACTACAATGGTTAAATTTTTATAGTATATCAGAGGTAACAGTAGCAAACAATTGTAAATAACCTTTGCATGGGGTATTTTTCTTGACATATCGAACTTCTGATAGGTATACGTGTAAATCTGTCATACTAATGAAGTGTGATATACTTTCTTTTAATATACTTTGCAAAATCACCATGGAAAAACTAAACAAGAACAACTTTTACAAATCTTGCAAATTTATTTTCAAAATGCACGTTCTGTTTGCCAAACTTATGGGGCCCTTTGTGAAGTTGAGGGTGCATATAATAATCCATCTGAGCAGCTAATAGAAGCCATCGACGCTGTAGACGTTAGTGTGACAGGGGACTCGAATTTATTGAACCGATGTCTTTCTTAGCAACTCTGTCTCTGCAAATGCTGAGGAAAGATCTTATTCTACATTCATGTACAGTCAACACGACGGTGTTAAATGCCATACAGCGCGTGAGACCATCACTTTGTTAAGCCAAACTTTGGTGACCGAATTATCTTATGAAATGGTAATACGAGTTCAATACAAAAATAGTATTCCGGATTATTTTTGATTCGTGTGAGAAGAAGACATGACAAAAGAAGTTTTTATGGCTAAAGGCATGAAGCTTCAAACGGAATTTTCATATGCGGTCAATAGGAGAAGGCATAACAAAAATGTTTTTTTTTATGACCAAAGAGATAGTACACAGATGGTTCCCGCTACTAAAATAAATAATTTTGATCTTTAGAGGAGTGTCTGTTTCGATTTGTGGAAGCAGTGTTTTTTCGCCCTACATATGAACTTTTATTAGCATTTACAACAATAAAACTTAATTAGTTCACTTTAATGTTAAATAAGTTACATAAGTAAATAAACTCAACATATTATTTTCGAGCTTAAATACCGTTTTCAAAGTACTTTGTAAACCTAAATGTGAAATATATTACAAGTTAATATGCAATAGCGAAGCATTGCCGGGCCCATTAGGAATTAATATATAATGTCTAGCTATGCAATGGCGAAGAATTACTGCCGCTGAAGCCTTTATAAATTCTACTGATCTGAATAATCTACGGCTATTATTGTAGTGGATGAGTTTATCCCTTATGACAGCACAAGGTTTTAATGACCTACAAATGTTTACAATGCAATTACATATTTATTAATCGTCTCAATTAAAACTGTCAAACATTATCTCATATGTATTAGCTCTGGCAATTGATTGCATTAGCCTTAAAGTTGCTCGTTGCTCAACTCTATTACCTTCATGCATTCAAATTGAATTTAAGTGAATTAGTTAAACTTTTAGCACTTTCAAATTTCCTAAAGCAGCAAATAAGTGATTGCCGCTGTAACTTAATTTTCTTGTAATCTCCAGCTAGTAGATAAATCATAGTTACATGTCTTCCCTCGACTAAGAAGGTAATTCGATAAAACTTTTTTTAATCTAATGGGAAGATGGCATTGCATTTTTCCAATGCTATTCGTGTTCCAAACAAACTGTGTGAATTTGCAAATTATTATTTGTTATAGCTGTCGTTGGCTGCCACCAGCAGCAGGAGACTTTCGGATGAAGAAATCTAGTGCTTAAATGGTTTTAGCCTTGGTACTAGAAACGTTCTCACCAGGTGCTTTGGCACTAGTTGTAATAAATTTTAAGGCAACAACAAATATTTATGTGAATGATAGTTATTTTTTAGGAACTAGTACTCAGTTACATACTGAGACGCACAGCATGCATAATAATAATAAAGGTGTCACAACAGACACATTGAAGTATGTTAGGCTGGCATAAATGGCGATATGAACACAAGTAAACTAAATGAATACATATACTCGGCGTTACCTTTTTCCTGTCATGTAATTTTGTATCTTTTATTCGTGTTATTTTTCTTTTATGCACCACCAAATTGGAGTGTCATGTTGAGTTATCTCTTTTTGATTCCTCTGCTGGTTTTGTTATATTCCATCCCTAGCAACAGCTTTTTTAGAATATCCTGTGGTTGTAGTAGAGTTCTTGGGTTGGTAAATGAGTAAGTGACATGTCATCACATTGAAAGTGACCCAATATGTTTGACAATGCATCTTGTTTATAAGGGAAACTTTTGATGTAATAAATTCTTAATGAGTTATTTTTGTTATCAAAATTTTTGTTGTACCCTTTTGGTACAATAGATCACATTTAACCTTTATCATTGCTGGAAACTTTCAAACAGAACTTCATGAATGTAAATTAAAGCTTCATTAATTATCTCACGAAATAAAAGCCTTCTATTTGCTGCCATGTCGCTGTTATGCTAATCTATTTTGTTGTACTAGTCGTTACTTTTTGTTCCAGTATGGTGCTAATGGCAATTCCATTGTAATTGTGTTTGTCACCTTTAATTAAGTGATTTGTATTAGTTAAGCATTTTCACTCTTCGTATTAGAATTTAATTAATTTTATAAGCTCCACTCCACTTTGTCCTGTCAATTGAAGTGATAACAATGATTGATTTAGTAAAAGACTGTAATCACTTAACAAATACGATGTTTGGGTTTATAATTTATGCGTCAATCTTAATTTTGTATAAAAATTCTATACAGTTAATTTATATATTCGAAGTTTCAACATTAGAAAATTACTTATTTTTCCTACAAGTCTGGAGTAAATTGAAATGTATTAATGCGTCATCTGGAAAATCGAAAAATTTGAGTTGTTACAGTGTTTGGGAAATGTACTGTTGATCACTAGTAAATGACTAAACCTAAGGTCCACGAAAGTAAGTTTTATTGTAATACACAAAATTCGCCACCATCAAATATTATTCGCTGATTCGCCCTAACGTGTATATAATTTCTAAAACAACAGAAACAAAAAAAATTTATGTAAATAAAGTTCGCTCCTAAATTGACTATATAGTTACGCCTAATAATGATTATATTGTTATTGCTGTTGCTGCTTATGCTTCTGTAACTCATGCAGCATGATTCCTCATCTCTCTATACTAACGGGCAGCGCCAATATTACATTTTTTACATTACATTTGGCGTTAGGCCAGCAACATGAAACAAATATTTTCTATATGCAAATATTGGTATAAAAATCTACTATTGTAGATTGCACTGTTTTTCTTTTTTTTTGGTATATCCGTATTTCAAATATTAGTTTGTATTGCATTGGATTTCACTGTTATGGTTAACATGGTTTATGTCAGTTGATTTTATTTTGTAACTAGTGGACCCGGCAATGCTTCGCTATTGCTTAATTGTCGAATACCTATAATATGTTTGGCATGCATACTTAAAGGGCTGAGCTTAAGCGTCGTTCTTGTACGCTCTGTAAACTATTCGTTATCCCAAGTTACTCCTTAACCTGATCAAACTAACAACGTCCGCCTAACCGATATTAAAGCATACGTCAGCAAATTCATATCTATAGCACCAATTACTGTCTGTATACAAATATTACCTTATATAGCCCTAAAAACATGTATATATTCATGGCTCATTTTTAGTACTGACAGTATTTCCCTTTAAATTTTTTCGACAAACTTTTTCTGACGACTTATTGCCAAAATTTTTGACAAAATAAATTGACGCAGTGTAAATAATCCATAAAATTGACTGACACAATTCTTCAATTCTTTCTCTTTGCTTCAATAAAAGTACTTTTTGAGAGAAATAAAAGTACTTTTTGATACAGTAAACATCATTTTTGACACAATTAAAAAACTTTTTGGTGCAATAATTGTAATTATTAGTAAATTTAAAGTATTTTTTGGTACAATTAAGGTACTCTGTGATACAATTAATTGTTCTTTTTGTGCACAATAAAAGTATCTTTGAATACAAAAAAATCTACTTTTTGGTACCAATAAAGTACTCTTTGATACCTTAAATGTTTTTTTTTTTAACAATAATTGTACTTTTTTGTACAATAAAAGCACTTTTTGGTACACTAAATTGTACTTTTTGGTACAATAAAAGTACTTTTAGTAAATAAATTTTTATTATCTGGATATCAAATATTATCGCTTTAGGGCTAAAACAGTTTTGTCACGCTCCCTCCTCCCACTGCACAGTGGTCGATTCCATTGGCCAAAAATAAAAAAATCAAAGTCAGAAGTTTGTCACCAAGTGTGGCATCACTGTTTCTTATAAAAACAGGGTTTTAAAATTTATAGTTGTTTTTGTTTTATTCCATCTGTACTCTTAAAGAACAGCTTCAAAAAAGAGAGCGAGTAAACAGTTGGTTTTTGCAGTGTGAAAGAGTGGAAAATTAAGTGCAACTTTAAATTAATTAAAACAAAAGAAAAAAACTTATGTCGAAATAAATCGAAATGAATTTTGAATAACATGGTATTAACTATATTTATGTTAAGCTTGTTGTAGATTTGTTATAAAATTAATATTTTTCCAGTTGCATTGTTAGTGTTCTTTCGTCCATATATGTAAATTTTTACTAGAGTTTTAGCTGTGTTCCCCCCTGAAGTCTCCAATGGGACTTTGTTTGGTTTATTAGTTAATATTTCAAGATTCTAAAATTGGCAATATCAGCTGCTCACTTTTGCTCGTCTTTGTGTTATCTCTCTTATGTCCAAATTTTATTAAAAAATGGTTTTGAATTGCTAGATTAATTTTGAAGTCGATTATCATTTAAAGGGTATTGTGACTAAAAAACAGCCTTAGTATTAATAATTTTAAAACTGCTATAAAAAAAACGAATACGCAAATTTGGTTAGCTCTTTTTTTATTTCAAAGAGTATCTATCGGTATATTTTTAAACAACCCCCCTTAACCTTTTTATAATTTTGTATAACATATTATTTTATATGAAATTATTCAATATTTTTATTGTTTAAAAGTAATCTTGTGAACAAATTGTTAACATATAAATTAAAAACAAGTTTCGCTCATTTTCTCAAGTTTTTGCTAACATGGGGTGAATGTGGGTGCCTGGGTACGGTAGGAGAGGAGGGGGGTATGAGTCATTAACCACTCCCATTTTATCATTAAATAGTGTTGGTATCGACTAAAATAATAAAAAAAACCGAATTTCATTAAAAGCAGCCACGCCCGCCGCTTAAACAATTCAAATCGAATTTGTGCATAAAATCAAATTTTTGGCACAAATTTATCTAATCCAAGGAAAAGTGTAAAATTTAAAAAAATATCCTAGAATAAACAAAAGATGCGTGCTAAGTTTCATCTAAACCGGCCACGCCCTCGGCTGACCGCCCATACAACCCAATATGGGTTTATGCCCAAAATTGTTTCTGTTAGGTACGACCAATGTCTGTTCGATTTATTACTAATTATATTTTTATAGAATTTTGAAAAAAATTTCACAATAATATCTCCACTAGAAGTATTTTTGGCCGCTCGCTCGCTCCGTACAAGATCGACCACTGTGCACTGGTCCAAAATGCCATCTACATATTCATATTCGTGTTGTCGTGTACTATGTTGGTGTCTCTAGGGTAACTGTCTTCCAAATTTCATTAAAAATCGGTTCAGTCGTTTAGGCGTGATTGAGCAACAAACATACAAACAAACAAACAAACAGACAGACATTCACATTTATAATATTAATTAACTAGCTGGCCCGGCAGACTTCGTCCTGCCTCCAAATTTTTGTAAAATATCTTGAGTGTAGTTTAAATCTAATAACGATTGGTTTATTTCTTTGACCTCTAAAATATGTTCTTCATATATCTTAAAGATTATTATATATTATTATAAGAATTGCTAAAACGGATCAGCAGTGTCGTCCATGATGTGATGAAAACTTACTTATTGATAGGCATATATTCTAAAACCACATTTTTAAGCCGATTGACTGACATATAACATTCTATGTTGGTGTACTGGGTGAGTGTACCTTGTTAGAGTTCTGAATAAGTTCTTTTTAGAGTTCTGAATAACTATGATGTTAAAAAAAGTGACTTAATGACATTCCAAAAATTAAGTGTATCATACACTAAACACCGGCAACTGGTTCCAAACATACATTCAACATTTTCTTATGCCAAAAAAATCATATATTTTAAGTTTAAGTAAAATCGAACAATCGATATAAATTTTCTAAATAATTCAACCCCAGCCAAATTAACTGCGGGTCCATATGTACAAAAAAAATTCTCATAATAAAACAAATATACATTCTAAATTTCAGTCAAATTGTTTAATTCGTTAAAATTTTCATTATAATTCCACCATAGCGACAGCTACCGGGTCAATTTATAAACAAAAATTTTTCTCAAGGTTCCACAAACATAAACACTAAATTTCAGTTAAATTGGTACATGCATTCAAATTTTCGATTAAAATCCACCCTAGCGCCATCTACCGGGTCCATTTGTACATATGATTTTTTCTGATGATCAAACAAACATAGATTCTGAATTTCAGTTAAATTGGCCCATTCGTTAAAATTTTGATTGTAAACCGACCCCAACGCCACCTACCGGGTCCATTTGTACATAAAATGTTTTCTCATGATCAAACGAATATCCATTCTAAATTTCAGTTGAATTGGTACATGCATTCAAATTTTCGATATAAACACAAACAATCTACGAACAATTTCGAATCGAATAAAAAAAAATCAGACAAATCGCTCCAGCCGTTCTCTAGTGATGGTCTGACATACGTGGACCATTTTATTTTTATATATATAGATAGGATAAATATATTTTTCAGTAAACATGACTATTGAGTAGTTAATTGTTACTCATTTCAATTTGTTTGTGTTGTAGGACACAACTTCTTTAGAGAGTTAAACAATACCAGATGTTAAAGTTTACTATAATTTCACATCCAAATTTGTGCCTTTTTACATGACAGCTCTAAGAGAAGTTGCAGTTCTATTATTGTGGACATCACATCAATAGGCCGCGCAACTTTTAATCTAAGAGATATAACGCGCACATGTAAGTATGTGTATGTGAAATTTGTAATATCTGAGGTGGTCTATTTTAGAGGGTCGTCCAGGAGCACCCACATTTACTAGGGATTCGAAAAGTTCAATTCATCTAAAAAACACCTTTGCTTTAATCATGCGATGCTTTGTCATAATACGATAGTCCCACATAAATTCACATAAATTGCGCAATAGTAGGTCAAAACTCAACTAAATTTTAAGTTATTACAAAAATATTGAAAAATCATTTCTTTTTCGCTTGTGTTCTATTTAAAATTGAATTTATATTTCCAAGGACACTGACTAGAACTGAATGATTTATTTAAGCATTCAAGTGGGAAGTTATATGAAGCACACCCAACTATACGATACGCACACACATTAGTTCTTGTGTATGGTTGTGCTACAAAAAGTTTCACTACTATAAGTCAAGTTACCAAGCAAACTCAATTGAAAGCGTAAGTTTTACGTGACACTCAAAAAAAATGAGTGCACTGATACAATTTTTATCTATTTCGTTTATTATTAGATTTAGGTATAATATAAGAAAGTTGTTCAGACTTTTTTTTGGATATAGTATTGTTTTTTTTTTAATGGTCATAGTTTGCTCAAGGTGTTTGAGATGTCGATTTCAAAACTTGGATATTTTTAAATCAAATAACAGTTTCCCATATATCAGTCAATTAAGGACTTAGTTAAACTTGAAGTACCGTTTATATAACAGTAATGTTTGGTTACCAGTTTAATTTTGAATTAATTTCGAATTGAGCATATTTTGAACACCCCAAGTTCATGATCTCAACTATTCATCTACCCATAAGCATGACTTTATGTTTATGAAGCAAAAATATCAAAAAGGGATTATCATTCTACAATTTTGAAAAAGGTGACCAATCTATAAATTCATCAAAATTTACTGTACTATAAACTTTTTTAACAGGTCTATGGCAGTACTATGCACTATACGAAGAATTGCTATAGCAAAACGAAAACTTATAAAATTAGCAATACTCGGCACCAACGGATTCTGATCATTGATACGTTTCATTCGTTTTGATAATGCAAACACCATTAGCCAAGAATACTTACGTACATGGCTACACCAATCCGTGATATATAGGCAGCGCTGAATGCAAACATACCAGCTTATTATAAACCAAGCGAGAAACCTACAACCAATGAATTATTGTTTTATTGCTGAGGAAGTACAAAATTCGCAAAAATGGAATTAAACTATATGGATTTGTGATGTCAAAATCTCTTATCAACTTGAAGGACAAATTTTTACTGGAAACCTTACGACTGGTCGTGAGACTAAGTAAGGAAAAAGGGTGGTTAACGATTTTGCAAGGACTATTTCGTTCATGGAAGTGGAGGTATCCGGGTACCCGGTTATTAACCGTAGGGTTAATATTGCGAAAGTGTTCTAGTTTAAGATTCAAATATATTGCTGTAATTTTTTTTTAACTAAAATTGTGATTAAATCAAAGGTTTATGATGATGATGGAAACTGGATTGTTTTTTTTTTCATTGATAAAGTATAAGGTCATAGTTTTGAAATATTATTATTTTTTATAATAGTGATGATAAAATCCGTAATGAAGATGAAAAAATCTAGATGTTTCATTTGAAACGCATTAAGCTTATTATATAATTTTGTTTTTTTATGTTTTATTTGCTCTGAGCTAAAAATTCCAAAAACTAGGTATATAGTTTATGTCTCTACATAAAACTAATTATGAACTTGTTCTATTTTTCTATACTTTCAGGTATGTACCAAATTGGCAGTATCGTGAATAAGTATATGAATAGTGAATAAGTATGGATAATTATTACTCAGGACTGGGTTCGAGCAGAGGTTGACATATTTGTTTCTGAATTATTGGAACGCAATTTACTGTCCAACAATTTGATATGTACAAATCTACTTCAATCAATATATTAGCGCACAAGCTTCTGCAAATATACATTTATCTTTAAAGTTTATATTAAAATATATTTATCATTCGTTTCTATGACTTGCCAATTTTAATAGATATATAGAGCAATTCCATATGAAAGCGATCACCTTTTGGACGACCCCTCTCCGATTTTAAAATAAATAGTCTCAATCGATTGCCCAGCAAAAAATAATGTACCTACATATTTTTTTTTATAGTGACTGGTTTAGTGGTGGTGTACACCACTGTCATGTGACAAAATTGAAGAATTCTTCATAAGGGACCTCAATGAAATTTGTTTTAAAAAAAAAACTACTAAAGCGACCGCA
This sequence comes from Muscina levida, assembly GCA_964034835.1. Taxonomy (NCBI): domain Eukaryota; kingdom Metazoa; phylum Arthropoda; class Insecta; order Diptera; family Muscidae; genus Muscina; species Muscina levida. The sequence goes on along the minus strand of OZ035880.1, from coordinate 32,961,722 downwards.
ACGAGTGATACCTCGTTGGAAAGGTATTGAATCAGGCTTTAATTGAAAAATAAAATTTTCCTAATTTTTCTCAGAAATTTACCTTTTTTCCCATGAAAATTAAATTTTCCGATTTTCCACAGAAGCTCCTAAATTTTCCGGCTAATTTTATTTTTTTTTGGATTCCTCATAATTTTTGCTTTAAGAATCAGCAATAAAAAAATGGGCTCCGACTCCTTGTTTGGACAGGAGAAGAGCATTTAAGAGACCACCTTGTTCTCATTGTTTTTATATTTTTTATAATTGAATTATTTTTAATTATTTAACATTATTTTATTTTATTATTAAAAATACATTTTAATAATTATTTTACAGTTAAAAATACATTTATGAAGAAAAAATCAATTTTTTTTAAGAGCCCCAAGTTGAGTGTTTAGTGAATATGGTCTGCCTGCCTTCACAAGATCGCACAGTGGTTCCTTTTTGGTTTTTTTTTTGGAATTAATTCTGTAACTTTTGAACGGATAATGGTATCTTGATGAAATTTCAAATAGTTAAAGCTGAGGTGTTTTGGAGATGATTTGCCGGGGAATTTTTTTGCTGAACTGATTCAAATTTAGCATTAAATGCATCTGCATCAACATTTCTATGAGGAATAATAAAGAAATTGCCACATCCCGGAAAATTTTTTTTTTTTACAAACAAAATAATATAGTCGCCTTTCAATTTCATTTAGAATTTTATAAGCTAACTAACGATATAAATATCTTTAAAATCAAGTAACAACTGAGCTCACACCCTTAAAAATACTAAATACTAAATTTAGGAGCTTCTGTGGAAAATCGGAAAATTTAATTTTCATGGGGAAAAAAGTAAATTTCTGAGAAAAATTAGGAAAATTTTATTTTTCAATTAAAGCCTGATTCAATACCTTTCTTCAATTTTGTCACATGACAGTGGTTTACTTAAAAAACAAAAAAAAACTTAATTTCCCTTTGCACCCCATGAATGAGGTATGGGATAGCTTCTCGCGTTGTTGTGAATTAACACGCTTTCTATTTTTAGATTCACAACTAACGGCACCTACTTATTTATCGACGAATGCGAACGTCACTGTTTTGAGAAGCTCTTACTAGACACGACGATTGAATCGACGCTTAATACTGCGAAGTTGCTGTCAAACAACCTTCGAGGGGAGCCGACAATGAAAGAAAATTTTATTTATTTTTTTCTTTTAAGATGACTGGAGCCAGGTTTGAACCTGCGATCTCCCGCATGGTAGTCGCGTGTTCTAACCACTATGCCACGGCCGGTCCACGGACAGTGGTTTACACCACCACTAAACCAGTAACTATAAAAAAAAAATATGTAGGTACATTATTTTTTGCCGGGCAATCGATTGAGACTATTTATTTTAAAATCGGAGAGGGGTCGTCCAAAAATTTGCCAATTTTGATCGTTTTCATATGGAATTGCTCTATAAATGAAATTCGACCCCATAGACAGTTATAGACAGTAAGAAAAATAACAGGAACAACGAATAGCTCGCGATATACTTGCCCCGGTTTTATATAAGTTATTGTGAAACTTTTACAAACACTAAATTACTATGTATATTTTATAAACAACATAACAACAACAAGAACAATACCCTATGGATTATAACAGAATCCGTGTTCTAATTTTTCTGAAAATATTAGGATCGTTCATTTTATGTTTCATTGGCTCATTATACCCACTTCTTAGTTAAATACATTTTACATCATTATCATTCTTTATTTAAAACAATCGTGGCTTCATTTGACAACTAAGTTATTGCAGCAATGCATTTAGCAGATGCATCCGGGACACTGACTTTACAAAGCATTGTAGTCTTCGATATGTCCTTGCTTTGTACTGGAATAGAGTTACAGTTTTCTATATCTACTCGTAATGCCTTATTTTGACTAAAAACACGGAAAAAATAGAGAAATTTGCCATTAAATCAAAACCTATGCCAATATGTATAATAAAATCCATGTATCCATGTATCACTGCATACAACTTTAATGTGCATCAAGATTTAGTACGGTTACAATAGCATGTCGTAAAAATGTGTATTTTTTGTCATAATGGGGAAATGACACAATAATTTGATATTATCAAGTGACAGTTGTGTAATATCGACAGTACATATGCAAAACAAAACAAACACAAATACTGACACAATCACGTGTATACATATAGTTTTATTGAATTAACATTTATGTACAAATGCAGAGGTTCTCAAAGTAAGGTCTGAGGCGAGCCCAGAGAATTTAATCAATGTAGTAAATTGCACCAAGGCTATAGATAAGAAATATTTGGGGGTACTTTATAAACAACCTGCAAAAAAGACCGTAAAAATTATTTCTTGGTGACCAGAGGTACATCGCACACATTTGGTGCAAAGAAACACAAATTTGGTGTAAAACTAATGATTTTAAAATGAGCTTGTTGAAGGAAGTAGGCTTATCTTTTAAGATTACTATTCACAAATTAGGATATTGTGCTCATAAATTAATTAAAATATAATTAAAATATAGCCCTTATATTATTTGAGGGGTTAATAGAAATCCGAGGATTTTTATGTGTTAATTTTTGTGTTACAAGCTAGTTCCCATATTTGCCACTTTAGGACGGACGCCCAGTGGCATTGTTGTGTAACGTGATCTATAGAACGTCGTGACCTGCTTCGGGACTTCCAAAGAGAGTTTTTATACCATCAGCCTACGTATATATACAAAGTCGACAACAAAGTGGTCTACAATGGAAGTATTAATATAGACTTAATTTTGCACTTGTGTTCTTCCCATGCAATTTGCAACACTGAACATTTGTGCGAAATGTAAGTGAATCAGCTCTTGGAATGACTAATCAAAATGAAAAATATTTGGCAAAACTAGAAAGTCGTGAACGGAACTTGAGTGGCGCAAATATTTCCTGTAATTACATACATATCTTTGCTCTTTTTGGGATTTTATTTGTAAAAAAAATTATATTTCGTCGGTATCTAAAAAATGAATTATCTCAAGAAAATATTTACATTTTTATAAAAATTTTCCGTCAGCGCTATAAAGTATGCAATAATTAGCAATAATAATGCAAACTTAGAGCTGTAAATACATCTTATCATACGTAACGGTAAAACTGTATACTTCCAAAGCAAAATGTTCTTGATTTTGAAAGGTCTCTAATCCTAGGAAAAAATATTTTTAAATTTAAGGGGTAGAAATTGCTCTAAATGAGGCCATCATAACAAAATGATGTCGTATGTCAGCGACATCTATAGGACAAATGTAAGCCTTGTCGAAACGTATACACCGATACCATGGATTTAACGATTGAGCCGCAAACAAAAAAGCATTTTGGCTGTTTTTCCGGGGGTGGGGGAGGAAAATTTTTTTTTTTAAGTTGTCTCGAGGTTGTCTTAACTATTCGCCTTTGACTTTGGTGAAAAAAAATTTTTGTATGGGGACCGACCCGGTCTAATATACATATATTCGAAACGACCCAAAAGTGAAGCACATGAAAAAAAACTTGATTTCCCTTTGCACCCCATGAATGAGGTATGGGATAGCTTCTCGCGTTGTTGTGAATTAACACGCTTTCTATTTTTAGATTCACAACTAACGGCACCTACTTGTTTATCGACGAATGCGAACGTCACTGTTTGAGAAGCTCTTACTAGACACGACGATTGAAATGACGCTTAATACTTCGAAGTTGCTGTCAACAACATTCGAGGGGAGCCGACAATGAAAGAAAATTTTATTTATTTTTTTCTTTTTAAGATGACTGGAGCCAGGTTTGAACCTGCGATCTCCCGCATGGTAGTCGTGTGTTCTAACCACTATGCCACGGCCGGGCCGGTGTAGCACATAGAAGGAGTTATTTTAGACCCTAGGTTTCTTTAAACCAATTTCGATACATGACTTTTTTGACGTTTGAGCCGTGTCCGTTTGTCTGTCCGTCTGCCTGTACGGATGGTACGCACGATAACTTTCGAAAGACGTAACCAAATAATTTGAAACTTTGCACGAGTTAATATTTCCCCAAAACTACTTAGGATATTGCAAATTGGATACATGGCCACGTCCCTTCTAGTACTCTAAAAGTCGAGTAATAATATCAAAACACTAAACGCGATCCTGCCCAAATTCTGTATTTAGTAAAATATCAAAATAAAGTTTAGGAGATAAAACTGGAAGTCTGGCCACTCACTATCTTTAGAAATCGATTCATATTATTATTAAACCCAATGCGATCGCGACCAAATTCTGTATTTAGTAGAGTTAAAGCTGGACAAAGTTTTGAAGAAAAAAAATCAAAACTTTTCAAAACAAAAAACTGAAACTTTCTTACTTGTTTTTACTCCCATGTAAGGTCAAATTAGCAGTTTGATTTGCGGTATTGTCGAAAGTTTGAGCACTGCTGCAGAGTATGCTTGCAGATAGCAATGTGTACATTTTTGTTGGGCTCACAAGCATTGTTTATAAACAAAAGCATTTTATTTATGTAAATTCAAACTGTCAACTGATTGGACCTAATGACTATCAGTTTGTTTTATATTTCAATAGTACTTTGTGTACAAAATTTATAATACAACTTTAAATATAAGTTGAAATTAAATTAGTTTCTGAAAACTGGTGTTGTATTATTTGTACCAAATTTGGTTTTTGTAAAATTATACATATTAGTATATGTAATACTAGTGGGCCCGGCAATGCTTCGCTATTGCATTTTAACTTGTAATATATTTCACATTTAGGTCTACAAAGTACTTTGAAAACGGCACTTAAGCTCGATAATGATATGTTGAGTTTATTAACTTATGTAACTAATTTCAAGCAACTCCTTAACATGAAATTTAACAAATTAAGTGTTGTTGTTTTAAATCCTAAATATCATAGGCTCTATGACGATAGTAAAAAGTTCATCGGCAAAGTCATATATTTTACAAATCGGAAACAGACATTCCGTTAAAGATCAAAATTCAATGTAGTAGCGGTAACCGTCTGCATACTAACTATCTCTTTGGGCGTAAAAAACACTTTTGACATGCCTTCTCCGCCTATTGACCGTAATCTGAAATGTAATCTTCGTTTGAAGCTTCATGCCTTTAGCCATAAAAACCTCTTTTGCCATGTCTTCTTCTCACATGGATCAAGAATATTTCCGAATACTATCTTTGTATTGAACTCGTATTACCATTCTATGAGATAATTCGGTCACCAACGTTTGGCTTTACAAAGTGATGATCTCACGCGCTGTATGGCATTTTACGCCGTCGTGTTGGAACCATTTCTCCTTCAAAAAATGTGCAATGACATGATAAATAAAAAAATCAATTGATCGTCCACTGGTTTTAGTTCTTCTACCAGTTGGATATATGAATATAGGCCAAGATCTTTCCTCAGCATTTGCAGAGACCGAGTTGCTGAGAACGGCGTCGGTTCGATAAATTCGAGCCCCCTGTCATACTTACGTCTACAGCGTCGATGGCTTCTATTAGCTGTTCAGATGGATGAGTATATGCACCATTAACTTCACAAAGGGCAAACAGAACGCGCATTTTGAAAATAAATTTGCAAGATTTGTAAACGTTGTTCTTGTGTAGTCTTTACATGGTGATTTTTCAAAGAAAGTCTCAATGAAAGTCTATCACACTTCACACACCTCGCCTGAATGACGAAATGGTTGACCTAAAATGGCAACAAAAACGGTAAATAAGGTTTTGTTGGGGGTCAATTGTACATTAAAAATCGACATGAATCAAAATCCTAGCTGATACTTTTTTTAAGATAAAAGGATTTTTCGTTTATTTACTCCGTTTTGCGCTTCTTTTAGAAGTGACGTTCGTTGCCCCATGATTATTGAAAGCGTCAGACTTCAGCTATAAGACACTTCTATCAAAATTTAAGTTTTCTGCACTAAATTAAGCTTTCCCAGCGCGAGCTAGGAATTGATATTACACACAAAGTTTATTGGTGACATTTTCTAACAATTCATCGTAGATTTGGTTACAATTTTTGCGAATAAAAAAACTGGCCCACCTTACTGTTCATATCTCTAGGCGAACTGCAATATACTGTGGAATTTTGACAGTTATTACTGTTTATTTTAAAAGGTGTGTGGTACAGCCCACTTCCACTCTTACTGTAATTTATACTGCAACAGCAACATATGTAACAAATCTCATCTTCATACCTCTGATAGTTCATGAGATATAGTTCTTTGATTTTCAAGTTGTATCAGCGGTGCCACGCCCCTTTATCCAATCACAACCAATTACAGCCAGGGACTATCTACAGGTCATCATTACCACTTGGTAAAATTTTCGTATCAATCTGTCTATTGGGAAAGCCTGCAGAGCGGTTTTGAAAAGGAGGCATGGCACCCCCCACTTCCACCTTGGCTGTAATTAATACTGTTCCAACAATATATATACCAAATCTCATCTTCATACCTCTGATAGTTCATGAGATACAGCCCTTTTGATTTTCAAGTTGTATGGGCGGTGCCACGCCCCTTTGTCCAATTTATGCAAATCGGTCCAGCCGTTCGTGAGTTATAAAGTCACAAAACACAATTTTTATATATATATATTCTAGTGGGCCCGGCAATGCTTCGCTATTGCATATTAACTTGTAAAGTATTTCACATTTCTTACTATCCTAAATGCTATATAAACGCTAATTTATATATTTGTAGGTCTATAAAGTACTTTGAAGATGGTACTTAAGCTCGACAACAATATGTTGAGTTTTTTACCTAATGTAACTAATTTCAAGTAACTCCTTAACATGGAAGTTAACCAATTAAGTTTTATTGTTTTAAAATCTAAATATCATAGCCTCTATAACGATAGTCATATAGTGCCGACATGTAGATTAACTTTGTTCTGTATGTGGGGCAAAACTCCACTTCTTTTACAAATGGGAAACAGACATTCCGCTAAAACTCAAAATTTAATTTTTATTTTTACCTGTAGTAGTGGGAACCGTCTGTATACAAACTATCTCTTAAGGCGTAACAACACTTTTGTCATGGCTTCTCCGTCTATTGACCGCAAGTGAAAATTTCGTTCGAAGATTCATGCCTTTAGACATAGAACCATCTTTTGCCATGTCTTCTTCTCCCATGGATCAAGAATATTCCCTTATACTATCTTTGTATTGAACTCGTATTACCATTTTTTGAGATAATTCCGTCAAAAAACGCTTGGCTTAACAAAGTGATGGTCTCACGCGCTGTATGGCTTGTTACGCCGTCATATTGGAACCATTTCTTCTCCCAATGATTTGTAATGACATGAGAAATATCAAAATCAATTAATGATCCACTGGTTCTTCCACCAGTTGGATTTTATATAGATGTAGGTCAAGATGTTTCCTCAGCATTTGCAGAGACCTAGTTGCTGAGAACGGCGTCGGTTCGATAAATTCGCACTTACTTCTACAGCGTCGATGGCTTCCATTAGCCGCTAGATGGATGATTACGTGCACCGTAAACTTGACAAAGGGCTCCATAAGTATGGCGAACAAAAGCGCATTTTGAAAATAAATTTGTAAGATTTGTAAACGCTGTTCTTGTGTAGTCATTGCATGGTGATTTGCAAAAGTATACTGAAAGAAAGTCTGTCACACTTCATTAGTATGGCAGCTAGATTTACACTTATACCCATAAGAAGTTCTATATGTCAAAAAAATACCCCATACATAGGTTGTTTACAAATGTTTGCTAATGTTACCTCTGACATACTATAAAAATTCAAATTGTGCCCCAATCAAACAAAAGGTGTTTTCCAGTCCAACGATTCTCTCTCCTAAAAAGTAATTGAAAAATGGTAATAGTATACCAGAATCGAAATCTACGATGAATTCTAAGAAAATTTCACTAAGAAAGTATATGTCTAAAACCAATTCGTAGTTCGCGCTGAGAAGCCCCGGCTCTAATTTTGACCTACCATTCCGATGCTTGGAGACCAAGACGAAGAGAATGGTGTATTTTTGACATTGTTTGGAATTTGGAATATTCTGCGCCATAACTTTTTAACCAATACATAGGTTTGCTTCTGTAATACCTCATTTAGTTTGTTGGGAAGTCAGAATTAGGTCAGGTCTCAAAAAATATATATCTGAAGTTTTCGGTTTGTGCTTATGTAAAACCAAAAACAAAATCTCAATCTGAAACCTTCATGCTTCCCAGCGCAAGTTAGGAAGTGATTTTAGACACAAAAATTATTTGGTGAAATTTTTTTGCAATTCATCGTAGATTCCGACATTGGTATACGATTTTTGCGGGAAAAAAATAATTTTGAGGACGATCAAACTATTACTATGGCGGTTATAACTGATTATTTTAAAGGAGGTGTGGCACAGCCCACTTCCACTCTTACTGTAATTCATACTGCAACAACAACATATGTAACAAATCACATCTTCATACCTCTTACAGTTCATGAGATGTAGCCATTTAATTTTCAAGTTGTATGTGCGGTGCCACGCTCCTTTATCCAATCACAACTAAGTATAGCCAGAGACTAACAACAGGTCATCAGAACCAATTTCTAAAATTATCTTATAAATCAGTCTATTAAAAAAGCCGTCGTAGAGATTTTTGAAAAAGGGGCGAGGCACCGCCTTCTTCCTCCCTGGCAGTAGTAATTCATACTGCTCCAACAACATATATACCAAATCTCATCTTCATACCTCTGATAGTTCATAAGATATAGCACTGATGATTTTCAAGTTGTGTGGGCGGTGCCACGCACCTTTATCCAATCACAACCAAATATAGCCAGGGACTATCTACAGGTCAACAGTACCACTTGGTAAAATTTTCGTATCAATCTGTCTATTGGAAAAGCCTGCAAAGCGATTTTTTAAAAGTGGGCGTGGCACCGCCCACTTCTACCCTGGCTGTAATTAATACGGCTCCAACAACATATATACCAAATCTCATCTTCATACCTCTGATAGTTCATGAGATATAGCCCTTTTGATTTTCAAGTTGTATGGGCGGTGCTACGCCCCTTTATCCAATCACAGCCTATTATAGGCATGGACTATCAACAGGTCAACAGTACCACTTGGTAAAATTTTCGTATCAATCGGTCTATTAGAAAAGCCGTTAGAGCGAGTTTGGAAAAGGGGGCGTGGCACCGCCCACTTCCACCTTGGGGGAAATTAATACTGCTTCAACAATATATATACCAAATCTCATCTTCATACCTCTGATAGTTCATTAGATATAGCCGTTTTAATTTTCAAGTTGTATGGGCGGTGCCACGCCCCTTTGTCCAATTGGACCGAATTGTAAATCTAAACCATCCGGGGCGCCACCCAAACGCATACAAAAAAATTTGTGCAAATCGGTCCAGCCGTTTAGGAGGAGTTCAGTCACAACACACGTACGGTAGAATTTTATATATAAAGATTTTACGAGTAAAACTTTTTTGATAAATTGTATTTTTTTCTACAGACTAAAATGAAGTATACACTATTATTCTTTTAATAACTTACGAGAGGCAATTTCAAAGAAAAAAGGCCTACACACTACACACTGAGCTTACACACTTATTGATGAAAATTTTTGAAGAATAAAATATACACTATTTTTTCCAATGACCGTTTGACGCACTTTGTGGAAGTAGATTTTGACGAAATTGTGACCAGGCGTAGAATCAATGATGGAGATTCTAAATATGCAATAAAAAAATAATGGTGTATGAGCACATACGCTATTGTTATATTAAGGGGACGATATAGCCTTTTTAATTTTGAAGTTTTATGGGCGGTGCCACGCCCCTTTATCCAATTACAACCAAATGTAGTCAGGAACTATCTACAGGTCAACAGTACCTCATGGTAAAATTTTTGTATCAATCGGTCTATTACAAAAGCCGTCAGAGCGATATTTAAAAAAAGGGGAATGGCGCCGCCCACTTTTTGAAAATAAAAAACCTTTTAAACCATCCGGAAGCTATAGCCAACAAAACAAAAAAAATTTGAAAATCGGTCCAGCCGTTTTTGAGTTTTAGCGAGACATAGCAATTCATTTTTATATATAAGAAAGAAGAAAGAAGAATATGTCACCAATAACTGTAGCACTCATACGTACATGAGCACGGTACCATAGCTTAGCGAATAGGTATAGAAAATGTGGCGCAAAGAAACAGCGCGACCACATTGCGCAGTACTTTATCACAACAACAGCAGCAACTAAGAAGGGACAACACATGTAAATTATATATGATGTTTAAAACGTCATATTGGCAAAATGTAAAATCAAATATCGCATACTCATACAGAGCCGTGTGCAGCAATTTAAATCGGAGGAGGTTTTCACAAAAAAGTATAGGTTATGAAAATTGAGTTCCGCAAAAAATACAAATAAATAATCTTTTTGTTCACCGATTTTTACTAGCAAATATGCGTTTTTATCGCGAAACTTACACTTACACTTTATAGGAATAAACATTAGAATGTCCTCATACAGTAGTGGCTACAAACTTCTTCTAATTTTCAAAATAGTGAAAAAATCTCAAGAAGTTTGCGAGTTCTAGGAAAAAACAGAAAGATATGACAATTTATCTATACAACTACATACTTAGTAGGGACACTGGAGAGATCAATGACCGCCACCGATCGAACTGACCACACATACTTCGAAAGACACGAGTTCTCAAAGCCGTCAATTTAAAAATTCAGTGAAACCCGTCCGAAACCAAAAAATCTTGGCCCGTGTGATGAATAACACTGTACGACACGATTTTTCAGCCATGGTCAAACTGACCAGATTATTTATTTCTTAAATTTAGGATTAGTCAGAACTTGCTTCTGGCCACTTGAAAACATTTAAAAAAAAATTCATCAAAATCTGTTTACAACTCGCAGAGTTCTGCGAACGGGAAGAATTCACTTTCGAGTCGCTGTAAGGGAGCTTCACTCCAATAATTGAATTGCTCGTAAAAAACTTAAATGAGCTAATCTAGAAAAATTGGGAGATAAGTATATATTTTTTTGAGCTATATTTTTAGAATCTGGTCAGTTTGATCATGGGTGAGGCCGAAAGTTTAAATTTGTCTTACAGTGTAATCAATGAGTCATATCTTTAAAAAGACTTGGGACTTGGTGATTTCAAACGTTGCACAGGACATTTGTTAACTACAGCTTTAAAAAAATAGAACAGGAAAATGCAAATGTTTTTCGGTGAAGCACGCTGATAACTTGCTCAGAAAAACCTTGTTTACACATGACAAAATCGTTACAGGGCAGGAAGAATATAACAAGGGAAATGAAAGGGGGTATGTACGGTCATCTAAAGAAGTATCTGAACTTAACCCACGGGATGGAATTTGTTATTTTCTACCTTTAGTTATGGCATGGTGGGTGACTCCTAGGATAGGGCCTTTTATTTGAATTTTTTTGAACAAAAGGATAAAATCGTCGGGCAAATTTTACATAGAAACAATTTTGCTACTTATTATAAAGCCATCTAACCATTCCCTATTTCAAAACCTGTCGTGGACTTTCTAGCAAGTTTCTGCGTCGGCTAATAAGGCTAAAATGACACAGACCTGTCTTCAATTTTATACCTTTAATTTTCTCCGAAGAATGGCCCTCTATAAGCCCAGCTTTAAACCCAATAGATTACAAATGGTGAACAGTTTGGAGGACATTGTCTCCCACAAATGATACTACAATTTTGATTTCCTTAAGGCTGCTTTGATGCGAGTTGTAGCCAGTTGTCCAATAGACGCAGTGCGTGCTGCTGTTAAACATTGGCCTGATGGTCTTAAGGCGTGTGTGAATGACAGAAGCGAACATTTTGAATGAATTGTAGCTTTTTGTATATAATATCAGTTAATTTACATGAAAATTTTGGTTCAAAAACACCCATTAGTTTTAATTTAATAGCAAAAAATGTATGTAACAAAACTTAGGTCCCTACTAAGTAAATTGTTGAAAAGGCCGCAGTCTCTTCTTTTCAAATTCACTAAGAAACCTATAATCGGTTTATATCTATCCACTTTACTGACTTATAAGTGCGTAAAGGTACGAAAACCCGGTTTTAAACCCGTAACTTTGGTTTTGGAGGTGTTTGGCAAATTTCAGATTCCCAATAATAACATAATTTCCTAGGTATATCGACTTTAGTTTTTTTGTGCCACTGTGTACGAAAAATTTCTTTTATTAATAACACAACTCAGATAAATTAAACGACTTTTTTTTCGCCAACTATCTGTTATCATTTACAACTTTTTTTTGAGTTTCCAAAAATTATCTTCTCCTCGACGTAACGTAACAACATTTTGGCCCAGGCGGTGTTTGAATAGAAATTTACGAAATATAATACTTACACAAAAAGAACATCCACCTTGAACTACAAAACTCTTATCGTTAAGAAAACTACTTTAATTACATACAAATTTCACAATAACGACACTACAAACTTTTAAAATATGCAGCTACGAAGTTGCTAAGATGTTAGGCAGCTCAAATTTACACATTGAAACACATTTGCAGGATAACATTGCACAACTCGCTCTTTCCATAGTAACACTGGCACTACATAGTAAAGACTTCGCCACTGGAGAGCTCCAGTTTCATGGCAGTGGAAGTCATTAGAATTAATTTAATTGGTTACAGACACAAAGGATGTACGTCGTAAAAGTAACATAGTAAGGAACGGCGATAAATAATAGGAAGTGAATTAAAATAATTAAACTGAGTTTAAAAATCAATTATACCCGCTGTGTTTCTTATGTCGTGTACCCTGAAATGATAAGCGCCAAACTAATGACTATTATTAACTTAATGAATTGCGAACATTATCATTAATAGTGGCCGACCAATGTTTGCAGTAACGTTAAATATTTTGGTATGTGTTTGTAGTCATTGAAATGAATAACTCTACAAAAGTTAAATCTATAAGAATATGTGTCAAATATATATTTGATGCAGCATTTTTGGTGAGTTGCACCAATTCAACCAGCGCGAAATGTACAACTCGGTTGCTGTATTTTTTGTAAACTTCGTGTTTATTACGGCATCAAATTCCTCTATTAACGAGTACTGAGTGTGTCATCAGTAAACAAATAGAAAACAACACGATACGCTACATCTCCCCAAGCCATTTACCACAATTCAAGGCTATATTGCAAAAAAGAAAAACGGTCCAAAGCCCAAGTAGTCCGTCACAAACATTGTAATGTACAGGGGAGTTTCATAATCGATTTGAGATTAAACCAATTTAAAATTAGCCAATCCACAAGAACACAAAAATGTTTACGTATGTGCAAGTTTTCTACTAGTTAAGTCAGTTCGAGGAAAAGTTAGGAAGGACTAATGGGAGCCATTGAAGCCACTAGCAAGCAGTCGGGTGGGGGAGTTCGTGTCCACCTACTTTCCTAATTAGACACCGTTCCCTACTACACAACTATTATTATAGACTCCCGAAATGTATTATTTATTCTCCTAGATAAAAGATCAATTGTCAATAGACACGAGATAATTACGTATTTTTGATGTTGTAAAAGACTGTCGCTACATTACCCGCCCTACCTATGGTTTTAGTAGCGATATGTTTGACTAAAACCCCATCCATAATCTTACCTTGCCCTGCTAATTCGTCACTAAGAAACTCTAAGGTTTTTTATAGTCCCATTTCAATTTATGTATATTTTTACATTTCAATTTTAAACATTTTATTGAGATAGGTAAATTAAAGATATTAATTATTATCCTGAATTAATCATAACTTATATATATACACCGATATAAACATATGTGTACCTAATAATAAGTCTACCAAATATAATATCTTACTACTAATAGATAATGATCATTAATCATTATGGTCTTTTAATTAACAGAAACATCAATTGTTAATTAAACTTCTCAATGTTATTTTCAGATGGGAATGTAAATATATGTATATAGAATTATCTAACTATAACAATTCATTCGAATGAGAGCGACAATTGGTACTTCTGCTATTAACATTAGAGACTGTGCAAAGTAAACTTTGTTAAAAAGATCCGATTTTGATGACCAAGGGCAACAAATTTTTGTAAGATATTTTTCTATCATGTAATTGTCTGAAACCGTAGGAATTTCTACGAAAACACATAAAAACACTTAATTAAAGGCAGTGAAAACTTGAAAAATCATTAAAATTTTTACAAAAATTCAACTTTGAAGTGCCGTAACTTCGTCATTTATGATTGGCTTTTAAATAGCTATCAGTTTTTTAAGAAATAATTTTATTATCTTTTATTTTTATCTTTATATCACGGTTTGCAAACATCGGTAGACTAAAATCAGAGAAAATGGAATTTTAGTAGACCTACCTTTTTTCAAAACACAAAATTTGACGATATCTCAAAAACTGTTCTACTTTCCACATATCTGAGAGCAGATTTGAATTCAGCGTGAAATTATGCATTAAAATCAATTATCAAAAGTCCCGGATACAGAAACTTTTGAAATTTTGTGACATAGTGTAATCGTTTAATAATGAATATGAATTAATATTTAATAAGATAGTTTTAGAATAGGTAAGGATCTTTTTCAATAAAGGGAACATTTTAAATTAATTTTTTAAATTGTGAAAATAGTTTAAATTAATTAAGTTTTATAATTTGGAAGTTTTAGTAATAGTGGAAGTCAACAGTGGTTGACCTACTACTGTAGGTAGGAACAAAACTGTATAAATGAGGTGGATCTATAGGACTTGATATGTCTTAGTATGGATCAATTGGGACGTATGTGGTCCAGTAGACGACTGATGCTGAGTTGTGCCAACTAATAGGTGACGAATTCTTCGGTTTTTGGTGGTCTGAGTGGATAAGGGCTTCATTGGAGTGTTGATGTCTGGTCTTTTCAGGTTTTTGGAACTTTGGTAGCAATCCTTCGTAATGATAGGCAAGTGTAAGAAGCTCAGCGTCTTAAGCTATGACTTGCGAAATTTAAAAGGTGTATCTTGCCTTCACGTTATGTAATTCTTGGCATAGGATACACGTGGTTCGAGGCAGATTTCAACATGTGTCTTGTAAATTTTCCCGATTTTGGCTTGAGGTCTGTCGAAAATTATGTCACAAAAGGCAAAATTTCAACCTTTTCGTACACAGGATAGCCTCTTTTAGAGGTATAATTATGCGAAATCACTGCGACTTTAACCTGACAAAAAAAGGAAAGATATTCCTTTTGACTTAACACTCACACTAATTTCCTTTTTGTTAAATTGGCTTACCTTTGGTGTTAATTTAAAATAATGCACAAGATTTCTGAAATTGTCTTAATAAAGCCAGTAGTCGACAATACTGACTGTACTTGACTTGCCTCTCACACTTTCTGTATCACTTGTGGAATTACTAAAAAGGTCACAAGACACTGTTCACTGCTTTAAAACGTTTGATCACTGTGAAGGCAAAATAAAAAAGAACTTCGATGTGTGATGGACAAGTACAAGAGAGCTGTAGTGAGACAATTGCGTATGTACGTATGTAAGATAATAAGCTAGCGCGCTAATTTCGCCGCTATTACTATCGAGCTCTGTCGTCACTTGGCCGAGATTACATTGTAATAGTCAATGTAATAAAAAATATTAATACAATTCGTCAATACTGTCATATTTATAAAGATCATTCCAATTACGAAAAATTCCATTAACTACCTTTTTATTTCCATATAGAAATAATCTTTTAATATTGCATTCATTGCATTCATAATAGCGAAGACACCAACCCATCACCAAAGCATGTCAAACATATTAACATTTTGTGATACTGTAACATCTTGAATAATGTTAGGTATAGAATACACCAATGTTAAAAGAAAAAATGTAAATATATTACCATGAAAGTTTTAAAACAAAGAAACAAACAAAATTAAAAATTAAGTCATGAAAATCAACAATTGTATAGAATCTGAATACTACAGTTTATCGGCTTATTTGAAGTACAACACAACGTTGCGCAAATAGCGACCAACCGTCAACAATAGTTAAATATTGCAGCAAACTACTGTTATACGCATATTTCATTGTTTCGTTTGGTTTATATTTTATGCGACCTTTTCAACAACAAACAAACAGAAATACATCCAGGGAAATACATTTTAAATCGTTTATGCTTTTTAGATTATAAATATGACCGTGAAGAATTTAGATCATAATGTTTGCACGCAAATACTTTCAGTTATATCGAATTAGTTTTCCTGATATTGATGACACGTTGTGAATGCTACCAACATACAAATAAAAGCAAATCTACTTGTCATATTGTGTGTGTTTTTGTGTGACAATTTTCGTTAATTTTACAGATAGACTTAATTAAATTATGTCATGTTGGAAATAGTTCAACCAATATGTGCCACATTGTTGTACACCAACTCACATATGTCATGCGATGTTACATGTGCCTTTACTATTGTGAAATGTTATACACAGCAAATTGTTTTAAATATGTTAACACGCAATATAATCAATGTCACATTGATATATGATTGGTGGGAATAAGTGTCAGTAGAAATTACAAGAAAAATTTTAAAAATGTTTTACACATAATTTGCCAAATGCGTACTTGTATGATATCGGTAAACAACTCTGTTATTATCATGTTAAATAGTATTGACCTAGGGCGTATAAGTAATCAGTCACTAATAGCTATATCACTCATACGTATATAAGCACGGTTCCATAGTGTAATGAAGAGATATAGAATGTGGCACCACCACATTGCGCAGTGCTATATCACAACACAGCAGCAACAAAGAAGGGGCAACACATGTTAATTATATATGATGTTTAAAGCGGCATATTGGCAAAATGTGAAATCAAAGGAGGGGGTTTTCTCAATAAAGTATAGGATATGAAAATTGAAAAAATTAACCGGGACCGGCCGTGGCATAGTGGTTAGAACATGCGACTACCATGCGGAAGATCACAGGTTCAACTCCTGGCTCCACTCATCTTAAAAGAAATAACAAATTGTCTTTCATTGTCGGCTCCCCTCGAATGTTGTCGACAACAACTTCGCAGTATTAGTGTCGAGTCAGTCGACATGTCTAGTAAGAGCTTCTCAAACAGTGACGTTCGCATTCGTCGATAAAACAAATAGGTGCCGTTAGTTGTGAATCGAAAAATAGAAAGCGTGTTAATTCACAACAAGCTATCCCATACCTCGTTCATGGGGTGTAAAGGGAAATTAGGAAAGTAAGAAACCATTTTTTAACCGATTTTTACAAGCAAATATGCATTTTAATTGTGAAAATACACACTTTCTGACAAAAATAAAAAACACCAAAATTGTCCTAATAAAGTAGTGGCTGCAAACTTCTTCTAACTTAAAAAATATTGACAAAATTAAAAAAGTTTGAGATTTCGAGGAAAAAAAGAACAGATATGACAAGTTATCTATATCACTACATATATTGTTGGAAAGGCCGCAGTCTCTTCTTTCCAAATCTGCTCAGAAATCTGTAATCGTTTCATATTCCACCAAGTTACTGGCTTATAAGTGCTTAAAGGTCCGAAAAATCGGTTTTATACCCGTAATTCAAGATTTCGGAGAAGTTTGGGAAATGTCAAATTCTTGTTGTACTCAGCACCACTTACAAGAAAACTAGTATCATTTGCCAAGTATTTCGAATTTGGTTGCACTGTGTAAGTATTTTTGTTTTATTAATAACATAACTCATATACATTCAACGGCTAATATCTAAAAGAATTTTATATGATACTATCCGTTATCATTTACAACATTTTTCGAGTTTCCAAAATGATCTTCTCCATAACGTAACGTCACAGCATTTAGCCCCCGGCTGTTTTTGAATGGAAAATTTACGAAATATAATACTTACTCAAAAAGAACATTCACATCGCACTACAAAACTCTTATCGTTAAGAAAACTATTCTAATTATATACAAATTTCACAATAACGACACTACAAACTTTTAAGATATGCAGCTTCGAAATTGCTAAGATGTTAAGTAACACACAGTTACACATTAAAACATATTTTCAACACGACTTTGCACAACTGCTCTAGACATAGTAACACTGGCACTTGTAAAGACTTCGCCACTGGAGACCTCAGATTTCTTGGCAGAGGAAGTCATTAGAATTAATTTAATTGGTTACAGACACAAAGGATGTACGTCGTAATAGTAACACCGAAAGCAACGGCGGCAACAAAGGAAATATTACCTAAGAGGAAGGGAATTAAATTAATTTAAGTAAGTTTACAAATCATTCATACTAGTTGTGTTTCTTATGTCGTGTACCCAGAAATGGTAAGCGTCACACTAATGACTATTATTAACTTAATGGTGGCAAACCAATGTTTGCAGTAAAGTTAAGTATTTTGTTATGTGTTTGTAGTTATTAATATGAATAATTCTACAAATGTTAAATGTAAATGTGTCAAATATATTTTTGATGACTTACGCCAAATCAATCAGCACGACATATACATCTCAGCTATATTTTTTGTAAACCTCATGATTATTACGGCATCAAAATCCTATATTAACGAGGACTCAGTGTGTCAAGAGTAGTCAAATAGAAATCAATACGATATGGCTTATCTATTGCATCTCCTTAAGCCATTTGCCATAATTCAAGGCCATTTTGCAAGACAGAAAAATTTTCTAAAGGCTCAGTAGTCCGTCACAAATATAACCGTCAGAATTTTCTCAAAACATTACATGCTTGACCCGTTCGTCCCATCCAATTAGTTGTAGACAATGTTTACAATTTATTATCAAAAACTTATGGAATTTTAATTAAGAACACATGAGCATTAATGGAGTTTACTCATAAAACCCCGGCAGCGATGCCATCGGCACTCATGAGCTTATACAAAACTACTCTCGCAGTCTCCCGGAAATACTGCAACTGTGCAGCTGATTTCAATGTTTCCACTGCCGCCTCTGTTGTTGCTATTGCCATTGCTGATGCCGTCGTTTTTGTTAGTCAAACTGGTGCGGGTGAATTCTTTCAACAGCGAAAAAACTCTTTCTGGCATCGTGCCAACCTGCGTTGAAGGGAATAGTTTCAACATGCAAATATTGATATTAAAATTCTTCTACAGTTGTCGCCTGTAACTGTCACCGACGCCTCTTTGGTGCACCTGCACCATTAGACATTAAATTGTAATGCTGTTGCTGATGTTGCTGCCGCCCTTAAAACATTTGCATCCGCATTAAAGACACTTCTGAAATGTTTAACAAGTTGGTGCCGTTGCTTTTTTCTAGAATTTTACAAATTGTTATTAAAGTAATCTCTATGGCGCTATGACAAGTTTCGCGAATTATTTACATTTACATTGCACATTATAATACAGGAAAGGAGAAAAGTTTTAATGTTGCGAAGTGTTCAAGGCAAGCAAAGATTTTCAAGACATTTGTTTATAAATCAAGAACTTATATTAAAATGGAATAAGTAAGGTGACACGCTCAGTCAGGATCATATCAGTACGAGTGAAATTGACGACTATGGTATTTTTTTGCAAATCAACTTTGTTGTTGGATTTCGACATCTTGTTTGTATTCGGGTTTGCCGGCAATTCAGCTTTGTATCTGCAACTGAGGATCGTGTTGCTAATTCAGATTTGTCAGCAATTCAGCGTAATTTCTACAAGTCAGAAACGTATTAACGATTTGAATTTCGCGACAGAATTAGTACTCTTACCTTACGGGTTGTTAGTACTAATAGTATACTGTGCTAAGTTCTACCGCTCTGTGGAGGGAGAGTATTTTCGTGGGCCAGACCGAAGTTGGAAAACTGATTGAAATCGGACTAAACCAATCTTTGGATACAACAAATCGAAGTCCGCTTCGAGGAAGTGTTTTACACTGTTTGCACAAATATAAACTTGTTAACATTTAATTTTGATTTTATTTTGTAACCTTTGACTCGTTGAAGTTATTTGTCTTGGGGTGACTCTAAAGTGAATATTTCTATCGAATATTGTAACCCTTGATTTCCCTCTAAAGTTATATTTTGTGCCGTTTTTAAAATAGGCCCTAAAATATCTGAAATGGGTAGGAGCTAGAGGGTTCAAATATTTTCAGGAGATATTCCCCGGAAAATTTTAATATAGGTCTCCGAAGACATGAACAATCCTAAGGGTATTTTTACACATGATCTTGCATATTCTTTGGTTCGAATTTTGACCAAAAAAATTTATAAACAAAAAATATCGACAATCAAACACTTTTCGGTTCGATTAGCCAATTCGATGTATCCATTAATACACTAACAAAAATTGATAAAAAAAAAATTAAATTTCAAACTACTGTAAAAATATGTGACATATTAGGCCAAAATGAAGTTTATAATTTTGTTACTGAGGGCAGGTACTATCTTTGGATATTGGTTTGGTTCACCCCCGAAAATGTGTTACACTGTGTTACCTATGGCTTTAGTGCACGGCACCTCTTCGATTTATTGTTGTTTATGATATTTTTCTCCACAACGACTGGACTAAACACAATTTCGAAAAATATTTTTGGCCCAGTTCTGGCACCTATATGCATGACCAGGCCTAGTTACCTCACTCACTCTTTGTGAAATGTGAGAGAAAGTGAGAGAGCACCAACAAACACCCACACAAAAGGATGTCACGTACAATTTTAGTCATCAGTTCAACTTTTTCATTTAGTTGCACATATGTTTAGCAAACAAAAGACAAAGATTGAAATGTCACATTGAATTATTTATTTTTGTCTCTGCGTAGTTGTTTTTTCGTTTTGTTGTCTACCATGATATAGGCCAACTTTATACTGTCACAGAGCGAATGGTATTTCATCATATCTAAGATTATACAATGTTATACAACGTATTATACTTTTGTTCAATTAGCACAACTTTCATGATAATAAATTATTATATATACTTGCTTCTTATAGAGAGAGCTAAAATCTTTTGCTGTTAATGGAAATGTGATGACGGTCCTTTAGTTGTATAAACAATCAACTGACTTCTTTGACTTCTTGTGATGTAGATATTCTTTGGTTCTATGCATTAAGAGGAATGTATTTTTAAAGTAAGGCTACACTCATCCACTTAAAACCAAGAAATTGCTAAAATTTAATTATTATAATATATACATTCACCCACACACATACTACTTTGATCCATATGCTGTAAACGATTTAATATCCGTTGACCAAATTTCTTCCGTCAACGGCAACGACAACAAAGTTGACAACTTTCAACGGCAGACCATTCATAATGTAGCACAAATCTGGAGATTTATATCAAATGTCCCCGACTATACATACATACAAATTTAATACTGCATGAATGGATGGCAGGATACACACCCACCCATAACAATGATGTGATGACATTTAGCCGCTGTGTGTGCACTTAAACAGTTTTAAATCTTGTTGTTCAAAACAAATGCACAATATCTACATGCAAACGACAACATCAAAATGGCAAAAAACCGCAGTTATATGCAATAATTTTTTGCGTATTAGCTCAGTTGACTGTTGAATGATTTTAATGTTTGCTCTTGATATCAAGTGGCCTGTTTGTTTTTAATTAACTCATTTTAATGTAAAAAAAAACTAAATTATTGTTCAAATTGTTTCATTATTGACTGCACACCAGACAGTCCAAATGATTAAAACTAGTACTAAAAGTATGGGGTATAAATGTTTACGTGTTTAAAAGTCTGTCACACCTTCTCGCTGTGGCACAGATTTGAGTAGTCAAATTTACGGTGATTTTCCGCAGGGTCCTCATAAAATTAAGGGATGAAGTATCATGTTGACTTGAAAGGGCATCGATCGATTGTGGTTCAATGGAACAAACTTGCTACTACAGAATACCCCGCAAGAGGTAGTGATGATCTTATTTTGAACCAAGTTGGTTTCCACATATTTCTTGTATAGCATGTGTAAAACTTTATTGATTATAATAAAGTATCAAACATCAGTTTGACACTGTATGCGAGCGGTCTATGTACTTAGAATGTAATGTAAAAAATATCGTACATTATAACTCCGATTGAGATGGCACCCACTTACATCGTCACTTACTTTGTAATCAAGCGTTTTATTAATCTCGCTTTAAGCTCCGCTTATAATGTTATTGCAACTGAAATGACACTTACTGACATAGTCGTTGTTTGTAAGGGAGATCGCACCGATTAAACAGCGTATGACAATCCTATGCTAAATTTAAAGAGGTATATAAACAAGAGGGATTTGCCGTGGCATAGTGGTTAGAACACGCGACTACCATGCGGGAGATCACAGGTTCAACTTCTGGCTCCAGTCATCTTAAAAAAAAGAAAGATAAAAAATCTCTTTCATTGTCGGCTCCCCTCGAATGTTGTCGACAGCAACTTCGCAGTATTAGCGTCGAGTCAATCGGCATGTCTAGTAAGAGTAATTCTCAAACAGTGACGTTCGCATTCGTCGATAAATAAGTAGGTGCTGTTAGTTGTGAATCTAAAAATAGAAAGCGTGTTAATTCACAACAATGCGAGAAGCTATCCCATACCTCATTCATGGGTGAAATGGAAATTAAGTAAGTATATAAGCGAGAGAATCATCACTGATTGCTACATAATATAGCTGACATCAGCTATTAAGTAATGGGTATTTTTACCGCTGGGAACATTTTTGTGATGATATTGACATCGTGTGTCGTCATTAATGATAAGTTCATTGTTTATCTTATTTGCAGAGAAATGTATCACTGACAAAGATTTATTCGTACGAAAGCCAAAGACAACTTAGTTATTATCAGTTAAATTTATTGTTTCTCCTGAATGCATATATACTTTTCAAAATAAGAAAACTCTGAACAATCTGTCTTTTTAAGGTAAATATTGTTAAACCACACAGACAAGTTAAAATCGACAGTCTCAACTTGAAATAGCAATAACTTGCAACCTATGTCTAACACATAAAAATAATAGCATAGCTTAAAACAATATTCGACATCAGTGTCGGAAATATGGAATTCTTCTCTACTGTGAAATAAAAACAAACTTAACTTGTTGAACAAATAGTCATAACTCAAAACGTGATACCAACGGTAAAAATATAAGTAATCATGTATATGTGTCTCTGATATACCTTTGGCAAATAATGTAACACATTGATATCAACTTGAAATGAACTAAAGCAGTTTCCACAAAATTCTATAAATTAGATTGAGTTAGTTCGATTGCCATGGAAAAGTTTAAAAGTTTTACAATGACAAAAATCCACAGTTGATATGTAAAAGTTCCAAAAGATAAAAAAGACGATGAAAAAATATATTTTGCATTACTTGTCAATTGCAACAATCGATTGTTATCTCAATGGCTGCATAATAAAAAAATTGGAAATGTAATAAAAAAAATTTGCAAACAAATGCAAATAATGCCATCAAAATATAGACTATATTTGTAAGTTTTTTTTGTTTTATAATTTTTAACGAATTGTCGTTTATTTTACAATTGTTAACTCAACTATGCTGTCAAATTGTTTTGCAATCAAATATATTGAAATCGAAATCACCAAACAAATAGTTAAAAAAAAACATTCGAAATAATTAAAAGTGCTGCTAAGAGAGGCATTAATAGCTTAAAGCTTAACAAATTGTAGGTTGATTAAAATTCTTGACATTTTTAAATTGCCTAGAAATGAATCTTCAAAATTAAATTCCTGGATTTTCTTGTCATATAAATAATTAGAAATTATTACTACAAATGATCAAGTTATAATAAGAATATGCATTTTTTATTAATAATGAAATATTGTTGCACACATTCAGTATCTGTGCATCTTAGAAAAAGTGTTACTCATGTAGAATATGTTTTTATTTTTAACAAAACTCTTATTAGAAAATATTTTTGCTCATATACATAAATGATATGATCTTGATCTTAGAGTTGAGATCATTATCTCACTCTCAGATCATAAGTCAATTATATTTTATGCATTCCAAATCGAGCAATTGCTCGCAAACCTCCCAATTAGTTGGTCTTGCTCATTATACGGAGTCACAAACAAAATTTCGCACAGTTGGGGCCAAACCCGTTTTTAATCGGTGCTGTTTTGTTTGTGGCTCAATTGTAACTTGACATACAAGATATCGTTGTATATTCCTCCACGAGTACTACATTTGTCCTGTAACTAATATTCGACATTATGTAATGAAGCTCTAATTTAAACCAGTTTCTACCCTTAAAATTAAAAAGTTGTTTTTATAGGATTAAAGCCCTTTAAAAACCAAGAACATTTTGCTTTGGAAATTACGTATAACAAGAGGTATTTACTGCATTAACTGTAAAAGTTACATTATTCATGTTGTTTGCTTTATTATCGCAAATTTTTGCATACTCTTTATGCAATAATAAATTTTGTTTTTTTAATACATACTAGAATTTTTTTTCACATTTTAGGGGTTAAAATGAGGCCTTCATTGCAAAATGATGTCATTAGCGACTCCTATAGGGGAAATATAGTACTCGTCGCGACATATTTTTTCCAATTTGTCTCGAAGTGGTCTTTAATTTTTCCCTCGACTTTGGCATTTTTTTTATATGAGGGCCGACCCATTCTGTTGCTCATGCTTATGTTTGACTAATTTGTGGTACTCTTTTATTCGACACATATATTTTGTATTTAAATATAATTGGGCACTCCATTTGGCTTACGATACAAAACTACAAGGAGTACTTAATGGTCAATGTTTATTGCTGCAAAGTTTTCTTTAAAACTTCTATTCTAAAAATTCGATTCAGCTCATGATCAATTCTGTCAAGCGACAACTTATTAACCGAATACACCCACAGACATACATTTGTTTTCACCAAAATTACTCAGCTCCTCGTGAATATTTTCAACAATTACAAATTTTTCCTTACAATAACTTTTCCGTAACTACTCCGTGGCTTGTTATAGCTTTCCTGTTCTTTATACCATCACCCTTAGGGATGAGGGTATATATCATTTGATACGACCCAAAAGTGTAACACATAGAAGGAGTGACTTTAGACCCTAGGTTTCTTTGAACCAAATTCGATTCATGACTTTTTAAGTCGTTTGAGCCATGTCCGTCTGTCTGTCTGTCTGGTGGCTGTCCGGCTGGTTTGCACGATAACTTTCGAAAGACGCAACCAAATGTCTTGAAATTTTGCACGAGTTAATATTTCCCCAAAACTACTTACCGTATTGCAAATGGGCTACATGGCTCCGCCCCTTCTGGTACCTCCCATACAAATACATCATTCCGCCCACTTTAGATCGAGTTATAATATCAATACACCCAACGGGATCGTACCCAAATTCTGTACTTAGTAAAGCTATTACAGGATAAAGTTTTGGAAAAAAAATTGGAAGTCTAGCCACGCCCCTTCTGGTACCTCCCATACAAATTCACCTTTCCGCCCACTTTAGATATGGAGTAATAATATCAATAAATCCATCGCGCTCGTACCCTAATTCTTAATTTAGTAAAGCTATAGCAGGATACAGTTTTTGAGAAAAAAACTGAAGTCTACCAACGCCCCATCTCGTACCTCCCACACACATCTGGAACCGCCCACTTTAGAAATCGATTAATATTATTATTAGAACTACCGCGATCGTGACCAAATTCTGTATTTAGTAAAGTTCAAGCAGGATAAAGTTTTGGAGAAAAAATCTGGAAGTCTAGACACGCCCATTCTGGTACCTCCCATACAAATGTACCTTTCCGCCCACTTTAGAGATGGAATAATAATATCAATACACTTGACACGATCGTGCCCAAATTCTGTATTTAGTAAAGCTATAACAGGAGAAAGTTTTGGAGAAAAGATCTGGATGTCTAGACACGCCCCTTCTGGTACCTCCCATACAAATGTACCACGCCGCCCACTTTAGAGATGGAGTAATAATATCAATATTCTCGACACGATCGTGCCCCAATTCTGTATTTTATTAAGTTATAACAGGATAAAGTTTTGGAGAAAAAATTGGAAGCCTAGCGGCGCCCCTTATGGGACCTCCCATACAAATGTACCTTTCCACCCACTTCAGAGATGGAGTAATAATATCAATACATCCAACGATATCGTGCCCAAACTCTGTATTTAGTAAAGCTATAACAGGATAAAGTTTTGGAGGATAAACCTAGAAGTCTATACACGCCCCTTATAGTATCTCCCATACAAATTTAACACTCCACCCACTTTAGAAATCGAGTAATAATATCAATATAATAGCAATTTTTTTTATTTTACTGAGGGTGATGGTATATGTAAGTCGGGTCGCCCGACTGAAACTTTCTTACTGGTTTTATTCTCTTCCTGTTTTTTATGTTAAACTTAATAGACTTAAATGTCATTGAAACTTCTTTTCCGTGGAGTAAAGGAAACGCTTTTAATATTACGAATCGAACAATAGGTTACACTTTATTAAACTGCCGTTTCTAAAACTCCCATATTGTTATTATAGTTGCTGGTATTGCATGAACATTCATGAACAACGTCCTGCATTAAGACAGTCCCACAACTGTTTGTTATATGCTTGTTATGCTCCTACTTACCAAAATTGTTGTTTAGGTTTGTCGTGGGACAAAATTTTTGCATGTGACACACATATGGACTGTGGTCAGAAAAGTTCTAGTTGATGGCTACAAATTTCACTGTAGGTTACATACCTATCTCTATCTTACATGGGCATCTCTATTTAAAGTATATTTGTAATAATTTGTAAAGTAAAGTGTGTACTAACATTAATATTTGCCTAATTAATGAAAATATAGACAACTATTTTTGACGGAAATATTGAAAAAAAAACCATTTTACTATATTTGGGAGGGGGTTGAAAACCATATCAAACGATTTCTGAGAAATTTTTTTAAATTTCTTAATTTCATTCAGCTGTACTTCAATATAATGAAAGTTGGAAAAGTCTTCCTTCGATTAAAAAAGGAAAATAATTCTCTGACATTTGCGGAACAAGAATTTTATGCACAAAATGAATGTATGTATTTACACATAATGACATACATACCTATTTGACACGAAGTTGTCCTAGATTGGAGAGGAATTTACACATTTTTACTAGAACAGAACCAGTCCAGAAATTCTTGTTGGGCTGTAGCTGATTGTTTATATTGAGCTAGATTGGAGCACTTCAAAAAAATTTGATAAGAACTAGTACAAAATTGGAACTAGCTCTAGAAAATTTGAGTCAGTACTTTACTAGTATTTTAAATCAAAATAATCTATGATTAAAAAGAAACTTGTATTTGTCACACCTAGAGTGTTCAAATACCTAATTTTTTCAAAAACCCGGTTTCCGAGTTATTCGAAAAATTGATTTTTTAGAAAACTCGGATTTCGAATACAGCATTTAAAAGAAAACCGGTTTAACCGGGGTTTTTCGGTTTTTTTTTTGCTAAAAAGTTCAAAATGAAAAAAATTATTTTGTTTAAAAAATGCATTTATTTACAAAAAAAATAAGAAATGTGTTGTTTTATTTTGTGTTCTTACTTTTGAAAAAACTTTTGGAATCTCTCATTTAATTTTTTAAAGTAGTATTTTAGGAAAGGAATAAATTTTTGGAAAATTTATACCCTTCACCATGCGCATGAACAGAGTGAAGGGTATATTAATTTTTTTTGTTCTTCCATTTGTAACGCCCATAAGGAGGCGTGGCAGGCATGACAATATATATATATAAATGATCGGCATCGAAATCTGAGTCAATTTAAAGGTGACCGTCTGTCCGTCTGTCTGTCCCCGCGATTACAGCCACAGTTTAAGAGATATCGAGCTGAAATTTGAAATGCAAGCTTCTATCCTCAAAGCGGAAGTTAAGTTCTAAGATGAGCCCGATCGGTCAAAAACTACTCACGCCTCCCATACAAACTCCCCCTTTTTGGGGTCTAACCCTACGATTACAGCTGTAGTTTAAGGGCATTCAAGCTTATATATATCACACATATAAACTCTTATTTTAATTTGATTATTTATTATTGTACCATATCCCTTAGGGATGCGGGTATACCATTTGATACGATAAAAAGTGAATGAAGAAGACGAGTTAGACCCCAAGTATCTTAAGACCAAATTCGTTTCAGGACCTTCTAAGACGATTGAGCTATGTCCCTCTATCTGGCTAGCGAGCTGGCTGGTCAGCTGGACAACTCGAGTAAACCTTAAATTGGTCGATTAATTTATACTGAGATAGGAGGCAAAACTTCATAAAAGATAACTATTTGACACACCCCTTCTGCTACCTCCCATACAAATGACCAAACTCACCCACATAGCCTTATCTTTTATTGGGTGGTGGAATTTAACAGTCAGTTACCTGACTACAATTTCTGTACTGGTTACTGTATTATTTAAATTTATTTATTATTTATATTTGTATAATTCTATATATTTATTTTGTTTATTATTCGGAAGTATTATGTCGAGATAGGTACTTCAATATTATTTGTATAAAATTTTTTTATTTTAGTTATAATATTTGCTTTTATTTATTTAACAAAAAATCTGCCACGCCCATTTTACAGTGCCCATTTTTTTGGCGAGTGTTTTTATTGATAAAATCTATGAAAGTGCAAAGTTTTATGTCAAAGCGGCTTTTAAAAAGCGAGTTATGACTTTTTTCCGGCTAGATTGAGCATTTGGACCACTGTGCAGCCATAAGTTAAGAAATATCGAGCTAAAATTTGATATGCAAGCTTTAATCCTATAATAGGAGCTTACGTTGTAATATGAGCAATATCGGGCGAATACTTCTCCCACCTTCCATACAAACTCCCCCTTTTTCGGGGTGTCCTTCGGTATGTCCCTGTGGTTTGTAACATAAAATATAGTTGTAGTGCAAATAACAAGTTTTATTACCATTTTTGCAAATTGTGAAGGGTATCTGAGCTTCGGCATAGCCGAAGATAACCGCCTTACTAGTTTTAATTTTTTTTAATAGTATTTACGAAATAGTTTGCAATTTAGGTGTTCAATTTTAAGTCTATTTTTCTGTTTCGTGTTTATAAAGCTTGATATAGAAAACACGCACTCACTTATTGTGGAGGTAGAATTTATTGACAAAAGCGCGTTTAAAAGGATGTTGAGCTTTTCTGTCCTTTTATTAAATCTATCGAAATAGTTGAAATCATCATATAGTCTTGTGTCATTGCAATTGGTTTTCGCTGCTGGATTTTGGATCTTATTTATTGTCCTGTTTAAATCGTTGCAAAGACTACCATTAGGGGATTCCTTCATCTCACAATCTCAACTGTTACTAGGCTCTGCCGTTGTTAGGGAAATTCCATTCCGTTGTTAGGCTATTCAACGTTTGTATTCTTCTTTCCTTAAATCTAGCTATAATGTTATTCGAGCATATGCGGAATCCATATTTTTGAGCTGTTACAGTATAAACGCATATACTCCTTCAGCGTCGATTCTTTGTTTTTCGCTCGACTTGCTAAATGAATTAACATGCTTCCACAATTTTGCGAAAATTTAAGACACGTTTTTAATGAGCTCGTATGATTTTTTGACTTTCACTATTTCACCGCATTCATCATCGTCACTATCATCTTCGTCGAGATCCACTTCGACTTGCTGATCCACTTAAATAACGTGTAAATTAATTTGAAATTGAATTTTAAAATTTTACAAAGCTTCTAAAAGCATTCTCTTTTATGAAACGTAAAAAGTTTTTTCTAAATTAATTTTAAATTGAATTTTAAAATTTTACAAAGCTTCTAAAACATTCTCGTTTACAAAATGTAAAAAGTTTTTTCTAAATTAATTTCAAATTCAGTTTTAAAATTTTTACTTTTTCAATAACTCCTTTTAGAGTTGTAACAAAGTAATTTAAAAAACCGAGTACCCGAAGGAAAAAACTCGGTTAAACCGGTTATTCGAAAATGACACTTTTGCAAAAAACCGGCATACGGTTTCGAATTAAAAAACCGGTTTACGGGTTTTCGGTTTCGGTTTTGTACACTCTAGTCACACCCTTTTGTTGCATAATATTTATTTATACCCATAAAGAAAACTAATTTTCGAAACTTTTGTTTATTACCTATACTCGTAAGTAAATTTTGTTCTTCTCAAACCACTGTATGCATGTGGTATATAGTAGTTCTTTTTGTTAAGGATGTTATTGTACAGGATAAGATTGCACACGTGTTTGATACATTTTTTAGCGTAACTCAAGAACCAGTAATCCAACTCCATAAGTAAACGTACTAAAAATTGTTAGATGTGTTATGAATAAAATGATTCCTTTCCTAAAAAAATCGATGGATAAATGTTATAATTATTCTCAATCAAGTGAAGATATCTAATTTTGACAAGAATTTCGCGAGAACACTGGAAACTCGACTCATGTCTGCGATTTTTTTGTAAATTGGTAAAGTGGTCATATTCGTGTTAGAAATAACTCTAGCCACCAAAATATAAATGTATATTATTATGGAATTTGAATTTATAAAATATTAAACATACTAAACAATTCTTAATCCACTGCCCCAAAATATCACTTCAACATTGCTTCGTATGATTGCAACTTAGTTTAAATACTTTCAACACTTTTCGTAATTTCATTTACTTTTCACATCCCGTTTTATTATACCACATAAGTGCCACTGTGGCTACGCTGCCCACTTATTAAAAATTAACATTATTTGTGTGGTTTTGTCCAATTAAAATTCGCAACTTTCGCCAGAACGTATAAAATATCCGGAAGCCAACAGCAGACAAAACTAAAAAATACTTCAGTGGAATTTAAAATTACCACACAGTTACTGGGCCACAACACGCTTTAGTACTTTCTCCACCACGCAGCCGGAAACGACGTGATGGTATTATAAGCTTTTTATAAACTACTATCAGCTACCACGCCTAGGAATAACTCTGAAAGTATCATTGGGATGCGGTGTAAAACTGATATTAGCATAATACGAGTATGTCGCAGATAATGTGTAGCACGTGCAGCAAATAGCCGCCAGCAAACGAAGCGCGAGAAGAGACAACTGCAAAGATGTTTCACTTTTTAAAATAAGCATTTTAGGTTTGGCTGGAAGCCAAAAATTATTTTGCCAATGTTACACGTTCCAACGCTATCATAAGCAACACATAAGTATCAGTGGAGCGTCATCACATGCACTAGCGTTAGTACTGCTGCTGATATCATCAGCTTGTCTCTGTTAATTTATGGCTTAGAGTCGTGTAACTTCGGTCAAGTAATTTGAAAATTGTTTTTATGCAACTTTGTTTAGAATTGCAAATTTTGGTGCGTTTTAATAAAATGTATTAATATCATAATGGGAATAGTAGAGCTAATACTGTTGTCATCCTTGTTGTCATTGTTAAAGGTATTTTTTCACCGTTTCAGTTTTCTTCCTGCCTTTGTGTTCCTCACTTCACGGAAAAAGTTAGTGCTTTCCGGAATTGCAGTTTGGTTTTGCAAAATTTTGTGAGGATATAGAGTTCGTGGCCTTAACTTTGTTAAAGTGTTACATTAAAAAACTTACACTTACTTTTTATGCGACATAAATTTATGTACAATTTACTCTGTAGTCGATGATATGCATTATTTTGTCACTTGTTTCATTTGTAGAATTCTTCGCTTCATATTTGCCGCACGCTCTTAGTGTCCGTCTCCAGATTACCAGTTTCGTCTTTACTTGTGGAGATCACTGTCCCATACTCTTTACTTTGTAACTTTTGTTGGGTTTTTCGGACTTTACTTCAATTCTTGTTATTTTTTTTTTATCTGTATTTATTTTTTATATCTCTTCCATATATCGTTTTCTGTCTTTGAGGCTATTCGTCTCCCTCATCTTCTCCACAGCACGAGGTACTATTGACGATCATACAATGCTACCAAGACTTGTCTGTTATTTCGAAGTAAATAACGATCACAAAACTCTCATAAGATAATATCTCATCCCCATAAAGCATATTCAAAAATATAAGAAAAACGGAAATGCTATTTCATAAGTATGGTTTACTTTTTGCCGGTACCGGTACTTTTGCATTGCCAGTTACACATCTTTTCTAAACACAATGAACCTTGAAATTGTAGATAAGATGCTAACATTCAATCATTAAATTCTAATAGTGTTACTCTTCTGTTGTTGGTTTTTGCCAAAATTTACAGATGCTGGCACACAAAACATCAAAAAGGGAAAACGTAAACAAACACGTTCACCAGCACCAGGAGACGAGACGATATGTGGAGCAAAGCTGTATCTTTTTGGATATTCGACGATATTTTATTGCATATCTCGTCTTACTTTGTTTGTGCACATTCTCGTCTCGGATTTTTAAACATGAGCTATGCCATGCATAGTGGATTGAGAGGAAGATATTGAGAAATGTAAAATGCTGCATTATAATATGTATGATATAATTTAAAACAGTTATTTTCAAATCACTAATGTGGTCGAACTTTTTAAGTTTCGGCAAAAAAAAAATAACATAACAATTTCTGTCGAATGTCCAACTTTTTGGCTTTATTAGCCCATATGACATTTAATATTTAAAAACAATTTCTGGCATATGACCTCCACGACTGCGCATTTTCAGCGCCATCCTGTCGGCCCAATTTTGCACTACTTTTTCGAGCATAACTAGTCTTATTTCGCCAAATGTCCATCGAATATTATCGAGGTGGCCAATTCACATGTATATTTCTTGAGATAATTCGGTCTCCAAACATTTGGCTCAACAATGTGTTAGTTTCAGACATTGTATTGCTTGTTGCACAGTTATGTTGGAACCATTTCTTCTCCAAATGATTTGAAACGACATGAGGAATTAAAAAATCAGCAATCATCTGCCGGTAGCGTTCGCCATTCACGGTAATGTTGGCTCCGCTTTTTGGATTAAAAAACAAAGGGCACAGGTTTCATTTTTGTAAGATAACTGAAAATACACAATTTAAGTTCCATCAAACCACAGTTCCTTGCCAAATCTTTTGTAAAAGTTGAACACCTACATGCGATTATCTGTCGTCGTATATAGAATTGCCTTTTTGTAATTTACATACCGACATATTTTGGTATGTGCATGTCTTCCATACAATTGCAGATCTATGTTGTCGCTTATTCATAGCCTCAAATGTTCAAATAACCACAAAGAGTAATATAAATGAATGGTTTACGATAAGGCGCTAGCACTAGTTAGTTATTTGGCACACCATCATCGTCATTGTCGTTGCCGCCATAGCGCTCTTTGCAACAAAGTGAATCAGTTTTTCTGGCCTTAATAAGGACATATTGAATTTTTTAATGAACGAAAAAGCTAGGAAATTTCGCTAATTAGGAGTCAAGTAAGGCAGTGGCATCGTAACCATATATCATTTGTAAAACTACTGTAGATTACCATATACTACTCTCAGCCTTTATCTGCACGAATGTGTTTTCACACTAACATTATGGTAGGTGGTGACCACATCATTCGTTCAGTGATTTTTAATTAAAGATTGCAATTTAACTTTTGAAAAGTATTCTGTTAACAAAGACTTTTGTTTATTGGCCTCAAATATTGCCGCTGTGCTCCAGTCCGGTGCACCATATGTGATATGCTGGGTGGTAGCATAAAAGAAAAACTGTAATGACATGTTTTCTGCAAATGAATCATATCGTAGTCGTTTTTCACATCGTAGATGAAAGTAGAAAAGCGAATTCTTTGAATTTGATGACACTTAACTTGGGTTCACGTTCATATTTTTCTGGCAAAAGAAAAGCAGCAATTGATCATGTTTGAACTAGGTTCTTTCGAAAAGGGGCACATTTTCCAGTTGATGAACGTTGCAGTAAAAAATGGAAAAAAAATATTTAGCTAAATAAGATTTTACGTAAAAAGATTTTACGCTTATATACAAAAACTTAATGTACAGTTGTATAACTAGTTATACAACAATTCTTCTTTTCTTTAATGGCAGCAACAACAGAAATTTATCTATCAGTAGCCGCTCGTAGAAAAGTATTCCAAGCGCTTTGGTCTTTTGCGCTCCGTAGATAGTTCGTCACACCAAGCTTAGTTAACAGCTCTTTCACCTGGTCCATCCATCGGAGTTTTGGTTGCCCCCTCCGAGTTTACTCGATTGATTCGACACGAATACTGCTGTAAACAACATTCGAGCGGAGCCGACAATGAAAGAATTTTTTTTTTAAGATGCTGATGATTGTATTAGCGTGTTCTAACCACTATGCCACGGCCGGTCCCCCTGATTTCTATTTCTATCCTTAAATGTGGGAATCACTATTTCGGATTCCATGTTTCGTACCTATTAGAAGAATTTTCTGGCTTGAATTCTGTCTTTGTATTTTTGATAGTTTTGCTGTCCCTTATACTCTACAAAAGTTTTTTCATGTAAAGAGGCTTCCTCCTCTTCTCCTTATATCATTCTCCACAGCTCGCTTTACCACAAGTATAGCAGTGTTGCCTGGCATGCAGCATCATATGTTTTTAGACAATACAGAATTTTCATCACCTTATCAGAAATTGTCTGAGAGCTGTTTTTCTTATTGAGTGACTAATCATTAATTGCGAAATATGCTCTCACTATGTGTTAGGGAAATCGGAGTGAGAAGCGTTTGTTTGCAGTAAATGAGAGAGTTGGTTGGAATAGGCATTGGCTTTTTCAGTTAAATTCAGGCAAATTCAGCCTTGCAAATTCTAGTTTTCTTTGAGTTTCGTTGCGAGTGTTTCTAGCATTGTTTAAGCTCGTGCGTACCTTGGATGCGACTAGGCGATAATAATCCGAGACTATGGTAGTGTGGAGACGTGATAAATTTAATTACTCGTTTTATTTTATTCATTTTGCTTCTTTAGTATCTGTGTATAAATCCACTCCGGATAATGGCTATACGGTCCCTAATAGGATCAACCCTCGACATCAGATGTCTAAGTTGTCTACCCACTACGAATCTACATCTTAATTCGCGACGAGCTGCCAAACCCACTGAGAGCAGTTGTGTTGAAGTTGATTAACTTCTGTTCACAAAACTAATAATCATCTTTATTACTATATTTGCTACAACTTAATTAAGTATTTATCATAATTTTATACAAACGGACATTTATTTTGAACATAAACACTTTGCTCCTTATCCTCCGATAATACGATACGATAACAAGTTATTATTTTCTTCAACAATACCCAATCCTTGCTCGTGCCTTCCAAAAGGAACCATTCAACATGTAACTCGAACAAGCTCATTACTCCACTCGCCATCATTATTCATTAGCCATCAATAATGAATACTCAGAGAATAAAGAACGAAGAAAAACAAAAGACTTGAAATTTGTATTGTCTTGAAATGAGATTAGTTTGCATTTTTCATGCAAAACTAAGGACATAAGAAGGAAAGCAGCTGTAAAACAACACAGCTTAACAAGGAACAGTTGGAAGGATGTACGGGAGTAAAAGTAAGTAGTAGTAGGACGAACAGATGTATGCCACCCATATGTAGGGTATACAGGACATAACGAAACGCAAAGCTATATTTTCGTGCGACTTTTATTTCAAACAAAACTTCAACACGTGCTCTGTGTGCAACAATTCGTAGGGAGGGCACTGCAAAGATTCAAAAGGAGCATGTAACATTGGGGAAACAAGTGGCAAAACAAAATAAAATCTGACAAACAAAATCCCACGGTTTCTCCATCGTCCTTCTTGTGAAGGAGAAGAAAGCTTAAGTTTCTCTGGGTGGCAGAGGCATAACATTGAAAATTATATACTCAACACGCTTGATATAACTTTGATGTGAAAAGCGGTCGAGGGTGAGCACACCAAGATGTCCTCTTATTTTGCTTTTTTTTTGAGTACTGCATTGCAGAGGATTCAACAATGACTATGCCACACTCATGACTTCTCCAAGAACCAGAAACACAAGCCAGCCACGTCTCATGTGGGGAGTCCAAACAGCAGCCAGCAGGTTGTTCTGATGCTGTGAAGTCTGAATTTTGTTACGCATGCAACATGTTGCCAGGGTCTTATGTTCCATATCCAAGCGAAGCAACCACACTGTGGTTAGTATGAGTGTTACATTATTTGTAATCGTTCCAACAACCGTGTTTTTAATGGGGAGAACCATGACAACAACTCTCTACTCTCCACCGCAATTCCAACATGTTCGAGTTCGATGGCACATCCAGACTAACAAACTCCTTGCAGCCATCATGCAAAGGTTATCGAGTATTGTTTTTAAACATTTCCCAAAACTCAGTAGTCAGCTATTCGCCCATGGATGCTAGTTGTGAGTTCGGTTTGTAACGGTAAACGGTTCGTTTGTCGTCGTCTCGTTTCGCAAACTTTGCAACGGTAATTTTTGATTACCACCCTTTTAAAGCTGTAAAAGCCCGCCAGCTGGTTGAACTGCTTGAGTGCCTTCACCCGGACCAGCTCAATTAGTTAATAATTGTGATATCTCAACTCGCGCGTATTAGTGTCTGTATTTCCCAGTGAGTGCGTAATTGCGTGTTTGTGTGTTTATCCTACGTGAGTGCGTCAAGTGCAGCTGTATCAGCTGTTCGTGTGCGCACATCGGGGTCCTTTGTCATGTGTTTATCGTAGTTTATGTTATGTGTATAATTAAATTTTCGCGCTTTTTTGTGTGAATTACACATTTGTTGAATTTTCTGGGTGCCAACACAAACTACCAGCAATGCGCGTACTTAATTTTTATCCGCCTCATC
Source organism: Muscina levida (assembly GCA_964034835.1). Lineage (NCBI taxonomy): Eukaryota > Metazoa > Arthropoda > Insecta > Diptera > Muscidae > Muscina > Muscina levida. The sequence continues at coordinate 32,925,041 of OZ035880.1, read as the reverse complement.
ATTACGGCTGTTCCACGGCGACAACAACAGCAAATCCAACAACATCCATCAACGTTGGTAACTGTGGCAACATCAAAGTTTCGGAAAGCTCTTTCTGAAGGCGGATATATTCAAAAGAAGGAAAATTACTCGAGGATTGCCATAATTTGTTTAGAAAGTCAAGGAAAATAAAAAATTAAAGGTAATGAAAATTGAAAACTGAAGCGATAAAAGTTTTACTTTGATTAAAATTTTGAAACTAGTTTGATGTAAGAAGCGGTTATATTCAACGCATCGAGCGTAATATTATTACAACTATTAGCCAATTAAAGAGTGATTCATTTTGAATGTGTTTTTTTTAGTTAAAAATAAATATTAAAATAAAATAAATAATGCCGAACGCGTCATCGGCCCATTTGTCTTTAAATCAGAAAGCGGTGCCAACAATACCGCCAATGGCGACCGCTACAGGCAAATGATTCGTTATTTTTTTATACCTCATGTCATTGAAAATCATTTAGAGGAGAAATGGTTCAAACAAGGCGGCGCAACATGCCATACAGCACATGACACAAAAAATTGTTCTGGAAGATTTTAATGCTAAAATAAGAAGGGAAGAGCTCTTGTTTCAGCAGTCGGGAAATTTAGTCCTCTCAACAACACCTCCGATAACCGATTCAGTTTGGTTTGCTTTGCATTATAGTCAGTGGAACCAGATTAACGCATTAAGATATCCACAAAGCAACCTGAATATCCTCTGATAAAAAGACAAGAAACCAGATTAATCACGTGGTAATCGAAGGAAGGTATGTCTGAATCGTTATGGCCGTGCGTGTGATGCGCGATTCAAGTATTTACTCGGATAACCACCTAGTTGCAACCAAGGTACACACGCGATTAAGTGGTGCTTAAAATGCTTATAACCAAACGCAAAGGAAGCTAGTCGTCACAAAGCTGCATACCACCGAGATAGCCAATGCCTACTCTGACTAAGCCATTATACAAAACGAAGCTTTAGACAAGACGGCAGTCTGGCATGCGATCTCTTTAACATTGCTCTGGAGATGATAATGAGGACAACTCCAGTAAACAGGACTGGTACCATCTTTAGCGAAAGTCACATGCTGCTCACGTATGGCGATAATATAGATATTATTGGCCGAGAATTAGGGGATGTTACTGCGGCATTTACGAGCATTGAGAAACAGTCGGCAGAAATGGGTCTGGTGATTAATGAGAGAGATGCGTGTACGTTGAGAACTATAACTTTGAAATGGTAAATGGTTTTGCCTTCGTTGATGGTCATTCACTTTTTACATATAATGATCGTTGTCATTCATATAAATAGTTAACAGTCACTGATTTGTATATAGAAAGGTTAATGTCTATAGAATTTTATACAAAAAAAAGATGATAGGTAATGACCTTTCATATCAAATAGTTTATGTCTACTGGGCTATCCATACAAAAAGTCAACGATTATAATTTATCATAATAATTGATAGCCAACTTTTCTATACAAATACAACTTTTCTATCAATATATATCAACTTTTCCATACAATAAGTTAATGCCCATCTGTTTTTCAATATGAAAAGTCTATAATTATCAAATTTTCTATATAAAAATGCAATGATAATCAACATTTCAACGATTTAAACAGTAATTGGTGTACAGATAACTTTGTCGCAGCTATTTAAATGTTTTTTCGATTTTCCTATAATGATGATGATATATTCGAAGATACCGATTAATAAACATTTGTATCTTCATCGGTATATTCTTTACATGTTGAACCCCATAAATGTTCTACTAGATACGCCCATGGAATTTATCCATGCTCCGTTGAATTATTATTTTGTATTAATTTTGTCTCTTTTAAAGATATATGACATGACGAAGCTGTTCAAATTTAGTTTAAAGCTAAAGTTGTGATAAATTAAACATCTATTTGTCTTTTTTCACACACAATTTTTGTAAATGTCTTTTGCTTTTCGCCCTCCGTTCTTAGGCTCAAAGGCCTGTAACCTATTGTTGTATGCTGAGGTCCACTTGATCATTTGTCATTTTGTCAGTAAAATCTATTTGTATAGAAAGTGAAGTGTTGTTATTGTGTTTTGTTTTTTTGCTTTTGCTTTTAATTACAAGTTTATTTTGAAAGTTGTTGCAGAGTTGAAATTAAAATAGTTAAATTACTTTTTGTGTGCAAACAGCTATTCATATTCTGTGTCATATCTTTAAATTGGGGTCTAGGCATGTATTGTGAAAACAGCGAGTGCAGCGTGAAAATGTACAAGGTCTCAACGTAGTAATGTTAAAATGTGGATGTGAATACCGGAACAGGAAGACCATACCGTATGTATGAAAGGATTACAAAGGATATAAATGCCAAAGGTCCTTTCTTTGACTGTTTTGTTAAGATTTAGTCAAATCGGGTGTCTATTAAAACCTCAATATCGAGCTAAATAATATAAATTCTTTATTAAAATGCCAAAGGTCCTTCCATTACCTTTTTGGTCTACCTTCTAAAATCATATTAACTTATTATAAAGTGTCCCCTTTTATTTGTCATTCATAATATGGATGATATTATAATCTTACTGGAACTGGCAGAAAAGAAAAGTGCAAACCCCACTAAAAGTTTTTCTAAAAAATTTCGTATAGTAAATAATTTGAAGATCACACCTTTCTGTAAGTTTTAGTGAAACCTCTCACTATTTTAAAAGGTTTCCACATGAAAAATAATTTTAATTTTTTGGTATATTCGTAAAAGCGTAAGGGTCTCACATTTGTTTTATGTAAATGTGTTCGTACTAGCGTCCACTCATTTATTCAGCCCTTTGCTTGGTTGACCTTGTCCAGTCTTTCGTTTTACCCTTTTGTTATTTTATTATTTCAATTTAATTAGATTATTTTAAATATTTACTACTACCCACTGTTCATTTCTTTGCATGTGTGTGTACGAATGTATGTGTTTGAGAGCATGACCATCCCAGTTGGTAACATCTTAAAGACATCCTTAAGGATGGGTGCAAGACCATATTGAATCATTGAATACAAATCGTTGGCGACTTTTTCATACAAGTATCGCATAAATTATGCACGATCAGATGAGCGACATTGTCAAAATTGTCAAAGACCGAGATAAATTCATTGTTACTTTTTATAAATCAAAACTTGTCGCTTTATTTGCGATCTTGAAACTTTGAAATTATTTTTATATACCTTAACCTGTCTGTTTAAATGCTTTCAATAAACTTATCAACTTCGGCATATTCTGTTTCCTTTGTATTTATGTCTCGTTACATTTTTTCTGCTAGCAACACCTAAAAATAACGTTTGCTTAAAAAATGACAACATGAATGTTTTGTCGCTCAGCTTGTCATTGACAATACTTTTTGTTATTTTTCTCTTGTAGCTGGTCAAACACGATGAATTCTCTACTCTACTCTACTCTACTCTACTCTACTCTACTCTATTCTATCTATTCGAAAAGTCTTTAAGAAATCTTCAAAGACATGATCATGTATCACTGTTTTGCTAACTGATGCACGGTCAGTCATGCACGACCTGATAAACGACAATGTCGCTCAAATTATCGTTGATACAATTTTTACGTTCCTCTCTTTAATTACCATTATCATACCAACACAATGGTTGTCGCTCAGCCTGTCGTCGAAGGGGTGTTGAGGCCAACGTTGACGACAAAGTCTTGTATGCCAATACTTCCTACTGGGTATTGCTATTCCAATCTTTTTGTGATACACACACATAGCACTGCCACTGCACTGGGTAACTGCTGTAAGGCTGCAAACATATATTTTTATTATGGCCTCAAGTGTTTAATGTTTCTGCTAGCCAGAGCAACGATGCTGTGAACTGGCACCCACTTTACACTCGAGCAAAAATCAGGATTGGCTTCTTCAGGCATAATGAAGAAATATTTAAAATTTTAACTCATTTATAAACAGAGTGATTTCAACAATTTGATAACACTGGTTAACAGTTTTCGAAAATAATCCATAGGTCGTATTGGCAATTCCGGTTTTCCGGCAATTCAGTTTGTTTCTCCATTCGGTATCGTATTAGTAATTCGGGTTTATCAGCAAGTCAGATTCATTTCTATGACTCGGGATGTGTTGACGATTTCAATTTTATGACCCGACGAATTGTTAGTTACAATATGCTACTGTGCTAAGTTCCATGTGCTACGATAATGAAGAGTATCTTTGTTTGCCAGACAGAAGTTCGATTTAACGATCGAGGCTGGATATACCAATCGAAATTGAATTGAATAAACCGAAGTCCGACAAAACCGACCGAAGTTGGGTTAAATAGACCGATGTCCAATTAAACCAATAGAAATTGAAAAACAGACCGAAATCCGATCAAAATGACTGCAATCAGGTTAATACAACAAAATTTAGATCCAACATACCGAATTGCGATGTAATTATACGAAAATCGGTTTCATTCGGTCGAAATTTGGTTTCAACAGAACGAAGTCCGGTTAAACTGATCGGAGTCGGGTTAAACCAACAAAAGTTGGATTCAACAGACTAAAGTGCGATCAAATAAAACCAAAGTCGCGTCAAACCAACAAAAGTTTCATTGAACAGACCCAAGTCCGATTATATCGATCGAATTCGGTAAAATACACCGAAAATAGATTTAACTGATCAAAGTCCGATTTAATCTCTCGGAGTCGGGCTAAACCAACGAATGTTGGATTCAGAAACGACCGGAGTCGAGTTAATATAGCAAAAGTTAGATTCAACAGACTGAAACCGTTCACTATCGGTACAATTCGATCGAAATTGAATTTAACAAACTGAAGGTCGATTAAACCGAGCGAAGTTGAATTTAACCAACCAAAGTTTCACTCAGCAGACCAAAGTCCGATTGAACCTATCGATTTTGGATAAAATAAACAGTTATTGGGTTTAACGGATCAAAGTCCGATTAAACGTATCAGAGTCCGGCTAAACCACCGAATGTTGGTTTCAAAGGACTGAAGTCCGATAGAAATCGGACCAAAGTCCGACTAATACGCCCAACGTTGAGTTAAAATAACAAAAGTTGTATTCAGCAGACCAAAGTTCTATTAAACCGATCGAAATTTGATTAATTCAGTCAAAATTGGATTCAACAGACCTAAGTCCGATTAACGTGGCATAGTGGTTAGAACACGCGACTACCATGTGGGAGATCGCCGGTTCAAACCTGGCTCCAGTCATCTTAAAAGTAAAAAATAAATAAAATTTTCTTTCATTGTCGGCTCCCCTCGAATGTTGTTGCAAGCAACTTCGCAGTATTAAGCGTCGATTCAATCGTCGTGTCTAGTAAGAGCTTCTCAGACAGTGACGTTCGCATTCGTCGATAAACAAGTAGGTGCCGTTAGTTGTGAATCTAAAAATAGAAAGCGTGTTAATTCACAACAACGCGAGAAGCTATCCCATACCTCATTCATCCAGATCACTCGCATGGTAGTCAAGTATTCTTAACCTCATACCGCTGTCGGCTCCATTTGAACTTTTCTTTTCTGAGTGTTTTCTAAGAGTTTATAGTCTCACACAGAGACAAACATACTTATAACGATGGGTTAAAAAGCTTTGGACCTAGTGTTTACATTCGTTTCGAGCAAACGACAACGAAAGCTCTGTTTAGAAGTGTAAGTCTACACTACACACACACACATGCGCACACCAGAACACAAGCGAATAAGTGGCTGCCTGTGTAACTACGTTCATTTGTGTTGTTATTTAAGTACGTAACTGTGTATACGTTTCTTAATGTGTGCGTGTGACTGTGTAAGCTATGTGTGCGTTTTTTGGCCCTTAAGGATTTGTTTTGCGTCTTCTAGCATTCTCTTTCTATTACGAATGGCTGCGTTTAGTTAGCAGAACATCTCTTGATATGCTTCATGCCAATTGTAATAGATGTTAAAATAGAAATGTTTGTATGTATGTATGTGTGTGCCTCTACATATTACACATGGAATGTTTAAAAAAAATCATATGTACCTATGTGTGTGTGTGTAGATTACATTTTATGTTAAGGGTAATCTTACGGAAGTATAAAGTGAGGTATGTGCAGTGTTGTTTGTTTTACTTATCTATGGCTGTGACTTTCTATGCTTCTATTTGTAAAAAATAAAGTTGGTGTGTCACCAAATAACAAACAGTTTAATAGAATTTTGTTTCAAGTCCGTAAATAAAAACATATATGTAGGTTACGGCTTGGCTTCTTAGCTCATTGATGTCACTAGTAAACAGAAAATCTGTGATTATGTTTTTGCCTCACATTCTCATATTTTCCTTTCTCATATTTTCATTACACGGACTGACGCTTGGCTTTATCATACATGTTTGCAGTTGCTGTTGTTGCAGTTGCTAGGGAGGTTTTTATTAGCCTGCTTATACTTTTGGAGGGTGAACTGTATACACTAGGGTCATAAAAATCGATGTTGAATTTTTGCCACAAAATGATAAGTCTTTGCAGATTTTACTATAGCCAAAATTTGAGCACGATTGTAGTGTGTTAATCAGTGCCGATGTGGTATTAAAGTTTCAAAGCTCTAGTAGCCACGTTTGGAGGCCTTTGATTTTACATAACTCAAGAACGACTAGTTTAATTTTGCTGAAATAAATTGGCAACAAAATATTACAATTTATACATCATTTCTCTGCATAATCAACCGTTTTGCAGTTATAAATAAATATTTTGTGGGGTTAGCACCGAAAAAATTGTGCAATTTTTTTTCCCCATATCACTGCGTCCACCCTAGTGTCCACACAAGCCATAAACTTTTCATTATGCAGTGTATTACAAAATTCAGGATGCTACGTTGAAATTGCCTTTATTTTATACATAAGTCGATGTCATCATATTTCTACTTAGAGTCAAAGCGTATCTCTGTTAGCAGAAGTGCTATGCATTTTCTCAATTTCCAAAGTTTCATATAGTGTGAAACTTTTTGAAAGTATTGCCAGTTTAACATGTCTGCAGATAATGTTTTTGGTGTCATACATTTAAATGTATTCCAAGTTATTTTCATACAGTATTTGCTGTAAATAAAAAAAGCATACATTCTCACAATTCGTTTACAAATTTTTCTCTTGTTGCTATCAGAGCATAAACTGGTCTTAAATGTAATCGATGGTAATGAGATAAACTTTTAACATTTGCATATTTATTTCGTAGCTTATTGTAAATCGTTTAGATATGGTAATGTAAGAGCTTACGAGGTAGACATTGGAAGTAAAGGCGAAACAGTTTTGATTGTTGGGAGGGTGGTGGCATAGGAAAATTATTACATCTAGACTGTACACATTCAAACTGATATTGAGGAAAGCAATAGTTAACTGATGTTTGGGAGGTAATCAGAGATGTTGTACCTAAGAATCTTTGTTGCCGGTTGTTGATAATAATAATATAATAGGGAAACAATGGGGTGATAAGTAGAAAATTCCATAAGAAAAGATAATCAGCACCAGTTAGCATTGGAAGACCACGCGAAAATCCCACCAGATCAAGGGCCTTGATTAAGGTTGCTGACATGAGATCGTCTTTGAAGCAATCTATATTTTTCTATGTGTTTTTATAATACTTGGTTTATTAATTACGGCTCGTTAACCCGCAGCGACCACTACTGGCGTCATGGTGCTGACAATACCACAAAAATAACGTTGTGTGGAGCTTTAGTAACTTCTGTTATAAAAGACGCATTGGTGGTAGCATGTCATTCACATTACTCAAATGGAAAGCTACTATTGTAAATCACTTATTTAAAGACAGAATAAAGTCTGCCGGATTAGCCAGTCATAACGTCAAGTGTAAATATGTAAATGTTTGGAAATTCATCTCGTAAAAAATCCTAAAAGACTGACATAGTAGTAGTTATCATACACTCCTCGCGAATTCTTGTCGCCAAATAATTGATGCAGCATCATTAGAGAACTTTAAGACGCTCATTTATCAGCTCTAGACAGTGCAATGATTATGATATCATTAATTACAAATGCTATTGAATACAAAAATGGAAAGGAATCAAATCAAAAAAATCAGAAACAAAAACCTTAAATCCAGAACTTTACGGACAACTTCAGATTTATCACAACATTTCAGTAAAACTGTTACGAAATCAAAAGAAGAGAAAAACAAGTAAATTATATAAAAATATATGTAAAATATTAAATTTCAACATGTAATCTCAAATCTCAACAGTTAACAGCACAGAAGCTCAAAGGACGCACATACACTGAATCTTTGTTTAATAAAAGTAATTAAAGTTTTATATGAAGTGAAAAAAACACAATCACACTTAAGCAGAGATGCTGCGGTGTAAGTTTATAAGATTAATTATGAACTAGTTGCAACAACAAAAAGTGAGAATGTTAACGGCGACGGTAAAAATATAAATTGCGATGCTTGTGACTATGGAATATATAGGAAAAATTTAATATTTAAGTAAGAGAAAATAAGATTATAACACGATGAAAACATTGACTGCAACCCTAGGCATCTCGGCCAGGAGGTGATTTTATAATGAGTCTTTTTCCTCAATGGCTGACTTGTTAAACAGCAAATTTCTTACCGGTGGAGGAATGGCATCACTGTCTTATAGCGCAGAGTAGACATTTAAATATTTATAACCACCCACAGATAATGGTAAACTTCGTCGCAAACTACTACCAGGCTACTGTGTGCGTAAAAGTTGTTAACTTATTAATATTCGCAGTTAATTAAAAATTTAAATTAGACGTTTGAGAAAAATTTAAATTTAAATACAAATATTGTAAAAACAAATCTGGCAGAGTAAGTTGCACTTGGTTCTTTCTTGCTCGCCTGAGTTTGAAAATAATTGTAAAGCAGCTAACAGTATTATGAGCCCCCTACTCCTGTAACTACATTTAGGTCAAAGCTATTTGCTATATTTAACATGTGTGATTGCAAGAGTCGTGTAAATTTGAAGGAGGTTTCTTCTTTTTTTCCTTTTCTTCGTGTTTTCATAGTAGGTTGTCAAAAAAGTCTTGCGGTATTTCCGCAAGCTTGTCTTTGCAAGCGCGTAGTTCTAGTTGTATTCGTCGCATCGGTTCACGCTAGAGCTTTTTGGAAAGCTCTTTTCACGCGCTAACACGTGTTTGATTTATTGTTGTTTGTTTTTAGTCGTTCGTGAGTTATAGCGTCGCAAACATGGAGCAAAATAAAGAGAAAATACGGCATATTTTACAGTACTACTACAATAAAGGCAAAAATGCATCTCATGCTGCCAATAAAATTTGTGCAGTTTATGGACCCAATACAGTTTCCATTTCCACCGCACAACGATGGTTTCAACGTTTTCGTTCTGGTGCAGAGGTGATCGAAGATGCGCCACGGTCCGGAAGGCCTGTCGTCGAAAATTGCGATAAAATCGCTGAATTGATCGAAAGAGACCGGCATAGTAGCAGCCGTAGCATCGGCCAAGAGCTGGGCATGAGTCATCAAACCGTTATAAACCATTTGAAGAAGCTTGGATTCAAAAAGAAGCTCGATGTATGGGTGCCACACTACTTGACGCAAAAAAACATTTTTGCCCGTATGGATGCATGCGAATCGCTTCGGAATCGCAACAAAATCGACCCGTTTTTGAAGCGGATGGTGACTGGCGATGGAAAGTGGGTCACTTACGACGACGTAAAGCGCAAACGGTCGTGGTCGAAAAGCGGTGAAGCTGCCCAGAAGGTGGCCAAGCCTGGATTGACGGCCAGGAAGGTTCTTCTGTGTGTTTGGTGGGATTGGCAGGGAATCATCCACTATGAGCTGCTCCCCTATGGCCAAACGCTCAATTCGGACCTGTACTGCCAACAACTGGACCGCTTGAATGCAGCACTCATGCAGAAGAGGCCAAATTGTCTTCCATCAGGACAACGCCACACACATCTTTGGTGACGCGCCAGTAGCTCCGGGAGCTCGGATAGGAGATTCTTTTGCATCCACCGTATAGTCCGGATCTCGCACGAAGTGATTACCAACTATTTCTGTCCATGGCGAACGAGCTTGGTAGTCGGAAGTTGGCCACAAGAGAGTCCAGTGAAAATTGGCTCTCCGAGTTTTTTGACAATACGGAAGCGAGCTTCTATAAGAGGGGCATTATGAAGTTGGCATCTCGTTGGGAACTCGTCATCGAACAAAACGG